>JAQSUU010000562.1:5580000-6780000 GCA_038087645.1 Saccharum hybrid cultivar R570
TACCGGCTTTCATTGATAAGTAGAGAGTAAATTTATGTACAAGGCAGTCAAACGTAGCGTGAACCACCACAAAGGCAAAGTACACCCACGCAAACATAACAGAGTAAACGATGACCCAACTAAGATGTGAGACCGGATGGCAGCTGTGTTTGTTAACTGTTAGGTGTCAAGATACAGGGAAGGAGCTACACTGGTTATCTGCCTTGGCACCCAGGGACTAGTTAGCAATTCCTTAGGATGCTTACCATCCAGAATAAGTGGCTAGAGAATGATAAACGTGCAGGCTGACGACGACGACGACGACAACAACAACAATAACAACAACAACAACAACAACAACAACAACAACAACAACAACAACAACAACAACAACAACAACAACAACAACAACAACAAAAGAGTGACACTAGGCTTAATTTGTTTGTGCCACTTAATAATTAGTACAACCAGAATCCTAAACTTGTTTAGCCGTGCAAGTTAGGCCTGGCATTATCGCTTTTGTACTCCACTGCAAGACTCGGCGCTCGGCGGTCAACATATATAACCTCACTTTTATTTGTCGCCCCAAATATAGGGCTGCTGGTTCTTTTTTACTTGGAGATGAAAGGGGGTAACTTGGCAATATTATTTGATGTTACTGTCATTTGGATGCTAACTTGCTTGGGAGCATGTTTGTTTTCTACTCTCTCTATTCTAAATTATAAGTCATTTTGACTTTTCTAGATACATAACTTTAACTTTTGTTATGCACCTAGATACTATGCTATGTCTAGATACATAGCGAAAGCTATCTTCATCAATGTCATCAGTCAAAAAGGGAAATCACCATTCTCAAGCTTGATTTTGAGAAGGCCTTTGATCTAGTAGAGCATCACATAATCATGAGAATGTTGGAAACAAAGGGTTTCCCTCCCAAGTGGCTTCTTTGGGTCAAAGATATTCTTTCAACTGCAACTTCTGCAGTGTTACTGAATGGTGTAGCAGGGAAGGATTTCAAATGTAAAAGGGGGTGAGGCAGGGAGATCCTTTATCTCACTTGTTATTTGTGCTTGCAGCTGATCTGCTTCAGAGTGTTATCAACAAAGCTTATCGAGACAATGTGCTACAGCCTCCTTTTTCACAACACCCTGACAGTCCTTTCCCAATTGTTCAATACGCTAACAATACTCTCTTGATCATGCAAGCCAGTGAGTCTCAACTCCAAATATCCTGCAAGCTTTTTCAGAGTCCACAAGGTTGAAAGTTAATCATGGGAAATCATGCCTAGTGCCTATTAATGTTAGTAGTGATAGAGCATCTCACCTTGCTGAAGTCTGTGGTTGCTTGGTTGGAAATTTCCCCTTCACCTACCTAGGACTGCCACTGGGAATCACTAAACCCCACGTCAAAGACTATGCTCCATTGTTATGTAGAATTGAGAGAAGGATCTCAGTTAGCTCCCAGTTCCTTTCACATGCTGGCAGGCTTCAGCTTGTTAACTCAGTTATTTCTTCCCTCCCCACCTATTATTTATGTTCCTTGAAACTCCCTGTGGCTGTCATTGAAGCCATTGAAAAATATAGAAAAGACTGCTTGTGGAGGGGGTGTGATTTCAAGAAAAAAACATATAACCTTGCAGCTTGGAAGATGGCCATGAAACCTAAAGACAAAGGGGGTCTTGGAGTCATTGATCTCACTTTGCAGAATGAGGCCCTTCTTCTTAAGCAACTTGACAAATTTTACAACAAGAAGGATGTTCAATGGGTCAACCTCATTTGGAACAAGTATTATAGCAGTGGTGCTCCTCATCTTATGAGGAAGAAGGGCTCCTTTTGGTGGAAAGATATATTAATACTTCATGTGAAATATAGAGGAATTGCACTATGTAATCATGGTATCGGTGATACTGTTAGCTTCTGGGATGACCTCATTCTTGGAAATGACCTTGAAATATCCACATTTATATAGCTATGCAAAGGAGTATCATATCTTTGGAAAAGGTCATGAATATTGTCAATTTGGTTGATCTTTTCCGCATTCCCATGAGTCGACAGGCTTTTGAAGAGCTGCAGCTTCTTGCAGAAGATGTGTCATCTCTTATTGCTGGATCATCTGAAGGAAAAAGATCATTGGACTTTTATCTAGGGAAAGGATTCTTACTCGGTCAACAGGTACTATCATCATCATTTTTCCAGTATATCTATTCCTCAGCCCATGCTTTGGATTTGGAAATCAAACTGTATCCCACGCATCAAAATTTTCACTTGGCTTATGTTGAACGACCGGCTCAATACTCGTAATATTCTAAAAAGAAGGAAAAATTCCTACAAGAAGGATATAACTGTGTGCTTTGTCATGAAAATGTTGAGGAAACACTTGAGCATCTCTTCTTTGAATGTCCAGCTGCTGTTAGTAGATGGTTTGCCTTGGGAATCAACTGGACAGACTCAGCCGGCTTATTTCAGAAAATAATCATAGCAAGGAATGCTTCTCCTCACCCCTTTTTTATGGAAATCTTCATGATCTCTGCAAATTGCATTTGGACAGAACGAAATGCTTGTATTTTTTAAGGAAGAGCTCCTAGCCTGGCCCCCTGGAAGGCTGCCTTCTAACGTGAAGTGAACATCCATCTACACAGAATCAATTCATCTCTTCATTCCTCTGTTCGCTCGTGGCTTAACAGCTTGTAACCTCTTTTTCTTTCTTTTTAGTTTAGCATGTTTAGCTAGCTTTCTTTGCTTTTTGCTTAGTTGATAGGTTAGTTCTTTTTTTTCTTTTTCTCTCTTGTTTTCTTCTTCTTTCTTTGTGTGCGTTGGTGGTGTGGTCACCCTCTGGTTGGCTCTTTCTCCTCTGTAACCTTCTGGGTCTCTTTTTTTATAATTAGTTCTTTGGTGCTGGGTTTTTTCCCCACGGTTTTTGCTCTAAAAAAAGACAAAATGACCTATAATTTAGAATTGATGGAATATTTTTTCTACTATATATGCATTCTGTAATTAGTCCGTTAAAGTTTTATGGGAAAGATATGTTCATAAGAGATTACAACTCCAGGAACTCGACTAATCAAATTTTTTTGAACTAGTAATGCTTATTAATAAAAAATTTAGAAGGATATATATATCTTTTGAAACCACCCAAATCATGTGACTAGACTACGAGATTTTGCCATCAATCAACATAAGAAATACAGTGATTCACAAAAAAAAAAGTTCGTGGTAGAGAGGCACTCCTAGTTTAAAAAAAAATACGGTGGGCAAGGAGAGGAATAAGCCATCGATCAAATCCTAGACTAAAGCATAGCCACAAACTAACGACCAAACATGCATAAAGGTACTAGTAAAGCGTCTAACCTATTTTGCGGGCATGCAATTAAGCAAACATAGGGCCGTTGGTATATAATATATACTACACCAAAGACAGTATTTCCGGGCAAAACCATGGATGTTTGTCATGATGTTTTTGAACTGATAATGCTTTTTATACTTAATGTTTCTAGAAGGGGACGCCACCTCTTGACCGTATTCCTATTACATTTCTTCCAAAATTTTGACCAAAATTCAGGCTCACAGTGTTTTATTTCTAAATGGATTTTTTTCTCTACCATTCAAATAGGGAAGAGATTCGCAATAAAACTGACATAGATTAAAACTTCTGAGAATGAATCGCACCCACTGACCAAAAATAAACGACCAAGCATGCATGCATGTGATATGTGAATGACAGAGAGCCGCCAAGCCTTGGTCATCTTAATCCCGAGAACTCTACGATCGAGATTCCAATGGACAAGGACGACGACGACCGGCTTTGGCCTTTGCCGTCAACCTCCTCCTCATCCTCCGCGTCCTGCTTTCAACACACTCTTCGTATACAAAAGCGAAAGCAAAGGCTAGGCGACGATCGACCTGACTATATTCATTCGTTGCACTCCACATGTTTTTTCAAAGCGAAAATTCTCCACGTTTCTACTAGTCAAAAAGGCTCTAAAAGGCAGGCAGCAAGTTCATTTCAAGTTTAAATTTCCACCAATGCCCGCGTGCATATGTGCGGAAGGTGGCCGTCCAGCTAATCTTCCTTCAGCGAGAACAAGAAATTTTAAAGGATGGGGAATTGGAATGGCTTTTGCATTGGGTTTTCTGAAAAGCCAGGGATGATAAGAATTTGTAATGGCCTTGGTTGCTTTGAACTGAAGTTAATACGCACCTCTCTACCTTTTGGTAGGCACTAGCAGATAGGCAGGGGCATATACCTAGTAAAACATGTGGCTAGGGTCATATACGAACTACGACTTCATGAAAATTCGTCTTGATATCGAAATAAAGCATGTAATATGTTGTTAATTAAATATTCCTACATGTTACATCACTAAAAGATGTGATTATTTCTAATGGCCGTGTAAAATGACAAGATATATTTGCTGGGAAATACAGCTTTACAATTATTTGTACTCCCTCCGTCCCAAATTATAAGTCATTCTAACTTTCTTAGAGAGTTAAAACATCTCAAATTTTACCAAATTTATATAATGCTAAGATAATAACATTTATGATACAAACTAAGTATCATTAGATTCTTCATTAATTATATTTTCATAGCATACTAATTTGATGTCATAAATATTTATAATTCTCTCTATAATTTTGGTCAAACTTAAGATGTTTTGACTCCACAAGATTCTTGTGAAATGACTTATAATTTGGAATAAAGGGAATACTTATATCTTATTTTACGCGAGAATATTGTGTGGTTATAGCGGCCATAGATAGCTATATGGTGTTTTGATGGTTTAATTTTTTTATTAAAAAGCGTCAGTCAAATTATATGATTCAAAGATTGCCAAAATCACGGATACGGAACTTGCGTCCCTACCGGTGCATTTTGTAGAGAGGGTAAGGAGACACCCTTCATCATTTCCTTATTTTACTCATGATTGAAAACGGTAGGTAAGAAAACACATAAAGCAACAAATGGTACCTTTTGGTGTTGGCGTATGTATCCCTGTAGCAAGAGGGAACTGCCTCACCGGTCACCAGCCACCGATCACCAGCTAACCACAAAATATATTATTCTCTAGTTACTTTCTCAATCGCATTTCTTTTGATTACGAGTTTTTCCTAATCCTCCTCAATTTTGTTGGGTAACTGTACTGACTGATATTTTTTCCTTATACCTACTCGTTGAGTCTATTCTTTGGGAGTTGAAAGCATTGATTCTTCTACTCTGTATAACTATTTTGTGTATTACTTCTTATCAAAAAGAAAAAGAAAAAAATATATATTGACAATACTTTCTCTATGGTATTTTTCTTTTTTAAGAGATAGTCTTAATTGTACTATATTTTTTTAGATTACACAATTCAACGTTACCTACTACTGAAAGCACAAAGCTATTAAATCCTATAATATTCATTCACATGAAGAGCCAAACCCAGGACCTTAGTGCTATTGAAGCTCTCGTGACCACTAGGCTATATACCCTTTCGCTAACTGTTTTTAATCCTCATATTGTTGCGTTACTGGAGTGCTGGCTTGATATATTACTTTTTTTTCTTACTAGGAAATGCTTTGAGTACAGCCCATCTAGTCATCTACAAGGACGCATCTAAACGATCAACATTTATGAGTACTCCATCTATTTGTGTTTTGACCATTGAATCGTACCTAGTTAGTTGTAGATAAGGTTATACTTCTTCCATTCCAAATTACAAGAAGTTTTGTTATACGTGCAAAAGTTACACTTTTTCTCGAATACACAAAAGATTTATGCATGAATAGGCAAAAAATGATAAAGAAAATCAGAAACAAAGTCCATCACATAAACCCTCTAATCCTGTAAACCAATGTACATCGTGGCAGTTACTGTCACTGGCTCACTCCCATGTGTAAATAAATAAATTCAGAAGCATGGAGAAAGGTTGGCCCCGTTCGGCTGTGCTGATGAGCCGGCTGAAAAACACTGTTGGCTGATTTGTTGTGAGAGAAAAACACTGTTCTGACTGAAAAAACAAGCTGAAAAGTACGAATTATAAGCCGGATCAATTGGGTCAATTGTGGGGGCAAGTGGCGTTAAAATATCCTGTACTACTTCTGATCCTGAAAAGTACCACCTCCAAATAGTTTCTCCATTTAAAAAAAAATGGTAATTCAAGCACGAGGGGGCAAAGGCAACAGCAAGAATACAAAAAAATATACCAGAATCGAGATTATATCAGGTTAAACAGCGGAGTAGCAAAATCTAACCTTCCCATATATAAATATCCAAGCTTAGCTACCCCGGCAGACACGTAGCGGAGAGAGCGCATCAGCGTCACCGCTCCGTCCGGAGAGTAGAATCGTCGCCTCCGGAGTCCGGACGCCACGACCACCAGAGCCGTCCCCTCCTCTGCTTGTCCGGCCCAGGACGGCACGACGAGCCTGCTGAGCCTGAGGAGGGAGCAGTAGCTTGGCCGCTCGGCGCTCACTCTTGGTCTCGGCTGCGTGTCTGAAGCTGTTGATGCGAGTGAGGGCTCGGTTTCCATGGCTCTCATGGCGGCGGCGGCGGCGAGGATGGACGACCACGACGAGTACGCCAAACTCGTCAGGAGGATGAACCCACCCAGGTGATTCATCGATCCTCGGTTATAGATAGCTTCTGTACTCTCCTTGTGTTGTCCTGTTCTTGTCCAAGTATCTTGTGTTTTCAGTTCCTTGTTTTACCATATCAAATTTGTGCAATCTGTTTGCTTCTTGCTATGCTTACCCTTAAGAAAACAGAGTAGCAAGGTCCTCTTTTCCTCTGTTCTGCTCGTTAAAGAACAGAGGGGGGGTAGGCTTTAGAGCTCTTTCTTCCTTCCTTTGTCCTCCTCCCCTTTTTTGTTCTGTTTTGCTTGGATAGTTATAGTTGGATGTCTCACTGGTGCCTCCAATTGATTACTGACAAGGGCAGCGTAAAATTAACAGGGTTGTGATCGACAACGAGGCTTCCGACGACGCGACGGTGATCCGGGTCGACAGCGTCAACAGCCACGGCACGCTGCTCGCCGTCGTCCAGGTCATCGCCGACCTCAACCTCGTCATCCGCAAGGCCTACTTCTCCTCCGACGGCAACTGGTTCATGGACGGTCAGTCAGTACCCAAATCTTCCTTCTTCACCTCGTTACTTACTTTTGCCACTCCGGCGATATTTTTGTTCTTCATTCATGTCTGAAAAAAATTGATCTTTCTAATCTTCATTCATTCAGTGTTCAATGTCACCGACCGTGACGGCAACAAGGTTCTTGACGCCTCAACCATCTCCTACATCCAGAAGGTAATTAATTGACTCGACTGGTTGCACTCAATTTTTGTGGTTTCTACATCGGATTGTTTGAATCATCTGATTCTGATCGAGTGAGTTTGTTGCCTTGCTGTGTTGTCGCAGACGCTGGAGGCGGACGACTGGTACTACCCGGAGGCGCGCAACACGGTGGGCATCGTGCCGTCGGAGGACTACACCTCCATCGAGCTCACGGGCACCGACCGCCCGGGCCTGCTCTCCGAGGTGTGCGCGGTGCTCGCCGCCATGGGCTGCGCGGTCCAGAGCGCGGAGCTGTGGACGCACAACACGCGCGTGGCCGCCGTCGTGCACGTCACGGACGCCGGCACCGGCGGCGCCATCGAGGACGCCGCCCGCATCGCCGACATCAGCGCGCGCCTGGGCAACCTGCTGCGCGGGCAGAGCGACGTGCGCGCTGGCGGCGGCGCCGGCGCGGGCAGCCTGGCGCTCCACAAGGAGCGGCGCCTGCACCAGATGATGTTCGACGACCGGGAAGGGCACGCCGCGGCCGCGCCGCCCGACGGCGCGGCGCCGCGGACGGAGGTGTCTGTGACGCCGTGCGCCGAGCGCGGGTACACCGCCGTGGTGGTCCGGTGCCGGGACCGGCCCAAGCTGCTGTTCGACACCGTGTGCACCATCACGGACATGCACTACGTGGTGCACCACGGCACCGTGAGCGCCGAGCCCGGCGGCGGCGCGTACCAGGAGTACTACATCCGGCACGTGGATGGCCACGCCGTGCGGTGCGACGACGAGCGGCAGCGCCTGGTGAGGTGCCTGGAGGCCGCCATCGAGCGGCGCACCGCGGAGGGGCTTGAGCTGGAGGTGCGCACGGGGGACCGCGCGGGCCTGCTCTCCGACATCACCCGCATCTTCCGGGAGAACGGGCTCACCATCCGCCGCGCCGAGATCTCGTCCTCGGGCGGCGAGGCCGTCGACACGTTCTACCTGTCGGACCCGCAGGGCCTCCCCGTGGAGGCCAAGACCATCGAGGCCATCCGCGCGCAGATCGGCGAGGCCACGCTGAGGGTGAAGAACAACCCGTTCGCAGCCGGGGACGGCGCCGCGGCGAGGAAAGACGCCGACGTCGCCGGCGCTGGCACCACGGCGTTCATCTTCGGGAACCTGTTCAAGTTCTACCGGCCGTTCCAGAGCTTCAGCCTCGTCAAGCTCTACTCGTGATATGCGCACTTTGGTAGTAAAATTTTCACATGTTTTCGATAGTTTCTACTGTAGAAGATAGCTGCTGCTCCTTGAGATTTCCCAATTCCCAGCAGTGTAAATATGGTTGTGGATGATGATGGCGATATGCATACAGTACAGTGTAAATATGTAGTTAGGTTAGGGTTAAGTAGCTGCAAGGTTGGGAAGAATAATTTTATTGTAGCTCCCAACAACAAATTAGTGCATATGCATACTGGAATCGGGCTATTTCCGTCTTTGTAAATATTCATCTTGTGCATATGTTCGTACATATTCTGGTTGGGGCACAATATATTTATATTGATTTTTATATATACTACAAAAGAGCGAAAAAATTCAAAATAGTCTCCCAGTTTCCCACCCCGAAGGAATTGAAAATAGCCTCTAACCCCTATGTTTTCTACCTATCTTAATTCTTGTCCTTTAGATCTACTTTAAAATCAGATCCAGTGCATCTAAATCATCCACTTTAATCTGACAAATGGGTCTAGCCAGAAAATTTATAAACGTTTACACTTGTTTCTCTCTTGCCGATGTCTTGCATTGTATTTTTTTCTCTCACCGTTGTGGTCCCTACCTGCCCGCCGTACCCACGGTCGATATGCTTCAACTTGATATGCGAGCAATCGGGTTCCCTTCCGATCGCAGACTTGCAAACCCTAGCCTCGCTTGTTGCGGCGAGACTGTGGAGCTTGCCATGCAGGGTCGCCGCTCTTGCAGCACGTCCACGAGAGCACAGCCATCTTGCGACAGATCGAGACCTGATCTGTTGCATGTCCGAGTTTCCTGTTCAGAGTTGCTTCCAGATGCATGTCCAATAACTTTGCACCTTCCCGTCGAGATCTATCTGCAAAGTCTACAGGTACGTAATTTCTGAATATTACCTCTGTCTGGCTAAGAATGCAATTATAGGTTTATTTTTTGTTTCCGTGTCTAAAGTTTAACCAAATATATAGATAAAAGTATTAATATTTTTAATACCAAATAAATATATTATGGAAAAATATCTCATAACAATCTAATGATACTAATTTTACGTCATAGCTATTTATATTTTTTAATATATAATTAGTCAAACTTGACATACTAAAACATTGCACTGTACTAGAATTACGTTCTTTTGCGGACAGAGGGAGCAGATCCCACTTCATGGCTGATTCCGTCCACGTGCCGCCGGCTCGCCTATCGCCGCTCTGCCCGTTGCCTGTTTGTGTCTCGGCGAGGGACCACCCTAGACACAATGCGCGTACGGCAAAGAACAACTAAGGTTGTGTTTAGTTGGTGCTGTAAAATTTTTGGAAGCATAGTAACTCTTTCGTTTGTATTTGACAATTAGTGTTCAATCATGGACTAATTAGGTTCGAAAGATTCGTCTCGTGATTTACAACCAAACTGTGTAATTAGTTATTTTTTTACCTATATTTAATGCTCTATGCATGTGTTCAAAGATTCGATGTGATGGGGAATCTTGTAAAATTTTTGGAAGTTTGAAGTATCTAAACACATCCTAAGCAAGCACATGGACAAGGCAGAAGCAGCCTCAGGTAATGCCGGCCCTAATTTCCTTCGTTCCTCATATCACGTTTAGACACAGTCATACATGGGTTAGTGCTAGGGATGAAAACGGTACGGATATTTTTCGACCGTATTCGAGACCGAATCCGTTTAGAGGGGTTTTAATCCGTCCGTATCCGAGTCCGGATATTTAACATCCGATCCCGTATTCGTATCCGAATATTTAAATCACATATTTATGATGTCGATATCCAATCATATCATATCCGGTATTTTTTATTCTATCCGTATTCGAATCCGAATCCGGACATAAATATGAAAACAAATACGATATCAGTGATATCCGTCCGTATCCGATCCGTTTTCATCCCTAGTTAGTGCTAATGATAAAAATGGAAGGAGTAGGGATTGGCATATATGTGATTCTATAACAGGCCAAGCATCTCCAACAACTCCTCAAATCAAGTTGCTATCCTTATTAATTTGGTAAAAGCACAAAAAAAAATCCTCTCCAATAATTCCTCAAATGAACTTGCTATTTATCTCAAGTTGTTATCCATCGGTGACGCACGCGGATATATACGCGCGCGGTGTGGAGTTGCTATCGCGATTTTTCTCCGTAGCCGTGTGAGCGCGTCGTCTCCCGCGCGCGCCAAAGACTTCCCGCCCGCGAAATTCCTCTCCCGCACGCGAAATTCCTTGGTCTTGTCGCTGCTGGTACTTGTGTCGTGGCCGGCAAACGCATGGGACAACCTGACGATGCATGGGACAGAGAAGACCCTGATGTTGGAACCTGATTGGAGCAGAAGCCTCACGATGCATCAGTCCAATGATCAGCCTGACGTCAAGTACGAGTAGTTGCTGAAGATCCTGTCACTTTTTCAAATAAAAAAAAATATATACTTGCAAGAGTAGCATACTAGCATCGGCATACACACTGTGACACGTACAAACTGAATGAAATAAAATCCAGATAAAATATTATCTCATATAGTGAAAAACATCTTGGATCATCCCGTCTTGCTGCAGCTTCTCACCGGCTTCACTTGTTGTAGATCATCCCGTCTGGAGAGAGCACGGCGGAGGAAGCGTCGCGGCGGCGCGGCGTCCTTCACGCGCGCGGGCAGGAGAAACGTCGCGGCACGAGGAGGCGAGAAGTCACGGCGTGAGGAGAATGAAACGCACACTAAGTTGGAATCGGTACTAGGTGGGTCTACTTTTTTTATTTTACCAAGTTGGAATAGCAAACTATTGGAGAGAGGTTTTTTTTTCACTTGCCAAATAAAATAGCAACTTGCCAAAACTCAAGATTTGGCAAATGAGTTTTACCAAACTGTTGGAGATGCTCTAATAGAGGCAACAAGGTTCAAATCTTTGACACACTGATATATCTATACCATTAATCAATTTTATTAACAGTTTGTTTCTACCAGCTGCATTGCTACGATTGATGCTGCACTTATTATATTTATTCTCTGCTCAAGTACATGCAACTTGGTTACATAGGCATCCTATTGCAAATCTATACTATAAAAGAGCAAAAGAATTGAAAATAGCTTCTTACTCTGATGTTTCCTACCCATCTTCATTCTTATCCCTTAGATCTACTTTAAAATCAGATCCAGTGCGTATAAATTATACACTTTAATCTGACAAACGGGCCCAACCGAAAAACTTTTTATTGTTTACGCGTGTTTTTCTATTGCCTAAGCTTACAAAAATCCAAGATGGAGTGCGGACTGGAATAGAGCCGTACTTTTTTTTAGCGTTCTGCTATTGTTATGAAGACAACTGCAAACTTCATAAACTGTCGGAGGGTCAAAGCACTTCTGCAGCTAAAGATGTGAGGATAGGCCTGACTATAAGTAACTGAATTAATATTTAAGGTTGATTTATTTCAGTGACTGTAAATTGCAAATTTGTAAGTGTCAGAGATTGATGTCTTTCATTTGTTGTAGATTCCCTGGTAAGGTAGTTGTTGTAAATCTGCATGTGGTATCAGCTCCTGCAGCAGCTGCTCCTGGTGCTGAGGTCTGTTCTCCCCATCCTAAGCCATCCTGCCCCATTTTTTGTTTATATCAATCTGTTTTATTAGTCAAGCAACGAGGCAGTGCTATTCTGTTTGATTTAGCATTGTCCAATTTTTCAATGATTGCTTAAGAAGAAATTCCAGTTGATTTATGTTTCTGATTTTTAGATTGTATTAACTATCAATCTCTTCATCGCTGTGTGATTGATTGCATGCTAAGGATCTCACTGGTTGAAAATTTTTTATGTTGTTGAATTATCTTTGTTGTAGTAAGCTTTTAACTATCTACAGGCTGAGGATGGTGACGAAGACCTATCTTTTTGGGATGAAACAGAGGCCGACAAGAAGGCTACTGATGAGCGCGTGGCTGCCAAGGCCTCTTCTAAAAAGAAAGAAAGTATGATAATTTTCAGCTAGGAGTGTTAACCTGCATTGTTTCTTATAATCATTTGGAATTTTTGCAAAAGTTTGACGTTCAAGTCTTGTTAGTTATTTATGGCTCTGTGTTTTACATATTGTTGTCCCAGCCTCCTAGGTTAATGATGCTATTGAGATACTTGAGAGAGTGGCGCATCATGGTGCTTGCGGCTGCGAGAAGAACATAGGAGACGGTGCCAAAATCATGGTCGCTCTGCCACGTAGCTTCTGCAAAGAGGTGATGAGCTTCTTTGCAACAAAAAGAAATAGAAGAAAGCAAAATTGTTCTTTTCGACAGTTAGTCAATGCTTTTGCTTTGGTATTCCTGCAGGTCGCAAAGGATGCTGTAAGGTCCTAATGACTAGGGGTGAATAGTTTATTGAAAAATTCTACAACAACACTTAGCAAAAATGTTAGATAATAAAACGGCGAAGCAAGTATTGCGCTAGCCTACTAAAAGAGCAAGCCACCTACCACAATTCTAGTGACTATGATCACTAATCACACAAATGCTATAACACTAAACTAAGTTAGTGAGCTCTTAAAGACTATCTAAAGAGCCTCACTAACCACTAGACTCGACTATTTCTTGCCCTCAAAACTAGCTACACTAAAGGGCCGAGCTACACTAACAAATGTAAATACACGGGAAGGATGGATTTTTATACGGCCGTGTAGAGGAATGAGCCAATCACCAATGGAGTCAATCAATCATAAGAATGAATACCAATGAAGACCAATCACCTCGGAATCAAATGAGTGACACAATAATTTTTTACCGAGGTTCACTTGCTTGCCGACAAGCTAGTTCTCGTTATGGCGATTCACCCACTTAGAGGTTCACGCGCTAATTCGCATCACACACCAAACCCGCAACTGGGTGCCGCACAACCAACACAAGATGGAGATCACACAAGCCGCGAGCAATCCACTAGAGATGTCTTTTGTGATCTCTCACGGGGAAGGCTCAAGAACCCCTCACAATCACCATGATCGGAGCTAGAGACAATCACCAACCTCCGCTCGACGATCCTCGTTACTCCAAGCCGTCTAGGTGGCGGCAACCACCAAAAGTAACAAGCGAATTCCGCAGTGAAACACGAACACCAAGTGCCTCTAGATGCAAACACTCAAGCAATGCACTTGGATTCTCTCCCAATCTCATAAAGATGATGAATCAATGATGGAGATGAGTGGGAGGGCTTTGGCTAAACTCACAAGGTTGCTATGTCAATGCAAATGGCCAAGAGAGTGAGTTAGAGCCGGCCATGGGGCTTAAATAGAAGCCCCCATGAAATAGAGTCATTAGACTCATAGAGCAGGTGTCGGTGTCTAGAGGACCGAGTGTCTAAACAGAGCGACTAGTGAATTTGTATCTGCGTGTCTAGACCTTGATGGTGTGCAAAGCGGACACAAGGATGTATACTGGTTCGGGCATGAATGGCCCTACGTCCAGTGGGTTTTGCTGCGGTTCGTATTGCCTTGCGCGCGGGGTGCTCGTAGTAGGGGTTACAAGCTTTCGAGAGAGGGAGCAGGTCCTAGGTCTCTTGAGTGGTGGTAGTGGTGGTTTCGATTGAGATGGATTCTAGCTGTTGTTGCTTGATCGTTCTCGTCTCTCCTCCCTTGTCCTCGTCGTGGCCCCTGCCTCCCCTTTTATAGCTTCTAAGGGGAGGGCTCGGGTTACATTTGCGGTAAAGTGGTGAAAATGGGGAAAATGAAAGAGAAAGACAAAAAAGGTGGCCTCGGGCGTAGCTGTCCTCCTCCTTATCTGGTGGGAGCAGTTTTCCTGTAGTGTGGAGTCATGCCGGGCGTTGATCTTTTGGCCTCTCTGTTCGCTGGTGCGACGTGCCGGGGCCATGCCTTGACCTGTTTGTCCCTGTGCCATGAAGGTGGGCGGCGCATGCGCCAGGATTTTTGTAGCGAGGGGGTTAGGTGGCACAGCTGCCGTCACCCCTGTGGTAGAATGACCGGGGTCATGTCGAGTCAGAGCGTGGTTCCTGCGCCCCTGTTAACTGTGCACGGTCACGTCCGTCACGTCGATGGGGCGAGTACCGTGGTTGGGGGCCCCCGTGGCTCCCTGTCTTGCCTGAGGGTTCCACGTGCCTCTTGGGCGAGGTGGAAACGTGCCGCGGGGGGTCGGGCGCCTTTGATGATGCCACGGGGGCTCGGGCGAGACAGAGAGATGTTGCCTGAGACGCCTATCGTGCTCAGGGCCTCTCCGCAAGGCTCAGGCGAGATAGAGTTTGCTGTTTGCGCCTTGAGCGGCTGACATGCTGTCAGTGCTTTTTGGGCCCCTTATGGTGGCTTTTTTAACAAACGTGCATGGTGCTGTATTTTTCCCCTGTTGGGTACCCTGGGTATTTTGATACCTAACAGTAGGTTGACTGCGCGGTGACCAAACGCGCTGGTCGGGGTGACCGGACGCACCCGAGCCAGCATCTGGTCCACCGGTTGCAGCCATGTGTCACAACGTTTGAATGCTGGCCGCCGATCTCCAACGTTCGGAAACTTCCCACGCTCGCGTTAAGTGAAGACCGGACGCGCTGGTCCAAGACCAGACGCACCCGCGCAGAGTCCGCTCGCGCGCTTACCCTCGCAGCCGAGCCAAACACCTGACGCACCGAAGGAATGACCGGACGCGCCATCAATGTGGTGTCCGGTCACTTCTAGAGATCACCTGAAGCGCCTTCTTCGTGACATAACGCGTCAGGTGCGCACGACCGGACGCGCCACCGCGTTAGGTCCTCCTCAGCGTCAGCCGTTCGCACTACGTCACCATACGTCACTCGCGACCGGACTCACAAGCATCGCGTCCGATCACTTGTTCTTCCTAGCATCCGGTCACAAGACTGCGACCGCACACTCACTGGAAATAGAGACCGGACGCGCAGGTCAGCCTGAGGCCAGCGTCTGGTCACTCCCAGTGACCTCCTTTCGCCTCTATTTCTCCACCAACTTCGCCACCCTTGATCAAATGTGTCAACCACCAAGTATATCACCTTGTACACATGTGTTAGCATATTTTCACAAACATTTTCAAGGGTGTTAGCTCTCCACTAGATCCTAAATGCATATGCATTAAGTTAGAGCATCTAGTGGCACTTTAACAACCGCATTTCGATACGAGTTTCACTCCTCTTCATAGTACGGCTATCAATCTTAAATATGATCACACTCACTAAGTGTCTCGATCACTAAACCAAAAAGCTCCTGCCACTTATACCTTTGCCTTGAGCTTTTTGTTTTCCTCTTTTTTCTTTTCCAAGCCGAGCACTTGATCACCATGGCCATCACCACCATGATCTTCATCCATTTGCTCCACCACTAGGAATGTCTACCAACCTATCTCACATACACTTAGAGCACATAGGTTAGTAGTTAGGGTTTCATCAATTCATCAAAACCAAACTAGAGCTTTCAAATGCTGGGTTTGAGCTACCGCCACCAGGCGAGTATGCTGTTGGAATGTTTTTTTATGCCAACCGATAAAAAGCGTTGTGAGAAGGGCAAAGCTGAGTTTAAGAAGGTTGGTATACACTGTTAATAAACTTGGTAGCCTATGAGCAATGCAGGATTTGCATGTTAAGCTCATTTTTTATTATAATCTTGTCCTTATTGTAGGTCACTGAATCACTAGGTCATGTACAACTCGGGTGGCGTCCAGTTCTTACTAACAGCTCAGACTTGGGTGAATCTGCACTTGATACTGAGCCAGTCATTCAGCGGTTTTCGTTACCAAGAGTTCAATATCGGAGGCTGAGTTTGAGCAACAGATAATTCCATACCATTAGATGTAATTGCACATCAGCATTCTCTTAAAAAATACAAAAATCACATTATACCATAACTTTCAAAGAATAATTTTGTACCATATTTCTTCTCTACTTTGTTTCTTGACAATACGTTCTTGGAACACAGGACTCTATAATGTGTCTATTGTGACACTCAGGTTGGTGACTATATAATTGTCGATTTTTTTTGGATACAAGGAGGCCCACTAATTATCATGTTCCGTGGGGGTCTATAACAATTGCTGCTGATGAGACACTTTATATTGTATTTTTGTTTGAAAATTGTAATTTTTAACAACTGTTGTCTCCTTAATTTTCATCAATTGAATAATTTGCTATTCCTTTTGCACTATCTCTGAGTATGGATGTGTTTTAAAATTAACATGGTGACTTGATTTCCACTCTGCTAGCTTTTACATACATGATGTAACGGGGGAGCGAGGACAATGATGATGAAGAGTTGTAAAAAAAGGACACTACTAATCCTCTGATGTTTATGGATCTTTTCCATTGACACGTGCATGTCGCACGTGCATGACCACTAGTACAAGAAAAAGATAAAAACAAATCTGGAGGATGTGTAACACTTGTTTGGGTATACCTGGAGCCCTGCAATGTACTTTTGCACCCCTCTTATCTTAGATTCCAAATGTGATTTCAGGTGATGACATCATGTCGTGTGCTTGGTCTTGGTACGCCATCGCCGCTCGCCGGTGATGTCTACTATCCAAGGTTCTGGGAATTTGTGAAGTCAAGGCTTCAAAGAGTGTGACTAGATTTTTTTTCATGTATTAGATAGGATTTTTTTAAAATTTTAGTAAAAATATCACTAGGTGTCAAAACTTCCGGCCGAAACTTTGGTATTTTGTGATTTTTTTCGTTTCTTCCAGTATTTGTGTCACAATCAATAGACAGAACATTGCCAGAGAACGGAGAGATAGCACACTTGGTGAAGGAGATAGACGGCAAGGCAGGATGTCAGTACCTCCTTGTGGTGGAGGTGGAGTATTGTTTATGACTAAACACTTATAATTATTGGATAGTATAGTTGGTTATAAATATAATGGTACCAAGTTTGTATTACATACTAGTTAAAAATTGTTGGCCAAATTATTGATCAAAGATTATAAAATTTGACTCTTAACGTACACGGAATGCCTTATAGATTAGACCGGAGAGAGTATATGTTAGTGATACTATACAACGCAGTTTATGTTGTTTAACTCCGTTTACACCATCTAAACATAAACTAAGGGCCTGTTTGGTTTGGTTTAGTCCCTGGACTAAATTTTAGTCCAGGGACTAAACTTTAGCCCTAGGTTGTTTGGTTTAGGTGACTAAAAGGGATTAAAGATGTTCAAAAATACCAAAACGCCCTATTAATTGGCTAGGGTGATCGACAATTTATTGTTTAAGATAACAATGGTCCTAGGGATGGTCAGTAGATTCAAATTGAACACCTGCATTATAGAAGCAGGGTGAAAATGTCCAAAAAATCTCACACGGATTGAATCCCATGTATAAACCACTTGGTGACTGGAGCATACTGACATAGTTGTCAAATGGTTTCTGAACTTCCAGAGGTTCTGGCCACTTGGGTTGAGTTGTTGCCTTTAGTCTGGGGTAACATTTTCGATCTACTATGTGGGGAAAAGTTCAAAAATAAAGTATTTAGTTTCAAAAAGAAATACAAACAAAATAGTTCACCATGGACGGGGAAGGTGCATAAACAAAGTGGGCCTTATGGGCTAGTTATCTTCTATTCAATAATGTATTTCCATATGTGTGTGACCACATGGTCTTTTCTAGCCATTTATCCCCTATTGCGACACAAATCTCAATCCAAGATTCAACCAGCCCCGCGACTTTTTCAACTTACCCTTGTTAGCATGAATCTCGGTGCAGGATGAAGGGCTAAGGCTAGCCATGTGGTTACAATAGCATTCCGTTATCCCATCTCTATCTCTAATTCAACACTAAATTTGTGCTTCCCACTCATGTCGTGTTTATTTAGCTCCACCAAGCCTCCCCTTTCGGAGCCACGACTCGCAAGTGAGTGAGGCTTTATAAGTCTCCTTGCCACTGCCGTGTACTATCCCTCCTGCTCTCCACACTACTTAACTCTACATCAACCATGCTTCGACACCGTTAATTGGCCGTCAACCAGACAAACACCACCTAATTGGTCGCTATCCATGAAGGAGTCCTCAGACCTCTAACTTAGAACCCACAAACTCTAACCTCTTGAGAGATTGTTGTTAGTGTCAACATTTGAGCAAGGAAGATGGCGTGGGCGTGCATAGGAGTAGAAGATGATGGTGGCCCTGTGGCCAGTAGTGTCTCCTAGGTCTTATGCCCTTACCCATGCCCACTAGGAAAGACGGTTGGCCTGCCTTTAAGCATACTCCCTCCATCCAAAAATGAAGTGCAATTCTAGATTTAAACTAACTCAAATTTTCTTAAGTTTGACTAAGTTTATAGACAATAGTATCAACATTTATGTCTTTGAATATGATTATTCTAATGATACTTATTTGGTATTATAAATATTAGTACTTGTTTGTATAGATTTAGTCTAACTCAAAATTGTTTGTCTCCTCAAAATATGAGAATTATATTTTTCTTGGAATTGGAGGTAGTGTTACTAGTATATAGCAGTATTAACAGATGGATTTGTTATGATACTCCCAAATAAGACAAATAATGGTAGGTCATCCATCTAGAGATAGATTTGACATCATTTAAGAGGTAATAGGTCACCATTTTCTGCTTAGAAACATTTTATGGAAAACTAAGAAAGAACAAGCCATCTATAAGGGCCACACATGATGTGACAATAGTAATTAATCATCTTCGTTTAGGTTTCCAGCTTGTTCATGACCTTGATGACCTTATTCATGAATCCTTGATTTTAGGAGGCCACCTGCGCTATGACTGAAGGAGCCGGTCAATAGATTTTTTTTTATTCTCAAATTGATTAATCGACGGTTAAGATTTGATTCATTGGTGGTAAAAGGTGTACTACTGGAGCAAGACCCAGAGGAACACGTGACGTGATGGACTTGATTTCACATTCAACTCAGTAAACTCTAATTAAAAATCTAGTTAAACTGATTTTCAGAAGGGAAGCGCTAGAATAAAGACGAAATGGTCGAGCTACTCTGGAAAAACCGAAAAACTGAAGGTGCGTTTGGATGCATGCCAATGCTTGGCAGGCTAAAAATCAGTTGCTGACGTGGGTACGGGCGGCGTTCATGTGAGTTTATTTTTGAGCCCATGCGTAGATGGTTCATGGGCGGCCCGTTCGCTCGCCAATGCTTTGGGGCTAGGCCAGCCGAACGAATGATTTAGCGTTTCGCGTTTCTCTCTCTCAAAAAATAATCCCTCAAAAAAAAACTGAACGGTTTAGCAACACTGGCACCGTTCGCAACCAAACACGGGCCTTAGTCACTGAAGTGGCTGGGGTTCACATCGAGAGGCCGAATTCAGATCATCAGATGTTTGTGCTCCATGAAGTGTGGGCAGAACCATGTGAGGATTACAGAGTACTGAAGACCTCAGACCTGCTGTCTTTTTGGTGTTTCAAGTGGGGCCTTGTTTAGTTAGCTTCCAAATTCTAAATTTTTACACTATCTCTCAATCACATCAATCTATAGACGTATGCATAGAGCACTAAATGTAGGTAAAAAAATAAATAATTACACAGTTTGTCTGTAATTTGCGAGACGAATCTTTTGAGCCTAATTAGTCCATAATTAGATACTAATTGCCAAATACAAACGAAAGTGCTACAGTAACCCCAGGTTACAACAAGTTGCAATCTAAACCAGGCCTGGCATCCGAGCGAGGCCCTTTGATTTGATGTGCGAGTCCAGGCAAATAATAAGCATCAGCATTCAGCTTAGATATCAATTCAGAGATGACGCGGCAGTATGGATGGCCTCGTCATTTACAACTTCGATAAACCCACCAACGGTGGGGGAAAAATGTGTCCTCAGGGGAAAAAATAATAATAAAAAAGGCCTCGCGTGGGGAACCAACATGGACTTGAGAGAGTCGTTTGCATTGTCATTTCATCCAACGGATACAGGTAGGGAGAAAGTTGTGTGAGTCGTTTGCATTGTCATTTCATCCAACGGATACAGGTAGGGAGAAAGTTGTGTGAGAGACTTCTGAGCGCACGTACGAGTGCTTCTGCTGCTGTGTGCGCTTCCTCCGATCCGGCCGCAATCCGCCAGCAGCCCATGTGCCACCGCCGAGCTAAAGCTAGCACTAGCAGATCGAGTGCGGTCCGGCGCGGTGTGGACGCAAGCTCACGAGCTCACTCACATGCGCTGCGTGCTCGCATCGCACATTCGCACGGGCGTTGCCATGCGTACGTGAATCCCATTCCCACAGGCCACAGCTAGGCACAGGGCGGGCCACCCACGCTGGATCGATCACACACACACCCCAAGACCCGCCCCTGCCCCTGCCTGGACCACGCATGCGTGCACGGGCACGGACATACATGAGCACCCATCACTCACTACACTAGTCACTCGGTCTCGTGCCCACGCCCCCGCCACCTGCGCTGTCCCCGTCGCCACCCACTTACCACGTTCACGCACACCGTGTCACTCAGTCAGTACACTGTTGACTGACCCAATGCATGTGCATGGATAAATAGCCAAGCCACACACGCATCTGCAACTGCAAGGCAAAGGTGCCATGGCGCAACCAAGAACACAGCTCCTCCTCCGTCTCCTCTTCCTCCTCGCCCTCGCCTCCTGCGTTGCCGCCGCCGCGGCAACAGAGGCAGAGGCGCCGGCACCAGCGCGTGGTGCGGCGACGACGAGGACGGCGACGGGGTGCCGGCGCGGCGACCTGGTGGTGCGGCAGCGCGCGACGGGGCGCGTGGTGGAGGGCAAGCCCGAGTACGCGGTGGAGGTGCGGAACGCGTGCCGGTGCGCGCAGTCCCGCGTCCTGCTGCGCTGCTACGGGCTCAGCAGCGTGGAGGCCGTGGACCCGCGCGCCATCCGCGCCGTCGACGGCGAGCGCTGCCTGCTCCGCGGCGGCCGGCCGCTGCCGCCGCGCGGGGGCGCCGTCAGGTTCACCTACGCCTGGATGACGCCGCAGGACTTCCCGCTCGTCAGCGCGCACCCGCACTGCTAATGCTAGTAGCCTAGTACGAGTAGTACCATTACCATTAGCTACTAGGGTCCTTGCTTGTTTGCTATTCCTAATTACTACAGTTCCTACGTATTGATTCATTCAGCAAGGAAGATTGTTGGCCTGAATTTTTCTTTTCGATCGAGTTGCAAGTGTAATTAATTGAACCAGCTTGATTAGGTTCGTTGGATACGTGCATTCCGGCTTTGTATGATTTACAGTACTCTGTTGTTTGGTTGTCGCATTGTATACTGTACCTGTTGTATCAACGTTGTGCTTTCTACTGTTCCTCTGGGACTGGGTGATTAATCTGCAAGAGGAAGAGGCTGATTGCATAATACGTGGAGGTGGAGTCACGGGACGGGAGCGAGCAACGGCAACATGGTCACGGTCTCATGGACTATCTACGCAGGCGACGAGCCGACGACACGCCGCGACGCGCCTCACCTTTCATCACGTGCCCTGTCATCGACCTCGGTCCTCACCACTTCACCAGCCTTTTTTGTCAACTCCATTGGGCACGCCCAACGCAGCCTCACCAAAAAGTACAGAGATCCTGTTTAGTTGCCAAAAAATTTCACGTTTGACCAAAAAGTTGCCAGGTGGTAGCTGGGCCTCCACATGTGCCAGGCCAAACTTTTTTGGGTGGTGTTTAGATGATAACTTTTTTTTTTGGCCTAATCTCAAAACTATACCGTTTTCCTTTTTTTTTCCTTCTCACCACAACAGCAATATCTGCTGATCTCAAACATGCTGGCTCTTTAAGACCACAAATGACATTTATGCAAATCATATAATAATCACTGTTCCGCGCACAAACAGTCTCAACAATACACATGATCCGCACACAAATAAATGGCAAACAACACAGTTCGAACATAACTTTCAAGTACGATAAAAAAATGACGCGCAAGCAAATCACGAAACGAATTCATGTCATCAGGTTCATCTTCGACTTCTTCGGTGTCCGGCTGATCCTCATACGCTTGACGAGGCACATAGTCCTCATCACGGTCACAATGACCAAAGTGTCTATCTTGTAACCCACTGCCGCTAACGAAATTATGCAACACACAATCTGCCTGAATGATTTGGCTTTGCTTCTCAGGTTCATACCTAGGTATCTCCTTCAACATCCTCCACTTCATTTTCAACACACCAATTGACCTCTCCACCACATTCCTAAGAGACGAATGTGCATAGTTGAAGGTCTCTTCCATACCTTGTGGGGGTGCGGCACCTCGATACTCCTGCAGATGGTACTTCGAACCCTTGTAAGGTGCTAGGTATCTCATCTGGTTGCGATAACCGGAGTCCACTAGGTAATACTTCCCTGCAGCACAATGCATGAGCTAGTGACACCACCTTCAAGTACCTATGACTAAACGAAAAGCAGATACCAAGTTCACCTTTTGGAGGATGTGAAAACACATGGCTATATGTTGTCATTGCATCATTGAATGCTCTCATATCATGAACAGGTCCCGGCCAGCCACTAAGCACAAATGTAAACCTCATGTTAAAGTCACATGCAACCATAACATTCTGTGTGGTCATCCCCTTTTGGCACAAATGCTGCATGAACAGATTATTAGGCACCACACAGGGTACATGAGTGCCATCTATGACCCCTATGCAATCCTTGAAGTATGGATAGAACCTACGGTTCCCAAGTGAAGGATGCATTTCCCTGAATTGTGGGTCCTCCGGTTTTATTATGTCCGCAGCTAGCTTTACTACACTTTTTAGGACTTTGCTAAACATGCTGCTAATAGTCCCCAATGACCTCTCAAATATGTCCTCAACTTGTCTAACTGATTGAGGGGCCCCAAGCATCCAAAGAAACATCCCTAAAGCCTCATTCGAGGTGGATTTGAGACTAGATTTGAGGCCATAAGATTGGACCAGCAAGGAATGCAGCCTATGAAACATATCTGGGCTCATTCTAAACATGTCGTAACATGCCTTCCTATCCCCCAACTTCATTTCTACCCATTCCAAACCAGGTAATTTATGTTGCCTGTAGGGTGCTCTACTCAAATGCTTTTCAGCATGCACGTCATATTCGTACATACCATTGAAGAATGTGTCATCATCGTCATCATCATCTTCATCATCTAAGCAAAGTTGAAGCAATTCGAAGAGATTGGCATCCCCACTAATGATGGTCGAACTTGTATTTGCCACAGCAGCCTGCGAAAACAAACATAGACCAAAATTGTGTTAGCTCAATGGACACATACGCAGTATTAAATTGTGCCACCAGAATTTGAGTATTGCAAATCACCCCAACGCACGCACTTGCCAAATATTACAAATCAGCCACAGTTCCAACACAGACGTAGTTCAACCACAAATTACTTCCAAAGTAACCAAAGCACATACCAATTAGTTCAACATAATTAGACGTAGTTCAACCACAAATATTCAAAACACAGACACAGTTCGAACACAGACGTAGTTCAAACATAGACTTAGTTCAAACACAGATGTAGTTCAAACACTAAAGATATTACAAATAGTTTAGGAGGGTCTAGTTGTCCACCCTCGAGCATTCAGCCAACATGAAGCGCCTGTCGTCAGCAGTGGCGGCGAGGAACAGCGTCAGTTGATGCTCTGAGTCCACTATGCACATCAGTCCATAAAACAAGTCTGGTGTCGTGGCTGAACTCACACCTAACTCCGCTGCCAGCTTGTACGCTTCCTGGACCCTTGCCTCCTTTTTCCGAAACAGGTCTTGTATGAGTGCAGTCCTGTTACTCATCAGCTCATTCCTGTTAATCATGATCTCATTGTGGCGGTTCATGCTGTAGATGGTGTTGCTAACAGCAGGACTCTGGGACCTTTTCCTAGGGCTATGGGCTGTGGTGCTGGTACTGCTAGCCCTTTTGCTAGGGTTGGAGTGAGGGGTATTGTTGGCTCTTTTGCTAGGGTTGGAGCGAGAGGTGTTGCTGCTCCGCGGGGTGACCTGCTGATCTTCATCTTCATCATCCTTACCATCGTCCTCTTGACTTGAGGAATCGCACTGAATTGGAGTACTCGGAGGAGACACATTCGCAGCAGGAACAAAGGATGCAGACCCATCAACGGTATGCACGTACATTCTGTCCATTTCTTCCAAGTAGGAAGGGTAACCATCCTTGAACGCTAGCCATGCTTTGTGGCCCTGAAAACACAAGGGACAAATGAGATAATGACTTCTTGAAGTCCATCTACAAGGAAAAGGACCATGGAGTACCTTGGTGTGCTTTTTCCACCAATCGTCGTCGGCGACAGGTCTACCGGCTGCATCTCTTCCTATGCCCGTGGCCTCATAGCGGAGAAAATTACAAAACCTCCATTCAGCTTTGAGGTTTCTGTAATGACTAGACAACTGCTCCGTGGTATGCAAGAGGCCTGTGGCTGCAAGGAACCTAGTGCTCATTTTGACCCACCCGGCCTTGCTCATAGCACCATTTTTGCAATTGCCTTTATCTATTTGCTCGCATTAAAGGTGACAGTAAATGGCATTGTGCTGTGGACTCCAATCGGCCCTATTTTTCCTAGATTTGCGAACCTAACACGTTTTCAAAGATACAACAAGGGAGTACAAAATCACATCTAAAATGCGTGAATGAAACGTCTCAAACAAATAGGTTGTGCAAGGGGGAAAGGATTTGTACCAGCGGTTGCGCCGATGGGGTGTTGAAGTTATCGTCGGCGATGGTTGGACCGCGGCCGCGGAGTCGCGCATGACAGCGCCTCTGGCCCCAGGACGAAGGCCACCACCAGGTCCCTAGACCTGACCGTCGGTCCATGCACCACTTCCCTGGAAGTGTTCGGCCGTCGCTGCAACTCCTCCTGCCCATCAACGCTGGCAGGCGCTTCGAGCCTGGGCCTAGGGCCAGTTGTAGGAGATGGGCCTCTCAGGAAGTAAGGGGGTGGCATTGCGTGCACCTGCTGGCCCGAGCTGATGTAGGAGGTGTAGGCCGCCATGTCCGGCCACGCGTTGCCGGCGTTGAGATGAATCGTGCTGAACGCGTGGACGGGATTGAACGCATGGACGGGATTGGTGCTGGTGGATCCGCCTAGTGGATGGGAGGCGGCGGTGAAGCCGGCGGGCCCGGGACCTAAGGTCCACGAACTCGGCGGCGCCGGGAAAGCCGTCGATGTCGTGACCGTGGGGAAACCGGAGACCCCGCCAGAGGGGATGTCTGGGTTCGCATGGAAGGAGTCGCCGTTGAATCTGTCGGCGTCGGAGCTATCCATCGGCACGACGGGGGTCAAACGGAGGACGGGCGGCGGGGGATGGATGAAGGGGAGCGGCGGTCATGGGAAGGGGATCTGGGGGACCGGCGGCCTCTGGTTCGCGAGAGGGACGAACGAATGGATTAGGGTTGGCGAGACCGGGGGCGGATGGGTTACGTGTCCACGTTACTGGGCTTGCTACAGTAAAATTTCGTGGACAGTGGCAGGCCGAAAAATTTTGGGGCCTGTTCAGTTGCCATGCAGGCCAAGGCCGAAATTGTTTGGGTCAAGCCGAATTTTTTCTCCAACTAAACAGGCCCTGAGCCATGTACATCGAGGCAACTAAGATTTTTTTATTCCTCAACGCAAACTACTAGTACTACTCGTACTACTCCATAATTTCTACTGAACGTGGTCCTGGCAAGTGCAAGCTGCTTTTCCATGCCAGACTGAACTGGTCCTGAAAAAATGATGTCAGAGTAGTGTGTCTCCTTGCCAGAACGCTCGCTCCATTCACTGCCTTCACCTTTTGGTCTTGTTTAGATTTGGGACGGCACGGGTGTTACATGGGTTGCATAGGGTATTCGGATACCGATAAAAAAACAAATTACAGAATTTATTAGTAAACCACGAGACGAATTTATCAAGCTTAATTAATCCATCATTAGCACATGTGTTACTGTAGCACTTTATTATCAAATCATGGACTAATTAGGCTTAAAAGATTCGTTTCGTAAATTACACGCAATCTATGTAATTGGTTATTTTTTTAATCTATATTTAATACTCTATGCATGTATCAAATATCCGTTGTGATAGGATGTAAAGTTTTGAGGTGCGAACTAAAGAAGGTTGTCAGCCGAGGAGAACACAGCTACTGACACCCTGCAGACCTATCAAACCCACTGTGGTGCGTTGGGGACGGCCTGGGGGCGTTTAGTTGGTAGGTGAAAAGTTTTTGGGTGTCATATCGGATGTTTCATGGGATGTCAGAAAGGGTTTTCGGATACTAATAAAAAAATTAATTACATAACTCGCCTGGAAACTGCGAGACGAATTTATTAAGTCTAATTAAGCCATCATTAGCACATGTGTGTTAACACTTAAGGCTAATCATGGACTAATTAGGCTTAAAAGATTCGTCTCGTGATTTCTAACCAAATTGTGCAATTAGTTTTTTTTCGTCTACATTTAGTACTCCATGCATGTGTCCAACATTCGATGTACAATCGATGTGATGGGATGAAAATTTGTTAGATGGGAACTAAACACCCCCGGGTGCCTCTGCCAGTGCCATGTGGAGATTTCTTTCTTCGTGGGCCTGTAGGACCGGCTATGCAGCGCTGAGGCCCGTGCTGGACGCCTGGACCTGGGCCCGATGGTACGAAGATGCACACTAAATATGTGTTTGGACCCAAACTAGAAAACAGCGCGGCTTTGCCGCACCTTATGTAGAATTTGGACCAGTGTTTGGCCACCTTTTGATAGAACGTGCAAGCGTATTGTACACTGGTTATTAAGATTGAACCTTGTGATGTATATGCAGTTCTCAATGCGTGTTAAGAGTTGTCAATGCAAAGCTTGAAACTTGGAACGTACTCCCTCAATTCCAAATTATAAGTTGCTTTAACTTTTTTGGTTCATCCATTTTGCTATGTATTTAGACGTATTATTATATCTAGATGCATAGCAAAATGGATGTACCAAAAAAAATCAAAGCGATTATAATTTGGAAAAGATAAAGTATTACGTATATGACTGTCAGATATAGATATATTTGTTAACATATTGCATGTAGATATATAAAATAGATCACTTTTTCATAGATATAGTTTTAATCTGTCATCCCTGATCATCTTGCAATAAATTGCACAATTCAAGTGATGTTACTTCGTGGTCATCATGAGAATCTTCTGAAGAAATCAATACAGGCTGCCAGCCTTTCAAAGTTTCAGAATCCAATTTGTACACTACTATGAAAACCACCGAGTACTATTTCCATGTAACGACGGCTTTACGCAAATGGTACATTAACCTATTTAATAAGGACAGATAGCTTAGCAGGTTCCAAAACTTGATCGGGCTAAGCATAGAATATATATCAGGAATGTTATGGAAACCAATCGCCTGAAGAAAACCACTTTTAAGTTGTTTTGACCCATAGGGACGTCTTGTAAGTTGTAACCCATTCAACTAAAAAAGGTAGCAAAATTTCTAATTAATTTTTTAAACAATGAGTTCGGTGGTTCACATGCATGTAAGTAATTAAGTATGGCTTGATTCAATGACTATAAGGAAAAATAACAGATGCATTGACATGCTACTATATTTAGGAAGATTATCAACTCTTCATTTTCCTCGGAAACTCAAATCGGCAGCTGCCTGTAAATTCAGAGGCGAGATCCTCTCTACTGTCCAATACTCGTCATTATTCTTAGTTGAGATCCTCTAAACTGGCTAATACTTTCTTAGTTGAGTTATGATGTGATCAGTATTGTTCTAATTTACATGATTACAACATCATACTCTATTCGCATCAAGATAGGTAGCATATCAAGTTTGCCCAGTTTGTTGATCTTTGAAAAGGATACAAGACACGTGTGGAGAATATTATTTCCTGTGCAAACCACAGATGCACATTTTAAATATAATATCTATATCCATATCTATCATAATATATATCAATAAAGAGCTAAAATTTTTCTCCATTCATTTTTTGTCCACCTTCTCCCTAACTATCTGAAAAGTGGAGAGTTTTCTTCGTATCTCCTGTGTGATCTGGACCCATGATTCATACTCATACAAGTTAGGACTCGCGTCTAGCGATGATGAATACAGAGTCCAATTCTAATACATATTGGGTCACGCCTTATGTATCTCGCACATGAACCAAAGTCTTTTTTATATAAATAGATGTATATAAATAGTCCTATACTGTCATCGTTTTCTATGAAGTTTTGATAGTCTTTTTTTCTTCCGTTGCAACACACGGGCATATTTACTAGTAGAAAAAAAGTGAACCGAAGCCCTACCTACGCGCGGAACGGAAGGGGAGAGCGTGCGCTCGCGTTCGCGCCGCCATCCCCTGGCGCGCCCCCTCCGCCGGCCCCATCTCGCCTCCTCCACAGATTGAGAAGGATGTAAGGCAGCAGAAGGTGAGGAGGAGACACCGAGGCAAGGCAGTAGAAAGCGAGGAAGAAGATGCAACACCAGATCTACTTTTGAAATATCCAGATGCAATACTTGCCATATACAAACGAAGACAAATGAAACACATAAAACATATGCCTTAAACACTTGCAAAAACACGTGAAAAAAACACTTGAAAATCATTGCAAACATACACAACATCCAGATAAAATACTTGCAACATACATGTGAAACATATGCAACATCCAGATAAACACACATACAAGGTCTAAAATACAGATGAAACAAAGGAAACAGACACTTGCAATATACTGTATAAACCATTGCAACATATGTAACATCCTGATCTACTTTTGCAACATCCATATGAAACACTTGCAACATATCTCTGAAACATACGTTTGCAACATGCATTTTTCAGCGCAACATGGCACTGACGGCGTGGTGAATAAAGATGAGCATGCAGCTTGTAGACCGGAGGCCCAGCCCGAAGCACGATTTTTTAGCCCGGCCCAAGCACGGGCAGTCCGATGCATAAGGTCATGCCTGGGCCGCACCCTAGGCACGCGGGCTGGCACGGCACAACCCACATTTTAGTCGCAAGCCTGATGGCGGCCCGATGACCACTCTGGCCTACTAAGAGCCCAGCAAGCCACTAGCCGATCTTGTGCACACTAACCCTAACTTGGTTTCCCAATGACTCCACCCCCTGCACCACACTCTCCACTCGCGAGCCAAGCCAGGTAGCGAGCCAGCGACACACTCACACCCACGCCCCTCTTTCTCCAGAGTAACGACGACGCTTTCCCTCTCCTCCCGCTCCTCTCTCTCCAGATTCGCTCGCCTCCGCCTCGCCGCCCCCTCCAAGCGGCCACGACGGCACGGCCCCCCTGCACGGTGGCCAGCCTCGAGCAGCAGTGGTGGCCGGCTTTGAGCGGCAGCGGGGGCGACTTCCACGGCCTCAAGCGCTGCAGCGTCAAGTGCGGCTGCCACCTCTTCCGCCTCCATGCCACTAGCACGGCTCGTGGAGTTGCCTGCGGCTCCTGCTCTCCTGACTCCCAGCCTCCCTTCCCTCTCTCTTTCTCTTAGTGGGCATCAGGACAGCCCGGCCTACAAAATGGACGTGCTCATTGGGCTGGCTCGGCACGAAAAGTGGCCCAACAGGCCATGTCTGGCCGTCGACCAGGCACGAAGGCCTAGGGCGGCACGGCCTGGCAGCATGCTAGGACCTATCGTGTCATTCCTGGCACGGGCCCATGCCGTGCCAGGTCGGATGGACCGTTTGCTCATCTTTAGTGGCGGACTAGCACTGTGGAGGCGGCCGGGGCAGCAGATGGTGGCACCCGACGCGGTGGAGGCAGCTGTGACAGCAGATGTGGCACCCAGCGAGGTGGAGGCGGCCGCGGCAGTCAAATGGAGGCACCCCGTCGTGGTGGAGTCAGCCGGCATACCTACCTAGGCGCTGCAGCTCGGGGATGGCGGTGAGGAAGGACATGGCCAACGCAGCCAAAGAGCTTGACGATGAAGACGGTGGCCTCGGGCTACACCTTGGTGCCATCAATCCACTACAGCAGCGCGGACTGAATCTGCACAGCGCGGGCGGGAGCGAGCGATGAGGGCGGAGCGAGGCCTGCGAGCAAGAGTGAGCGGCGCGTGCGGAGCGAGGCGAGCGGGCAGGAGCAAGCGACACTTGCAGAGCGAGGCACACGAGAAAGAGCGAGCAGCGCTTGCGGGGAGCGAGGCGAGCGGAGCTCTTGTCTGTATGGGTGGTTAGATGTGTCTGATGGGAACATGGCAGTTAAATGCGTCCGAACACCCTAAACAGAGCATTTGTGAAAAAAACTAGGTGATAATCCGCGTGTTGCTCTATGAGGTTATATTTAAAATGGCTTTTGGGAAACTTTTTTTTGGTGACTCTTCCTGGAAACATCTATTCTGAAAGCACACAATAGTAATTGTTCATACACATGCCTCATATGGATGAGCACAAGAGTTGTTGAGCATATAGGTTGTGTTTGGTTTCCTAGCTTATTTTTAGACTAGTTAGCTTTCTAGCCTAGGCAGCTTTAGCCTATCTACCCCTAGTTGTTTGGTTGCCTGTAATGTCTAAGCTTGACTGGCAAATGTCATGTTTGGTTGGTTGGTTTGTTTAGCATAGAATCACCTCTTCTTCGGGCTGGTAAGTTTACCTCTCTCTTAGACATTGTGTCGAACAGGTTGTGGGTGTATAGTGGAAGGAAGGAGAAGGACCAAGGCTCTGCTCCTCCTCTGCCCCCTTGCCATGGACGGCGACGCAGCACACACGAGCAAAAAGCAGGGGAGGTAGGAGGGGATGCCGCTGCGAGGTGGGGTCCGCCTGCACCTCCTCGTTCTCCTGCTCCAGCGCGACCCGCACAAACCCCATTAGAGTCGCCGGACCACCATGGCCGCCAGGCAAGCTCGTCACTGCTCCTTGCTGTTTCACATATGTCGAGCTACTCCGCCCACGGCAATAGCTATACCCTCATCCCCTCCATCAATTGTGCCGCTGAAGTTGCTCCGCGGCTGCTGCAGGTACCAGAGTCGTTCGCCGCTGCAGAGACCCCGCCGTCCCCAAGCCCGTGCTCCAGGGCCCTACTATGGATGTGCCGGTGGTGAGGTGGGACTGGAGCGGCGGTGCCTCCAGGAGCAAGCCGTCGATGTGGGCCCAGAGCGGTGGCATCGTCTTCCGGCGGTCGCCGAGCACCGATGTGGAACGTCTCCAGGCTCCCACCCGTGCCTGTAACACCCTAAAATTTGCTCCTTTTAAAATAGATGAAAAATAATTTAATTTTGTATTTTTGTGCTCATGAAAACATAGGGAAATAATAAATTTTCATTAAATTAAAATTTATCTTAAGGTAGAAACATGTTTGTTGCATTCATGCCGGTCGCATCTTGTGTTTCTATGTGCAAAATATTTTTTTTAAATACATTTAGGAGACGAATATCTATCTCTTGGCATTTTCCAGCTTCTTTTTAAAATTTAATTCCTACCTCCTTGACCTTAATCTTTATGTCGCAAGTTCCCAACAATCTTTTCTTGAGCTCCAAATATTTTGTCTGAGTTCCTTGTCTTTCAATTTATCTCCAGGATTTTTCTAGGGATTTTTTCTAAGCTTCAGAGCATTTTTCGTGATATAAATGGTAATTCTAGACTTTCTAGAATTATTTTTATTTCATGAAATTAATTAATTTCAAAATTAGAATAATCCTAAGCCCAAAATCTTCATCAATCCACGAAAGCCATGTGCAAAAATCCAAAATAATCTTAAAGGCTGATGTCTTTATTTACTAATGGGCTTTAATGTTTATTTAGGCCCATTAGTGTAGGTGGATGATACAACGTCAATTAGCACCATATCGTTAGTTGACGTGGAGGTGGAGAGTTTTTCTTCCTATATATATATGTACCAACTTTTTAGGCTAAGCACACCAAAACTACCGTATGGAGAGCCCTAGTTTGGGAATTAGTTTTTTCCCTTCTTTCTCTGCAACGTCCTCCAACGTCTCGCCTATACGTGGCATCCCGACCCTGCATCATCAACTAGATGGGTTGAGCACCATGGCCTGGCACCACGAGGCTGGCTGACATGCAAGCCGTCGTCACCGTCTTGGTTGGATGAGCGTGCGAGCGGTCAGCTGCTGCGGTGTTGGTCTAGCTCCAAGAAAGCACTGCTGCCGGCGAACCTGCTCCCCATCGACCAGCCCTGGCGAGCCTCTAGGAATACTCCTTGTTTCTTTGGTTCACGTCCCGGTGTCATTTTAGTTGTTGTTGCTGCCCGTGCGTCATCTAGTTTGGTCATAACCGTGTAGTACTGCAAGTTCTGCAAGGCATGCTACCGCTCTGCTGCTTTGCCGTGCACCGCTATTTTCTGCTACCGGAGTATACGAGCCTAGCTAGCCTGTCCCTTGCTCTCTGTCCCAATCAGTTTGAGCGAGCTCAGCTGCCCTTGCTCCTGTTGTTACCGAGAGACATGCCATTCACCATGTCCACATGTGTATGCCTACATACATCACACAAGGCATTGAGGCTTACATGCATATGAGCAATTAATGTCACCCGTGCATGTATAACCCCATTATCTAGCTCTTCAAACTCTAACGCAAATTCAGTTCTTTTGAAATCAATTCGTCCATGATCATCTAGAACCCTTTACCACCCATGTTTCACACATAGAAAGTCTCTTCAGTTTCAATCTCTGTCATCCAATCGTTTTAGCTCTAGTCTATTCGTTTTAATTCCGTTTTGCACTGCTCAAGTTACATTAGATTCGTGTCGACTTGATCTACATGTTAGTAGCGGTCTTTTTATGCCACCTGCTTATGTGTTTATAATTAAATATCAAATTGATTAATATACATGCAAATTTTATAATTAAAAACAATATAAGCAAACATTGATCTTTCAAAAAAAAATATTAACCTGATTAACGTGAACATATGTGTTTGTAATTATAATTTGATTAGTTTAAACACGTCACATATAATGACTCCTATATATGCTCTCGTATGGTTATTTCCTTTTCAATGTAAAATTTAAATGACTTAAATAATATGAGATATGTTTATAAATAAAATATAATTAGCTTTAACTCGACTTGTAAAATTAAATAAGCTTTGATTAATCTGAATTAATACTACTCACATAGTTTTATTAGTTAACATAAATCAAGCTCATAATTATTTCTTTTATAATGTAAAACTTCTTGGGAATCGTCCTTTTAATCGAGCTCCGTTCTCGGCGTTTCATGTGATCTTATGACCGTCGCACCTAACTTTCTTTTAGTAACATTGTTTAACATATTTGTGCTTTCAAATAAAATATTAATTTGATTAGTCCATACGCAATTGATTTTCTAATTAAAAGCAACTTAGCCTTTCCACTTCGATATTAAGTAAAAATAAGATTAGATCCATTTTAGTTTTCCAAATCAAATATAACTTGGCTTAATTCAATTTAGATACTTCTATGAAATATCTTACACACGATTAAAATAAATGAAGCTTAAAACCTTCTTTTTCTCTTAAGAAGTAAATTTTACGGTAGACGTTTCTTATTCACCGTAGCTCCAATTAGATTGTTTTTCGCGTCTATGTGTTCGTAGCAGTACGTAGATTAGTTTTCAAGTCTTTTTATTGATAGGTATACTGTTCTAATTTAACTATACTTGTATGTTATGCATGTCTGTGGTTGGATGCTTGTGTGGTGCTTTATGATCTTGTCCAGTCGGTGAGCTTTGTGTGGTGATCAAGAAGTAATTCTTTAAAGATTTAGACCAGTAGAAGATCTGAGTTTAAGGCAAATATAGCATGTAATCATTCTTGACACCTACTCATTTTTAATCATTAAATTCATGCTACATGTGTCTACCTTGTTTCCTAGCTATAAGGATTTCCTAGCACTTGAACTTGTACCTTGACACCTTGGGTTTGTGTATTGGGTAGTATGATGCTAGCGCTTAAAATAGACTATGATCTTGTAACTTGACTAATGATATATGCGATAAACACTAAAAGATGCTTTTTATCAATAAGGAACAAGGAGGTTAGAGCATAGTTTTTGTGATGCTTTATCTTCTTAAGGACTTATCTATAAACGATCATCCAGGACTTACAGTACAACCATGAGTGCTACATGTTCTGACTTTAGTTAAGTATGATGACCTTTTCTAGCTCATAGTAGCTTATCGAAAGGCGCAAGAGGGGTTTCGATTGGTTTGATCCCGCGGCCTGCCAAGGGAGTGTACTTAGGTTTCTCTGTCTTTTGTTAGTCACACCTTGGGGGAGGGATCTTATTGGTTGATGGGGAATCCTTAGCAGGCTACACCTGTTAATAAACCTTTGAAAGTTTTCATAGTGAACCCTGCTGACCTTTCTTGGTAGTGGGTCAAGAGACTGATCACCTCAGGTAAAAGGGTAAATTGCGGCTCATGGTGAAAGTGTACAACCTCTGCAGAGTGTAAAACTAGTATATCAGCCATGCTCACGGTCACGAGCGGCCTTGGAACATTTACGGAATAAATAATCACTATTGACTACTTGTTTATGCTATTCATTATTCATATATACCTGATCATGTGTTTACGTGGGCTTGTGATAAACTTGTTGCCACTCAATCGCTTAAAATTGTGACTCATAAAAGCTAATCGCAGTTAAACTAGTGTCAGCCTTTTTGAGCCTCATGAACCCTATGTTATTCTTGTTGAGTATGATATGTACTTACGCTTGCTTTACTTTTCTATACTTTGTATAAAAATCTCGGATGGATACCAGACTGCTAGAGTTTGAAGAAGTTTAGACTTGTGATCAACCAGTCAGTTTGTCTATGTGGAGTGGAGATTTCAACCGAAGATCGGAGTTGTCTATCCGTTGTTTGTGCCTAAAGTTATCTTCTTTATACTAAATACGTTATATTTAAGCATTGCTTTTTGATATTACTCTTTATTTATAGTCATTTTGACTTTTTGGACTCAGATATGGTGTGTATTTGCTTTTGTTCGGGGTCTGCTCGGCCGGGGCGGTGAGGCGGGGAGGATGAGCAACGGACCTCCGGCGGTCAGGCTCGTTGGGCGGAACGGTGAGGCCGACCGGAGGAGCAGAGACGAGCGGTGAGGACAACGGGCACGGGGCTGTGTTGGGTCTGGCTCCAGAAAAACGTCGTGGGATAAAAAAAAACAAATCATAGGCCTCAAATCGATCTTGCCCCTTTGATCTTGATTGGAGGGTGTATGGTAGGGACAGAGTCACTGAATCCGCATCCCGCGCGACCACTGTCCTCTGTCCACAACCAGCAAGCACTACTGAGTGACGTGTATGAGTCAAGGTTCACAAACAAAAATAAACGGGCGGCGTGAAGTGTCAGTGAACCTAATCCCGCGATCTTTGTCTGCGCACCTAATACTCTATCATAATTCACTTGGTTTTATTCTAAAAAAAATAATTCGCTTGGTTTTGCCCTAAATTAAACTTCTCTAATTTTAATTGTATTTCTTAAATATCATATATATATACATGAGTTTTAATAGATTGCATGAAACATCTAATTAAACAAAATATGATGTTCTAGACGCTGATGTAAAAAATAAAACAAAAAATCAAAGTAAACTGTAATTCAGATCCTGCTTTTGCACTGCACCCCTGGGCCCTGGCTGTGGCGGCTGCTACTACATTTTTCACATGCCTTCGTCCACGTTGAAAAACGTGTATGGAGCAGTATCCGTGCCTTGGCTAGCAAGGATGTAAGAAGGTAGTATTGAATTTTCTTTTAACTAAAAAAATGTGTGTCACTTTCGCAGAAATACATTGAAAAACTGATCTTTGTTGCTGGACGATAACTTTGTGCATATTTACAAGTTTATTATTAGTGTTTGTATTGACAGGCGCACCATCACGCAATTAGCCTTTTTTCCCACCCCTTATACGTATACATTAATTAACAATAAAGGTTAGTTAGCCTATTCACTGAAAAACAGAGATTGCATTGTAGCCTACTCCCTTCATCCCAAATTATAAGGTATTCCAATAATCTTGGAGAGTCAAAGGATCTCAAGTTTGACCAAATTTATATGATAAGATAATAATATTTATGACACCAATTAAGTATCATTAAATTCTTCATTAATTATATTTTCATAGTATACCTATTTGATGTTATAAATTTTTGTAATTTTCTCTATAATTTTGGTCAAACTTAAGATGCTTTGACTCTTCAAAATTCTTAAAATGCCTTATAATTTAGAATGGAGGGAGTAGATAGTGTCCATGAAAGTCGCCATTGTAGTAGGTACGTGATGTCAGCCGCCCCGTGGAATCTTGGGAAGGAAGAAATTAAGGCCCCCTTTGGAATGGAGGTGAATCACAGGAAAAATATAGGATTCTAATTCCTAAGGATTCAATCCTTCTAGGAGCCTTTGGTTTGTAGGAATAGAGCACAGGAAAGTTCAAGGAAAAATTCCTTTACCTCTCATTCCATAGGAAAAGCATAGGAAAAAAATAATCCACTTATACCTCATGGAAAGGTCCTGTGCACAAGGAACGAGGACAACCAAAGGATTAATAGCTGCAATTGGTGATTACCTAGGTTGAATAAAGAAGTAGCATGAATTTTGTTCTTAAGGTTCCTTTAGAATTCCTTAGTTTTTCCTTTACCCAGCCAAACACATATTCCTACATAGTTCCTATGGTTTCAATTCCTTAGGATTGCATATGCATTCCTATATTATTCCTTTATTTTTCCTATTCCAATGATTTGTCATTCCTACAATCCAAAGGAGCCCTAAATTGCCCACTGCTTGCAAAACATCTCAGAAGGTTCCCTACGATAATGGATCTGTTTAGTTTAGTTTGGATCCTGGATTCTACCGAAGCTAAAAAAAAATGAACAGCGAATCCTGATTATTGACTCCAAGAATTCAAGTCTCTCTGCTAGAAGTATTCAAAATCCGAAATGGAGGTGCTTTCGTGTCCTGAGAACATCTCCACCAAATCTCTTATATTTCACCTCATATAATAAGTTATTTTAGAAGAGTACCTTAAAATCAATTTATGGTATAATTAAGAGGGGACTGTTGTGCCAGATTATCTAGAAAGTTGCCTCCTGACATATCTTAAGATTGATGCAGTGTCTAATTAACTTATCCAAAAAAGAACACAATTCTATAGTTGAAGTGTCCAAAATTTGACCAAATATATGGTTAAAAATATTAGAGCTTATGACTCCAAATAAATATATTATGAAAAATATATCTCATGACAAATCTAATGATACTTATTTAATATCATAACTATTTATAATTTTTTACATATAGTTAGTCACACTTGAGATACTTTAATTGCTATTATGCTAGAATTTTATATTTTTTCCGAGCGGAGGGAGTACTATTAACAGGCGCATCCTCACACAATTAGCCAAAAATACAGAACCTCAAATCCGAGTGTATAGTGTACAGGTACCATGTACCACAAGGAACCCATTTCAATTTGATTAGGGGTACCAAACAACTTTCAAAATGTTCCTTGGTTTGTTGTCCTACAGTAATTTATTTATTAAAAAAACGGCACTAACAATACGCTGATCATACACAAATGTATGTTCTACTACTAGTAGTAGTAGTAAGCTCAAAAACCTTTTTTTCCCCTCTCCCCAACGCATTAAGTGAACTAATCTTATTGAATTATTAGTACAACAACCCTCCGATCCATTGCATGCTTTAGACCACAGCCACATCCAGATCAAAATTAACGGACCACCTTTATTTTACTATGATGAAGTACAAATCAATGACACAGGTGAAGCGAGCAGAGTCATTATATTTGAATTTATACTTGACCAAGTCTCATGGGTCATCGACTAATAAGTGCCATGGGTCATCTCCGGTATCCACTTCTGCTCCCCTGCTGCCTCCCTCCCTCTGTACTGTATCTCCCTCGAGTTCAGCTCGCTCGCGGTGGCAACGCCATCACAGGCATAGGCTGCACGAGAACAAGAGGATTCTGCACGGTGGTTTGCTCGGTGATTGACCAGGTAAGGCGTAATATTCCTGGCAAAATATAGATTTTCTAGCCACCTTTGTTTCTTTCGTTGCACGGCTTGCCTTTTTTTCATTAGTCAGGATAACTAACGGCCTCAAACTGCAACGGGGCTTTACCAGAGTTAGCCAAGCGATTGAGCACCGACTTTGCTAGGTCCTACTGTATGAAAGGGTTGCAATGAGATCTACAGAGTTTGTCAACTAGCACAATATTCAAACAGGGGGGAAAATGAGCATCCCACCTATGGAGAAAAGGGCTACAGTAATCCAGGCGACAAGATTGGGAGTAGTATATCAGCTACGGAAGAACATAGCATGCTTATTAATTGTTTGCCCAGCTATAGTAGTTTCTTCTAATACTGATAACTGTATTTAAGAGAGCGTAGCTGTAAGTACCACTACACCTTTACCCAAAATCAGCACATGAGCTGTCCAACTTTTTTTTACGAGTACAACTTAGACGCACACAACCCACACACTCTACAATCACACCATACGCACACACATGCGTGCGCATCTGTACACATGCAAAGAAGAGATTGGGATGCTCTCTAGCCTACACGTAGTACTACGGAACGCGCACACGTGCGTGTATCCTAAATTTTCTAAAAAAAATCCAGAAAAAAGGTGCGACAACCAGGGTTTGAACCCTAGACAGCTCTACCACTGGACCAAGTATTCAGCAATAATCAAAGGTCTAACACTTAACATGCCAAGTCAGGTGCTCATTAGTTGCTTATTTTTTTGTTGTTACAATACTCAGAAAATCCATTATAACAAGTGAAGGACACACTGTGTGTAAAATGAGAAAATACTACAAGCAATCAATGTGTTGTACATGACTTAACTTGTAACATAAGCCGTTCCGGTTATGGGCTTCGCTATGGTACAACTCTTACCTAGTAAGAGGTAAGAGTTCAAATAAATCCAAGCCCTTGAATATTATGACAAATAAAATAATTAATAAAAAGAAAACTAAATAACCAATTGCCTTCCTTTTATCTGCATGTGTACATGCAATTTGTTTCCTTTTTGTTGCGAGGAATGGCTACACACTTCATGGAAGGCCATTGGAGATAATTTCGGAATAAAAAATCAACTTTCCAAGACATGCCTATTTCATGTTTCTTAATTGGGCATGGTCACGTTACAACAAAAAAAATGTTGCAATACAATCAAACTATGAATTGAATAAGCTTTGTTTTTTTCATGTTGAAAATAAAACGAATTTAAATTTCCCATCCATTCGTCACGTTCCAACAAATAAAATAAATTTTACAAAATCATGTTGGGTCACATATTATATTTTTAGTTACAAAACAATGTTACACCAGTGTCATTTTACATTAGGTTTGAAAGTTAAATTATTTATAGTAATCTTTGCAACTATTACATACCTCTCATTATGTCATGATCCATATCAGTTTGTCACGTCATAATTAAAACTTATATAAATCTATATACGCGTACCATGAAATAGCCCTATAGCATTCTAAACTAAGAATTATAATAGGATAAATACAAAGAACTATGTATTAGTTCTAACTATAAATTATTGTGTTATATATACAACAAAATAAAATACAGCTGCACATTTTTGAAGTGTGTGTCCCATGGCTATGCATGTGTGTGTCCATGTCCACGTTATTAAAAACTTGAGATCATGTTAGGGAAGTTAGATCATTCATGCATATTAGATATAACAGGAAGAAATTTTCCTTATATATCCTATTACCTCTTAGGAGGTAATATATGACAATTGCGATTCAGATCGACGGTTCATAGTTATTTGGGTGTACCATAGCAAGACCCTCCGGTTATATATATATATATATGAAAGGCCATCCAACCCTAAAGGTGTGCGTGTATTCCCATTCCCATATGCTATCACACTACACGGATATCTTTTCATGCTTTCTTCCTGAAAATGTCTGCAAGTTGAACTTACTCAAAGGGGTAAAAACAAGCCATTAATCTGAATTTCTTAGCAACAATATTGAGTTCAAATTTCAATACTCAAATCTACTCGATTGTTTGACCTTGATGGCAGCTACTGATTCACGAGAGGACAGTGACAATTACATAACTTATTCCACTGTTGGTTTTTGTCAAAACAGATTTGATTGCAGGTTCCACCATGTTCCAATATTTGCAAGAATGGCCAGAGATGTACTCACCCAGTTTCTGGATGGATGCCTTTGCATTGATGCAGCTGATATTCATCATATGTGTATCCAGTCAATTTCTGTTGAAGAATATTAGATGGTGCGGGCAGAGATTGAAAACTTCAATTCCTGAGAGCAATAAGCATTCATACCAGGGCCAAGAGAATAGAGACATAAAGCTGACTGTATCATACCAAGCAACCAAAGCTTGCTGCCTGCTTATGTTAACAACTCATGTCTTGCGGTTATTACTTTTGCAGTTACACAAAAAATCAAGTAATTGCAAGTATCTGCATTGCATGCTAAGTGAAGGTTTGCAGGTGTTATCCTGGATAATATTGTCGTTAGCAGCATTCAGTTTCCAGGAAACAAAATCTACTAAACTACCATTGATAATTCGAACATGGTGGATATTCAACTTCCTGCAATCAACTGCCTGGGTGGGTCTTGATCTCAGGTCAACTTTATCGGAACATGAACACATAGGGTATGATGAATGGATCAATATGTTCAGTTTTGGCCTTTGTACTTATCTGTTTGCAATTTCAGCCAGAGGAAAAACAGGGATCAGGATCACCTGCACAGATAGCAGCATAACAGAGCCACTTTGGATCCCATCTGTAGCACAGGAGATGGAAGCTGACAGGCTATGTCAATACGGAAGGGCAGGTATTCTACAACTTATCACATTCTCCTGGATGAACCCTATCATAGCTACTGGATACAGGAAACCTCTAGACAAGAACGATGTCCCAGATCTTGATGGGAAAGACTCTGCTAAGTTCCTCTCTGTTTCGTTTACAAAGATCATAGATGATGTTGAACTCAGGCATGGTTTAAGTACATCATCAATATATAAAGCAATGTTCCTATTTGTTCGTCGGAAAGCAATGGTCAATGCAGGACTTGCTGTGTTAAGTGCCAGCGCTTCCTATGTTGGACCATCACTGATTAACGACTTCATAAAGTTCCTTGCAGGAGACAGGCCATATGGACATGTAAGAGGTTACCTTATAGCTTTAGCTATTCTAAGTGCCAAAGTAGTGGAAGCAGTAGCGGATAGTCAGTGGTGGTTTGGAGCTCAACAGCTCGGGATGCGGCTGCGAGCTGCTTTGGTATCCCACGTCTATCAAAAGGGGCTTCAGTTATCCTTCAGTTCAAGGCAGAAACACACCAGTGGAGAGATCATAAACTATATGGATGTAGATATACAACGGATTTCTGATTTCTTATGGTACACAAACTACATATGGATGCTACCCATTCAACTCTTTCTAGCTGTCTATGTCCTCTATCGAAATCTAGGGGCTGGGGCCTGGGCTGGTTTAGCAGCAACAATGGCAGTAATGGCTTGCAATATTCCACTAACCAGAATGCAAAAAAGGTTGCAAGCCAAGATCATGGCTGCCAAAGATGAGAGAATGAAGGCAACAGCAGAAATTCTTAAGAGCATGAAAATACTGAAACTTCAAGCATGGGATATGCAGTACCTTCAAAAGATAGAGGCTTTAAGAAACGATGAGTACAGGTGGCTATGGAGATCTGCGAGGTTGTCAGCTCTGACATCACTAGTATTTTGGGGGGCACCTGCATTCATATCCTGTGCAACTTTTGGTTCATGCATATTGATGGAGATTCCTCTTACTACTGGTAGTGTTTTGTCTGCCCTTGCAACATTCCGGATGCTACAAGATCCAATCTTCACACTTCCTGACTTGCTTTCAGTGTTTGCTCAGGGGAAAGTATCAGCTGATAGAGTGGCAAAGTACCTACAGGAAGAAGAACTGAAATGTGATGCAGTTACACAAGTGCCAAGAAGCGACACATGCTATGATGTGGAGATTGATCAGGGAACATTCAGCTGGGAGCTTGGGACCACTTGTCCAACTCTCACAGATGTAGAGTTAAGCGTAAAGAGAGGGATGAAAGTAGCTATCTGTGGGATGGTCGGCTCTGGAAAATCCAGTCTATTATCATGCATACTTGGGGAAATGCCAAAGCGAGATGGGTCTGTCAGGGTCAGTGGGAGCAAAGCATATGTTCCTCAAACTGCCTGGATCCTGTCTGGTAACATCAGGGACAACATTCTCTTTGGAAACCCATATGATGATGAAAAGTATGAAAGGGTAATAAATGCTTGTGCATTGACTAAAGATTTTGACTTGCTTCCAAATGGAGATTTGACTGAGATTGGTGAAAGAGGAATTAATATGAGTGGTGGGCAGAAGCAGCGAATTCAAATTGCAAGGTCGATGTACGGGGATGCAGATATTTACCTCTTTGATGATCCTTTTAGTGCAGTAGATGCTCATACTGGAAGCAAGATTTTCAAGGTTTGTTTTGTAGTCCCAAAATCTGCATATATACTTAAAACTATGTACTGTGAATTTGGTAAGTTAATCATTTAGGACTTTATGACATCAACCAGTACATATTCTAAGCAAATAAATAATTGGATTGCAGGACTGTGTCATGGGAATCCTTAAAGACAAAACAGTCCTGTATGTGACCCACCAAGTCGAATTTCTTCCAGCTGCAGATCTTATATTGGTAGGTGGTGCCTAAAACTCCTTTTTATTTGTCTACTCATGTCCAAAGGTTGAACCAAGTAACTAACCATGTGGATACAAGTTAACAGGTGATGCAGGGCGGAAAGATTGTGCAGAGAGGGAAATTTGATGAGCTCCTTCAAAGGAACAAAGGATTCAAATCATTGGTAGGAGCCCATAGCCAGGCTCTTGAATCTGTCATGAATGCCGATAACTCCAGCGGAACATCATCAGATAACCAGAAATTAGCAGATATTGAGGATGAATTCAACACAGAAAAGGAAACTGATGATCAGCTACAGGGCATAACAAAGCAAGGGTTAGTACAAAATGTCTCACATGACATCAGTGACAAGGGGAGGTTAACACAAGATGAGGAGAGAGAAAAGGGAAGCATTGGCACAAAAGTTTACTGGACGTACCTAAGGGCGGTTTATGGTGGTGCCTTAGTTCCAGTAATAATTGCAGCACAGTTATTGTTCCAAATATTTCAGATAGCAAGTAACTATTGGATAGCATGGGCATCCCCTCCATCATCTGAAACCACCCCAACCGTTGGATTAGACCTCCTCTTCTCTGTGTATATAGCACTATCTATGGGAAGTGCACTATGTATCTTTGCCCGCACCATGGTCACGTCACTTATTGGTTTACTAACATCAGAAAAGTTCTTCAAGAACATGACCTGCTGCATCCTGCGTGCCCCAATGTCCTTCTTTGACTCGACACCTACTGGCAGAATTTTAAACAGGGTCAGTATATATGAAAATTTCATAGCATGTCACATGCCCACACACTACTAAAGTACTAACTAATCAATATCTGTTTTTCGTGTAACAGGCCTCCAGTGACCAAAGTGTTCTAGATCTGAGCATAGCAAACAAGCTTAGTTGGTCCTTGCTTTCAGTCATACAAATCCTGGGTACCATTGGTGTTATGTCACAGGTTGCACGGCCAGTTTTTGCCATCTTGGTTCCAGTGACAGTACTCTGCTTCCTGTATCAAGTATGAATTTTTAAGAAAACTTTAGGTCTTACTTATAATTTTGTATTCTCTTTACCATACTGAGAACTATGCATTTGAGGAAGCTTTAATAGCAGTATTCTGAATCCGTATACTTTGTGTACAATGTGCAGCACTACCAAATCCCAGCAGCAAGAGAGCTGGCTCGTTTGTATAAAATTCAAAGGGCGCCAATACTACACCATTTTGCAGAGTCACTTTCAGGAGCATCGAGTATTAGAGCATATGGACAGAAAGATCGTTTCAGAAAAGAAAACCTTGGTCTTTTAGACAACCATTCCAGACCATGGTTCCATAACTTGGCTTCCATGCAGTGGCTTTCTCTCAGGCTAACCATGCTGTCCAACCTTGTCTTCGCAGTTTGTTTGACTCTACTAGTCAGCCTTCCTGAAGGTTTATTGAACCCAAGTAAGATGTATATGCAAAGCTCTTGGTGACTAAAGAAGCCTTAATCTATCCTAAGTTTAGAAATTTGTCAAACTAATATAATTCCACATGCAGGCATTGCTGGACTTGCAGTGACTTATGCATTGAACCTCAACGATCAGTTGATGTCTATGATTTGGAACATTAGCAGAATAGAGAACAAAATGATATCAGTAGAAAGAATATTGCAGTACTCAAGGATACCTAGTGAGGCTCCTCTAATAGTAGACTACTATCGCCCACCAAATAGCTGGCCACAAGATGGAACTATCAATATAAGATGCTTGGAGGTATGTGACAAAGAATCATGAATGATGAACTAACATGAGTGCAAGTAATCAAGAATATGCATGCAAAGCTGCAAACATAATGCTATTAACCGACAAATATTAAAAATGAATCGCTGAGTTGACCAAAAAAGTTCACTTTTGCATTAAATTTAAAGCTGAATATTGACATGCTCAAACTAAGGTTAACTGGATTGCAGATGTTGCCAGCAACATTCATCTCTTACTAGAAAAATTGTGCGGCGTTGCCGCGCATGTCCATCATTTTTTTCTTTGTAGTTAGATAGATGAGTATGAATAATGGTAACTGAATTGTTCTTTATATAATACATTAATGGTGTTTGTCGTGGTAATTCGAAATTATAATTTACCAAAGTTTTTTTAAAAAAATGAGATATATGTGTTTTCTTTTTTTTGGCTATGTTTGTTGTGGGTAAAGAGTGGTAGTAAATTTTTGTTTAGGTGGGAAATCAGAGTTAGAATTAAACCTTTTTTCATTTTGCATTTTTTATTTGGTTTTCATATTTACCCATAAAAAACGTAGGGTAAAAATGTATAGTTAAAACTCTGTAGTAAAATATGTTGTATTTTGGATCTACTGCATAGATCTATTCATGAGTTTTCTGAAACAATTTGATTTTATATTTTACCTTTTTTCCGTGATTTGCTACACAATTTCAAAGTTTGAGCCAATTTATTTGTAAAAGAAAAAGATTAATGTATAAGTGAAAACATCTTCGGGCTGAATTCGGCCCACTAAGGCCCAGCTAGTGGGTGGCAACGTGGCCCATTAAAAGGCCTGGACTGTGGGTTGTTTTTGACAAAGTTTGAGGTCTTTTCTGCAAAAGAAACTGTGAGAGGATGTTGGACGGCGGGTTGATTTCGACAAATTACGAGGATTTTTTTGTAAAATGACAAACTGTGAGAAGAGGTTGGACTGCGGGTTGATTTCCATAAAGTACGAGGACTTTTTTGTGAAAAGACCGAGGATGGTGCGATGTAGACTGTCCGCGCGCCCGATCAGACGGCCGAGAACGGCGGGCGACGTGGCACGCTCTCCGGCCGGAGCTTGTCCGCTGGTTTCGTCTTGTAAAGATTATACTTTATCAGAGACGAATTAGAATATCCCAGAAAACAATAAGAGCAAAATAAACAGCAGATTTGTGATTGTTTCTGTTGCACAACAAATGCATTATATCTTTGTATAATTTATATATAAGACAAAAAAAAATACTGAATAGTCAAGAAGGAAAAAACATTAAATTTAAGACACAGACATAGAAGCCATATACAAATAAATGTGGCTCTTATCTTTTATTTTCTATATAATCAAGGGAACATTTCTTCTGTATTTTGTCCCAATATATGCATCTGCTCAAACGGAGACATCTAATGTGAGCTATGCTTTTACAGGTGCGATATGCAGAGCATCTCCCATCTATTTTGAGGAACATATCATGTATAATTCCAGGAAGGAAGAAGGTGGGGATTGTAGGACGTACTGGTAGTGGAAAGTCAACTTTTATCCAAGCACTTTTCCGGATCGTTGAACCACGGGAAGGGACAATCAAAATCGATGATGTTGACATTTGCAAAATTGGGCTGCATGATTTACGGGGCAGACTTAGCATCATTCCACAGGATCCAACTATGTTTGAGGGAACAGTCAGAAGGAACCTTGATCCACTAAACGAGTACTCTGATCAACGTGTGTGGGAGGTAACTAAATTAACTACAAATCCATCATGATAAAGAAAACCTTACTTACCATATGAAATAGAGGAGCTAAGTATTTTATGTTACCAAATAACTAAACAAAAATTAAGGTGTCTTCTGTGAACGAATAAGGATAATGATGCAGTAATGAATGTGATTCCCAGTGATTGTGCTTATCTATCAAGGAACATGCAGTAAATAGCAAAGATTGAAGCTGGAATGGGGAAACACATATAATTGTTGTATAGTACAAGACTACAAGTGCGCCCATAGTAACCAAAGCAATGCCTAAGATTTTTCTTGTAACTTATATCCAACTTGATAGCAAAAGGGTTCAGCCTAGTGGTTGTGACTCGTGAGTAGCACCTCTAGTGTCTGGGTTTGACTCCCGTTGGAACGAATTTCAAGGCTGGTTAGAAATCTTACTCACTGGCAACACATGAAATATGGTAGGCAACTGGCCTATGGTAATGGTGGCAGTCAGCCAATGTGAGCACTGCGACCCTACCGGGGTAGTGACAAGGCACCAAACTAGGTGGTTGGTTACGGAGCTATAGGGTCTGCACTATCTGGATTCGAGTGGTTTCTTGGTCGGTTGAAGGCTGAGGTGTCTTTCTTTTTTCTTGACACGAAAGTGGAATATCATTATATTAAGAAGAAAAAAAAGGACAAGAACCCTTACAACACACACCCACACAACCCAGCAGAAAATTAAAAGTACATTTGTGTCTTATGAAAAAAAAAACAAGAAACAACCTCGACCTATGAACACCTATGGGGGGTCTTCCCCCCCACCAGCCTAGTTTTTTTAGCCAACTTGATCAAAATTCATAATCTAAATTGATATACAGTTGAACAAAAAGGGTTTCCCTCCAAAGGAAATGTGATGACTAGAGGGAGAAGGCACCTGATCAGAAAATTGGTTTTCTTAATTTGCTTAGGTATTGGACCAATGCCAGCTTGGTGATATAGTTCGGCAAAGCCCAAAGAAGCTGTATTCAACAGGTAATTTACCCTTTCTGGTGCAGTGGCTAAATGTGAAGTAGTAACTATAGCGTGTAGATTAGGATTCTTTTATGACTATAATCAAATGGGGTACCCCCTGTAGTTTTCGAGAATGGGGAGAACTGGAGCATGGGCCAGAGGCAGCTGTTCTGCCTTGGAAGGGTTCTGCTAAAGAGAAGCAATGTCCTCGTACTCGATGAGGCAACTGCTTCAGTTGACTCCTCCACTGATGCAATTATCCAAGAAACCATTCGTCGAGAGTTTGGGAATTGCACGGTGTTGACGGTAGCGCACAGAATTCACACAGTTGTTGACAGCGATCTCATTCTTGTCTTCAGTGAAGGTAAGCCCCCAATGCATGTTATTGGACACACCTAGCTGCAGTGATGCTAAAATCCACACTGTTCATGATGGGCAGGAAGGATTGTAGAATACGACACACCATCAAAACTACTGAATAACAAGAACTCTGAGTTCTCCAGGCTCGTCAAGGAGTACTCAAGGCGGTCCCACCGCTTCAGTGGTAGAGCAAACAACTGGATGGCGATGAGCTCAGTACGATGAGGCCAATCACAGTGGGTGGCATGGCACTAGCTCCTATATCCAAACTGATTATGTTGCTGATGTGAGGAGACATTCTGAATAAGAAAAAACTGCATCTACTCCATGATCCATGTACACATGTGCACGTGGATGATGGATGTGGATATTTGTAAGTTCACTAGTTAAATGCCTGTTCGTTGCAACCAGCCAAAACAAGTTTACGATATAATAGTGTTTTTCAGCCCTGTTCATCTGGCTTATAATCCGTCTTATTCAGCTTGTTTTTTCAGCTAGAACAGTATTTTTCTCTCACAAAAAATCAGCCAACAGTGTTTTTCAGCCGGCTTATAATTCCAGCCGAACGGTAGTTGGTTGGAAGAAGCTATTGCAAAATAACATAGCACATCTATAACTTGTATATACCTCATAATTTGCCCTGCATACCTATAATACACAATGAAACTTGTAGCAACATCATTGACAAATCAAGTTCACAGGCGCATGCTAAATAACACCTTGAACCAAACCAATCATTGACCCAGAAGAAATCTAGATGCAGGCCTTCTGAAAACAATTACGGATGCTAATACTTGTTCACAATAATCCAAAACTTCACAAATAGATTACCATTATAATCAGTGTACAACACGATCTAAAAATGATTGGAAGAACAAAATATATTCATGAAAAAGTTGGAATAATTTTTTCAACTGACCTCTCTAGTGGGATACTTTTTTTTGAAGTGCTTATGCATGACTGATAAATGAAACAATCAAGTTGTGGCCTTTGTTCAGTTTCCTTCAGCCAAACCAACTAGGGATATCAATGATTGCAGATCACCAAGTAGCCCTGTTAATAAAAAGTTTGATATAAGAACATCTGAAAAGCTGAGTACAACAGAACAGGATGTTTCTTATGGTAGAAATATCATCTAATGAAAATCTGTCAACAACAAGATACTTAATATGAAGAAGGTCATGAGAGCAACAGGGTGGCCCATGTCAGTGAAGACTGAAAGAGGAGCATGAAGTTGTGCATTTCAATTGCATGAACTGTCGATTTTCCTGTTTATGCCAGAAACTATGGTAAAAGCTACTAATGTTGCAATTGCAATTCAATCTTATAGTAAGCCAGTCCGACAACGAAATACTATGTCTTTTTTTCAGTAGACAATGCCAAAATGCATTGATTCTCTTGACGATGTTTAGTGGTCTGAGGCATGTGCGATGGACACACAATATTTGCAAGATGAGATTACACTAAGGGGCCATTTGGATCCCTTCATTTTAGCGAATTGAAATCTACTTAATGGATTAGGCTATTTGGCTTGGAATTTGACATTCCATAACATTCCCAGGCTCACAAATAAGACTATCTCAAATTCATAGGGTGGGAGATGGAATTGGATTCTATAGATCACTATGCTATAATTCTATTCTCTAACTTATAGCATACTCTTCAACTCACTTCCCTACAATAGAAATGCAACGTATAAGTATGTCCTTTGTATGCCTAACAATAAATATACAAATATATTCCATATATAACTATATTAGCTTCATTAATCTATGCCTAAATTGTAATTATTAGAATGGATTCAATTCCAAGGACCCAAACGGGCCCTAATAGCCTTGAGTACTATACCTTAACAATAACCATTCTACCAAACAAATATTATGTAAAACCAAGATTGACGGTACATATATCTAAATGCGAAAGCATGATTGGAGCAAACAACAGCTGCCAGCATGCCTCCAATTAATCTGTTGTTTGCATACCATCAGGAACCAGGTAAAGCCTCATTATGATGTGACTTAAATCAGAATTAAGCAGTTAATATACTCCAACTCCATTCACCAAAGTTCTATTACATATAATACATATAGAAGAAATTCACCATGTAGTACAAAATAAATTCCTAAACCCAAATACAAAACTAACTGTTATCCATAAAGGAAGAGGTCATCTCATTAGAGATGGAACTTGAAAGCTTATGGTGTTATGCTGAGCATTATGGGCAAGCAGTCAGAAATAAGAGTAAAGGATCTGGATACTAAGTTTTATACAAAGAGACATTACCATCTAAAATGTAGCTGCAAGAACTGAGGCTACCAATAAAACAATAGTATATAGAATTTTAACACTTCAATATAGATATTTTTATCGTATCTCTTCTCATGATCAGCAAACAACATAAGGAAAGAAATTGGTTTCTACAGTACATTTATGCAAAACCTCTCTAGAGGTGCCAGGACTTTTTGGCCATGTGAGAATAATAAACTTTGCCATTGCATATATGTTATAAGAAACATATGCTAGTGGAATTGGTCAGCCCCCAGTTAGTTCTGAAGACAACGTATGTGAGGGAATCCAATCCACTCGTGATAAGTCTACATGATTATCAGGGTGACATAAGACTAAACATGGAAGAGAGAGTAGTATGCTAGATTACTAATATTGTATTTGTATGAAATAATCCACATCAGCAAACAATCAAAAGGAACATGTATATAAAATGAAAGATGCCCAGGGCAGCTTGAATTACCTTGATGGGCTGAATTTTGGATCAAGTCAAACTCCCAGGGATGCTTTACTGGATTGTGTTTTGAGCTCAGACATCTACATCTTATGTTAGGTGGTGGTCGATTTATTATTGCTTTTTTTAGAATACCAGGGCTGAGCCCCTGTCTATTGCATTGTGACATGACAAAAGTTAATCACTTAAAACACTGAATAGGTTCAGTCAGCGACTGAGCAGTGGGGCATTTTAGCCGCCAGCCATTACAGCTCTCGACCTCAGGTTTCTCCCCCTGGAGTTGAGACTTCCACGTGCAGACATAGATATGAAACGCATAGAAGTCAGCAAATGATCAGGCATGGAGTGCGCTCAGAGCGCTACTCAGTACCTACAGGATTAGTACTGACAGCATAAGTCTTATTGTATCTAGAGTAGTTGGCAGATATGTCCCCATCTTATCTCCTTATCCTACTTTAGCAACATCTTTACTTTATGCCATATGCTTTAGCATCTACCGTAGAATATGCTAAACCTTTCTTAACTTTCAAGTTTGCTAGTGTTATAGGTATCCCCAACCTGTCATAGTTATGGTAAGGCTAATGAAATAGAAAAACTAGCCTTAAATCCTATGATTTGTATCCAACAAATGGTATCTAGAGCCTGAGTTCATCTGGGTTCTACCCTTACCCCATCCCAATCCGTCGCCATGTCCCTCCACTCCTTATCCTCTTCGTCCGACCATTCCACCACCACCAGCACACGTGCTGCAGCGGCTGCAGCAGCCAGGCGTGAGGAGGCGGCGGCCAAGCGTGCAGCAGCAGCGGAGCGGGCGGCTCGCATCGCCCAGGCGGAGCTCGCTGCGGCACGTGCGGCTGAAGCCGCCCACCAGGCGCAGCAACTGCGGGAGGAGGCAGCACGGCTGGAGGCGGAGCAGGACTTCAACCGGGACCACGGTGGACGGGACGCTAGCGCACAGAGCCCTCACAGGCGGCGCGCCTCCCCTTCCTCGGACCGGCGCCGTGGTCGCCATGGCCGGTCTGGCTCTCCTCCCGTTGTGCAAACCGTCGTCAAGGATGCTGGCGGCGGATGGCCCATGCTCACCAAGACCAACTACACCGAGTGGTCCATGGTGATGAAGGTGAAGATGCAAGCGCGGCGCACGTGGGACGCAGTACAGTAGGCGACGCTGACTTCGATGAGGATCGGCGGGCGCTGGAGGCGCTTCTTGCTGCTGTTCCGATGGAGATGCACTCCTCCCTCGCGAACAAGCGGACCCTGGCTTCTCAGGTACAGGCCCCCTAGTTCTAAACTGGTCACACAAAGCAAAAAAAGGAGCTCTGATCATCCTTAACATGGACAGACACTCTGCATCTGCGGAGTTATAAATGGCTTAGAGGGTCTGCTTCCTATGCTGCTCAGCATCACTCCTCAAATGATACAATAGTGGGTCTGGTTCAGGCCTAGATCTCCTAATCCTACTCACAACATAAGACACCATAACAACTACCAATGCAGCAGCTTGTTGGGCCATCAGCTCATGGTTTTCGGCAGGATCCATCTACATGCATGAACATTCAAGACAAACAAAGTTCAATTGACCCTGGCAGGCCTCAACATGGTTGTGCAATCATTCAACAACAAAAGTAGGCATGGCTACATGATAGAACATGCCTCCCAGTGCAATGGACATCATCATCGACCATATAAACCGGTAAACAAACAACATGAACCAATAATGAAGTAACACCAGCAAGAACAGTTCAAGATAAACCCTAAATCCAACATCGCATAACAAAGCAACCGCTGCCAACACCTTAGTAAACCCACATAGACAGCACCTTGAACAAGTAAACTGAAACCCTAGCATCATCCAAATAAAAAAGAAGGTGCATTGGGGGTGGATTTCACCTCGGGGTGGTCGACGGAGCAAACACGAAACGAACAACGGAGAAGAAGAAGGCGAGGCGACGAAGAGGAAGCAAATCCTGATGGAGATGAAGCAGATCCGGTACACAACACCACCACGCGCACCACCAGAACCGACGAAGATGAAGGAAGAAGACGACCACCTCCCAGAGTCCTAGCTAGGATGATGGTGCGGCGCTGCGTCTGACCAGATCCGGGCCTTGGGAACGGAGACAAAGCCCACCGGGGAAGAACGCCACCTCGCCAGACACCACACCTCAACAAACTGCCGGTCTCTCATGGGATTTGGTGGAGAAGGAATGGAAACAAAGGAGGGGAGGGAGGGGAGGGGAGCTTATAAAGGCGGCGGATTTCACCAGGAGCAGAAGCGCACGCGGAGGTTTCACACTTCCCGCGCGAGCCACACGCCGCCGCCAGGAGGAGCCCCGAAATCGCCATGGCAAAGCCGTGCGCGGCCATGCCCTAGAAAAACAGAGGGGGGAGCGTTTCCCTGGAGCCAGGCCGAGGGGACCGAAACGCACCCGGGGAGCCGGGCTGGGAAGCGGCCCAGTGCTCTCAAACATGGGCTGCTACAGCTGGGGAGCTCGGGCCACCCCCCAGGCCCTACAGCAAACACGCCCTCAGAGACCACTGGCCCACGATTTCATTATCGGCCGATTGCTTAACAGCTGGGCCTGTAACTCATTGGCCCGTGAACTCGTCTGCAGTTGTTGTGCAGACTGCAGTGTTGTGTAGCAGACTAGCAGTGATGAAAACGGATCGGATATGAACAGATATCACTAATATTATATTTGTTTTTATATTTCTGTTCTGATTCGGATTCAAATACGATAGTGTCAACAATCCGGATAGGATACGATTGGATATCGACATCACAAATATGCGATTTGAATATTCGGATACGGATACGGATATGGTATCGGATGTTGAGTATCTGGACTCGGATACGGACAGATCTGAACCTCTCTAAACGGATTTGGTCTCGAATACGGTCAGAAAATATCCGTACCATTTTCACCCCTATTGTGTAGGGATGAACAGTACAGAAAATTCCATAAGGCACCGTTTATCATATAAACCGATTTTACTCGGGAGAAATGGAAACGGAAAAATTCCTAGGAAAAAATCGATAGAAATGAAAACAAATTCGGGTGAGCTGTTTTCCTAATCATTTTTGCAACCCTTCTTGCGCGGATGCCAGACATCGCCAAAATGAGTAAGTCTAAGTCACTGAAGAGAGTATTTTTTGTCTCTCTCACAAGCTCTGATAGTGGGATTTCATTTAAGTGACGATAATCAAGAAAGAACGGGGTGGATTGGATCCCGTATCTTAGCGGGAACATTCCCATGGTAGAATACCGTATTTGGTTTAAAGTGAAACATACAAATGGCATGCTAGGAGAAACTCATGAAGTGTTAGTAGCAATTAGTGGGATGTTTGAAGGAGAGTTAGTTATTGATTAGTGAGTTACTAGTAACGGATAATTAATTGTCAGTTACTAGTAACTAATATGAACTTCATGCCATTATCAACTAAGCTGATTAGTGGGTTACTAGCAACGAACAATTTATTTGTCAGTTACTGGTAGCATACATGGTATTCAGGATCATTATCAACCATTACACTTGTCTCTTCATGTCCCTGGAAGGCCACATAAGGCGGCAGTCTTGTCTTGTCCGCGAACGCATGACACACAACCATGTCTCACCAATTCACTGTTAAGTTGCTCTCGGTTATCCTCGTCCCAGTTCCTGCGCGCACAGGAATAGGGAGAGCAGAATAGGAAGACTAGACCTCCAAAACTAGCGTCGTTCGTGAGTTTATTTGCTCGGGTGAAAACTGACAATCAGGTTTTCGGGAACGTCTTCCACGCGACTGCTTGTTCGTTCTTGTTTCTCCTCCTACTTCTCGACGACTCGGCGTCTTCTTCTTCTGAGAAGGTGATCGGCATTGTACCTTTATTGCATGGCATTGAGCGAGACAATCGTATCAACAAACCTTATATCCAGGGGCGGATCCAGCACCGGGGCGGGGTGGGCTCGAGCCCCCGCTACCGCTGCTCGGACCATGGAGCCCCTTCTAAGCCCCCGCTACAAATTTGCACATATTCAAGCTTAAAAGAAGAGGCTAAGAATGAAAGATTATAAGATAAGTTTCTCCTAACTTATTTTCTAGATCCGCCACTGCTATCAACTGGCGTTACTCTGGTGTTTGGCGCTGGCACAGACTACGACGTGTCAACGTCCACCGGAAACCAACGGAATCGAAGGTCGGAGGACCATCTGCAAATTGAAGGTCTTGTTTAGATACCTAAATTCATCCCTAAATTCTACTATGCAAAAAGAAGATTCCCCATCACATTAAAATGTCGGCACATATATGGAGTACTAAATGTAGATGAAATCAAAAACTAATTGCACAGTTTTGTTGTACTTTGCGAGACGAATATTTTAAGCCTAATTAATCAATATTTGGACAATTATTACCAAATAAAAATAAAATTGTTACAGTGTAACGGAACAATTACTATGCAAAATTTGGTTCTTAAATTTAGAATCTAAACGAGGCCGAAGATGACAAGCAAGCATAGCGTACTGTATGGCTTTATCGTCATCATCACCAGTGCTTGTGGCTGCCCCGTGCAGGTTCCTGTCCCCCCTCGCCATCACCGCCTCCTCCCACCTCCTCTCCTTCGCGACCGCAGCAACAAGGAGGCGGCTGCTCCTCTCCACCACCACCACCACCATTGCCGCCGCCATGGCCGCTTCTGCTTCCTCCTGCAAGGTCATCGACTCCCACCTCCACGTCTGGGCCACGCCACAGCAGGTGCGCAAGCAGAGCAGGCAACGCGCGCGAGAGCCCAGTTTCCGCGTCCTGGCGGGGAAGTCGGCTAATCCTTCTCCGGTGGTTTTTGACCTGTGACTCTCAACTCTATCCGCGCAGGCCAAGGAGGAATACCCCTACTTCCCAGGTCAGGAACCCACGCTCCGTGGCGACGACGACTTCTTGCTTGAGGTCAGTGAGCGAACTTCAGAAATATCGCATCTCATCTGCAGTTGCCCTTGAGCCTGTTCGTTTCAGAGTCTCTCTGACCATCGGCGGCCGGATAAGTTGTGCCCGCACTGTTGATAGATAGATTGGTAGGCGCATTTTCATCCTGGTGATGTGAAATCGTACACAATGCAGCGCTTTAACCTCCTCTACCCCAAATCTGAACCACCGATGTTTCCACTACTAAACCACACCAAATCCCAACAGATCAGGTGCGGATCTGCCGTTTTATGGTCTTGTCATGTCGTTAGGGCCGGAGCGGAGATGGCTAATAAAGAGCTGATTCGTTGCTTTGGCACCTCAATCCAGGTGAAGCGTGAGGGTTTGTAATAAGTTATTGTTGATGCTGCCTCACTAGAGGGCCACTATCGGGGCTCTTGTTATGGATGAAAACGGATTAGATACGAACGGATATCACTGATATTACATTTTTTTTTCATATTTCTGTCCGGATTCGGATTCGAATACGGATATTGTCAACCATGACGGATAGGATGCGATTGGATATCGACATCATAAATATATGATTTGATTATTCGGATACAGATAAGGTATCGGATGTTGAATATCCGGACTCGGGTACGGATAGATCTGAACTCTTCTAACGGATTTGGTCTCGAATACCATTGGAAAATATCCGTACCATTTTCACCCTTCGCTCTTGTAGTTGCTTTGCCATGCCGGCTTCCTCTGGTTCCATGCTTCACAAATCACAACCCGCTCATGGTGGCGATTTCTATTCCACTTTTGGACGACAGACGAAATTCTGTCATTGTCGTTCTCTCCATTCATCAACGCAGGCGCTCCAATTGTGGCCAATGCTTCTCCAGTGGACTTTTTCGTTTATGATGTGCCATCCTTTGATGTTGTCATCTCTTCTGCAAGGCCTTTTCAATTCTTGGTATTGTCGCTAACCTTCTTGAAAAATACGTGCTCAGACACGTTCTTGAAAAAAAATCATACAAAATTGGCACCATGGCAGAATGAAGGAAACAACATAGGGCATTCTGTAGCATACATTAAAAAAAAGTTTCAGCTGGTGGATTATTCATTTCTCAACACACGGTCGACCTAGCCAACCTAATTGCCATCTTAACGGCATTTCCTCCTTTATCCCATTGTTATTGGAACTTGCTATTGAAAATTTAGTTGCAGACTGTATTTAATATTATTTGGTCTCACTAAACCACTATTATCAGTCCTTTATGTTAGCTTGTTGAAACTCAGAAGACTTGATGCATGGGGAGCTGCTGATTACTGAACTGTTTTGAGAATTTCCTCTTTTCTTTAGTGTATGAGTGAAGCTGGAGTGGACGGGGCTCTCATTGTTCAACCTATTAATCATATGTTTGATCATTCTTTGGTAACTAGGTAAGATTTTTTTCTTGCATTGATCCATTTCAATCCGAGACCACCTGAATTAGTCATATGACTATATCAGTAATTTATTTCATTTTTGTTTTTTTTTTCCCTGTAGTACGTTGAAGAAATACCCATCCAAGTTCATTGGTTGCTGTCTTGCGAATCCTGCAGACGATGGGAGTGGGATTAAACAGCTTGAACACCTGATTGTACAAGTAGTAACCTCTTGGAAATTTCTTCTAACACAACAGGACTGATCCATTCTGCTATTTTCTAATATCAGTCCCTTCGCTTATCACCAGGAAAAATACCGTGCTGTGAGGTTCAACCCAAACTTATGGCCAGCTGGTCAAAAGGTTTGCAAATAGGAAAATGAGCAGCATTGTTCCTCTACTTATTAATTGGGATTGATGATCAATGTGGCCTGAAGGAAAAAAATGTTTCAAATAAACAGATGACCAATGAGGTCGGAAGGTCATTATTTTCGAAGGCAGGAGAATTTGGAGCACCAGTTGCAATACTGACAATGAAGGTAAAAGATGCATTCCTCTCCAAGATGTATCCGGAGTTACTATAGGAGTTTGAGATTCTGAAAAAAAATAATTGAGCAATATGTTCACATCCTTAAGAGAAGAAGGGTTCACATTTGGACAAAGAGTTATCATATATTGTCAGGTTGTGCCACTATATCTAAAAGAAATGAGCAAATTCTTAGCCCTGTTAATTATACAAGTTACTGGTTAGATGAGTTTATGAGAACCCCATCTGCATCTTTTTTTTTTTTTTTGCAAAATAAATTTGCACGAAATTGGACTCCTTTAATGTAAAGTAACAGGGATTAACTATTCTCTTTGTTACTGAGTTTGAGTTACATTACAATTCTTTGTTCTTGTGTATGCAGGGAATTGGTCCATACATTCAAGAAATAGAGGAGCTCTGTAGGGATTATCCTGCAACTACTGTTATTCTTGATCATATGTCTTTCTGCAAGCCACCAATGTAAGCTTTTGTTTTTGCTTGTTCATAGTTTGCAGGAATGTATTCATATGAAGCTATGGCCTAGTAGCTTATGTGTTGCATTGACATACAGGAACGATGAAGAAGAGAATGCACTCTCTTCATTTCTAAACTTATCCAGATTCCCACAGGTAATGTATGAAATTTTCTTATTTGTCTGTTAGCAGATGAATATGATCATGAAAAATATTATTCCTTGTTCAAGCAAGCCATTTTCAGTATCAGCTGACATAGCACCCTCAGGTTTTGCTTTCAGAGATCATGGGACAGTAACATTATTTTGTGCGAGCAGTACCTGACCTGATTTTTTTTGTCAAGTACTTGCATCAAGAATAAAGCTGACCCCTGATTCTTGTGCCAGATTGTAGCAGAAGTTGCCTAGCTAGTACTCTCTTCGTCACAATATTTGTCATTCTTGCCAATCTCACACAAAATAAGGAGCATTGAAGAGGGAAAACTATTCCCTCCCTAAATACATCACTGTCCTCAATGGCTTCCATACCATTGGCTGGTGCATTTGGCTAGGAGGATGTGATTAGGTGTTGTGGCTACATTGATTAAGGGTAGGGAGTTAATAAAACTGAACTTGCAGGGGAGGGTAGGGAGTTAATGATGCTTTGGAATGTGAGAATGATAAGTAATTTGAGAAAAAAAATCCTAGAATGACAAATATTGTGAAACAGAGGGGTGTAGTGCACTTCTACTTTGTGCTTTGGTATCACTATACTTGCTGTAAAGCCATAATGCATTACTTCAACAGGTTTATGTCAAATACAGTGCTCTTTTCCGCATCACAAGAGAGGCATATCCATATGAAGACACTGCTCAGCTTCTTTCCCGTGCGATATCTCACTATGGAGCCAGTCGAATAATGTGGGGAAGGTGAATTCATAGACCCACTGATAGTTTAAATTGATCATACACTTTACAGTGCCTGTTTGTGGAAAACAAGTGTTGAATCACCACAGAAACCCCAGCGGCAGTTACATACTCGATGCTCTTCACTGAAAGTAAAAGAGATCTAATATTGAATATAGAAATAATATAACCCCTTCATCCTCTGGTACGAACACTATTGCCATGGATTAATTATTCTCTGAACATGTCTGCAGTGACTTTCCCTATGTTGTTCCTGAATGTGGCTACAAAGGAGGAAGGGAGGCGATTTCTCTTGTCGCAGGCAAGATACCTGTTTCCCCGTCAGATTTGGAATGGATCTTGGGGAAAACAGTGAGCCAACTATTCCAAGGTGCATGGGTTACTCCATGATCACTGTAGCTGGTAGGACATTGTATAACAGAGCAACTATATCAAGGGGAATATTTGTCCTATTTTCCAGTGTTTACATGTACCACTGACACGAATAAACCTGGTATCTACAGCTGCTTGAATGTTGGCATGGATACTCTCTAAGTCGTTATGGTGTGTTTGGTTTCCTAGCCTGCTTCTAGCTTGGCTAGCTATCCAAGCCTGGACAGGACAGCCTTGGCCTGTTCCTTGTTTCGTTGTCTATATTCTCTAAGCCTGGCTAGTAAATGATGTGTTTGGTTATCTGATTTGTTATGTATAGAATCACCCCCTTCTTCAAACTGGTAACACTACTACACAAGAATTAATGGAGGCGGGCCAAATTGATTAATGGAGGCGGTTGATCAAAGGTCATGGTTAACGTGGATTAACGAAGGTGGTTGCTTTGTTCGCCTTCAAAAATAAATTATAAAAACAAAAAAAGGAAAAAGCCCACAGCCCGAACCAGGTCTAGATCTGGGTTGCGCGCCGCCGCTATTGCAGGGGAGCTCCATCCGTCGCCACATCTAGCCGCCATGGTGGAGCTCGCCGCCCGAGGAGATCTGCGCCGCGCACCTAGCCGAGATCTAGATGCGCCGGATCCGCACGCGTAGAGTGAGGGATGGAGCCTACTAGACCCGGCTGCCGTCGGGGTCGCTAGCTTTGTCGGGTCCGCCATCATTGCCAGATCCGCCCCGCGCTAGGGCCGAATCCGGCCTCCCCATGTGTCGGCCGAGCACGAGGGAGAGGTTTGCACTGCCAGAGAGGGTGAAAGGTCCTAATGGCTAGAGGGGGTGAATAGCCTATAAAAAATTCTACAACAACACTAAACAAAGAGGTTAGACAATAATGAGGCGAAACGAAGCCTAGTAAAAGTGCAAGCCACCTACCACAATTCTAGTTGCTATTGTCTCTAATCACACAATGGCTAACTCACTACACTAAGTTAGTAAGCTCTCAAGGACTAACTAAAGAGCCTTACGGACCACTAGACTCGACGAAAGCTAGCTCTCAAAATTAATTACACTAAAGAGCTTAGCTTACACACTAGGAACGTAATACAAGAGAGGATGGCGATGATTATACCGACGTGTCGAGTTATGAGCCAATCACAAGATGGAGCCAATCAATTTCAAGACAACCAATGAAATCTTCAGACAAGGTGACACAAGATTTTTTACCGAGGTTCACTTGCTTGCCGGCAAGCTAGTCCTCGTTGTGACGATTTACTCACTTGGAGGTTCACACGCTAATTGGCATCACACGCCAAACCCTCAATAGGGTGCCACACAACCAACACAAGATGAGGATCACACAAGCCACGAGCAATCCACTAGAGTACCTTTTGGCTCTCCGTCGGGGAAAGGTCAAGAACCCCTCACAATCACTACGATCAGAGCCGGAGACAATCACCTTCCTCCGCTCGACGATCCTTGCTGCTCAAAGCCATCTAGGTGACGGCAACCACCAAGAGTAACAAGCGAATCCCACAGTGAAACATGAACACCAAGTGCCTCTAGATGCAAACACTCAAGCAATGCACTTGGATTCTCTCCCAATCTCATAAAGATGATGAATCAATGACGGAGATTGAAAGGATCAAGATGCCCAAGAGGGGGGTGAATTGGGTTTTTCTAAAAATTAATTGCAAGAATTAAATCCTACAAGCCGGAATTCACCCCTAGTGCCTACTTGTGTTCCTAGAGATTCTACCGATAAAAGTTTTGCACCATAGTTTCCAATCCTAGTCTAGCATGGCAATTCTAGGAAAGTAAATCAAGCAATGAATGTAAATACGAGAATGTAAATGCTTGAAAGTGAGGGCAAGGAACACGGCGATGTTTTCCCAAGGTATCGGAGAGTCGCCACTCCCCACTAGTCCTCGTTGGAGCACCCGCGCAAGGGTGTAGCTCCCCCTTGATCTGCGCAAGGATCAAGTGCTCTCTACGGGCTGATTCTTCGACACTCCGTCGCGGTGAATCGCCCAAAACCGCTCACAAGATGAGTTGTGTCATCCACAAGCTCCGCCGGATGATCACCAAACTCCCAATCACCACCAAGCCGTCTAGGTGATGGCGATCACCAAGAGTAACAAGCTAGAACTCTCACTTGACCACAACAAGCCTAATGAGAAGGTGGATGCACACTTGCTACTCTCTATTCACTAGTGGAGGACTCTCAAGCTTTGATTCTCATAACCACAATCCTCACTAGAGCTCTTGCACTCCCTTGCACTCCAAAGGTGTTTCTCAGTTGAACAAATGAGCAAGAGACCTCTAAAAGAGGTGGTGGGGATGTATTTATACACCCTGAAAGCATCTAGGCCCCGAGAGTTGGTTTCGGCAATTGATGACAACGCTTTATTACCATGACTAACGTGTGTTTTGTAGAAACCTTGATAAGTTAGGTCATGGAGTTGGTAACTGCTTTGGGCACCATGGTATTCATGCCCCTTGATGGAAATCGTTTCAGTTTTCAAAGGAGTGACGTCAAGATTAAGGACGGTTAGTTCCGGATGTCGAGGTGTTGAGTTACATTCGGAATAGTCGTTAGGATCTTCGTTTTCTCTTTTGGCCGTACTATAAAGAGGGGCGTGAGCGGGTAGCTTGACCTAGATGAGTTTTATGTTTAGGTGTGGTGCACACTTGTCAAACTTAGCACTAGGCATCTCTAGAATAGCTCAAAGTTCAGTTGGAAGCAACTTGTTTCAAGTTGCGTCGCGTTTCGGAGTGTTTAAAGGGTTTTTCCCTTGACCAGACGCGGTGCCTAGCTTGACCGGACACGTCCGGTCAGTTCCTATCCGCGACTGAGTTTCGGCGCTGACGACCGGACGCGGCTCTTGCGAGGATCGGACGCGGTGGTCAGGCCGACACGTGTCACTTGAGGGAAACTACCTAATCGGACGCGACTGGGGTGTGATCGGCGCGTCCGGTCACGTTCCAGTAAGGTCCTTTGACGACCGGACGCGTCCGGTCATCACCGATCGGACGCGGTCGCGTGTCAGGTCAACTTACAGTAAGCTCCCTGCACGACCGGACGCGTTCGGTCACCCCTGACCGGCGCGTCCGGTCACTCAGCCGAAGTTTCAGAATTTCGACCGTTACGAGCGACCGGCGCGTCCGGTCACTTCGACCGGCGCGTTCGGTCACTTCGACCGGCGCGTCCGGTCACCTCGTATTTTGCTGAGTTGGCAGGTAACGGTTGGATTTGACTGTGGGGTGTATAAATACATCCCCACCACCTCTTTTAGAGGTCTCTTGCTTATTTGTTCAGCTGAGAAACACCTTTGGAGTGCAAGGGAGTGCAAGAGCTCTAGTGAGGAGTGTGGTTTGAGAATCAAAGCCTGAGAGTTCCTCACTAGTGATTAGAGAGTAGCAAGTGTGCATCCTCCTTCTCATTAGGGTCGTTGTGGTCAAGTGAGAGTTCTAGCTTGTTACTCTTGGTGATCGCCATCAATTAGACGGCTTGGTGGTGATTGGGAGTTTGGTGATTATCCGGCGGAGCTTGTGGATGACCCAACTCATCTTGTGAGCGGTTTTGGGCGATTCACCGTGACGGAGTGTCGAAGAATCAGCCCATAGAGAGCACTTGATCCTTGCGCGGATCAAGGGGGAGTTACACCCTTGCGCGGGTGCTCCAACGAGGACTAGTGGGGAGTGGCGACTCTCCGATACCTCGGAAAAACATCGCCGTGTTCCTTGCCCTTACTTTCAAGCATTTACATTCTCGTATTTACATTCATTGCTTGATTTACATTCCTAGAATTGCCATGCTAGACTAGGATTGGAAACTAGGGTGCAAAACTTTTACCAGTAGAATCTCTAGGAACACAAGTAGGCACTAGGGGTGAATTCCGGCTTGTAGGATTTAATTCTTGCAATTAATTTTTAGAAAAGCCCAATTCACCCCCCTCTTGGGCATCTTGATCCTTTCAATTGGTATCGGAGCTGAGTTGCTCCTAATTTAGGCTTTACCGCCTAGAGCAAGATGTCTAACGGGGAAGGACCACCTCCCACCTTTGAGGGGGATGATTTTCCTTATTGGAAAATCCGTATGGAGGCGTATCTCGAAGCCATAGATGTTGGGTGTCTTAGAGCCGCAACCCAAGGGCTTCCCGCTATCAAGGATCCCGCCAACCCAAGTGGTGACGAGGAGAAGTACGACTGGTGGAATGCAAAGGCCAAAAATGCACTCTACCGGGGCTTAGGCAAGGATATCTTCAATCGTGTGCGTAATGCAAAGAACGCTCATGAATTGTGGGAAAACCTTTGTGCTCTCCATAAGGGAACTAAGAGTGAGCGTGAGGAACGCTATCACATTGCTTTAAAGAAAATCAATTCTTTTGAGATGCTTCCCAAAGAAAGTGCTAATGATATGTACACTCGTTTGAATGTTCTTGTAGAGGACCTCAATGCTCTTGGGCTCACTCAAATGAGCAATCGGATGTTGCAAGGAAGATCTTGAGTGTTCTTCCCGTTGAGAAGTATGGTCACATTGTCACCGTGCTTCACCAAAGTGATCTTTCCACCGCAACACCGACACAAGTATTGGGGAAGATCAATGCTCATGAGATGTACATGCACATCACTTCGGAAGAGGGCTCATCATCTTCCAAGAAGAAAGACTTGGCCTTCAAAGCTAGCCATGACAAGAAGAAGAAAAAGGGCCAAGCCATGATGGTGCAAGAGAGCTCAAGTGGAAGTGATATTGATGATGAATCACTTGCACTCATGGTGAGAAAGACCACCAAAATGCTAAAGAAGCTCAACAAGAGTGGCATCAAGTTCGATGGCAAGAAAAAGAAATTCTTCACAAGTAGCAAAAGGAAGCCAATCTCGGAGATGGATTGCTACAATTGTGGTGAACTTGGCCACTTAGCTCATCAATGCCCTAGACCTCCAAAAGACAAGTACAAGAACAAGAACAAGGGCAAGAAGAATGATTCAAGTGATGAAGAAGAAGAGAAGAAGAAAAACAAGCCATACAAGAAGAAGGATGGCAAGAAGAAAGAGTTTTACAAGAAGAAGAAGGGAGGAAAGACATACATTGTTGGTGATTGGCTCACCGACATTGAATCATCTTGTGAGTCCTCCGAAGATGAGAGCGATGATGAGAAAGAGAAGGTTGCCGCATTTGTGATGGGGCCATCATCTTCACCGACATCTTCATCACCACCTTTACCGCCTCCTTCACCATCATCGTCCACTACTCACCTATGCCTTATGGCCAAGGGTGAACGAAAGGTACAAAACCATGATAGTGATGATGATGATGATAGTGATAGTGATGATGAATATGACGCACCTTCTTATGATGAACTTGTAAAATTGTTGAACAAATACACTAAAGTCATAAGAAGGACTAGAAATAAAAATGATGAACTTCAAAATGAAAATGAATCACTCTCATCCAAGCTTGAAAGTGCACAAAAGGCTAGTGGTGAGCTCAAAGATCAAAATGAAATTATGTCTTCCACTCTCAAGGAGCTCAAAACCTCTAATAAAGAGCTTAGAGATCAACATGATAAACTTGAGAAGAAGCATGATGAGCTCATCACTAGGCATAACTCACTAAAAGACAAATATACAACATTGAAAATTGACTATGATAGTTTTGTGGTTGCTAATGAACTTTCTCTTGAGACACATGATGCTACTAACAAAGTTGTTAAGTGTGACATAGCTACATCATGTGATGACTTGATCATTGAAAGCATTGAGCAAGGTTCTAGTAGCAAAGGCAAGAGTGTGGTTGAGTCAAACAACTATGATGATTATGCCAAGATCAAGAGTGAGAATGAGAAGCTTGCAAATGAGAACAAGAAGCTAAAAGGTTTGATGGCTCTTGAGAAGCAAACAACAAATGAGTCACTTATTGAAGAAAACAAAAAGCTCAAGCAAGAAAAAGAGCATCTCAAGACTGGCCTAAGCAAGTTCACAAGAGGCCAATATTTGCAAAGTGAGCTACTCATGAACACCGTGATGAAGATGGATAGAAGTGGTATTGGGTACTTGGCAAATCAAGAGAAGAAGGCTAAAGCTCAACAACAACAAAGCAAGTCAAAACCCAAGCCAAAGAGATGTGTTGAGTGTGGACAAGAAGGCCATTTTGCTCATGAGTGCAAAACTCCACCACCACAACCCTTGTCCAAGCATGCTAGACCCTTTGCCTTCAATGCTCATTACATGCTAAGAAAAGATTCTAATGGAAAGATGAAAGTTATGTTCTTGGGTCCCCCAAACAAGAATAGGCCAAAGAAAATATGGGTTGCCAAGTCACTAGTTGAGAAAGTCAAGGGTCCCTCTCAAGTGTGGGTCCTTAAACAAAAGGCTTGATCTCTTGTGTGTAGGTGAACTACAAGACCGGTGGATCTCATTGGGTTATTGATAGTGGTTGCACTCAACATATGACCGGTGATCCTCGTATGTTCACCTCCATTGAAGAAAATGGGATATGTCAAGAGAAGATCACATTTGGGGATAATTCAAAGAGCAAAGTCAAGGGTATAGGCAAGATTGCAATATCAAATGATCACTCACTCTCAAATGTGCTCTATGTTGCTTCATTGAGTTTCAACTTATTATCCGTTGGGCAACTTTGTGACCTTGGCTTCCAATGCTTGTTCACACCTAATGAAGTGGTAGTTTCAAAGATAGATGACAAGCAAGTGATATTCAAAGGCTTTAGATACAATAATTTTTATCTTGTTGACTTCACCTCCGAAGATGCAAACTTGATGACATGTTTGTTCACCAAGACCTCACTTGGGTGGCTTTGGCATAGGAGGCTTGCTCATGTTGGAATGAACACTCTCAACAAGCTATTGAAGAAAGAGCTAGTGAGAGGATTGAAGGATGTAAAGTTTGAAAAGGACAAACCTTGTAGTGCATGTGAAGCGGGCAAACAAGTTGCAAACACTCATCCAACCAAAGCTTTCATGTCAACTTCAAGAGTGCTAGAACTTCTACACATGGATTTGTTTGGACCTACAACCTACAAGAGCTTGGGTGGAAATCTCTATTGTCTTGTGATAGTGGATGACTACTCAAGGTACACATGGACCTTCTTCCTTCATGACAAATCCGAAGTGGCCAATTGCTTCAAGAAGTTTGCAAAGAGAGCACAAAATAAATTTGAAGTCAAGATAAAGAAGATTAGAAGTGACAATGGCAAAGAATTTGACAACACAAACATTGAAGCTTATTGTGATGAAATTGGAATCAAGCATGAAGTATCTTCAACCTATACTCCTCAACAAAATGGTGTAGTTGAGAGAAAGAACCGGACCTTGATCACCCTTGCAAGAACAATGTTAGATGAGTACAACACTCCGGAGAAGTTGTGGGCCGAGGCAATCAACACCGCATGCTATGCTTCAAATCGCCTCTTCCTACAAAAGTTTTTTGGCAAGACCCCCTATGAGTTGCTAAATGGGAAGAAGCCGGACGTCTCATTCTTCCGGGTGTTTCGTTGCAAATGCTACATCTACAAGAAGCGTCAACACCTAGGGAAGTTTCAAAGACGTTGTGATATTGGTTTTCTTGTTGGTTACTCATCAAAGTCCAAAGCATATAGAGTATTTAACCATGCCACCGGTTTGGTTGAAGAAACATATGATGTGGAATTTGATGAATCTAACGGCTCCCAAGGAGCAATTGAGAATTGTGATGATGTAGGTGATGAACCCTTGAGGGAGGCAATGAAGAACATGCCGGTGGGAGACATCAAGCCAAAAGATGATGAAGACGATGTACAAATTGTTGATCCACCATCTTCATCACATGTGCCTCAAGATGATGACAAGAATGAGAGAGTTGAAAATGAAGACACTCATGTATCTCATGAACAAGCCGAGGCACAAGCTCAAGATGTTGATGCTCCCCATCCTCCTCCTCAAGTGGTTGATAGAAGAAACTCACCTGTACTTCAAGCACATCCACAAGATCTCATCATAGGGAGTCCTACTAAGGGAGTAATGACTCGATCTCAAAAGCTTGCTTCTTTTGTTGAACATCACTCTTTTGTCTCTTGTGTTGAACCTAAGAATGTAGAAGAAGCTCTTCAAGATCCGGATTAGGTGAATGCTATGCATGAAGAATTGAACAACTTCACCCGCAATCAAGTATGGACACTTGAAGAGCATCCTAAAGGTGCAAGAGTCATTGGAACCAAGTGGGTGTTCCGCAACAAGCAAGATGACCAAGGCATAGTAGTGAGGAACAAGGCAAGACTAGTGGCAAAGGGATTCTCTCAAGTTGAAGGTCTTGATTTTGGAGAGACCTTTGCACCCGTTGCAAGACTTGAAGCCATTCGTATCCTTCTTGCATATGCATCACATCATGATATGAAACTATATCAAATGGATGTGAAAAGTGCATTCTTAAATGGCTTCATAAATGAACTAGTCTATGTTAATCAACCTCCCGGGTTTGAAGACCCTAGATATCCTAATCATGTTTATAGGTTGTCCAAGGCGCTATATGGGCTCAAGCAAGCCCCTAGAGCGTGGTATGAGCGCCTCCGGGACTTCCTCATTGAGAAGGGCTTCACCATTGGGAAGGTTGACACCACACTATTCACCAAGAAGCTTAATGGGGAGATCTTCATTTGTCAAGTTTATGTTGATGATATCATCTTCGGGTCAACAAATGAAGAATATTGCAAGGAATTTGGTGAATTGATGTCGAAGGAGTTCGAGATGTCCATGATTGGTGAGCTCACATTCTTCCTTGGTTTTCAAGTCAAGCAAATGAGAGAAGGGATTTTCATCTCTCAAGAAAAGTATACCAAGGATCTTCTCAAAAGATTCAAGATGGAAGAATGCAAACCAATCAAGACCCCTATGCCATCTAATGGTCATCTCGACCTAGATGAGGGAGGTAAACCGGTTGATCAAACTCTCTACCGTTCTATGATTGGTAGTTTGTTGTATCTTACCGCATCTAGGCCCGATATCATGTTTAGTGTGTGCATGTGTGCTCGCTTTCAAGCGTGCCCTAAAGAACCTCACTTAAATGCCGTAAAAAGAATCTTAAGATATCTTAAGCACACCCCAAGCATTGGTCTTTGGTATCCCAACGGAGCTAGATTCCAACTAGTTCGCTATTCCGATTCGGATTATGCCGGTTGCAAAATTGATAGAAAAAGCACATCCGGAGGGTGCCATTTGCTTGGGAGGTCTTTAGTATCTTGGTCATCTAAGAAGCAAAATAGTGTGGCTTTGTCCACCGCCGAGGCGGAATACATTGCTGCGGGGGCTTGTTGTGTACAAATCCTATACATGAAACAAACCCTCCTAGACTATGGAGTTGTTCTTGAAAAGGTGCCACTTTTATGTGATAATGAAAGTGCCGTTAAAATTGCTAATAATCCGGTACAACACTCTCGCACCAAGCACATTGATATCCGCCACCACTTTCTAAGAGATCATGTTGCTAAAAATGATATATCACTAGAAGGTGTAAGAAGTGAAAATCAATTAGCGGATATCTTCACTAAACCTTTGGATGAGGCTACCTTTTGTAGGTTGAGAAGTGAACTTAATGTGCTTGACTCTAGTAACTTTAAAAAATGAGCTTGTGTTGTCCCTTGCATTGCATTGTATTATATGTCATGTTTAAATTTCCCGCAATGCATCTAGGGCTTGTCTAACACGGTTACGATAACCCTCCTTTGGAGGAGTGAAGAAGCCTAACCGTGGATCAAACTTGACAAGCAACCTAGTTTTACTTACTTGTATTGCATTGCATATGCATGGTTGTTGCTTTGTCGTTTCTTTTCGGTTTGGCTTTGAGCAACCTCTGTGTTCGTCCATGAATAGAGAGAGCATTTGACGCTCCTAAGGGTTCACAAACTCTATTGCATGGCCATACGTTGCTCCTCGGGTGTTTGTTGCCTATTTTCCTAAAAATAATATTAGCCTAAGGCAAACTATTTTGAAAAACTTGAGGGTTTGAGTGAGGTCACTCTTATCAGGTTCCAATTGGTGTTTATTTGAGTCTCTTTGAATTGGAACTTGATTGGGAGAAGTCGCGTCGTAGTTCGGATTGAAGAAAGGCGAAAAACAGTGACCGGACGCTGGACCGGACGCTGCACTGGACGCAGTGATGCTTCACCACCGCGTCCGGTCTCGGCGACCACCAGCGCGTCCGGTCATCCAGAAGAACTTCTCCTGACCTTGTGACCGGACGCTGCACCGGACGCGCTGCAGTTGACCACCGCGTCCGGTCCCGGTAACCACCACCGCGTTCGGTCATTCGCGATGACTTTCCCGGATAACCCTCGACCGGACTCTGTCCGTGTCCGGTCAGTCCTAACCGGACGCGTCCGGTCGCTCCAGGAGCTTACTGGAGTGTGACCGGACGCTGCACCACCGAGTCCGGTCATTCGACCACCGCGTCCGGTCAGTGCGTGCCGAGCGGATCTAACCCCTCATATAACCTTTCGTCTTCGTTCGGTTTCTCTTCAATCCGCCCGCCACCGCGCCCTATTCGCCGAGTTCGTGCCCTAGGTCACCGGAACCGCCCCTCTCGCCGCGCCGTGCTCCTCCTCCTTCTCCGGCGAGCCCTGCCGCGCTGCCCCGCGCTGCCCCGCCGCGCCTGCCGTGCCCGCGCAGCGCCGCCCGTGCCCACACTCGCCGCGCCTGCTGTCGAGCCGCCGCTGCTCCACCGCACCGTGCCGTGCTGCCGCCGGTGAGACGCGCCTCCATCACCTGCGCCACCTCCGGGCCGTGCTTGCCTAGCCTCGCGGCTTCCCGAGAACCCCAGCCTTGCCTCGCGCCCTGCCGAGCTTCCTCCTCTAGGGTTTGCCCTAATCCTCCGATCGAAGGTGAAATCTCGTTTTTCAACGTTTTCAATCTTTCAAATTCCTTCGATTAGGGCTTACCTTGACCGTCGTTCCACCGCTTATCATCGTCATTACTTGACTCAATCCTTTCAGTGGTCGTCCGATGCTTTCGGGAAGTCTCGCGAACTAGGTCATCTTACCTCTTCACCGGTCTTCTCGTCGATCCGAGGTAGCTATAGCGTTTCGGTTCATATCTTATCTTATATGCTTGCTATCTCTAGGGTTTCGTACCTTTTAGTTATATATGTTGCTTATAGTAGATCCATCTATTTCGTCTTTTCAGCGAGTTTGTCGGTGTGTCGGGGTGACTGCGGTTCTGTTGTTTAATCCGAGGCCAAGCCTGCGGATACGGTTTGAGGCCAAGCCTCTTGAGTGTCAGTACACCATCTTTCAGAGGGTTCCTGACAGTTGTGAGCATGGTTCGCTGCAAGAACGCCGGGGGTGCTCCGAGTGACGGGGACGAGAGTCCACCCCGTATGTCTGAGGTTGCGCGTGGCAAGCGCATAAAGATTATGGCCAGAAAGAAGAAGAAGACCCTTACAGATGCAGAGATCGCTCAGGCAGTAGCAGATGCAACAGAGCAGGCAGAGAGGGGAGGCAGGAGCAGTGGTATTCGCATTGGCGAGCGTCGCTTTCACCTTGAAGGTCGACAGCTCGGTACAGAGGCCACAGAGGGCACAGAGGGGACAGAGGATGCAGATGCTATGTCAGTTGATCCACCTGTAGAGGCTCTAGAGGGGACAGAGGAGCAGCCAGCTCAGACTCCACTGCGTCGCCGCTCCACACGTGCATGAGCTCAGGTGACTCCTAGGCTAGAGGGCCAGCGTCGTGGAGGACGTCCACCTCCCAGGGCTCGAGGTTCGCCCCCTGTCGAGCACTTTGACTTGAGGGGTGCTACAGCACGACAGGTGCAAGGCTTGAGATTTGTTGAGGTCACCCGGTGGTTCCCACCCCAGCGGGATTCCAGAGCTTCAGAGGGATTCTATACACCTCTACAGGAGGATTTCTACAGAGCTTATGTTGACAGTGGCATTGCTTTTCGACCACAGAGGGTCTGTCGCATTGAGTCTCTTGTTGAGGTAGTGGGTGAGCAGCTTCGTCCGCACCTGTCCTTTCTACCGGGCTTATCTGACTTTCTTGGACGGACAGGTGCATACTGCAGCACTTGGGTCAGGGAGTTCTATGCTTCACTATGGATTGATCCGGCCCATGAGTTCATACACTTTGCATTCCGAGGCCGCGACCGCAGACTGTACAGCACCAGAGTGCGGGAGATTCTCAGACTCCCAGCTTCAGACACGAAGATTCATCAGCTCTGCTTTGGTCAGACAGCTCCACCTAGACGCCCTCATGGCGGTACTGTGCCTCCTACAGATCTGATCCGACCCTGCTTCCGTGAGCCTTTTGGTGAAGGGTCTCGTCGCACACCCGCCAGCTTAACACCGCTTGCCCGAGTCCTGGATGCTATTGTCAGGCGTACACTTCTTCCCAGGCTGGGCTACAGAGAGGGACTTACCAAGATGCAGTTGTGGGTTGTTCACCACCTGCTTTCACAGACACCTTTTGATATATGGGATCTTATGCTTAGTGAGATGGAGGACACCCTGGCAGAAGGCTTCAAGGGACACCGTCAGCTGCCCTATGCTCATTGGATTTGCTTCATCATCAGATCTGCACTTGAGCTTCCTTCAGAGATTAGAGCTGAGATATCTGATACTACCACTGCCTTTCCAGAGTATGATATCCGTCAGCTATGGGCTTCGGTTACGAGAGAGCAGGCCCCAGTGCCAGGACAGCGAGAGAGACCTGAGGTGCCTGAGACAGCAGCTGAGCAGGACGCGACCGTTGAGGGTCTTGCAGAGGCAGAGCTTGCAGATCTAGATGCTCAGCCTGCTGATCTAGCTGAGGATGAGGCCTCTGACAGCACTGATGAGGATTACCAGCCCATCCCCAGGTACCGCTCTCCTCGATCTCACGACCACGAGGCCGGTGGCTCTGGTTCAGCTTCTCGCTCAGATCCAGCCATGGTAGCTATTCTTGAGAGGCTGACCCAGGCACAGGAGCGACAGGAGCTTCAGCTACAGAGACAGGCTCAGGACACAGCTGCCGCTTTTGCTCAGATACAGGCTCGACAGGACGAGTTCCAGAGATAACAGCTTGAGATACATCGTCAGCAGGTTGAGATGCAGTGACAGCAGGCAGCAAACCAGCAGGAGTACTTGGATCTTCTGCGTCACTTGGTCACAGTTGGGGTTCCTCCACCTGCATCTGTCCTCACTCCAGCTTTACAGTCTAGTGGCCCTTTGAGTCTGGGACAGCCGAGCTTTCAGTTCACCTCTCCACAGCAGCAGGTCCCCTAGTCGTTCCAGTCCCCGAGCTACACGCCTATTCAGACGGGGTTCACTCCTTCAGACCAGCCTCGCCCTCACCTACTGACAGGCGCACCATTTGCTGATTTCAGTGCCACCTACAGCGAGTTGACTGGTCAGCCGACGCCCTCGCACACTACTCTAGCCACTTCTTCAGGGTTGTCCGCTTCAGAGGCAGCTGTTCCTCCTGTGACAGGGACAGGCACTACAGAGACAGTTCCTTCGTCAGTTGCCTCGACAGATCCCCCAGCTGTTGGCTCACTTCAGGCACAGGTCACAGAGACTGCTCTACTAGTTGCTACTTCGTCAGCACCTGTTCCTGTTGTTCAGACCTAGACCGCTTCACAGCCGCGTGCTTCTTCAGAGGGTCAGCCTGACAGCTCCGAGTCCGAGGAAGACACTTCTTAGTTTGTGATCACTCCGCGCTCCTCGGCACCCGACTCGACTCCGTCTGTTCCCCCGTCAGATCCTTAGATTAGTTTTTGGCGGTTGATGCCAAAGGGGGAGAGAGAGTAGTTTCAGGGGGAGTTTTGTTAGAGGTTTTTCGTTTTTATTTGTGTGCTACATTCATGCATCATGTTTACATTCCAGTACTTTCATCTTGTGACATGTGGTCGTGTGAGATACTTTGAGTCTCTATGGTTTTTCTAGTCACCATTTTATATCATGTCACTTGGTTGGTTATAGCTCTAAGGTTGTGCTTCCGTGCCTTACTCTGATTTCTTTTGAGCTATATCTTTATGTGTACTAACGCTTTTTGTTTTATCTTATGAGTACACTCTGTTGGCTTGGGGCACATAAGCATTTCCTAACACTTTGTGCTTATTGCTTTCTGCTTATGTGAACCAAGCATGTTCAAAAACCTCAACTCCTATCTTTTGAATCTTAGTGTTGTCATCAATCACCAAAAAGGGGGAGATTGAAAGCATCTAGGCCCCGAGAGTTGGTTTCGGCAATTGATGACAACGCTTTATTACCATGACTAACGTGTGTTTTGTAGAAACCTTGATAAGTTAGGTCATGGAGTTGGTAACTGCTTTGGGCACCATGGTATTCATGCCCCTTGATGGAAATCATTTCGGTTTTCAAAGGAGTGACGTCAAGATTAAGGACGGTTAGTTCCGGATGTCGAGGTGTTGAGTTACATTCGGAATAGTCATTAGGATCTTCGTTTTCTCTTTTGGCCGTACTATAAAGAGGGGCGTGAGCGGGTAGCTTGACCTAGATGAGTTTTATGTTTAGGTGTGGTGCACACTTGTCAAACTTAGCACTAGGCAGCTCTAGAATAGCTCAAAGTTCAGTTGGAAGCAACTTGTTTCAAGTTGCGTCGCGTTTCGGAGTGTTTAAAGGGTTTTTCCCTTGACTGGACGCGGTGCCTGGCTTGACCGGACGCGTCCGGTCAGTTCCTATCCGCGACTGAGTTTCGGCGCTGACGACCGGACGCGGCTCTTGCGAGGATCAGACGCGGTGGTCAGGCCGACACGTGTCACTTGAGGGAAACTACCTAATCGGACGTGACTGGGGTGTGATCGGCGCGTCCGGTCACGTTCCAGTAAGGTCCTTTGACGACCGGACGCGTCCGGTCATCACCGATCGGACGTGGTCGCGCGTCAGGTCAACTTACAGTAAGCTCCCTGCACGACCGGACGCGTCCGGTCACCCCTGACCGGCGCGTCCGGTCACTCAGCCGAAGTTTCAGAATTTCGACCGTTACGAGCGACCGACGCGTCCTGTCACTTCGACCGGCGCGTCCGGTCACCTCGTATTTTGCTGAGTTGGCAGGTAACGGTTGGATTTGACTGTGGGGTGTATAAATACATCCCCACCACCTCTTTTAGAGGTCTCTTGCTCATTTGTTCAGCTGAGAAACACCTTTGGAGTGCAAGGGAGTGCAAGAGCTCTAGTGAGGAGTGTGGTTTGAGAATCAAAGCCTGAGAGTTCCTCACTAGTGATTAGAGAGTAGCAAGTGTGCATCCTCCTTCTCATTAGGCTCGTTGTGGTCAAGTGAGAGTTCTAGCTTGTTACTCTTGGTGATCGCCATCACCTAGACGGCTTGGTGGTGATTGGGAGTTTGGTGATCATCCGGCGGAGCTTGTGGATGACCCAACTCATCTTGTGAGCGGTTTTGGGCGATTCACCGCGACGGAGTGTCGAAGAATCAGCCCGTAGAGAGCACTTGATCCTTGCGCGGATCAAGGGGGAGCTACACCCTTGCGCGGGTGCTCCAACGAGGACTAGTGGGGAGTGGCGACTCTCCGATACCTCGGAAAAACATCGCCGTGTTCCTTGCCCTTACTTTCAAGCATTTACATTCTCGTATTTACATTCATTGCTTGATTTACATTCCTAGAATTGCCATGCTAGACTAGGATTGGAAACTAGGGTGCAAAACTTTTACCGGTAGAATCTCTAGGAACACAAGTAGGTACTAGGGGTGAATTCCGGCTTGTAGGATTTAATTCTTGCAATTAATTTTTAGAAAAGCCCAATTCACCCCCCTCTTGGGCATCTTGATCCTTTCACACCCCACAGTCAAATCCAACCGTTACTTGCCAACTCAGCAAAATACGAGATGACCGGATGCACCGGTCGAAGTGACCGGACGCGCTGGTCGCTCGTAACGGTCAAAACCTGAAATAACGGTTGAGTGACCGGACGCGCCGATCAGAGGTGACCGGACGTGTCTGATCGTGCAGGGAGCTTACTGTACTCTGACCTGACGCGCGACCGCGTCCGATCAGTCTGGTCGTCAGAGTACCTTATTGGAACGTGACCGGACGCGCCGATCACACTCCAGTCGCGTCCGATTAGGTGGTTTCCCTCAAGTGACACGTGTCAGCCTGAACACCGCGTCCGGTCCTCGCAAGGGCCGTGTCCGGTCGTCAGCGCTGAAACACAGTTAGCGGTTAGAACTGACTGGATGCGTCCGGTCGTACCAGACACCGCGTCCGGTCAAGGGAAAACGCCTCTAAACACTCCGAAACGCGACGCAACTTGAACCAAGTTGCTTCCAACTGAACTTTGAGCTATTCTAGAGCTTCCTAGTGCTAAGTTTGACAAGTGTGCACCACACCTAAACATAAGACTCACCTAGGTCAAGCTACTCGCTCATGCCCCCCTTTATAGTACGGCCAAAGGAAAAAGCGAAGATCCTAACGACTATTCCGAATGTAACTCAACACCTTGACATCCGGAACTAACCGTCCTTAATCTTGACGTCAATCCTTTGAAAACCGAAACGATTTCCATCAAGGGGCATGAATACCATAGTGCCCAAAGCAGTTATTATCTCCATGATCTAACTTACCAAAGTTTCTGCAAAACACACGTTAGTCATGGTAATAAAGCGTTGTCATCAATTGCCGAAACCAACTCTCGGGGCCTAGATGCTTTCAATCTCCCCCTTTTTGGTGATTGATGACAACACTAAGATTCAAAAGATAGGAGTTGAGGTTTTCGAACATGCTTGGTTCACATAAGCAAAAAGCAATAAGCACAAAGGGTTAGGAATTGCTTATGTGCCCCAAGCCAAAAGAGTGTACTCATAAGATAAAACATAAAGCGTTAGTACACAAAAAGATATAGCTCAAAAGAAATCAGAGTAAGGCACGGAAGCACAATCTTATGAGCTATAACCAACCAAGTGACATGATTTTAAAAGATGACTAGATAGACCATATAGACTCAAAGTATCTCACACGACCACATGTCACAAGAATGCAAGTACTGAAATGTAAACATGATGCATGAATGTAGCACACAAATAAGAATGAAAACCCTCTATCAAAACTCCCCCTGAATCTACTCTCTCTCCCCCTTTGGCATCAACCGCCAAAAACTAATCTAAGGATCTGACGGGGGAACAGACGGAGTCGAGTCGGGTGCCGAGGAGCGCGGAGTAATCACGAACTGAGAAGTATCTTCCTCAGACTCGGAGCTATCAGGCTGACCCTCTGAAGAAGCACGTGGCTGTGAAGCGGTCTGGGTCTGAGCAACAGGAACAGGTGCTGACGAAGTAGCAACTAGTGGAGCAGTCTCTGTGACCTGAGCCTGAAGTGAGCCAACAGCTGGGGGATCGGTCGAGGCAACTGACGAAGGTATAGTCTCTGTAGTACCCGTCCCTGTCACAGGAGGAACAGCTGCCTCTGAAGCGGACAACCCTGAAGAAGTAGCTAGAGTAGTGTGCGAGGGCGTCGGCTGACCAGTCAACTCGCTATAGGTGGCACTCAAATCACCAAACGGTGTGCCTGTCAGGAGGTGAGGGCGAGGCTGGTCTAAAGGAGTGAACCCCGTCTAAATAGGTGTGTAGCTCGGGGACTGGAACGACTAGGGGACCTGCTGCTGTGGAGAGGTGAACTGAAAGCTCGTCTGTCCCTGACTCGAAGGTCCACTAGACTGTAAAGCTGGAGTTAGGACAGATGCAGGTGGAGGAACCCCAACAGTGACCAAGTGACGCAGAAGCTCTAAGTACTGCTGCTGGCTTGCTGCGTGCTGTCGCTGCATCTCGTACTGCTGTCGCTGCATCTCAACCTGCTGGCGCTGGATCTCGAGCTGCTGTCTCTAGAACTCGTCCTATCGAGTCTGTATCTGAGCAAAAGCGGCAGCTGTGTCCTGAGCCTGTCTCTGTAGCTGAAGCTCTTGTCGCTCCTGTGCCTGGGTCAGCCTCTCAAGAATAGCCACCATGGCTGGGTCTGAGCGGGAGGCTGAACCAGAGCCACCAGCCTCGTGGTCGTGAGACCGAGGAGAGCGGTACCTGATGGGCTGATAATCCTCATCAGTGCTGTCAGAGGCCTCATCCTCAGCTAGATCAGCAGGCTGAGCATCTAGATCTGCAAGCTCTGCCTCAGCAAGACCCTCAACAGTCGCGTCCTGCTCAGCTGCTGTCTCTGGCACCTCAGGTCTCTCTCGCTGTCCTGGCGCTAGGGCCTGCTCTCTGGTGACTGTTGACGGTCCTTAAGTACCAAATATAGTTATTAAATAAATAAAGAAAAGGATCCAAATGCAACCAACACCTAGACTTAGGGTTTTATCTGACAGAATTCCACGAGTTTTGGTGTTTGTCTGTTTCTGCAGGGGGTTATCAGAAAATACGGAGAAAAGGCCCACACGTCGGGTTTACATAGAGATAATAACGTGTTCACCGATTTTCTATCATCTAGAAGACTCCAGAAGCCACGAGATCGAACGGGAGGCCGAACGGGCCCGGAGGCAGGGCGCCCGCCCTGCTCCCTAGGGCGCCCGCCCTGGCCTGAGAGCCAATCAGGCTCCGTCTCGCGGATTATGCTCCACCGACCTAAGGGATCAAGGAAAACCGTGCGATTAATGTCGGTTTGATCCGACGGCCCACGTTCACTTGAGGGGGCTATATAAGTAGGACCCCTGGCCCCTGGAGGAGGCACTCCCTCATTCTAATTCTTCAAACCCTAATCTCAAGAGGAGAGTCTCTGATCAAGCCCTAGAGCCACCACATCAACTAGATCTCTAGTATAGCATAGCTACATAGGATTAGAACTAGAAGAAGTCAATCTTCGATTGGTTTCCGGATCTGTCAAGAGGATTCTTGGTAATTCCTTTACTGTTCTTCATTGTTCATCTTTGTTCTTCAATATTATGAATACAACTTTGTTCTATTTCAATATATTGATTATGACTATGCTCTACTTGTTTATGTTTGCAATTATATTGTTCTTAGTTTATCGTAGTTATACGCTTGGCTTAGTTAGATTGGAATTATATACATGTTTAGGATCGTATAGCGTTTATCCATCGGATCTATGGGTAAATGATAAATATTGTGTAGGCGTGGTGCTTAGACCATATTTATCTGCGATTGCACCTTATATGCCGGATCGTGGGGTGGTCCGCGATGGTGACAGCTTCGTTGGTTCTTATATAGTCCCCCTCCCGTGTGTAAGGCAGGCAGAGCAACATTATTACGGGGGAGTGATTGCTATGTTTCTCATCTTCCTTGATAATATCACTATGCATGGGCGTAGTCCTTTCTCGCAATGATTGCCAAGTGTACTTGCACTAACTATGATATGCTAGACTTTATAGTTAAGAATAACTTAGGAAATATCCTTGTAGTTCGTCCTAATACCATGCTAATGACTTGCTAGAATATCTGTTGAGGTGCTTATCATTATTATATGTGGCTAGCTGATCAGATTAATTATCTTTGTCACTCATTCCTATATTCCATTCCATAATCAACATTGATGTTAGTAATCCCTTCCCAGTGGTAAAAATATAAATAACGATACCTGGAATACTTCCCGGTTAAAATGCTACATCGGTATTAATCTGTGCGCTTGCAGATCTTATTTATTATTTATTTAGAAGAGCAGTTGCATATTTCAATACCGCGTCTCTCATGTCATGCTGGGGATGACAACTTGGCTTAAGTGGCATGAGGGATAGGTTCGGCATTTTTGGCGCCGTTATCAGAATTAGAAAACTAAGTCTACTTTTGGTAATGACGTTAAGAATGCCCAACAAGCATTTTTGGCGCCGTTGCCGGGGAAGGTTGATTTACTAACAAGGAATGAATACGGAATTTGAGTCATCATTCGCATCATTAAGTGATTGAGATCATCAATTCTCCCTTACAGATTTACCCCTGTATTTTTCCATTCTTATTGTTTTGCAGGGTGATGTATGAATAGAGGACATCTTCCAGAAAATTTTGTTGACAACCCCGAAGCATTAATCAGAGGGGCAAGAGCCAAGCTCAAGAAGTCAACACTTCGACGCAACACTTCATCCAATCCAGAAGACCGCCGAAGTTTCATCCAGAATTTGTCAACAGAGTTCGCAGCCATGGCGAACAAGACGATCCGCGAGTTCTCAGCTCCCACTACGGACAACATCCGCACTGGACCTGCCGCGGCCATCGACAAGAACTTTGAGCTCAAGCCAGGGCTCATCAACATGGTACAAGCCAACCAGTTTTGTGGGAAGCCGCACGAAGATGCAAGTGCTCATCTCCAATACTTCCTAGAGATTTGCAGCACATTCACTATATTAGATGTTCCCAGAGACGCCATACTACTTCGCCTTTTCCCATTCTCACTATTGGGGAGAGCGAAGCAGTGGTTCTACGCGACGAAGGATAAGAACACTACGTGGGCACTCTGCTCTACGAACTTTCTGGCTAAGTTCTTTCCCATGGGCAAGACCAATGCTCTCCGTGGGAAGATTACAAGTTTTCAGCAATAACATGATGAATCCGTTCCAGAAGCATGGGAGCGCTTTCAAGATTACATCCTAGAATGTCCCCATCATGGAATGGAGAGCTGGCTACTTATGCAGACTTTCTATCATGGGCTCATCACTAGTGCTCGTGAGACCATGGATGCTGCAGCTGGAGGCGCATTTCTATCACTCACCATACCACAAGCTACAGCCCTTGCGGAAAAGATGGCGTCCAACCAAGGTTGGAACGAAGAGAGGATCCAAACACGCAAGAAGGGTGGAGGTATGCACCAGCTCAAGGAGGTACACATGCTGTCTGCAAAGTTAGACCTACTCATGAAAAAGCTCGATGACAAAGCTGGAGACAAAAGAGAAGTCATGAACGTCTACGACTCTCACATGACTTGTGAGGAATGTGGAGATACTGGACACTCAGGCAATCACTGCCCTGAGATGCTTGAGGATGCAAGGTACATCAACAACAACAACAACTACAACCGTCCTCAACAAAATCAAGGTTGAAATCAACAGAGGCCTAACTACTCAGGTAACTACTCAGGTAATTATCAAGGTAATAACTCTTACAACAACAATAATAATTTTCCACCCCTGAGAGAGTTAGTGTCTAATCAAGGAAAGCTAATGGATAACTTGTCTAAGAAATTGGCATCCAATGATAAAATACTAGAAAACATAAATAATAGAATGGATAATTTCTCTACTGCCATCAAAAACCAAATTAGCTTTAATAAAATGATTGAGTCTCAGTTAAATCAAATAGCTGCTGCTGTTCCTGTTACTAACCCCGGTATACCATCACAACCGGAAGGATTAGAATCTGCAAATCTTGTAGACATGTTTGATGCAGGTAACTATTGGAGTAATCCCGCTGTCGGAGTACATAATGACCTTCTGCCAGTCAAGAGAGGCGATCCAGGACGCCCCGTCATCCCGATCTCCATCGGCATGGTGGACTTCCCAGAAGCACTCTGTGACTTTGGCTCCAGCGTCAATATTATGCCCAGGGTACTCTATGAAAAATTCTTTACATATCCTTTATCAGAAACAACTATGTGTTTGCAGCTTGCAGATCGGACACTAAGCTTTCCTAAAGGAATATTAAAGAACATGTGTGTCCGAGTTGGTACCTCGTACGCTCCAGCTGACTTCGTGGTGATAGAGACCGGGTCCGATGAGAGGTCACCAGTTATTCTGGGAAGGCCATTCCTGAACACCTCGGGAGCTGTCATCTACGCCAGTGCTGCGAAGATCAACTTCAACATCAAGGGGAGGAAGGAGACGTTTTCCTTCAAGAACAAGATTACACAAATCCCAGAGCAACCCCAACATGAACCAAGGAAGAGGACCAACAGGAGGATCAAGCAGAACAAGAACAACCAAGGATGGACCGAATCAGCTAAGATGGTCACTGCAGTTCAAGGAGGTCAAGACCGACGACTCAAGTCGCCGTTCCTAATCAAGAAGGACGACCCAGGTATGCCAAGCATTGAGTGCTCAATCAATGGATACTCCTTTCAGAAGGCGCTCTGCGACACTGGATCAGGCGTCAACATAATGGCCACAGTCACCTATCAGCTCTTGTACGGAACCATGCCCTTAAAACCAACATACACTCAGCTCCAGATGGCAGATCAGACATCCCGAAAGGTCGAAGGTATAGTAACCGATGTCCCTGTTAAAATTAACGATCATTTTGTCCATACAGACTTTCAGGTCATTGACATGGGAGACGACGAGTACGATCCACCCATCATCCTAGGAAGACCGTTCCTAGGCACCGTCAAAGCAATCATCTACATTGGAACCGGAGAAGTCCATATGCATTTCCCCTCTGAGAAGGTACGCCGCTACTTTAATGACCCTAACTATATAGTTGAAGATTCTAAGCAGGTCAGGACAAGAAGAAGGCGACGTAACCGTAACCAAAGGAGGCAAACCATCAAGGACGTATGGGCAGACTATGAGGGAGAGGTCATAAGGCCCGAGGATACACAACAGGAGACCGAAGCACCAAGTCGGGTATGGAAGGCGAAGACAGTTACACAAGAAGAGGAGGCGCTGCCGGAACCACCGTCTACGCCACCCAAATCCCAGGACAACTAAGAAGAAAAGAAGTCCTGTTCGGAGGACTTAAAAACACCGAACGCCGTGCCAAGAGATAAACTTGGTAGTTATCATTTTCCCTTTAATTATTGCTCAGTTAATCATGTTCATTCTGTCTTAAAAAAATGTTGAAAACAGTAAGCCCCATGTGAGTATGCGAGTGGCATAAAACCCATAAGTACATTCACTGTGGTGGCATAAAAAAAATAATATATATTTTTTCTGTTCTATAAAAATGAAAATAAAAATAGAGAGTGACATTTACCAAGGAAGCTCAAACATGATAAAGGCTAGATATTTATGCTAACGCTTAATCGAGTTCCACGAAGCTTTGTTGTCTATTTGAGCTCCACAGAATTCAGGAAGACTAGCAGATGGAGGACATCCTAATCGCTGTCAGGGTGCTGCCGACATTCAAATACACCTCTGCACCTGCTAGCTACATCAGAAGAAATTACGTCAAGATCCAGCTTGGGGGAGAGCACCCCCATTTATCCCGATAAGTATTTTTATCTACATTTATACCTATGCTTTATTAAAATAAAAAGATGCATAATCATGAAAACCCAAATAAATATTTTGTGTTTATATATATTTGCTTAGTTTAATAAATAAATAAAGTAGCTATGCTAAACTGAATCTTGAAAATAAAACTCTAGCATGGATATGATGAATAGTTGCTCTGCCTAATTTTCAAATTTGTTCTCTCTCTAGTTTAGACATAACTGTTATAATTTAAAACTGGCTCTAAACCTGAACTAGTGGGAAGAGAACTTGATCTGAAGTCTAAGTTGTTAACGGATATGATATGGGAAGGTTGAGCTGCTGTTTATCTGTTCCTAGAGATGCTAGAATTCTGGAGAATTTTATCTTTGAAAATCTTTAAAATGTTGCATGATGAGTTCCTGTATGATGAGAGTTTAAATTCCTACCACAGCCATATATATATGCTTGTTAGAATAAGAGCCGCACTTTTACTACTTACTGCTTATGGGCATTGAGTGTGGTCAAGCTGTGTAGACCCTTAGGAACTTGTCATGTGGTTAAAATCAAGATTCACTTGCACGTTCACTCATACATGCTGCTTCTACTCCGGAAGTACGCATCCACATATATCCACTCATTTCCATCTCCAGATTCACCCAAAATTATTCTACTCCTGACCCGGGAGAGAATAGTCAAAAACATTATCCCATTCCTGTTATTCCCTGTGAAGTTAATGCTCAAGTCATTTCTACTACCACTTGCTATATTTTCAAAAGAGGGAGATTGCTCTAAAAAAAATAAAAATATAAAAACGAGGAAATAAAAAGGAGCAAGTGCTCGGAACCTCGAAGAAAGAAAAAGTGAAACGAGAGGTAAAAATGAACAAGTGTCCGACAGTAGAATTAGGGGTACAAGATACCCACCTGAGAAAAAAAAATAGAGCATCTCATTCCCCTCAAAAGTTTTAAAAAGCAAGAAAGGTATGTATTCCCTCAAAAAGAGCATTAGACTTTTGTTATCACCATACACCACTCATTCACCACACATGCACATCTTGATTTGACTTATTGACTTGTTTCTCTGGATCCATGGTTTGACTATGCAATAAATGTTCTATGAGTATGTATACTGTATCTCCCACCTATGAGCTCCAGATATCAAAGCCTTATTAGAGTAGGGTGAGAGAGAAGGCAATGTCACTACACCTTATACCATAAATACCACATATTTTGAGAGAGATGGCATATACCATTACTGCCTTGGTAAGGATCCAGAAATACCACAAAAGAGAGACCCGAGAAAGTCATACAAGGAATCTCTGAGTTTTATTTGAAAAATTTGCAAAAACTCCAGAGCTATAGCTGATCAAGAATAAGAGACATGGCGTTTGACTAGACCGTTCTATCTTTTAACCACTCAAGATGCAGGTGACGGTTGCAAGCCCCATGGTGAAAGGTAAAATGAGTAAGTTTTAAGTCTTGACAGTTTACTCTAACTCAGGGATGAGACCTTATTTGAAAGCATATGTACCGTCAACGTTCAAAGGCGTTGCAGCAACTTCTGATCCATAATGAGTCTATCCTTGCTCAGGGACGAGCAAGAGGTAAGCTTGGGGGAGTTTGTTGACGGTCCTTAAGTACCAAATATAGTTATTAAATAAATAAAGAAAAGGATCCAAATGCAACCAACACCTAGACTTAGGGTTTTATCTGACAGAATTCCACGAGTTTTGGTGTTTGTCTGTTTCTGCAGGGGGTTATTAGAAAATACGGAGGAAAGGCCCACACGTCGGGTTTACATAGAGATAATAACGTGTTCACCGATTTTCTATCATCTAGAAGACTCCAGAAGCCACGAGATCGAACGGGAGGCCGAACGGGCCCGGAGGCAGGGCGCCCGCCCTGCTCCCTAGGGCGTCCGCCCTGGCCTGAGAGCCAATCAGGCTCCGTCTCGCGGATTATGCTCCACCGACCTAAGGGATCAAGGAAAACCGTGCGATTAATGTCGGTTTGATCCGACGGCCCACGTTCACTTGAGGGGGCTATATAAGCAGGACCCCTGGCCCCTGGAGGAGGCACTCCCTCATTCTAATTCTTCAAACCCTAATCTCAGGAGGAGAGTCTCTGATCAAGCCCTAGAGCCACCACATCAACTAGATCTCTAGTATAGCATAGCTACATAGGATTAGAACTAGAAGAAGTCAATCTTCGATTGGTTTCCGGATCTGTCAAGAGGATTCTTGGTAATTCCTTTACTGTTCTTCATTGTTCATCTTTGTTCTTCAATATTATGAATACAACTTTGTTCTATTTCAATATATTGATTATGACTATGCTCTACTTGTTTATGTTTGCAATTATATTGTTCTTAGTTTATCGTAGTTATACGCTTGGCTTAGTTAGATTGGAATTATATACATGTTTAGGATCGTATAGCGTTTATCCATCGGATCCATGGGTAAATGATAAATATTGTGTAGGCGTGGTGCTTAGACCATATTTATCTGCGATTGCACCTTATATGCCGGATCGTGGGGTGGTCCGCGATGGTGACAGCTTCGTTGGTTCTTATATAGTCCCCCTCCCGTGTGTAAGGCAGGCAGAGCAACATTATTACGGGGGAGTGATTGCTATGTTTCTCATCTTCCTTGATAATATCACTATGCATGGGCGTAGTCCTTTCTCGCAATGATTGCCAAGTGTACTTGCACTAACTATGATATGCTAGACTTTATAGTTAAGAATAACTTAGGAAATATCCTTGTAGTTCGTCCTAATACCATGCTAATGACTTGCTAGAATATCTGTTGAGGTGCTTATCATTATTATATGTGGCTAGCTGATCAGATTAATTATCTTTGTCACCATTCATACTTTATCTATATTTTATGTGACACTTACCCCTGTATGCAAGAGATAGATGAATGCTCTCACTTATACATGCAATGATTGATACTCATTCCTATATTCCATTCCATAATCAACATTGATGTTAGTAATCCCTTCCCAGTGGTAAAAATATAAATAACGATACCTGGAATACTTCCCGGTTAAAATGCTACATCGGTATTAATCTGTGCGCTTGCAGATCTTATTTATTATTTATTTAGAAGAGCAGTTGCATATTTCAATACCGCGTCTCTCATGTCATGCTGGGGATGACAACTTGGCTTAAGTGGCATGAGGGATAGGTTCGGCATTTTTGGCGCCGTTATCAGAATTAGAAAACTAAGTCTACTTTTGGTAATGACGTTAAGAATGCCCAACAGTGACAGAAGCCTATAGCTGACGGATATCATACTCTGGAAAGGCAGTGGTAGTATCAGATATCTCAACTCTAATCTCTGAAGGCAGCTCAAGTGCAGATCTGATGATGAAGCATATCTAATGAGCATAGGGCAGCCGACGGTGTCCCTTGAAGCCTTCTGCCAGGGTGTCCTCCATCTCACTTAGCATAAGATCCCATATATCAAACGGTGTCTGTGAGAGAAGGTGGTGTATAACCCACAACTGCATCCTGGTCAGTCCCTCTCTGTAGCCCAGCCTGGGAAGAAGTGTACGCCTGACAATAGCATCCAGGACTCTGGCAAGAGGTGTCAAGCTGGCGGGTGTGCGACGAGACCCTTCGCCAAAAGGCTCATGGAAGCAGGGTCGGATTAGATCAGTAGGAGGCACTGTCCCGCCGTGAGGGCGTCTAGGTGGAGCAGTCTTACCAAAGCAAAGCTGATGTATCTTCGTGTCTGAAGCTGGGAGTCTGAGAATCTCCCGCACTCTGGTGCTGTACAGTCTGTGGTCACGGCCTCGAAATGCAAAGTGTATGAACTCATGGGCCGGATCAATCCATAGTGAGGCATAGAACTCCTTGACCCAAGTGCCGCAGTATGCTCCTGTCCGTCCAAGAAAGTCAGATAAGCCCGAAAGAAAGGACAGGTGAGGATGAAGCTGCTCACCCACTACCTCAACAAGTGACTCAATACGACAGACCCTCTGTGGTCGAAAAGCAATCCCACTGTCAACATATGCTCTGTAGAAATCCTCCTGTAGAGGTGTATAGAATCCCTCTGAAGCTCTGGAATCCCTCTGAGGTGGGAATCACCGGCTGACCTCAACAAATCTCAAACCCTGCACCTGACGTGCTGTAGCACCCCTCAAGTCAAAGTGCTCGACTGGGGGCGAACCTTGAGCCCTGGGAGGTGGACGTCCTCCACGACGCTGGCCCTCTGACCTAGGAGTCACCTGAGCTTTTGTACGTGTTGAGCGGCGATGCGGTGGAGTCTGAGCTGGTTGCTCCTCTGTCTCCTCTGGAGCCTTTGCAGGTGGATCAACTGACATATCCTCAGTCCCCTCTGTCCCCTCTGTGGCCTCTGTAGCCTTTGTACCGAGCTGTCGACCTTCAAGATGAAAGCGACGCTCGCCAATGCGAATACCACTGCTCCTGCCTCCCCTCTCTGCCTGCTCAGCTGCATCTGCGACTACCTGAGCGATCTTAGCATCAGTAAGAGTCTTCTCCTTTTTTCTGGCCATAATCTTTATGCGCTTACCACGCGCAACCTCAAACATACGAGGACTCTCGTCCCCGTCACTAGGAACACCCCCGGCGTTCTTGCAGCGAACCATACTGACGACTGTCGGGAATCTCTGAAAGATGATGTACTGTCACTCAAGAGGCTTGGCCTCAATCCGTATCCACAGGCTTGGCCTCGGATTTAACCTCTGAACTGCAGTCACCCCGACACACCGACAAACTCGCTGAAAAGACGGAATAGATGGATCTACTATAAGCAACATATATAATCTAAAAGGTACGAAACCCTAGAGATAGCAAGCATATAAGATAAGATGTGAATCGAAACGCGATGGCTACCTCGGATCGATGAGAAAACGGTGATGAGGTGAGATGACCTAGTTCGCGAGACTTCCCGAAGCATCGGACGAGCGCTGAAAGGACCGAGTCAAGTGATGATGATAAGCGATGGAATGTGACGATCAAGGTAAGTCCTAACGAAGGAATTGAATGAATGAAAATGAAAAGGAACAAGTTTTCACCTTCGAACAGAGGGTTAGGGCAAACCCTAGAACAGAGACGCGGCCAAACAGTGCCTAGGGTCGTGAGGGCTCGCAGCTAGCTCGGTGGAGGCACGACAATCACGGCGCAAGCTAGGGCGAAGGAGGGCGCGGCGGTTCGGCGGCACAGCAAGGCGATGGCGCGGCGAGGCGGCGGCGCGGCGAGGCAGCAGGCGCGGCGCAGGCACGGCACAGGCACGACGGGGCAGCGCGGCTGGGCAAGGCAGTGCGAGCGCGTGGCAGCGAGGCAACGGCGGCGGTTGGACGGCGAATCCGGCGAGCTAGGGCGAAGGAGGGCGCGGCGGTTCGGCGGCGCGGCAAGGCGACGGTGCGGCTGTAAGGTCCTAGATGGCTAGAGGGGGGTGAATAGCCTATTAAAAATTCTACAAGAACCACTAAGCAAACTTGTTAGAATAACAAACGGCGTAAAGCGAGTTTTGCTTAGCCAAAGGTTGTGATGCAAGCCTCCTATCCACAAGTCTAGTAGATTAAGATCTCTAGTTCACACAAGAGCTATGTCACTAAGGTTACACTAGAGAACAAGCTAACTCAACTAGCAAAGCTACTACTAGAGCTACACAAGATAAACTAGTGAAAGTAAATGCAAGAGAGAGGATTGTGATTATTATACCGACGGTGAAGTGAAGAAGTTGCCAATCACCAAGATGATATACAATCAAACAATATTGACAACAACACAATATGAAGACCAATCACCGGGAGACAAGAGACACAATATTTGTTCACCCGGTGTTCACTTGTGCACCGACAAGCTACGTCACCGGTTGTGTCGACCAACACTTAGATGGTTCCTCGGTGTGACCCTCAAGTCACTTGCCCCTCAAGGCACGCCCCGCAAGGCACCGCAAGACACCACTCTCAAGTGAGGTAACTCAATGACACGCGGATTCCACTAGAGTTGCTTTTGGCGTCCCGCCGAGGAAAGCACAAGAACCTCTCACAAACAACCGGAGGTGGCCAAGAACAATCACCTTCTCTTGCCAACGCCTCCAACAATCTCCAAGCCGGCTAGGAGCGGTACTCTCCAAGAGTAACAAGAAATCCACCGGCTAAACCACCCACAAGTGCCACTAGATGCCCTCAAGCTATGCAATGCACTTTGGGATCACTCAATCTCACTTTTGATTTGCAATCAAGCAAGAGAGATGAGTGGGAGGAGTAGCTCTAGCTCAAAGGATGCACAAGAGTGTTAGAAATGCCAAGAGACCTCCCCAAGGGCCGGCCAACAAGTATTTATAAGCATCCCAAACAAATAGAGCCGTTACAACTCCACTCACGTTTTTCGCGGGACCACCGGACGCGCCGGTCGTAAGTGACCGGACGCGCTCCACCGCGTCCGGTCACCCTGCGACGTCCACGTGTCCCCCAAATTCAAACTCGTCCGTTAGATCCTCCAACGGTCACTGCACGCCAACGGTCAAACGAACGACCGGACGCGCTGCTGCAAACGACCGGACGCGCCGGTGCGCACAGCACCCGCGCCCGCGAAGAGATGACCGGACGCGCTCCTCGCAACGACCGGACGCCACAGTACCCGCGTCCGGTGGGAGTCCAGTAAGCTCCCTGGACGACCGGACGCGTCCGATCGTGTGTGACCGGACGCGCACCGCGTCCGACGACTTCGTGAACCGCTGTTCGCATGACCGGACGCGCCGGTCCCGCGTGTCACCGGACGCGCCGGTGGCAGACCCTAGCCCGCGCGCCTGACGCCCGCGCTGTACTGACCGGACGCGCCGGTCGCACAGTGACCGCGTCCGGTGCAGCGTCCGGTGCAGCGTCCGGTGCTGCGTCCGGTCACTTCCGTGACCGCGTTCGCCTCCGTTTCTTTTCCGACTTCCGGCGTAATGGAAAATAGGCATTTCACTTCCCCGAAATCGCCTGAATCCCGCGCTCACACGCTCGGCGGGAGGGAGAGAGGAACCCAAACCCCTCTCTTCCCGCAAACCACAGCGCGACGAACACCACCTTTGCAAATGTGCCAACACCATCAAGTGTACATCTCCATGTGCTTGTGTGTTAGCTTTTTCTCAATCATTTTCAAAGGTTTTCCAGTTAGCTCACTAGGCCCTACATGCAATGCACTTCATGAATTCACCTAGTGGCACCCATGCGTCGAATAATCGATAAGACTTCCCCTCTTAATAGTTCGGCTATCGATCCTAAACCACTCACACCCTCTATGGTGTCTTGAGTGTGAAACGAAATGGCCCTATGGTTATACCTTTGCCTTGAGCCCATTTTGTTTCTCCAAATGATATGATCCACTTCATATCATCACATGACCGTCTCGATCCATCGACCTTGACTTCACTTGCTCTTAACTGTTGCATCGGTCCATCGGCGCCAAGTCTTGCTCAAGCTTCACCATCGCATGGTCCTTCGCTTCGAAGCCTCGACTTGCCCTTCACCTTCACAACCGGTCCATCGAGCCAAGCCTCATCTTGGTCTTCACCATCTTGGTCATATGAGTCAATGTCATGTCTCATATTCAATGACCACCTTTATCTAAATCATCCACTTAGATACAAAGGTTAGTCCTAGGTTTCATCAATTAGCCAAAACCAAACTAGGGACTTTCAATCTCCCCCTTTTTGGTAATTGATGACAACCCTCACAAAGATGATTTTGATAATAAAAGTTTTGAACTTGTCATACTTGTCCAATCATTTTGCTCATAAGTAAAGTTTGGACAATTATCACAAGCTCGGTTTTGGTAGCATTAGCTCCCCCTACATATGTGCATAGAGTTTGGATTGAAAGCTTTGCACATATGCATGGATAGAAGTGTTGGGAGAGTAATTCTACCAAAATGATGCTAAGGTGTAAGAAATGGACCTTTGAAGCGTGATACCAATCGGAGTTGCCTTTTACACCATCCTTAGCATCATGAAGTAACTAGACATCCAACAAAACTCAAGAACCCCGTGAGATCAACATTATATGTAAAGGTTCTTGGACCACTTGTAAAAACTTTAGGCAAGTCTAGATACCACATGTAAAAACTAATCCTATGCATGCTAGTAGATCATTTCATCATCCAAGTTATATACTAGCATTGCACCACACAAGCATGTATATTGAATCTAAATACATGTGCAATGAGTAAGTCATATGAAAATGCACAAACAAATGCAACAACTTTGTTTATGAGCTTGCTCCCCCTACTTGTGTGCATCAAAAATTTTATTTACCCCTTTATCATGTTGAATCATCTTTTTCTCTCCCCCTTTGTCAACAACTTACCCAAAAATGGGATCAAATTGTGGAGAGAAGAAAAAAATGTTTAATGGAGTAGGTTAAAATTTTCAAAATTGGTTCAACCTAGAACACTTGCCAAAGATATTTAATTCGATTTGAACCAAAGACAAGCTTCTTCACACCTCATAATAAGGGTTATCTTGCCTATGTTGAATTAAACACTTATAGCAAATCTTCTAGATTCAACACTAAGTTTGCAAGCTCACAAACATGTCATATGCCACCACTAGATCAAATCAAACATAGAGGCAATAGTGGTAACATATATCCATCAAATTCATTTGATTTATCATGAATGCTCATGCATACCACTTATTATGTCTACATGCTCTAGCAAGTCCTTAGCATAGAATGAATGACATGTCAATCAACTTTACCTTGCAATATCGAAGGAGAGGCATGTCAATAAGTGGGTGGGGTGCATTCAACTCATGTTTGAGAAATCAAGAATGTTCAATTCATTCCTTAGCTTGCAAAACCTCTTTTCATCAAGTGGCTTAGTGAGAATATCGGCAAGTTGATCATCGGTGCCAACACTCTCAACTGCAATATCTCCCTTTTGTTGATGATCTCTAATGAAATGATGCCTTATGTCAATATGCTTTGTTCTTCCATGTTGAACCGGGTTTTGTATCATCTTGATTGCACTCTCATTATCACATAGCAATGGCACATTCTTGAAGTTGAGGCCATAATCCTTCAAAGTTGATTTCATCCATAGCAATTGTGCACAACAACTCCCCGCACTCACATATTCGGCTTCGGCGGTAGAGATTGCCACACTATTTTGTTTCTTTGAGGACCATGACACAAGTGATCTTCCAAGTAATTGACATGTGCCACTTGTGCTCTTTCTATTGATCTTGCAACCCCCATAGTCGGAGTCCGAATATCCAATCAATTCAAACTTTGACCCCTTAGGATACCATAGTCCAACATCTCTTGTTTGCTTCAAGTACCTCAATATTCTCTTTGCGGCCGTGAGATGACTCTCTCTAGGTGAGGCTTGATATCTAGCACACATGCAAACACTAAACATGACATCCGGCCTTGATGCGGTGACATAGAGTAGACTTCCAATCAAAGACCGATATTCCTTTTGATTCACCATTTTGCCATCAAGATCACTATCCAAACTTCCATTTGTACCCATTGGAGTTGAAATTGGCTTTGCATCTTGCATTCCAAACTTCTTCAACATGTCCCTTATGTATTTCCCTTGACTCACAAATGTTCCATTCTTCAATTGCTTTACTTGGAGACCAAGGAAGTAGCTAAGTTCACCAATCATAGACATTTCAAACTCTTTGGCCGTCATAGCACCAAATTCTTCACAATAAGCTTGATTGGTTGATCCAAAGATGATGTCATCAACATATATTTGCACTATGAATAGATCATTTCCAATCTTCTTGGTGAATAGAGTTGTATCAACCTTGCCCATCTTGAATCCCTTAGAGAGAAGGAAATCCCTTAGCCTCTCATACCATGCTCTAGGTGCTTGCTTTAAGCCATATAAAGCCTTCTTCAACTTGTACACATAGTTGGGTTTCTTGTCATCTTCAAATCCGGGCGGTTGCTCAACAAAGACTAACTCATTGATAATCCCATTAAGAAATGCACTTTTGACATCCATTTGATATAGTTTGATGTTGTGTGCACAAGCATAAGCCAATAGAATCCTTATTGCCTCCAATCTTGCCACGGGAGCATATGTTTCATCATAGTCAAGACCTTCAACTTGAGTGTAACCTTGAGCAACTAGTCTTGCTTTGTTCCTCACTACAATGCCATCTTGATCTTGCTTGTTTTTGAACACCCACTTGGTTCCAATCACATTGTAGTCATTTGGCCTTTCTACCAACTCCCAAACATCATTTCTTGTGAAATTGTTAAGCTCTTCTTGCATAGCCATGATCCAATCGGCATCCCTCAAAGCTTCTTCTATCTTCTTTGGTTCTATGGTTGACACAAATGATGCATGCTCACAAAACATAGCCAATCTTGATCTTGTTTGCACACCACTTCTAATATCACCAATAACACTATCAATGGGTGATCTCTTGCAACATGTTGTGGTTGGAGTACTTGCACTTGATTGCTTGAGCTTGGTTGATCACTTGATGTATCTTGATGAGAAGGACTAGCACCTTGATCTTGCACTTGAGAGTCACTAACTTGCTTGAATGGTGAATTGAGCACTTGATCTTTATCATCATCTTGAATATCAATTACTTGCTTTGCTCTAATGTCCCCAATGTCCATGTTCTTCATTGCTTCCACTAATAGAGTTCCACCAATATCATCTAGATTTTCTTCTTCATCTTGTGACCCATTGGTTTCATCAAATTGCACATCATGGACTTCTTCTAGAATGCCACTTGAATTGTTTCAAACTCTATAAGCTTTGCTTGTAGTTGAATAACCAAGTAGGAACCCCTCATCACATCTCTTGTCAAACTTCCCCAATCTAGTGCCTTTCTTCAAGATATAGCATTTGCAACCAAACACCCTAAAGTAAGAAATATTGGGCTTTCTTCCATGAAGTAGCTCATATGGGGTCTTCTCTAGCAATGGATGACAATATAGTCTATTGATGTAGTAGCAAGCGGTATTGATTGCTTCATCCCAAAAAGATTGACTCACATTGTACTCATAAAGCATTGATCTAGCCATATCAAGCAATGTTCTATTCTTCCTCTCAACTAGACCATTTGATTGTGGAGTGTACTTGGCCGAGAATTGATGTCCAATACCATAATGATCACAAAGTTCTTCAATTCTTGTATTCTTGAACTCACTTCCATTGTCACTTCTCACTTTCTTGATTCTAATCTCAAACTCATTGTGAACTCTAGTGAGAAATGTTTTGAAGGTGTCAAACACTTCACTTTTGTCACTAAGAAAGAATACCCATGTGAATCTTGTGAAGTCATCCACTATGACAAAGCCATACTTGTTGCCGCCTATGCTTGTATATGTTGTTGGTCCAAATAGATCCATGTGCATCAACTCAAATGCTTTGCATGTGCTCATTGTACTCTTCTTTGGATGTGAGCTTCCAACTTGCTTCCCGGCTTGACATGCACTACAAAGCTTATTCTTCTCAAATTCAACATCTTTCAAACCATTGACAAGATTGTGAGTTGTAAGCTTCTTCAATTGTTTCATGCCAACATGACCAAGCCTTCTATGCCAAAGCCAACCCATGCTTGATTTGGAGACTAAGCAAGTTGTCAAAGAAGTTTCTCTAGCATTGAAGTCAACTAGGTAGAGATTCTCATATCTAAAGCCTTTGAATGCCACATTTGAACCATCCACACTAATAACTTCCACATCATCAACCCCAAAGATGCATTTGTAGCCTAGATCACATATTTGTGCCACGGATAGAAGATTGAAATCCAAGCTTTCAACTAGTAACACATTGGAGATACTCATGTCATTTGATATTGCAATCTTGCCCAAGCCAATAACCTTGCCTTTCTTATTATTGCCAAATGTGATAGAATCAATACCACTATCATTGTCATTGATTGAGTCAAACATTCTTGATGTACCGGTCATGTGTTGAGTGCACCCACTATCAATAATCCAATGCCTTCCTCCGGCTTTGTAATTGACCTACAAGCAAATCAATGAAGTTTAGGTACCCATTTTTGCTTGGGTCCTTGTAGGTTAGTAACTAAGCTCTTTGGTACCCAAATAGCCTTCTTCTTTGGGCCCACAATTGGTGTACCAACAAACTTAGCTTGCACACCCTTCACACCCTTGGTAAGCACATAGCAAGAATCAAAAGGTATAGCATTTACAAGGTTCTTGCTTTGGTTCTTTTTATTGCAATTATGCTCTAGGTGCCCAACTTGCTTGCATCTATTGCAAAACCGACCATTGCCCTTCACAAAGCTAGGCTTTGGAGTTGCAAAGGCCGACTTGCCTTTCTTGGGGGTGTAGCCTAAACCCTCTTTGTTAAGAGAGAACCTTTGGCTACCCAAGCACTTAAGTAAGCGGGCCTCACCGCCATAGGCTTTGCCTAGGGCGTGAGTGAGCTCATCCACCTCTCTCTTGAGAGTCTCATTCTCAACCATTAGTGAGGCATCACAAGTGAAACCGTCACTAGTAGTGGAGGTAGAGTTAGTGGTGGTGGATGAAGAGCTACAAGAGGGGTTAGCATTTGACATGATGATAGGTTCATTAAAGGATTCATCAATTATATCACATGTAACACCTATATCACATGATACAACAACCTCCTTCTTTGCTTGTTGCTCAAGTAGCAATGAGTGAGCTTTTTCAAGCTTGGAATGAGCCTTATCAAGATCCTCATGGTCTTCCACTAGACTCTCATGAGTGGTCTTAAGCTCACTAAGGACTTTCTCAAGTATTGCTACTTTCATTGAAAGCTTCTTACACTCTTTGTCCTTGGCAATAGCTATGTCTCTAGTTTGTTGCATCAAGTCATATAGTTGTTCTTTAGTTGGTTCATCATCATCATTTTCATTATCATTATCATTATCACTATCATGAGCATATTCCATTTCACTTTCATCATCACTCTCATCATATAATACCTTAGCTTCTTTAGCCATGAAGCATGAAGAGGATGAATCAAATAGTGATGGTTTCTTGTTGATAGCAATAGAAGCAAAAGCCTTGTTGGATGATTCTTCTTCTTCTTCATTATCTTCACTTTCCCAAGTGATCACATAGGCACCATTTTTGCCTTTCTTGAATGTCATCTTGGCTTCTCTCTTTTTCTTCTCAAATTTGTCCTTCTTGTTCTTCTTCTTATCATAAGGACATTCCGCTTGAAGGTGCTCGGTGCTATCACAATTGAAGCACTTTCTTTGCTGCTCATTTCTTTTGAAGTTGTCATTTCTCTTCTTAAAGCCTCTTCTCTTGATGAACATGTGACCCATCTTCTTGACTACAAGAGCAAGTGCCTCATCATCAATTTCAAATTCCCCATCTTCATTGTTGTCTTCTTCTTCTTCAATGATGATAGCTTTGCCCTTGGAGGAGGTGGCATTGAATGCCACGGTCTTCTTCTTCTTCTCATCTTCCACCTTTTCCTTGTCATCAACATCTTGATCATATTTGTCATAGGTCAATACTTCACCAAGCAAATCATTAGGCTTCATTGCTTCAAGCCCATCTCTTTGCAACATCATGATCAACATCTTGAATCTTCTAGGTAAGCTCAATAAGAACTTGTGACAAAAATCTTGATCTTGAGTCTTGTGCCCTAAGCTCTTGAGATCATTGACTATCACTTGCAATCTATGAAACATTTCAATGATTGTTTCATCATCCTTTTTCTTAAAGTTCTCAAACTCACTCTTGAGCCCATATAGCTTGGCACTTTTCACAACCTTAGTGCCCTCATATGTTTCACTCAACCTTGTCCATACTTCATTTGCCAAATCTAAATCCTTGATGCCCTCAAATACTTTTGTGTCAATACCATTGTAAAGTGTATTAAGAGCCATTCTATTACATGTTCTATTTGCTCTATCTTCATCGGTGAGATGATCGGGATCAATGATAGCAAAATCATTCTCGGTGACTTGCAATACTCTCTCATGAATAGAACCAAGGTACATTGTCATTTTTCTCTTCCAATGAGCAAAAGAACTAACACCATCAAAGAACGGTGGCTTGCCCCCAACATGATTGAACACAATTTGAGCCATTTTTCACACCGAAGGATGTTAAGCCTTGATTAAAACGGTGACCACGGCTCTGATACCACTTGTAAGGTCCTAGATGGCTAGAGGGGGGGTGAATAGCCTATTAAAAATTCTACAAGAACCACTAAGCAAACTTGTTAGAATAACAAACGGCGTAAAGCGAGTTTTGCTTAGCCAAAGGTTGTGATGCAAGCCTCCTATCCACAAGTCTAGTAGATTAAGATCTCTAGTTCACACAAGAGCTATGTCACTAAGGTTATACTAGAGAACAAGCTAACTCAACTAGCAAAGCTACTACTAGAGCTACACAAGATAAACTAGTGAAAGTAAATGCAAGAGAGAGGATTGTGATTATTATACCGACGGTGAAGTGAAGAAGTTGCCAATCACCAAGATGATATACAATCAAACAATATTGACAACAACACAATATGAAGACCAATCACCGGGAGACAAGAGACACAATATTTGTTCACCCGGTGTTCACTTGTGCACCGACAAGCTACGTCACCGGTTGTGTCGACCAACACTTAGATGGTTCCTCGGTGTGACCCTCAAGTCACTTGCCCCTCAAGGCACGCCCCGCAAGGCACCGCAAGACACCACTCTCAAGTGAGGTAACTCAATGACACGCGGATTCCACTAGAGTTGCTTTTGGCGTCCCGCCGAGGAAAGCACAAGAACCTCTCACAAACAACCGGAGGTGGCCAAGAACAATCACCTTCTCTTGCCAACGCCTCCAACAATCTCCAAGCCGGCTAGGAGCGGTACTCTCCAAGAGTAACAAGAAATCCACCGGCTAAACCACCCACAAGTGCCACTAGATGCCCTCAAGCTATGCAATGCACTTTGGGATCACTCAATCTCACTTTTGATTTGCAATCAAGCAAGAGAGATGAGTGGGAGGAGTAGCTCTAGCTCAAAGGATGCACAAGAGTGTTAGAAATGCCAAGAGACCTCCCCAAGGGCCGGCCAACAAGTATTTATAAGCATCCCAAACAAATAGAGCCGTTACAACTCCACTCACGTTTTTCGCGGGACCACCGGACGCGCCGGTCGTAAGTGACCGGACGCGCTCCACCGCGTCCGGTCGCCCTGCGACGTCCACGTGTCCCCCAAATTCAAACTCGTCCGTTAGATCCTCCAACGGTCACTGCGCGCCAACGGTCAAACGAACGACCGGACGCGCTGCTGCAAACGACCGGACGCGCCGGTGCGCACAGCACCCGCGCCCACGAAGACATGACCGGACGCGCTCCTCGCAACGACCGGACGCCACAGTACCCGCGTCCGGTGGGAGTCCAGTAAGCTCCCTGGACGACCGGACGCGTCCGATCGTGTGTGACCGGATGCGCACCGCGTCCGACGACTTCGTGAACCGCTGTTCGCATGACCGGACGCGCCGGTCCCGCGTGTCACCGGACGCGCCGGTGGCAGACCCTAGCCCGCGCGCCTGACGCCCACGCTGTACTGACCGGACGCGCCGGTCGCACAGTGACCGCGTCCGGTGCAGCGTCCGGTGCAGCGTCCGGTGCTGCGTCCGGTCACTTCCGTGACCGCGTTCGCCTCCGTTTCTTTTTCGACTTCCGGCGTAATGGAAAATAGGCATTTCACTTCCCCGAAATCGCCTGAATCCCGCGCTCACACGCTCGGCGGGAGGGAGAGAGGAACCCAAACCCCTCTCTTCCCGCAAACCACAGCACGACGAACACCACCTTTGCAAATGTGCCAACACCATCAAGTGTACATCTCCATGTGCTTGTGTGTTAGCTTTTTCTCAATCATTTTCAAAGGTTTTCCAGTTAGCTCACTAGGCCCTACATGCAATGCACTTCATGAATTCACCTAGTGGCACCCATGCGTCGAATAACCGATAAGACTTCCCCTCTTAATAGTTCGGCTATCGATCCTAAACCACTCACACCCTCTATGGTGTCTTGAGTGTGAAACGAAATGGCCCTATGGTTATACCTTTGCCTTGAGCCCATTTTGTTTCTCCAAATGATATGATCCACTTCATATCATCACATGACCGTCTCGATCCATCGACCTTGACTTCACTTGCTCTTAACTGTTGCATCGGTCCATCAGCGCCAAGTCTTGCTCAAGCTTCACCATCGCATGGTCCTTCGCTTCGAAGCCTCGACTTGCCCTTCACCTTCACAACCGGTCCATCGAGCCAAGCTCATCTTGGTCTTCACCATCTTGGTCATATGAGTCAATGTCATGTCTCATATTCAATGACCACCTTTATCTAAATCATCCACTTAGATACAAAGGTTAGTCCTAGGTTTCATCAATTAGCCAAAACCAAACTAGGGACTTTCAGCGGCGAGGCGGCGGCGCGGCGAGGCAGCAGGCGCGGCGCAGGCACGGCACAGGCACGGTGGGGCAGCGCGACTGGGCAAGGCAGTGCGGGCGCGTGGCAGCGAGGCAACGGCGGCGGTTTGACAGCGAATCCGGCGAGCTAGGGCTTGATCTCGGTGAGTTCGAGCGCGGAACGGGCGGCGGATGGAAAAGAATAGACGAAGACGAAAGGTTATATGGGGGCTCAGATCCGCTCAGCACGCACTGACCGGACGCGGTGGTCGAATGACCGGACGTGGTGGAGCAGCGTCCGGTCACACTCCAGTAAGCTCCTGGAGCGACCGGACGCGTCCGGTTAGGACTGACCGGACGCGGACAGAGTCCGGTCGAGGGTCATCCGGGAAAGTCATCGCGAATGACCGGACGCGGTGGTGGTTACCGGGACCGGACGCGGTGGTCAACAACGACGCGTCCGGTGCAGCGTCCGGTCACAAGGTCAAGAGGAAGTCTTCAGGATGACCGGACGCGCTGGTGGTCGCCGGGACCGGACGCGGTGGTGAAGCATCACTGCGTCCGGTCCAGCGTCTGGTCACTATTTTTCGCCTTTCTTCAATCCGATCTTCGACGCGACTTCTCCCAATCAAGTTCCAATTCAAAGAGACTCAAATAAACACCAATTGGAACCTGATATGAGTGACCTCACTCAAACCCTCAAGTTTTTCAAAATAATTTGCCTTAGGCTAGTATTGTTTTTAGGAAAATAAGCAATAAACACTTCGAGGAACAACGTATGGCCATGCAATAGAGTTTGTGAACCCTTAGGAGCGTCAAATGCTCTCTCTATTCATGGGCGAACACAGAGGTTGCTCAAAGCCAAACCGAAAAGAAATGACAAAGCAACAACCATGCATATGCAATGCATTACAAGTAAGTAAAGCTAGGTTGCTTGTCAAGTTTGATCCACGGTTAGGCTTCTTCACTCCTCCAAAGGAGGGTTATCGTAACCGTGTTAGACAAGCCCTAGATGCATTGCGGGAAATTTAAACATGACATATAATACAATGCAATGCAAGGGACAACACAAGCTCATTTTTTAAAGTTACTAGAGTCAAGCACATTAAGTTCACTTCTCAACCTACAAAAGGTAGCCTCATCTAAGGGTTTAGTGAAGATATCCGCTAATTGATTTTCACTTCTTACACCTTCTAGTGATATATCATTTTTAACAACATGATCTCTTAGAAAGTGGTGGCGGATATCAATGTGCTTGGTGCGAGAGTGTTGTACCGGATTATTTGCAATTTTAACGGCACTTTCATTGTCACATAAAAGTGGCACCTTTTCAAGAACAACTCCATAGTCTAGGAGGGTTTGTTTCATGTATAAGATTTGTGCACAACAAGCCCCCGCGGCAATGTATTCCGTCTCGGCGATAGACAAAGCCACACTATTTTGCTTCTTAGATGACCAAGATACTAAAGACCTCCCAAGCAAATGGCACCCTCTGGATGTGCTTTTTCTATCAATTTTGCAACCGGCATAATCCGAATCGGAATAGCCAACTAGTTGGAATCTAGCTCCTTTGGGATACCAAAGACCAATGCTTGGGGTGTGCTTAAGATATCTTAAGATTCTTTTTACGGCACTTAAGTGAGGTTCTTTAGGGCACGCTTGAAAGCGAGCACACATGCACACACTAAACATGATATCGGGCCTAGATGCGGTAAGATACAACAAACTACCAATCATAGAACGGTAGAGAGTTTGATCAACCGGTTTACCTCCCTCATCTAGGTCGAGATGTCCATTAGAAGGCATTGGGGTCTTGATTGGTTTGCATTCTTCCATCTTGAATCTTTTGAGAAGATCCTTGGTATACTTTTCTTGAGAGATGAAAATCCCTTCTCTCATTTGCTTGACTTGAAAACCAAGGAAGAATGTGAGCTCACCAATCATAGACATCTCGAACTCCTTCGACATCAATTCACCAAATTCCTTGCAATATTTTTCATTTGTTGATCCGAAGATGATATCATCAATATACACTTGACAAATGAAGATCTCCCCATTAAGCTTCTTGGTGAATAGTGTGGTGTCGACCTTCCCAATGGTGAAGCCCTTCTCAATGAGGAAGTCCCGGAGGCGCTCATACCACGCTCTAGGGGCTTGCTTGAGCCCATATAGCGCCTTGGACAACCTATAAACATGATTAGGATATCTAGGGTCTTCAAACCCGGGAGGTTGATTAACATAGACTAGGTCATTTATGAAGCCATTTAAGAATGCACTTTTCACATCCATTTGATATAGTTTCATATCATGATGTGATGCATATGCAAGGAGGATACGAATGGCTTCAAGTCTTGCAACGGGTGCAAAGGTCTCTCCAAAATCAAGACCTTCAACTTGAGAGAACCCCTTTGGAACTAGTCTTGCCTTGTTCCTCACTACTATGCCTTGGTCATCTTGCTTGTTGCGGAACACCCACTTGGTTCCAATGACTCTTGCACCTTTTGGATGCTCTTCAAGTGTCCATACTTGATTGCGGGTGAAGTTGTTCAATTCTTCATGCATAGCATTCACCCAATCCGGATCTTGAAGAGCTTCTTCTACATTCTTAGGTTCAACACAAGAGACAAAGGAGTGATGTTCAACAAAAGAAGCAAGCTTTTGAGATCGAGTCATTACTCCCTTAGTAGGACTCCCTATGATGAGATCTTGTGGATGTGCTTGAAGTAGAGGTGAGTTTCTTCTATCAACCACTTGAGGAGGAGGATGGGGAGCATCAACATCTTGAGCTTGTGCCTCGGCTTGTTCATGAGAGACATGAGTGTCTTCATTTTCAACTCTCTCATCCTTGTCATCATCTTGAGGCACATGTGACGAAGATGGTAGATCAACAATTTGTACATCGTCTTCATCATCTTTTGGCTTGATGTCTCCCACCGGCATGTTCTTCATGGCCTCCCTCAAGGGTTCGTCACCTACATCATCACAATTCTCAATTGCTCCTTGGGAGCCGTTAGATTCATCAAATTCCACATCATATGTTTCTTCAACCAAACCGGTGGCATGGTTAAATACTCTATATGCTTTGGACTTTGATGAGTAACCAACAAGAAAACCAATATCACAACGTCTTTGAAACTTCCCTAGGTGTTGACGCTTCTTGTAGATGTAGCATTTGCAACCAAACACCCGGAAGAATGAGACGTCCGGCTTTTTCCCATTTAGCAACTCATAGGGGGTCTTGCCAAGAAACTTTTGTAGGAAGAGGCGATTTGAAGCATAGGATGCGGTGTTGATTGCCTCGACCCACAACTTCTCCGGAGTGTTGTACTCATCTAACATTGTTCTTGCAGGGGTGATCAAAGTCCGGTTCTTTCTCTCAACTACACCATTTTGTTGAGGAGTGTAGGTTGAAGAAACTTCATGCTTGATTCCAATTTCATCACAATAAGCTTCAATGTTTGTGTTGTCAAACTCTTTGCCATTGTCACTTCTAATCTTCTTTATCTTGACTTCAAATTCATTTTGAGCTCTCTTTGCAAACTTCTTGAAGCAATTTACCACTTCGGATTTGTCATGAAGGAAGAAGGTCCATGTGTATCTTGAGTAGTCATCCACTATCACAAGACAATAGAGATTTCCACCCAAGCTCTTGTAGGTTGTAGGCCCAAATAAATCCATGTGTAGGAGTTCTAGCACTCTTGAAGTTGACATGTAAGCTTTGGTTGGATGAGTGTTTGCAACTTGTTTGCCGGCTTGACATGCACTACAAGGTTTGTCCTTTTCAAACTTTACATCCTTCAATCCTCTCACTAGTTCTTTCTTCAATAGCTTGTTGAGAGTGTTCATTCCAACATGAGCAAGCCTCCTATGCCAAAGCCATCCAAGTGAGGTCTTGGTGAATAAACATGTCATCAAGTTTGCATCTTCGGAGGTGAAGTCAACAAGATAAAGATTATTGTATCTAAAGCCTTTGAATATCACTTGCTTGTCATCTATCTTTGAAACAACCACTTCATTAGGTGTGAACAAGCATTGGAAGCCAAGGTCACAAAGTTGCCCAACGGATAATAAGTTGAAACTCAATGAAGCAACATAGAGCACATTTGAGAGTGAGTGATCATTTGATATTGCAATCTTGCCTATACCCTTGACTTTGCTATTTGAATTATCTCCAAATGTGATCTTCTCTTGACATACCCCATTCTCTTCAATGGAGGTGAACATACGAGGATCACCGGTCATATGTTGAGTGCAACCACTATCAATAACCCAATGAGATCCACCGGTCTTGTAGTTCACCTACACACAAGAGATCAAGTTTTTTGTTTAGGGACCCACACTTGAGAGGGACCCTTGACTTTCTCAACTAGTGACTTGGCAACCCATATTTTCTTAGGCCTATTCTTGTTTGGGGGACCCAAGAACATAACTTTCGTCTTTCCACTTGAATCTTTTCTTAGCATGTAATGAGCATTGAAGGCAAAGGGTCTAGCATGCTTGGGCAAGGGTTGTGGTGGTGGAGTTTTGCACTCATGAGCAAAATGGCCTTCTTGTCCACACTCAACACATCTCTTTGGCTTGGGCTTTGACTTGCTTTGTTGTTGTTGAGCTTTAGCCTTCTTCTCTTGATTTGCCAAATAACCAATACCACTTCTATCCATCTTCATTACGGTGTTCATGAGTAGCTCACTTTGCAAATATTGGCCTCTTGTGAACTTGCTTAGGCCGGTCTTGAGATGCTCTTTCTCTTGCTTGAGCTTTTTGTTTTCTTCAATAAGTGACTCATTTGTTGTTTGCTTCTCAAGAGCCATCAAACCTTTTAGCTTCTTGTTCTCATTTGCAAGCTTCTCATTCTCACTCTTGATCTTGGCATAATCATCATAGTTGTTTGACTCAACCACACTCTTGCCTTTGGTACTAGAACCTTGCTCAATGCTTTCAATGATCAAGTCATCACATGATGTAGCTATATCAAACTTAACATCTTTGTTAGTAGCATCATGTGTCTCAAGAGAAAGTTCATTAGCAACCACAAGACTATCATAGTCAATTTTCAATGTAGTGTATTTGTCTTTTAGAGTGTTATGCCTAGTGATGAGCTCATCATGCTTCTTCTCAAGTTTATCATGTTGATCTCTAAGCTCTTTGTTAGAAGTTTTGAGCTCCTTGAGAGTGGAAGACATAATTTCATTTTGATCTTTGAGCTCACCACTAGCCTTTTGTGCATTTTCAAGCTTGGATGAGAGTGATTCATTTTCATTTTGAAGTTCATCATTTTCATTTCTAGTCCTTATGACTTTAGTGTATTTGTTCAATAATTTTACAAGTTCATCATAAGAAGGTGCGTCATATTCATCATCACTATCACTATCATCATCATCATCACTATCATCATCATCATCACTATCATGGTTTTGTACCTTTCGTTCACCCTTGGCCATAAGGCATAGGTGAGTAGTGGACGATGATGGTGAAGGTGGCGGTGAAGGTGGTGATGAAGATGTCGGTGAAGATGATGGCCCCATCACAAATGCGGCAACCTTATCTTTTTCATCATCACTCTCATCACCGGAGGACTCACAAGATGATTCAATGTCGGTGAGCCAATCACCAACAATGTATGCTTTTCCTCCCTTCTTCTTCTTGTGGAACTCCTTCTTTTTGCCATCCTTCTTCTTGTATGGCTTGTTTTTCTTCATCTCTTCTTCTTCATCACTTGAATCATTCTTCTTGCCCTTGTTCTTGTTCTTGTACTTGTCTTTTGGAGGTCTAGGGCATTGATGTGCTAAGTGGCCAAGTTCACCACAATTGTAGCAATCCATCTCCGAGATTGGCTTCCTTTTGCTACTTGTGAAAAATTTCTTTTTCTTACCATCGAACTTGATGCCACTCTTGTTGAGCTTCTTTAACATCTTGGTGGTCTTCCTCACCACGAGTGCAAGTGATGCATCATCAATATCACTTTCACTTGAGCTCTCTTGCACCATCATTGCTTGGCCCTTCTTCTTCTTCTTGTCATGGCTAGCTTTGAAGGCCAAGTCTTTCTTCTTGGAAGATGTTGAGCCCTCTTACGGAGTGATGTGCATGTACATCTCATGTGCATTGATCTTCCCCAATACTTGTGTCGGTGTTGCGGTGGAGAGATCACTTTGGTGAAGCACGGTGACAATGTGACCATACTTCTCAACGGGAAGAACACTCAAGATCTTCCTTGCAACATCCGATTGGCTCATTTGGGTGAGCCCAAGAGCATTGAGGTCCTCTACAAGAATATTCAATCGAGTGTACATGTCATTTGCACTTTCTTTGGGAAGCATCTCAAAAGAATTGATTTTCTTTAAAGCAATATGATAGCGTTCCTCACGCTCACTCTTAGTTCCCTCATGGAGAGCACAAAGGTTTTCCCACAATTCATGAGCGTTCTTTGCATTACGCACACGATTGAAGATATCCTTGCCTAAGCCCCGGTAGAGTGCATTTTTGGCCTTTGCATTCCACCGGTCGTACTTCTCCTCGTAAGGGCTTGATAGCGGGAAGCTCTTGGGTTGCGGCTCTAAGACACCCAACATCTATGGCTTCGAGGTACGCTTCCATACGGATTTTCCAATATAGAAAATCATCCCCCTCAAAGGTGGGAGGTGGTCCTTCCCCGTTAGACATCTTGCTCTAGGCGGTGAAGCCTAAATTAGGAGCAACTCGGCTCCGATACCAATTGAAAGGATCAAGATGCCCAAGAGGGGGGGGTGAATTGGGCTTTTCTAAAAATTAATTGCAAGAATTAAATCCTACAAGCCGGAATTCACCCCTAGTGCCTACTTGTGTTCCTAGAGATTCTACTGGTAAAAGTTTTGCACCCTAGTTTCCAATCCTAGTCTAGCATGGCAATTCTAGGAAAGTAAATCAAGCAATGAATGTAAATACGAGAATGTAAATGCTTGAAAGTGAGGGCAAGGAACACAGCAATGTTTTCCCGAGGTATCGGAGAGTCGCCACTCCCCACTAGTCCTCGTTGGAGCACCCGCACAAGGGTGTAGCTCCCCCTTGATCCGCGCAAGGATCAAGTGCTCTCTACGGGCTGATTCTTCGACACTCCGTCGCGGTAAATCACCCAAAACCGCTCACAAGATGAGTTGTGTCATCCACAAGCTCCGCCGGATGATCACCAAACTCCCAATCACCACCAAGTCATCTAGGTGATGGCGATCACCAAGAGTAACAAGCTAGAACTCTCACTTGACCACAACAAGCCTAATGAGAAGGTGGATGCACACTTGCTACTCTCTATTCACTAGTGGAGGACTCTCAAGCTTTGATTCTCATAACTACAATCCTCACTAGAGCTCTTGCACTCCCTTGCACTCCAAAGGTGTTTCTCAGCTGAACAAATGAGCAAGAGACCTCTAAAAGAGGTGGTGGGGATGTATTTATACACCCCACAGTCAAATCCAACCGTTACCTGCCAACTCAGCAAAATACGAGGTGACCGAACGCGCCGGTCGTTCGTAATGGTCAAAACCTGAAATAACGGCTGAGTGACCGGACGCGCCGATCAGAGGTGACTGGACGCGTCCGATCGTGCAGGGAGCTTACTGTACTCTGACCTGACGCGCGACCGTGTCCGATCAGTGATGACCGGACGCGTCCGGTCGTCAGAGTACCTTACTGGAACGTGACCGGACGTGCCGATCACACTCCAGTCGCGTCCGATTAGGTGGTTTCCCTCAAGTGACACGTGTCAGCCTGAACACCGCGTTCGGTCCTCGCAAGGGCCGCGTCCGGTCGTCAGCGCTGAAACACAGTTAGCGGTTAGAACTGACCGGACGCGTCCGGTCGTACCAGACACCGCGTCCGATCAAGGGAAAACGCCTCTAAACACTCTGAAATGCGACGCAACTTGAACCAAGTTGCTTCCAACTGAACTTTGAGCTATTCTAGAGCTTCCTAGTGCTAAGTTTGACAAGTGTGCACCACACCTAAACATAAGACTCACCTAGGTCAAGCTACTCGCTCATGCCCCCCTTTATAGTACGGCCAAAGGAAAAAGCGAAGATCCTAACGACTATTCCGAATGTAACTCAACACCTTGACATCCGGAACTAACTGTCCTTAATCTTGACGTCAATCCTTTGAAAACTGAAATGATTTCCATCAAGGGGCATGAATACCATAGTGCCCAAAGCAGTTATTATCTCCATGATCTAACTTACCAAAGTTTCTGCAAAACACACGTTAGTCATGGTAATAAAGCGTTGTCATCAATTGCCGAAACCAACTCTCGGGGCCTAGATGCTTTCAGAGATGAGTGGGAGGGTTGTGGCTAAACTCACAAGGTAGCTATGTCAATGCAAATGGCCAAGAGAGTGAGCTAGAGCTAGCCATGGGGCTTAAATAGAAGCCTCCCATAAAATAGAGCCGTTGGGCTCACAGAGCAGCTCGACTCATGGCGACCGGACGCGCCGATCGATGTGACCGGACGCACCACCTTCAGCGTCCGGTTGCTAATCCGCTGCCACGTGTCACCAAGGTTAAACCGCGTACGTCGGATCTCAACGATTGATTTCCCGTGCAATTAAATGTCAATCGGACGCACCCATCACACGACCGGACGCGCTGATCAGCAGTAGAGTTCTCATGCGCGTGCCACGGGCAAGACATGACCGGACGCACCGATCAACGCCAACACCCACATGTCAGGTCACTTCTATAGACGATCTAGAGGTGCTTAAATGCGACCGGACGCGTCCGCACGCCTACGATCGAATGCACGCCAGAGTCCAGTCCTCCTTTGCTTCTCACAATTGCTTGTGTCAGCGTACATCAGCTGTGACCGGATGCACCCTCCTACGCGTCCTGTCACTTTCTGCCATGCGTCTAGTCAACAGATCGACAACGCACCTCCTTAGCAACGATGACGGAACGCACCAGAGCCGAGTCCGGTCAGTGCGTCACCTGCGTCCGGTCACTGATTTTTAGAGAAAATCAACTCCTCCACTTCACCAACTTTACCACCCTTGCTCAAATGTGCCAACCACCAAGTGTATCACCTTATGCACATGTGTTAGCATATTTTCACAAACATTTTCAAGAGTGTTAGCACTCCACTGGATCCTAAATGCATATGCAATGAGTTAGAGCATCTAGTGGCACTTTGACAACCGTATTTCGATACGAGTTTCACCCCTCTTAATAGTACGACTATCAATCCTAAATGTGATCACACTCGCTAAGTGTCTTGATCACCAAACTAAAAAGCTCCTAACCACTTATACCTTTGCCTTGAGATTTTTGTTTTTCTCTTTCTTCTTTTTCAAGCCGAGCACTTGATCATCATGGCCATCACCACCATGATCTTCATCCATTTTCTCCACCACTTGGAATATCTACCAACCTATCTCACATACACTTGAAGCACATAGGTTAGTAGCTAGGGTTTCATCAATTCACCAAAACCAAACTAGAGCTTTCAATCTCTCCCTTTTTGGTAATTGATGACAACCCTTTCACAAAGATATGAATTAAAATTATTTTGAATCCATGTTGCTTGCCCAAGCATATTTACTATTTGTAAGAGGATATGGACAAGTTTCATGAACCCGAATTGATAGCATTGCTCTCCCTACATATGTGCTAAGAGTTTGGATTGAAGCTTGCACATATGCTTAGATAGGAAATATAGGATGCAATGTCTACCAAATTATGCTAAGGTATAAGAGATGGACCTTTGAAGCGTGATACCAATCGGAGTGCACTAATATACCATCCTTAGCACCATTAGTAACTAGACAAGCACAAAAACTAGAATACCCCGTGAGATCAACATTATAAGCAAGGGTCTAGTTTTTACAAATTAAACACAAATCTAGTTACTCAAATCATTCAAGCCCACAACTAGAATACACCACACAAGCATGTCAATTGAATTTAAATTTGACAAATGCAAGCAAGCATATAAGAATGCACATTCAAATGCATCATACAAGTTCATAAACTTGCTCCCCCTACTATGTGCTTAAATTTTCATTGATCCCCTTACTTTGTCATATTTCTCTCCCTATGTCAAAGTCTCCCCCTTTATCATCTTTTCACTATCTTCGGGCACTATTTCTCTCTCTTTGTCATCAATGACCACAAATGTTCAATTTTAGATAGTTTAAGATTATCAATGTCAATCAATGGGATGAGGATCATTTTTCCAAAATTCGGTTCGATCTAGATTACTTGCCAAAGATATTTAACTCAGTTTGATTCAAGGACAAGATTCTTCACACCCCTAAATAAGGGTTATCTTATACAATGTTGAGTTAAACACTTATATCTCATTTTCTAGATCAAACACTAGGTTCACAAGCCCACAAACATGTCATATGCTACCACTAGATCAAGTCAAGCATAGAAGCAGTAGTGGTACCATACAAGCATCAAATTCATTTGATTTTCATGAATGAGCCTATAAGACATGAGGAATGACTAGATGCACTAAACATGTCCTTAGCAAGGATGGATGCATGCCAATCAACTTTTACCTTGGTAGCTCGAAGGAGAGGCATGTCATATTAGTGGGGGTGCATCAACACATATTTGAGAAATCCAATATGCTCAACTCATTCCTTAGCTTGCAAAACCTTTACTCATCTAATGGTTTAATGAATATATCGGCAAGTTGATCTTCGGTGCCCACACTCTCAATGCAAATGTCCCATTTTTGTTAATGATCTCTAATGAAATGGTGGTGGACATCAATGTGCTTTGTTCTTGCATGTTGAACCAGATTGTTGGTGAGCTTGATAGCACTCTCATTGTCACATAGCAATGGCACATTCTTGAACTTGATTTCAAAGTCATTCAATGTGGCATTCATCCAAAGAATTTGTGCACAACAACTACCGGCGGCTATATATTCGGCTTCGGCGGTTGATAATGCAACACTATTTTGCTTCTTTAATGACCATGAAACAAGTGATCTTCCTAATGGTTGACATGTGCCCGATGTGCTTCTTCTCTCAACTTTGCATCCCGCATAATCCGAATCGAAATATCCAATTAGCTCAAAATTTTCTCCTTTGGGATACCACAAACCAACATTTTGTGTATGCTTCAAGTACCTCAAAATTCTCTTTGTAGCCTTCAAATGACTTTCTCTTGATGAGGCTTGAAATCTTGCACACATGCATATACTAAACATGACATACGGCCTGGATGGGGTCACATAGAGTAGGCTTCCAATCATAGACCGATACAACTCTTGATCCACCATGTTGCCATTTGCATCACTATCCAAATTGCCATTTGTCCCCATTGGTGTACTAATGGCTTTGCTATCAATCATGCCAAACTTCTTGAGCATGTCTTTGATGTACTTGCCTTGACTCACAAATGTACCATTCTTCAATTGCTTGATTTGAAGACCAAGGAAGTAACTCAACTCTCCAATCATCGACATCTCAAACTCATTAGCCATCATCTTTCCAAACTCTTCACAATAGTCTTGATTTGTTGATCCAAATATGATATCATCAACATAGATTTGCAACACAAACAAGTCTTGGCCAATCTTCTTAGTGAAAAGTGTGGTGTCAACCTTGCCCATCTTGAACCCTTTAGAGAGTAAGAAGTCTCTTAATCTCTCATACCATGCTCTAGGTGATTGCTTTAAGCCATATAATGTCTTCTTCAACTTGTACACATGGTTGGGTTTCTTGTCATCTTCAAAATTGGGATGTTGCTCAACATATACTTCTTCATTGATGTAGCCATTTAGAAATGCACTCTTGACATCCATTTGTTAGAGCTTGATGTTGTGGGCACAAGTTTAGGCTAGCAAGATTCTAATTGCTTCCAATCTAGCAACCGGGGCATATGTTTCTCCAAAGTCAAGACCTTCAACTTGAGTGTAACCTTGTACTATCAATCTTGCTTTGTTTCTTACTATTATCCCATCTTGATCTTGCTTGTTTCTAAAGACCCATTTGGTTCCAATCACATTGTGGTTCTTTGGTCTCTCAACTAATTTTCATAATTTCTTGTGAAGTTATTCAATTCTTCATACATAGCATTGACTCAATCAACATCCTTCAAAGCTTTATCAATCTTCTTAGGTTCAATGGATGACACAAATAAGAAGTGTTCACAAAATGATGTCAATCTTGATTTTGTTTGTACACCTCTTAAGATATCACCAATTATAGAATCCAAAGGATGATCTCTTGCAACATTGATAGGTTGGAGCACTTGAACTTAATTGCTTGCACTTGGTTGGTCATTTGGTTGAGATGAAGTACTAGCTATTTGTTGATCTTGCACTTGAGATGATGAACTAGCTTGATTTTGATCATGAGAACCACTAGCTTGCACATTTGAGTTAGAGAGCACTTGATCTTTGTCATCTTCAACTTCAATAACTTCTCTAGGCCTTATGTCACCAACATCCATCTTCTTCATTGCATTGGCCAATTGAGTGCCTCTTACATCATCTAGATCTCATCTTCCTCTTAGGAACCATTGGTTTTATCAAATTCCACATCATGAACCTCCTTAAGAGTATCACTAGCCAAATTCCAAACTTTATATGCCTTGCTAGTAGTGGAGTAGCCAAGCAAGAAACCTTCATCACATTTCTTTTCAAACTTGCTCAATCTTGTGTCTTTCTTCAATATGTAGCACTTACAACCAAAAACCCAAAAGTATGCAATGTTGAGCTTTCTTCCATTCAAGAGCTCATATGGTGTCTTCTCCATCATAGGATGACAATAGAGTCGGTTGCTATAGTAGCAAGCCGTGTTGATTGCTTCGCCCAAAATGAATGACTAACATTGTATTCACTCAACATCGATCTTGCCATGTCAACCAAAGTTTTATTCTTCCTCTCAACTAGGCCATTTGATTGAGGAGTGTATTTGGCCGAAAATTGATGCCTAATCCCAAACTCATCACACAAATCATCAACTCTTGTGTTCTTGAATTCACTTTCATTATCACTTCTCACTTTCTTGATAGTGGTCTCAAACTCATTGTGAATTCTCTTGATGAATGTCTTGAAGGTTGCAAACACATTACTTTTGTCAACAAGAAAGAACACCCATGTATATCTAGTGAAATCATCCATAGTCACAAATCCATATTTATTTCCACCAATGCTAGTGTATGTGGTTGGTCCAAATAAATCCATGCGCAACAACTCAAATGGCTTGGATGTGCTCATCATGCTCTTCTTGGGATGAGTGTTACCAACTTGTTTTCTGGCTTGACATGCACTACATAGCTTGTCCTTCTTAAATGTGACATCTTTCAAGTCTCTAACTAGATCATACTTAATCAACTTGTTCAATTGTTTCATTCCAACATGACCAAGCCTTCTATGTCATAACCAACCCGTGCTAGACTTAGTGAGCAAACATGTTGACATTAAGCTTCTCTAGCATTAAAATCAACCAAGTATACATTCTCATATCTAAATCCCTTGAAGATCAAATTAGAGCCATCTATACTTATGATCTCTACGTCATCAACTCCAAATATGTACTTCAAACCAAGATCACAAAGTTGAGCTACCGAGAATAGGTTAAAGTTCAAGCTCTCTACTAGTAGCACATTAGAAATGCTCAAGTCATTGGATATTGCAATCTTACCAAGCCCCTTGACCTTGCCTTTCCATTATCACCAAATGTTATACTATCAATTCCATTGCAATCATTCTCATTGATTGAATTGAACATTCTTGAATCACCGGTCATGTGTTGTGTGCACCCACTATCAAGCACCCAATGCCTTCCTTTGGCTTTATAATTGACCTATAAAAGAAGATCAATTCTTTTTAGGTATCCAAACTTGCTTAGGTCCTTGAAGTTTAGTTACCAAGATCTTTGGTACCCAAATGGCCTTCTTCTTTGGGCTCACAATTGATGTACCAATGAACTTAGCCTTCACACCATTCACACCCTTAGTAAGAAAATAACAAGAATCAAACTTGATTAAGGATATATTAGCATTCTTATTCTTGTTCTTGCAATATTGCTCTTTGTGACCAACTTGCTTGTAACTTTTGTAATACCGGCCATTGTTCCTCATAAAACTAATTTTGTGATTAGCAAAGGCGGCCTTGTCTTTCTTGGGGATATAGCCAAATCCCTCTTTGTAGAGAGATGCCCTTTGGCTACCTAAGCACATAAGCAAGCGGTCCTCACCACCATAGGCCTTAGCCAAGGTGTGATTGGGCTTTTTTACCTTCTTCTTGAGTGTCTCATTCTCAACCATTAGTGAGGCGTCACATGTGAAACCATCACTAATAGAGGTAGAAATGGTGGTGGTAGTGGATGATGAGCTACATGAAGGGTTAGTGGGAGCAACAATGATAGACTTATAGAATGATTCATCAATTATATCACATGTTAAGCCTTTGTCACATGTTACAACATGCTTCTTCTCATTTTGCTCATTAAGCAAAGAGGAATGAGCTTTTTCAAGCTTCTTGTGAGCCTTGCGAAGCTTCTCATGGGCTTCCTCTAGCCTCTCATGAGATGCATTGAGATCATCATAGGCTTGCTTAAGGGCTTTTATCTCCTTGCGCATGTCTTTGCATTCCCTTCTCTTAATGTCAAAATGTTCTTTAGAATATTCTAACATGTCAATTAGTTCATCTTTAGTGGGTTCATCATCATTGTCACTTTCACTTTCACTCATTATCATGATGATGATCACAACCATCATCACAAGTTTGTACCTTAGTGGTCATCTTATCCTTCTTCTCTTTCTTTTCCTTTTTGTCCTTCTTCTTGCTTTTCTTGTCATCATCATCATTATTGCTATTGTATGGGCATTGAGCTACAAGATGATCCTTGCTTCCATAGTTGAAGCACCTTCTTGACTCTTCCTTGTTCTTGGATGAAGACTTCTTTCTTCTAGCACGGTAGCCCTTCTTCACCATGAACTTACCAAATCTCTTGACAAAGAGAGCCATCTTCTCATCATTCATGTCATCAAAGCTTAAGTCATCATCTTCACTATATGTATCTTGCTTGGCTTTGCCCTTTGATGATGATGTGGCTTTGAATGTCACACTCTTCTTCTTCTCATCCTTTTTTCTCATCTTTCTTCTCCTTTTCTTCCTTCTCATCATCATCTCTATAAGCATCATTAGTCATGATATCTCCCAAGATTTGGTTTAGTGTCATTGTGTCCAAACTGGTCCTCACTAGCAAGGTGACTAACATCCCAAATCTTGTGGGTAAGCATCTCAAGAACTTATAAGAGAAGTCCTTGTCCTCCACCTTCTCACTAAGTGCTTTGAGATCATTGACAAGCACCTCCATCCTATGGAACATGTCCATCTTCCTTCATCTTAAAGCTAGCAAACTTTTTCTCGAGAATATATGCCTTTGCACCCTTAATTGCCTTGGTGCCCTCAAATGATTCCTCCAACTTCTTCTACGCCTCATGAGCCATCTCAATGTTTTTGATTTGCTCAAATGTTCTCTCATCAATAGGATCATGAATGGCACTAAGAGCAATATCATTGTTTTGGAGAAGCACTTCTTCCGCCGCGATGGGATTCTTCGGATCCTCTATCTCAATTTTGGTCACCACCACCTTCCACACCTTTCTATTGATTGACTTGATGTGTGTGGTCATCTTTGACTTTCAATATGGATAATTTGTGCCATCAAATTGGGGTGGTTTCTTGGTATTGTTGATTTGAGCCATTTTGAAATCGAAGGTTGTTAAACCTCAAATCACGGTGACACGGCTCCGATACCACTTGAAAGCTCCTAATGGTTAGAGGGGGGTGAATAGCCTATAAAAATTTCTACAACAACACTAAACAAAGAGGTTAGATAATAATGAGACGAAGCGAATGTTGCACTTGCCTACTAAAAATGCAAGCCAACTACCACAATTCTACTTGCTATTGTCTCTAATCACTAATTGCTAAGTCACTACACTAATTAGTGAGCTCTCAAGGACTAACTAAAGAGACTCACTAAACACTAGACTCGACAAAAACTAGCTCTCAAAACTAATTACACTAAAGAGCTTAGTTTACACACTAGGAATGTAATACAAGAGAGGATGACGATGATTATACCAACATGTCGAGGTATGAGCCAATCAATTTCAAGACAACCAATGAAATCCTCAGACAAGGTGACACAAGATTTTTTACCAAGGTTCACTTGCTTGCCGACAAGCTAATCCTCATTGTGGCGATTCACTCACTTGGAGGTCCACGCGCTAATTAGCATCACACGCCAAACCCTCAATAGGGTACCACACAACCAACACAAGATGAGGATCACACAAGCCACGAGCAATCCACTAGAGTACCTTTTGGCTCTCCGCCGGGGAAAAGATCAAGAACCCCTCACAATCACCACGATTGGAGCCAGAGACAATCACCTTCTTCCACTCGACGATCCTCGCTGCTCCAAGCCATCTAGGTGGCGGCAACCACCAAGAGTAACAAATGAATCCCGCAGTGAAACACAAACACCAAGTGCCTCTAGATGCAAACACTCAAGCAATGCACTTAGATTCTCTCCTAATCTCACAAAGATGATGAATCAATGATGGAGATAAGTGAGAAGACTTTGGCTAAGCTCACAAGGTTGCTATGTCAATGCAAATGGTCAAGAGAGTGAGCTAGAGCTGGCCATGGGGCCTAAATAGAAGCCCCCACGAAATAGAGCCGTTGGGCTCACAGAGCAGCCCAACTCGTGGTGACCGGATGCGCCAGTCGATGTGACCGGATGCACCACCTTCAGCGTCCGGCCGCTGATCCACTTCCACGTGTCACCAAGATTGAACCGCGTATGTCGGATCTCAACGGTCGATTTCCCGTGTAGCTAAATGTCGACCGGACGCGCCCGTCACATGACTGGACGCGCCGATCAGCAGTAGAGCCCTCGCGTGCACGCCACGGCCAAGACATGATCGGACGCGCCAATCAACGCCAACACCCACGCGTCAGGTCACTTCTAGAGACGATCCAGAGGCGCTCTAACATGACTGGACGCGTCCGCACGCCTGCGATCGGACGCACGCCAGACTCTGGTCCTCTTTTGCTTCTCACAAGCACTTGCATCAGCGTACATCAGCTGTGACCGGATGCACCCCTGCGTGTCCAGTCACTTTCTGCCTCTGCATCCGGTCAACAAACCGACAGCGTGCCTCCTCAGCAACAATGACCGGACACACCAGAGCCGAGTCCGGTCAGTGCGTCACCTGTGTTCGGTCACTGATTTTTAGTGAAAATCAACTCCTCCACTTCACCAACTCAAATGTGCCAACCACCAAGTGTATCACCTTGTGTATGTGTGTTAGCATATTTTCACAAACATTTTCAAGGGTGTTAGCACTCCACTAGATCCTAAATGTATATGCAATGAGGTAGAGCATCTAGCGGCACTTTGACAATCGTATTTCAATACGAGTATCACTCCTCTTAATAGTACAGCTATCAATCCTAAATGTGATCACACTCGCTAAGTATCTCGATCACCAAACAAAAAAGCTCCTAACCACTTATACCTTTGCCTTGAGCTTTTTGTTTTTCCCTTCTTTTCCAAGCCGAGCACTTGATCATCATGTCCATCACCACCATGATCTTCATCCATTTGCTCCACCACTTGGAATATCTACTAACCTATCTCACATACACTTAGACCACATAGGTTAGTAGCTAGGGTTTCATCAATTCACCAAAACCAAACTAGAGCTTTCAGAGGGAGAGGGATGCATCGCTGGCCTAGCCAGATCCGGCCTCCCCGTGTGGCACCGTCACCGAATCCACCCACGTCAGGCTTGGATCCGGCCTCCTCGTGTGTCGGCCAAGCTCAAGGGAGAGGGATGCGTCGCCGGAAAGGGAGAGGGATGCGTCGCCGGCCCCTGCATGTGCCGGCCAAGCTCGAGCTCCATGGGGAAGATGGAGAGGAGCGGGAGGTGCACGCGCCCTACGCCGGCTGTGGGCGAGAGGGAGTAGTCGCCACGGGGGCTGCCATGGGGCAGAGGGAGAGGTGAGGGATTCCTTGCCACATCTCCTTCCTGTGGTAAAATATAAATAACAATATCTGAAATACTCCTGGTGAAATGCTACAATGGTATTATGTGTGCTTGCAGAATTCTTATTTTCTAACACACTATTAAATACCAACAGAGGGAAGCTGGGCTAGGAGGGCGTGGTGAGAGTTTTTTTAGATTACACAGTACGTACAAAGCAGACACTTACAACGCACGCACACTCACCCCATGAATGAACGAACACAAACCCTACCCCTATGAGCACCTTCGAAGACTGGGCCGGCAAATCCTCGAGACGAGATTGATGAAGTGACCACAGGCGCCCGTTGTTGACAAGAGCATCGCGTAGAACTGAAAGCACAACGCCATTAAATCCTAGAATATTTGCTCCCACGGAGAGTCAAACTAGGATCTTAGGTGCTACTGAGGCTCTTGTAATCACTAAGCTAAAGCCCTTTCGCACGTGGTGAGAGGTGAGCAGGCCGGTGTCTGCTGTTGTCCACGTGCCCCGAAGGGAGGGGAAGAGAGTTAGGCTAGCTGAGCTAGAGTAGCTGGCTAGGTGTAAGGTCCTAGATGGCTAGAGGGGGGGTGAATAGCCTATAAAAAATCTACAAGTACCACTAAGCAAACTTGTTAGAATAACAAACGGCGTAAAGTGAGTTTTGCTTAGCCAACGGTTGTGATGCAAGCCTCCTATCCACAAGTCTAGTAGATTATGATCTCTAGTTCACACAAGAGCTATGTCACTAAAGAAACACTAGTGAACAAGCTAACACTACTAGCAAAGCTACTACTAGAGCTACACAAGATAAACTAGTGAATGTAAATGCAAGAGAGAAGATTGTGAGTCTTATACCGACGGTGGAGTGAAGATGTTGCCAATCACCAAGATGATATACAAACAATCAATATTGACAACAACACAATATGAAGACCAATCACCGGGAGACAAGAGACACAATATTTGTTCACCCGGTGTTCACTTGTGCACCGACAAGCTACGTCACCGGTTGTGTCGACCAACACCTAGATGGTTCCTCGGTGTGACCCTCAAGTCACTTGCCCCTCAAGGCACGCCCCGCAAGGCACCGCAAGACACCACTCTCAAGTGAGGTAACTCAATGACACGCGCAATGTAATAGAGTTGCTTTTGGCACTCCGCCGAGGAAAGCACAAGAACCTCTCACAAACAACCGGAGGTGGCCAAGAACAATCACCTTCTCTTGCCAACGCCTCCAACAATCTCCAAGCCGGCTAGGAGCGGTACTCTCCAAGAGTAACAAGAAATCCACCGGCTCAACCACCCACAAGTGCCACTAGATGCCCTCAAGCTATGCAATGCACTTTGGGATCACTCAATCTCACTTTTGATTTGCAATCAAGCAAGAGAGATGAGTGGGAGGAGTTGCTTTAGCTCAAAGGATGCACAAGTATGTTAGAAATGCCAAGAGACCTCCCCAAGGGCCGGCCAACAAGTATTTATAAGCATCCCATCCAAATAGAGCCGTTACAACCCACTTGTCCGTTTTTCGCGGGACCACCGGACGCGCCGGTCGTAACAGACCGGACGCGCTCAACCACGTCCGGTGCCCCTTCGATTTCAAATTCGTCCGTTAGATCCTCCAACGGTCACTGTGCGCCAACGGTCAAACGGACCACCGGACGCGCAGTTGCGAACCACCGGACGCGCCGGTGCGCACAGTACCCGCGCCCGCGAAGACAAGACCGGACGCGCTCCTCGCAACCACCGGACGCCACAGTACCCGCGTCCGGTGCGAGTCCAGTAAGCTCCCTGGACCACCGGACGCGTCCGATGGTGAGGGACCGGACGCGCACTGCGTCCGAAGACTCCGTGACACGCTGTTCGCCAGACCGGACGCGCCGGTCCCGTGGGTCACCGGACGCGCCGGTGTCAAACCCTAGCTCGCGCGCCAGACCCTGACGCTGTACTGACCGGACGCGCCGGTCGAAACTGACCGCGTCCGGTGCAGCGTCCGGTGCAGCGTCCGGTGCTGCGTCCGGTGCTGCGTCCTGTCACTTCCGTGACCGCGTTCGCCTCCGTTTCTTTTCCGACTTCCGGCGTAGTGGAAAATAGGCATTTCATTTCCCCGAAATCGCCTGAGTCCCGCGCTCACACGCTCGGCGGGAGAGAGAAAGGAACCAAACCCCTCTCTACCCGCAAACCACAGCGCGACCAACGCCACCTTTGCAAATGTGCCAACACCATCAAGTGTACATCTCCATGTGCTTGTGTGTTAGCTTTTTCTCAATCATTTTCAAAGGTTTTCCAGTTAGCTCACTAGGCCCTACATGCAATGCACTTCATGAATTCACCTAGTGGCACCCGTGCGTCGAATAACCGATAAGACTTCCCCTCTTAATAGTTCGGCTATCGACCCTAAACCACTCACACCCTCTATGGTGTCTTGAGTGTAAAACAAAATGGCCCTATGGTTATACCTTTGCCTTGAGCCCATTTTGTTTCTCCAAATGATATGATCCACTTCATATCATCACATGACCGTCTCGATCCATCGACCTTGATTTCACTTGCTCTTCACCGTTGCATCGGTCCGTCGGCGCCAAGTCTTGCTCAAGCTTCACCATCGCATGGTCCTTCGCTTCGAAGCCTCGACTTGCCCTTCACCTTCACAACCGGTCCATCGAGCCAAGCCTCATCTTGGTCTTCACCATCTTGGTCATATGAGTCAATGTCATGTCTCATATTCAATGACCACCTTTATCTAAATCATCCACTTAGATACAAAGGTTAGTCCTAGGTTTCATCAATTAGCCAAAACCAAACTAGGGACTTTCAATCTCCCCCTTTTTGGTAATTGATGACAACCCTCACAAAGATGATTTTGATAATAAAAGTTTTGAACTTGTCATACTTGTCCAATCATTTTGCTCATAAGTAAAGTTTGGACAATTATCACAAGCTCGGTTTTGGTAGCATTAGCTCCCCCTACATATGTGCATAGAGTTTGGATTGAAAGCTTTGCACATATGCATGGATAGAAGTGTTGGGAGAGTAATTCTACCAAAAAGATGCTAAGGTGTAAGAAATGGACCTTTGAAGCGTGATACCAATCGGAGTTGCCTTTTACACCATCCTTAGCATCATGAGGTAACTAGACATCCATCAAAAACTCAAGAACCCCATGAGATCAACATTATAGTAAAGGTTCTTGGACCACTTGTAAAAACTTTAGGTAAGTCTAGATACCACATGTAAAAACTAATCCTATGCATGCTAGTAGATCATTTCATCATCCAAGTTTTATACTAGCATTACACCACACAAGCATGTATATTGAATTTAAATACATGTGCAATGAGCAAGTCATATGAAAATGCACAAGCAAATGCAACAACTTTGTTCATGAGCTTGCTCCCCCTACTTGTGTGCATCAAAAATTTTATTTACCCCTTTATCATGTTGAATCATCTTTTTCTCTCCCCCTTTGTCAACAACTTACCCAAAAATGGGATCAAATTGTGGAGAGAAGAAAAAAAAGTTAGATGGAGTAGGTTAAAATTCATCAAATTTGGTTCAACCTAGAACACTTGCCAAAGATATTTAATTCGATTTGAACCAAAGACAAGCTTCTTCACACCTCATAATAAGGGTTATCTTGCCTATGTTGAATTAAACACTTATAGCAAATCTTCTAGATTCAACACTAGGTTTGCAAGCTCACAAACATGTCATATGCCACCACTAGATCAAAAGCAATCAAAGAGGCAATAGTGGTAACATATGTCCATCAAATTCATTTGATTTATCATGAATGCTCATGCATGCCACTTATTATGTCTACATGCTCTAGCAAGTCCTTAGCATAGAATGAATGACATGTCAATCAACTTTACCTTGCAATGTCGAAGGAGAGGCATGTCAATAAGTGAGTGGGGTGTATTCAACTCATGTTTGAGAAATCAAGAATGTTCAATTCATTCCTTAGCTTGCAAAACCTCTTTTCATCAAGTGGCTTAGTGAGAATATCGGCAAGTTGATCATCGGTGCCAACACTCTCAACGGCAATATCTCCTTTTTGTTGATGATCTCTAATGAAATGATGCCTTATGTCAATATGCTTTGTTCTTCCATGTTGAACCGGGTTTTGTATCATCTTGATTGCACTCTCATTATCACATAGCAATGGCACTTTCTTGAAGTTGAGACCATAATCCTTCAAAGTTGATTTCATCCATAGCAATTGTGCACAACAACTCCCCGCACTCACATATTCGGCTTCGGCGGTAGAGATTGCCACACTATTTTGTTTCTTTGAGGACCATGACACTAGTGATCTTCCAAGTAATTGACATGTGCCACTTGTGCTCTTTCTATTGATCTTGCAACCCCCATAGTCGGAGTCCGAATATCCAATCAATTCAAACTTTGACCCCTTGGGATACCATAGTCCAACATCTCTTGTTTGCTTCAAGTACCTCAATATTCTCTTTGCGGCCGTGAGATGACTCTCTCTAGGTGAGGCTTGATATCTAGCACACATGCAAACACTAAACATGACATCCGGCCTTGATGCGGTGACATAGAGTAGACTTCCAATTAAAGACCGATATTCCTTTTGATTCACCATATTGCCATCAAGATCACTATCCAAATTGCCACTTGTATCCATTGGAGTTGAAATTGGCTTTGCATCTTGCATTCCAAACTTCTTCAACATGTCCCTTATGTATTTCCCTTGACTCACAAATGTTCCATTCTTCAATTGCTTTACTTGGAGACCAAGGAAGTAGCTAAGTTCACCAATCATAGACATTTCAAACTCTTTGGCCATCATAGCACCAAATTCTTCACAATAAGCTTGATCGGTTGATCCAAAGATGATGTCATCAACATATATTTGCACTATGAATAGATCATTCCCAATCTTCTTGGTGAATAGAGTTGTATCAACCTTGCCCATCTTGAATCCCTTAGAGAGAAGGAAATCCCTTAGCCTTTCATACCATGCTCTAGGTGCTTGCTTTAAGCCATATAAAGCCTTCTTCAACTTGTACACATGGTTGGGTTTCTTGTCATCTTCAAATCCGGGCGGTTGCTCAACGAAGACTAACTCATTGATAATCCCATTGAGAAATGCACTTTTGACATCCATTTGATATAGTTTGATGTTGTGTGCACAAGCATAAGCCAATAGAATCCTTATTGCCTCCAATCTTGCCACGGGAGCATATGTTTCATCATAGTCAAGACCTTCAACTTGAGTGTAACCTTGAGCAACTAGTCTTGCTTTGTTTCTCACTACAATGCCATCTTGATCTTGCTTGTTTTTGAACACCCACTTGGTTCCAATCACATTATAGTCATTTGGCCTTTCTACCAACTCCCAAACATCATTTCTTGTGAAATTGTTAAGCTCTTCTTGCATAGCCATGATCCAATCGGCATCCCTCAAAGCTTCTTCTATCTTCTTTGGTTCTATGGTTGACACAAATGATGCATGCTCACAAAACATAGCCAATCTTGACCTTGTTTGCACACCACTTCTAATATCACCAATAACACTATCAATGGGGTGATCTCTTGCAACATGTTGTGGTTGGAGTACTTGCACTTGATTGCTTGAGCTTGGTTGATCACTTGATGTATCTTGATGTGAAGAACTAGCACCATGATCTTGCACTTGAGAGTTACTAACTAGCTTCAATGGTGAATTGAGCACTTGATCTTTATCATCATCTTGAATATCAATTACTTGCTTTGCTCTAATGTCTCCAATGTCCATGTTCTTCATTGCTTCCACTAATAGAGTTCCACCAATATCATCTAGATTTTCTTCTTCATCTTGTGACCCATTGGTTTCATCAAATTGCACATCATGGACTTCTTCTAGAATGCCACTTGAGTTGTTCCAAACTCTATAAGCTTTGCTTGTAGTTGAATAACCAAGTAGGAACCCCTCATCACATCTCTTGTCAAACTTCCCCAATCTAGTGCCCTTCTTCAAGATATAGCATTTGCAACCAAATACTCTAAAGTAAGAAATATTGGGCTTTCTTCCATGAAGTAGCTCATATGGGGTCTTCTCTAGCAATGGATGACAATATAGTCTATTGATGTAGTAGCAAGCGGTATTGATTGCTTCATCCCAAAATGATTGACTCACATTGTACTCATGAAGCATTGATCTAGCCATATCAAGCAATGTTCTATTCTTCCTCTCAACTAGACCATTTGATTGTGGAGTGTACTTGGCCGAGAATTGATGTCCAATACCATAATGATCACAAAGTTCTTCAATTCTTGTATTCTTGAACTCACTTCCATTGTCACTTCTCACTTTCTTGATTCTAATCTCAAACTCATTGTGAACTCTAGTGAGAAATGTTTTGAAGGTGTCAAACACTTCACTTTTGTCACTAAGAAAGAATACCCATGTGAATCTTGTGAAGTCATCCACTATGACAAATCCATACTTATTGCCGCCTATGCTTGTATATGTTGTTGGTCCAAATAGATCCATGTGCATCAACTCAAATGCTTTGCATGTGCTCATTGTACTCTTCTTTGGATGTGAGCTTCCAACTTGCTTCCCGGCTTGACAAGCACTACAAAGCTTATTCTTCTCAAATTCAACATCTTTCAAACCATTGACAAGATTGTGAGTTGTAAGCTTCTTCAATTGTTTCATGCCAACATGACCAAGCCTTCTATGCCAAAGCCAACCCATGCTTGATTTGGAGACTAAGCAAGTTGTCAAAGAAGTTTCTCTAGCATTGAAGTCAACTAGGTAGAGATTCTCATATCTAAAACCCTTGAATGCCACATTTGAGCCATCCATACTAATAACTTCCACACTATCAACCCCAAAGATGCATTTGTATCCTAGATCACATATTTGTGCCACGGATAGAAGATTGAAATCCAAGCTTTCAACTAGCAACACATTGGAGATACTCATGTCATTTGATATTGCAATCTTGCCCAAGCCAATAACCTTGCCTTTCTTGTTATTGCCAAATGTGATAGAATCAACACCACTATCATTGTCATTGATTGAGTCAAACATTCTTGATGTACCGGTCATGTGTTGAGTGCACCCACTATCAATAATCCAATGCCTTCCTCCGGCTTTGTAATTGACCTACAAGCAAATCAATGAAGTTTAGGTACCCATTTTTGCTTGGGTCCTTGTAGGTTAGTAACTAAGCTCTTTGGTACCCAAATAGCCTTCTTCTTTGGGCCCACAATTGGTGTACCAACAAACTTAGCTTGCACACCCTTCACACCCTTGGTAAGCACATAGCAAGAATCAAAAGGTATGGCATTAACAAGGTTCTTGCTTTGGTTCTTTTTATTGCAATTATGCTCTAGGTGCCCAACTTGCTTGCATCTATTGCAAAACCGACCATTGCCCTTCACAAAGCTAGGCTTTGGAGTTGCAAAGGCCGACTTGCCTTTCTTGGGGTTGTAGCCCAATCCCTCTTTGTTAAGAGAGAACCTTTGGCTACCCAAGCACTTAAGCAAGCGGGCCTCACCACCATAGGCCTTGCCTAGGGCGTGAGTGAGCTCATCCACCTCTCTCTTGAGAGTCTCATTCTCAACCATTAGTGAGGCATCACAAGTGAGACCATCACTAGTAGTGGAGGTAGAGTTGGTGGTGGTGGATGAAGAGCTACAAGAAGGGTTAGCATTTGACATGATGATAGGTTCATTAAAGGATTCATCAATTATATCACATGTAACACCTATATCACATGATACAACAACCTCCTTCTTTGCTTGTTGCTCAAGTAGCAATGAGTGAGCTTTTTCAAGCTTGGAATGAGCCTTATCAAGATCCTCATGGTCTTCCACTAGACTCTCATGAGTGGTCTTAAGCTCACTAAGAACTTTCTCAAGTATTGCTACTTTCATTGAAAGCTTCTTACACTCTTTGTGCTTGGCAATAGCTATGTCTCTAGTTTGTTGCATCAAGTCATATAGTTGTTCTTTAGTTGGTTCATCATCATCATTTTCATTATCATTATCATTATCATGAGCATATTCCATTTCACTTTCATCATCACTCTCATCATATATTACCTTAGCTTCTTTAGCCATGAAGCATGAAGAGGATGAATCAAATAGTGATGGCTTCTTGTTGATAGCAATGGAAGCAAAAGCCTTGTTGGATGATTCTTCTTCTTCTTCTTCTTCATCACTTTCCCAAGTCATCACATAGGCACCATTTTTGCCTTTCTTGAATGTCATCTTGGCCTCTCTCTTCTTCTTCTCAAACTTGCCCCTTTTGTTGTTCTTCTTCTTGTCATAGGGACATTCGGCTTGAAGATGTTCGGTGCTATCACAATTGAAGCACTTCCTTTGTTGCTCATTGCTCTTGAAATTGTCATTTCTCTTTTTGAAGCCTCTTCTTTTGATAAACATTTTGCCAATATTTTTGACAACTAGAGCAAGTGCCTCATCATCAACTTCCAATTCTTCATCTTCTTCATCGTCATCTTCTTCTTGAATTGAAGCTTTGCCCTTTGAGGAGGTGGCCTTGAATGCCACGGTCTTCTTCTTCTTTTCTTCCTCCTTCTCATCAACATCTTGATCATACTTGTCAAATGTCAATACCTCTCCAAGCAAATCATTGGGCTTTATTGTTTCAAGCCCATCTCTTTGTAGCATCATGATCAACATCTTGAATCATTTAGGTAAGCTCAACAAGAACTTGTGGCAAAAATCTTGGTCTTGTGTCTTGTGCCCTAAGCTCTTGAGATCATTCACAATGACTTGCAATCTATGAAACATCTCTAAGATTGTTTCTTCTTCTTTCATCTTGAAGTTCTCAAACTCACTCTTGAGCCCATATAGCTTGGCACTCTTCACAACCTTAGTGCCCTCATATGTTTCACTTAACCTTGTCCACACTTCATTTGCCAATTCCAAATCCTTGATGCCCTCAAATACTTTTGTGTCAATATTATTGTAAAGTGTATTGAGAGCCATTCTATTGCATGTTCTATTTGCTCTATCTTCATCGGTGAGATGATCGGGATCAATGATAGCAAAATCATTCTCGGTGACTTCCAATACTCTCTCATGAATAGAACCAAGGTACATTGTCATCTTTCTCTTCCAATGAGCAAAAGAACTAACACCATCAAAGAACGGTGGCTTGCCCCCAACATGATTGAACATAATTTGAGCCATTTTTTTTTCACACCGAAGGATGTTAAGCCTTGATTAAAACGGTGACCATGGCTCCGATACCACTTGTAAGGTCCTAGATGGCTAGAGGGGGGGGGGTGAATAGCCTATAAAAAATCTACAAGTACCACTAAGCAAACTTGTTAGAATAACAAACGGCGTAAAGCGAGTTTTGCTTAGCCAACGGTTGTGATGCAAGCCTCCTATCCACAAGTCTAGTAGATTATGATCTCTAGTTCACACAAGAGCTATGTCACTAAAGAAACACTAGTGAACAAGCTAACACTACTAGCAAAGCTACTACTAGAGCTACACAAGATAAACTAGTGAATGTAAATGCAAGAGAGAAGATTGTGAGTCTTATACCGACGGTGGAGTGAAGATGTTGCCAATCACCAAGATGATATACAAACAATCAATATTGACAACAACACAATATGAAGACCAATCACCGGGAGACAAGAGACACAATATTTGTTCACCCGGTGTTCACTTGTGCACCGACAAGCTACGTCACCGGTTGTGTCGACCAACACCTAGATGGTTCCTCGGTGTGACCCTCAAGTCACTTGCCCCTCAAGGCACGCCCCGCAAGGCACCGCAAGACACCACTCTCAAGTGAGGTAACTCAATGACACGCGCAATGTAATAGAGTTGCTTTTGGCACTCCGCCGAGGAAAGCACAAGAACCTCTCACAAACAACCGGAGGTGGCCAAGAACAATCACCTTCTCTTGCCAACGCCTCCAACAATCTCCAAGCCGGCTAGGAGCGGTACTCTCCAAGAGTAACAAGAAATCCACCGGCTCAACCACCCACAAGTGCCACTAGATGCCCTCAAGCTATGCAATGCACTTTGGGATCACTCAATCTCACTTTTGATTTGCAATCAAGCAAGAGAGATGAGTGGGAGGAGTTGCTTTAGCTCAAAGGATGCACAAGTATGTTAGAAATGCCAAGAGACCTCCCCAAGGGCCGGCCAACAAGTATTTATAAGCATCCCATCCAAATAGAGCCGTTACAACCCACTTGTCCATTTTTCGCGGGACCACCGGACGCGCCGGTCGTAACAGACCGGACGCGCTCAACCACGTCCGGTGCCCCTTCGATTTCAAATTCGTCCGTTAGATCCTCCAACGGTCACTGTGCGCCAACGGTCAAACGGACCACCGGACGCGCAGTTGCGAACCACCGGACGCGCCGGTGCGCACAGTACCCGCGCCCGCGAAGACAAGACCGGACGCGCTCCTCGCAACCACCGGACGCCACAGTACCCGCGTCCGGTGCGAGTCCAGTAAGCTCCCTGGACCACCGGACGCGTCCGATGGTGAGGGACCGGACGCGCACTGCGTCCGAAGACTCCGTGACACGCTGTTCGCCAGACCGGACGCGCCGGTCCCGTGGGTCACCGGACGCGCCGGTGTCAAACCCTAGCTCGCGCGCCAGACCCTGACGCTGTACTGACCGGACGCGCCGGTCGAAACTGACCGCGTCCGGTGCAGCGTCCGGTGCAGCGTCCGGTGCTGCGTCCGGTGCTGCGTCCTGTCACTTCCGTGACCGCGTTCGCCTCCGTTTCTTTTCCGACTTCCGGCGTAGTGGAAAATAGGCATTTCATTTCCCCGAAATCGCCTGAGTCCCGCGCTCACACGCTCGGCGGGAGAGAGAAAGGAACCAAACCCCTCTCTACCCGCAAACCACAGCGCGACCAACGCCACCTTTGCAAATGTGCCAACACCATCAAGTGTACATCTCCATGTGCTTGTGTGTTAGCTTTTTCTCAATCATTTTCAAAGGTTTTCCAGTTAGCTCACTAGGCCCTACATGCAATGCACTTCATGAATTCACCTAGTGGCACCCGTGCGTCGAATAACCGATAAGACTTCCCCTCTTAATAGTTCGGCTATCGACCCTAAACCACTCACACCCTCTATGGTGTCTTGAGTGTAAAACAAAATGGCCCTATGGTTATACCTTTGCCTTGAGCCCATTTTGTTTCTCCAAATGATATGATCCACTTCATATCATCACATGACCGTCTCGATCCATCGACCTTGATTTCACTTGCTCTTCACCGTTGCATCGGTCCGTCGGCGCCAAGTCTTGCTCAAGCTTCACCATCGCATGGTCCTTCGCTTCGAAGCCTCGACTTGCCCTTCACCTTCACAACCGGTCCATCGAGCCAAGCCTCATCTTGGTCTTCACCATCTTGGTCATATGAGTCAATGTCATGTCTCATATTCAATGACCACCTTTATCTAAATCATCCACTTAGATACAAAGGTTAGTCCTAGGTTTCATCAATTAGCCAAAACCAAACTAGGGACTTTCAATCTCCCCCTTTTTGGTAATTGATGACAACCCTCACAAAGATGATTTTGATAATAAAAGTTTTGAACTTGTCATACTTGTCCAATCATTTTGCTCATAAGTAAAGTTTGGACAATTATCACAAGCTCGGTTTTGGTAGCATTAGCTCCCCCTACATATGTGCATAGAGTTTGGATTGAAAGCTTTGCACATATGCATGGATAGAAGTGTTGGGAGAGTAATTCTACCAAAAAGATGCTAAGGTGTAAGAAATGGACCTTTGAAGCGTGATACCAATCGGAGTTGCCTTTTACACCATCCTTAGCATCATGAGGTAACTAGACATCCATCAAAAACTCAAGAACCCCATGAGATCAACATTATAGTAAAGGTTCTTGGACCACTTGTAAAAACTTTAGGTAAGTCTAGATACCACATGTAAAAACTAATCCTATGCATGCTAGTAGATCATTTCATCATCCAAGTTTTATACTAGCATTACACCACACAAGCATGTATATTGAATTTAAATACATGTGCAATGAGCAAGTCATATGAAAATGCACAAGCAAATGCAACAACTTTGTTCATGAGCTTGCTCCCCCTACTTGTGTGCATCAAAAATTTTATTTACCCCTTTATCATGTTGAATCATCTTTTTCTCTCCCCCTTTGTCAACAACTTACCCAAAAATGGGATCAAATTGTGGAGAGAAGAAAAAAAAGTTAGATGGAGTAGGTTAAAATTCATCAAATTTGGTTCAACCTAGAACACTTGCCAAAGATATTTAATTCGATTTGAACCAAAGACAAGCTTCTTCACACCTCATAATAAGGGTTATCTTGCCTATGTTGAATTAAACACTTATAGCAAATCTTCTAGATTCAACACTAGGTTTGCAAGCTCACAAACATGTCATATGCCACCACTAGATCAAAAGCAATCAAAGAGGCAATAGTGGTAACATATGTCCATCAAATTCATTTGATTTATCATGAATGCTCATGCATGCCACTTATTATGTCTACATGCTCTAGCAAGTCCTTAGCATAGAATGAATGACATGTCAATCAACTTTACCTTGCAATGTCGAAGGAGAGGCATGTCAATAAGTGAGTGGGGTGCATTCAACTCATGTTTGAGAAATCAAGAATGTTCAATTCATTCCTTAGCTTGCAAAACCTCTTTTCATCAAGTGGCTTAGTGAGAATATCGGCAAGTTGATCATCGGTGCCAACACTCTCAACGGCAATATCTCCTTTTTGTTGATGATCTCTAATGAAATGATGCCTTATGTCAATATGCTTTGTTCTTCCATGTTGAACCGGGTTTTGTATCATCTTGATTGCACTCTCATTATCACATAGCAATGGCACTTTCTTGAAGTTGAGACCATAATCCTTCAAAGTTGATTTCATCCATAGCAATTGTGCACAACAACTCCCCGCACTCACATATTCGGCTTCGGCGGTAGAGATTGCCACACTATTTTGTTTCTTTGAGGACCATGACACTAGTGATCTTCCAAGTAATTGACATGTGCCACTTGTGCTCTTTCTATTGATCTTGCAACCCCCATAGTCGGAGTCCGAATATCCAATCAATTCAAACTTTGACCCCTTGGGATACCATAGTCCAACATCTCTTGTTTGCTTCAAGTACCTCAATATTCTCTTTGCGGCCGTGAGATGACTCTCTCTAGGTGAGGCTTGATATCTAGCACACATGCAAACACTAAACATGACATCCGGCCTTGATGCGGTGACATAGAGTAGACTTCCAATTAAAGACCGATATTCCTTTTGATTCACCATATTGCCATCAAGATCACTATCCAAATTGCCACTTGTATCCATTGGAGTTGAAATTGGCTTTGCATCTTGCATTCCAAACTTCTTCAACATGTCCCTTATGTATTTCCCTTGACTCACAAATGTTCCATTCTTCAATTGCTTTACTTGGAGACCAAGGAAGTAGCTAAGTTCACCAATCATAGACATTTCAAACTCTTTGGCCATCATAGCACCAAATTCTTCACAATAAGCTTGATCGGTTGATCCAAAGATGATGTCATCAACATATATTTGCACTATGAATAGATCATTCCCAATCTTCTTGGTGAATAGAGTTGTATCAACCTTGCCCATCTTGAATCCCTTAGAGAGAAGGAAATCCCTTAGCCTTTCATACCATGCTCTAGGTGCTTGCTTTAAGCCATATAAAGCCTTCTTCAACTTGTACACATGGTTGGGTTTCTTGTCATCTTCAAATCCGGGCGGTTGCTCAACGAAGACTAACTCATTGATAATCCCATTGAGAAATGCACTTTTGACATCCATTTGATATAGTTTGATGTTGTGTGCACAAGCATAAGCCAATAGAATCCTTATTGCCTCCAATCTTGCCACGGGAGCATATGTTTCATCATAGTCAAGACCTTCAACTTGAGTGTAACCTTGAGCAACTAGTCTTGCTTTGTTTCTCACTACAATGCCATCTTGATCTTGCTTGTTTTTGAACACCCACTTGGTTCCAATCACATTATAGTCATTTGGCCTTTCTACCAACTCCCAAACATCATTTCTTGTGAAATTGTTAAGCTCTTCTTGCATAGCCATGATCCAATCGGCATCCCTCAAAGCTTCTTCTATCTTCTTTGGTTCTATGGTTGACACAAATGATGCATGCTCACAAAACATAGCCAATCTTGACCTTGTTTGCACACCACTTCTAATATCACCAATAACACTATCAATGGGGTGATCTCTTGCAACATGTTGTGGTTGGAGTACTTGCACTTGATTGCTTGAGCTTGGTTGATCACTTGATGTATCTTGATGTGAAGAACTAGCACCATGATCTTGCACTTGAGAGTTACTAACTAGCTTCAATGGTGAATTGAGCACTTGATCTTTATCATCATCTTGAATATCAATTACTTGCTTTGCTCTAATGTCTCCAATGTCCATGTTCTTCATTGCTTCCACTAATAGAGTTCCACCAATATCATCTAGATTTTCTTCTTCATCTTGTGACCCATTGGTTTCATCAAATTGCACATCATGGACTTCTTCTAGAATGCCACTTGAGTTGTTCCAAACTCTATAAGCTTTGCTTGTAGTTGAATAACCAAGTAGGAACCCCTCATCACATCTCTTGTCAAACTTCCCCAATCTAGTGCCCTTCTTCAAGATATAGCATTTGCAACCAAATACTCTAAAGTAAGAAATATTGGGCTTTCTTCCATGAAGTAGCTCATATGGGGTCTTCTCTAGCAATGGATGACAATATAGTCTATTGATGTAGTAGCAAGCGGTATTGATTGCTTCATCCCAAAATGATTGACTCACATTGTACTCATGAAGCATTGATCTAGCCATATCAAGCAATGTTCTATTCTTCCTCTCAACTAGACCATTTGATTGTGGAGTGTACTTGGCCGAGAATTGATGTCCAATACCATAATGATCACAAAGTTCTTCAATTCTTGTATTCTTGAACTCACTTCCATTGTCACTTCTCACTTTCTTGATTCTAATCTCAAACTCATTGTGAACTCTAGTGAGAAATGTTTTGAAGGTGTCAAACACTTCACTTTTGTCACTAAGAAAGAATACCCATGTGAATCTTGTGAAGTCATCCACTATGACAAATCCATACTTATTGCCGCCTATGCTTGTATATGTTGTTGGTCCAAATAGATCCATGTGCATCAACTCAAATGCTTTGCATGTGCTCATTGTACTCTTCTTTGGATGTGAGCTTCCAACTTGCTTCCCGGCTTGACAAGCACTACAAAGCTTATTCTTCTCAAATTCAACATCTTTCAAACCATTGACAAGATTGTGAGTTGTAAGCTTCTTCAATTGTTTCATGCCAACATGACCAAGCCTTCTATGCCAAAGCCAACCCATGCTTGATTTGGAGACTAAGCAAGTTGTCAAAGAAGTTTCTCTAGCATTGAAGTCAACTAGGTAGAGATTCTCATATCTAAAACCCTTGAATGCCACATTTGAGCCATCCATACTAATAACTTCCACACTATCAACCCCAAAGATGCATTTGTATCCTAGATCACATATTTGTGCCACGGATAGAAGATTGAAATCCAAGCTTTCAACTAGCAACACATTGGAGATACTCATGTCATTTGATATTGCAATCTTGCCCAAGCCAATAACCTTGCCTTTCTTGTTATTGCCAAATGTGATAGAATCAACACCACTATCATTGTCATTGATTGAGTCAAACATTCTTGATGTACCGGTCATGTGTTGAGTGCACCCACTATCAATAATCCAATGCCTTCCTCCGGCTTTGTAATTGACCTACAAGCAAATCAATGAAGTTTAGGTACCCATTTTTGCTTGGGTCCTTGTAGGTTAGTAACTAAGCTCTTTGGTACCCAAATAGCCTTCTTCTTTGGGCCCACAATTGGTGTACCAACAAACTTAGCTTGCACACCCTTCACACCCTTGGTAAGCACATAGCAAGAATCAAAAGGTATGGCATTAACAAGGTTCTTGCTTTGGTTCTTTTTATTGCAATTATGCTCTAGGTGCCCAACTTGCTTGCATCTATTGCAAAACCGACCATTGCCCTTCACAAAGCTAGGCTTTGGAGTTGCAAAGGCCGACTTGCCTTTCTTGGGGTTGTAGCCCAATCCCTCTTTGTTAAGAGAGAACCTTTGGCTACCCAAGCACTTAAGCAAGCGGGCCTCACCACCATAGGCCTTGCCTAGGGCGTGAGTGAGCTCATCACCTCTCTCTTGAGAGTCTCATTCTCAACCATTAGTGAGGCATCACAAGTGAGACCATCACTAGTAGTGGAGGTAGAGTTGGTGGTGGTGGATGAAGAGCTACAAGAAGGGTTAGCATTTGACATGATGATAGGTTCATTAAAGGATTCATCAATTATATCACATGTAACACCTATATCACATGATACAACAACCTCCTTCTTTGCTTGTTGCTCAAGTAGCAATGAGTGAGCTTTTTCAAGCTTGGAATGAGCCTTATCAAGATCCTCATGGTCTTCCACTAGACTCTCATGAGTGGTCTTAAGCTCACTAAGAACTTTCTCAAGTATTGCTACTTTCATTGAAAGCTTCTTACACTCTTTGTGCTTGGCAATAGCTATGTCTCTAGTTTGTTGCATCAAGTCATATAGTTGTTCTTTAGTTGGTTCATCATCATCATTTTCATTATCATTATCATTATCATGAGCATATTCCATTTCACTTTCATCATCACTCTCATCATATATTACCTTAGCTTCTTTAGCCATGAAGCATGAAGAGGATGAATCAAATAGTGATGGCTTCTTGTTGATAGCAATGGAAGCAAAAGCCTTGTTGGATGATTCTTCTTCTTCTTCTTCATCACTTTCCCAAGTCATCACATAGGCACCATTTTTGCCTTTCTTGAATGTCATCTTGGCCTCTCTCTTCTTCTTCTCAAACTTGCCCCTTTTGTTGTTCTTCTTCTTGTCATAGGGACATTCGGCTTGAAGATGTTCGGTGCTATCACAATTGAAGCACTTCCTTTGTTGCTCATTGCTCTTGAAATTGTCATTTCTCTTTTTGAAGCCTCTTCTTTTGATAAACATTTTGCCAATATTTTTGACAACTAGAGCAAGTGCCTCATCATCAACTTCCAATTCTTCATCTTCTTCATCGTCATCTTCTTCTTGAATTGAAGCTTTGCCCTTTGAGGAGGTGGCCTTGAATGCCACGGTCTTCTTCTTCTTTTCTTCCTCCTTCTCATCAACATCTTGATCATACTTGTCAAATGTCAATACCTCTCCAAGCAAATCATTGGGCTTTATTGTTTCAAGCCCATCTCTTTGTAGCATCATGATCAACATCTTGAATCGTTTAGGTAAGCTCAACAAGAACTTGTGGCAAAAATCTTGGTCTTGTGTCTTGTGCCCTAAGCTCTTGAGATCATTCACAATGACTTGCAATCTATGAAACATCTCTAAGATTGTTTCTTCTTCTTTCATCTTGAAGTTCTCAAACTCACTCTTGAGCCCATATAGCTTGGCACTCTTCACAACCTTAGTGCCCTCATATGTTTCACTTAACCTTGTCCACACTTCATTTGCCAATTCCAAATCCTTGATGCCCTCAAATACTTTTGTGTCAATATTATTGTAAAGTGTATTGAGAGCCATTCTATTGCATGTTCTATTTGCTCTATCTTCATCGGTGAGATGATCGGGATCAATGATAGCAAAATCATTCTCGGTGACTTCCAATACTCTCTCATGAATAGAACCAAGGTACATTGTCATCTTTCTCTTCCAATGAGCAAAAGAACTAACACCATCAAAGAACGGTGGCTTGCCCCCAACATGATTGAACATAATTTGAGCCATTTTTTTTTTCACACCGAAGGATGTTAAGCCTTGATTAAAACGGTGACCACGGCTCCGATACCACTTGTAAGGTCCTAGATGGCTAGAGGGGGGGGTGAATAGCCTATAAAAAATCTACAAGTACCACTAAGCAAACTTGTTAGAATAACAAACGGCGTAAAGCGAGTTTTGCTTAGCCAACGGTTGTGATGCAAGCCTCCTATCCACAAGTCTAGTAGATTATGATCTCTAGTTCACACAAGAGCTATGTCACTAAAGAAACACTAGTGAACAAGCTAACACTACTAGCAAAGCTACTACTAGAGCTACACAAGATAAACTAGTGAATGTAAATGCAAGAGAGAAGATTGTGAGTCTTATACCGACGGTGGAGTGAAGATGTTGCCAATCACCAAGATGATATACAAACAATCAATATTGACAACAACACAATATGAAGACCAATCACCGGGAGACAAGAGACACAATATTTGTTCACCCGGTGTTCACTTGTGCACCGACAAGCTACGTCACCGGTTGTGTCGACCAACACCTAGATGGTTCCTCGGTGTGACCCTCAAGTCACTTGCCCCTCAAGGCACGCCCCGCAAGGCACCGCAAGACACCACTCTCAAGTGAGGTAACTCAATGACACGCGCAATGTAATAGAGTTGCTTTTGGCACTCCGCCGAGGAAAGCACAAGAACCTCTCACAAACAACCGGAGGTGGCCAAGAACAATCACCTTCTCTTGCCAACGCCTCCAACAATCTCCAAGCCGGCTAGGAGCGGTACTCTCCAAGAGTAACAAGAAATCCACCGGCTCAACCACCCACAAGTGCCACTAGATGCCCTCAAGCTATGCAATGCACTTTGGGATCACTCAATCTCACTTTTGATTTGCAATCAAGCAAGAGAGATGAGTGGGAGGAGTTGCTTTAGCTCAAAGGATGCACAAGTATGTTAGAAATGCCAAGAGACCTCCCCAAGGGCCGGCCAACAAGTATTTATAAGCATCCCATCCAAATAGAGCCGTTACAACCCACTTGTCCGTTTTTCGCGGGACCACCGGACGCGCCGGTCGTAACAGACCGGACGCGCTCAACCGCGTCCGGTGCCCCTTCGATTTCAAATTCGTCCGTTAGATCCTCCAACGGTCACTGTGCGCCAACGGTCAAACGGACCACCGGACGCGCAGTTGCGAACCACCGGACGCGCCGGTGCGCACAGTACCCGCGCCCGCGAAGATAAGACCGGACGCGCTCCTCGCAACCACCGGACGCCACAGTACCCGCGTCCGGTGCGAGTCCAGTAAGCTCCCTGGACCACCGGACGCGTCCGATGGTGAGGGACCGGACGCGCACTGCGTCTGAAGACTCCGTGACACGCTGTTCGCCAGACCGGACGCGCCGGTCCCGTGGGTCACCGGACGCGCCGGTGTCAAACCCTAGCTCGCGCGCCAGACCCTGACGCTGTACTGACCGGACGCGCCGGTCGAAACTGACCGCGTCCGGTGCAGCGTCCGGTGCAGCGTCCGGTGCTGCGTCCGGTGCTGCGTCCTGTCACTTCCGTGACCGCGTTCGCCTCCGTTTCTTTTCCGACTTCCGGCGTAGTGGAAAATAGGCATTTCATTTCCCTGAAATCGCCTGAGTCCCGCGCTCACACGCTCGGCGGGAGAGAGAAAGGAACCAAACCCCTCTCTACCCGCAAACCACAGCGCGACCAACGCCACCTTTGCAAATGTGCCAACACCATCAAGTGTACATCTCCATGTGCTTGTGTGTTAGCTTTTTCTCAATCATTTTCAAAGGTTTTCCAGTTAGCTCACTAGGCCCTACATGCAATGCACTTCATGAATTCACCTAGTGGCACCCGTGCGTCGAATAACCGATAAGACTTCCCCTCTTAATAGTTCGGCTATCGACCCTAAACCACTCACACCCTCTATGGTGTCTTGAGTGTAAAACAAAATGGCCCTATGGTTATACCTTTGCCTTGAGCCCATTTTGTTTCTCCAAATGATATGATCCACTTCATATCATCACATGACCGTCTCGATCCATCGACCTTGATTTCACTTGCTCTTCACCGTTGCATCGGTCCGTCGGCGCCAAGTCTTGCTCAAGCTTCACCATCGCATGGTCCTTCGCTTCGAAGCCTCGACTTGCCCTTCACCTTCACAACCGGTCCATCGAGCCAAGCCTCATCTTGGTCTTCACCATCTTGGTCATATGAGTCAATGTCATGTCTCATATTCAGTGACCACCTTTATCTAAATCATCCACTTAGATACAAAGGTTAGTCCTAGGTTTCATCAATTAGCCAAAACCAAACTAGGGACTTTCACTAGGCCAAGGGGAGGGGAAAGTTGGGCCCACGCGGTCGACTTGGCCTGGTGGGAGGAGGGACAACATGAGTTGGGTCGTAGGGTGAAACGGCGGGGCAGGCTGGCTGCATGATAAAGGAGAAAGAGGTGGGCTGGCTGGTTTACGAAGGGAAAAGAATTTTTCCTTTTTCTCAAAGTAGATTTAGGATAAAATCAACTCCAGATAAAACCAAACAACACCAAGCATACTTGTATGCTTATGAAATGCATAGATTAATTTTATAAGCGTTGTTTGGAAAGGGAGAGTTAGGGAGTTAGGGTTTCATTTTAAATAAAATATAAAATGTATGCGAAGCGATCTTGCGTTGAATTCGAGCGTGGCGTGAATTCAACCACAATTTTGTTTCAAAAACATCTTGTCATGACATTGACCATTTGCCAGTTTCACTCTTTGTTCTGGGACAAGATGTAACACCTCAGTTGTTTAGCTCCATAATTGCATTGCATTTGCATAAGCATAAGCATGCATCATTTCATGTTATTTTATGTGGTTGCAACAAATGTGATTGTTTTTAGAATTTTGTTTGGCTCACATCATGTGACACTAGGGAGTTAGTGTAACTAAGGGGTAGAGTAGCCAATTATATCTCACAACACCTTAGTTATACTTAGGGTCACTCATGGAGCAAGGTTCATGTTGACCAAAATCACCAAAATGCCCTCCAAGGTGTAGTTGACCAGCATTTAGCCCTAGGATGCTCTAGTTTGACCAATTAAAAAGTCTAGCTTAGAGACCTTGCATGGAGGAGCACCCTTAAGCAAAGTTGTAGGGAATTTTATGGGGAACAAAAGTCTCAATATGACCATCTCATGAAACTGGCCAGAACATGCTCAAAAATGGCCCACAAGTCAGCTAGAGGGGCTGTCTCAACACTTAGAAAATTTGCTAAGTCCCAAAAGTGCCCTCCAGTTTTACTGTGGCCTACTTTAGAAGCTTGTAGTTTGCAAACCAGGCCAAACCAGCTTCCACTCATGTTGACAAACTTGTAGCCCTCATGTAGCTCTACAACATTGCCAACATCACCCATACCTGGTTCACAATGGTTTAGGAGATATAGTGTAAAGAAATTAGGGTTTCAGTCGGTGTCATTAACTGAAAACATGTTTCAGTTTCACAGGGCACCACTTTGGGGCTATGTAGTTTCAAATCTAGGCCGAACCAGTCCAAACTCCAATTGACAAACTTGTTGCCCTCACATAGCTCTACAAATTTGATGTTGTCATCTTGGACCGAATCGAGCTGTGTTGGAAGATAATCAGCGCCAAACTTTCACTGTCAGTCACCGTTCGGCCTCATCGATTCAGTCAATGATCGCGCCTTCAGTCGGACACCGGCCGTGTCGTGGCGCTCGGGCAGAAGAGCGTCGTCGCGTGGCGTCCAAGCGCTGCCGTCGCCTCCACGTCGCGAGCCCAGGCGCGGGTTTGAACACCGAGCGGACACCTCCACCCCCTCACTCGCGCTCACTCTCCTCTCCCTCCCTCTCGCTCTGGCCGGGCTCACCGAGGTGGAAAACGGAGGCGCCATTGCCGCCGTAGCCTTCTCCGTGCTCGCGCGAGCTCACCGTCTCACCACCGTCCTCCAAATCCCGTCCACTGCTCCGCCAGCATCCCCTCCACCTCCTTCACCCGTTGCTTGACCGGATTGTGCAGAGGTGAGGGTGAATTTCGGTTTCCGCCACCGCGAGTCCTCGCCGGCGTACTGTCCGCGCGGCAGGTCACCGTGGCCAGCTCCCTACGGTCACCCTCTAGTCTCCCCGCTACGTGTTCTGGGTTCCGGGGTGGGTAGAGCAGCCTAGGTGATGACGCTACCGGATGGGATGGCCGGTACACGTCGGAACACCGCCGTGCGCTGCCGCGCCATGGCCGCCGGTGCGGTGCTCACGCGGTCAGCGGCACTCGCTCCACCTCCGTCCTCGTCCTTGGCATGGAGAGGTCCGCCATGTCCTCAGGAAGCCGTAGCACACCTCACTTAGGTCCCTGGCCCCCGGAGCTCGCCGGACCGCCACCGGGTGCCGCCTCCGAGCCGCGGTCGCCATGGCCGTCGTAGCTAGGGTGGGATAGGGTCAGCAAATCTAGGTTTGGTCGATGCGGGAAGTCGCGGGGAAGCCGTTGGTGCTCTTCCCGTCGCCGGAGGCGCCGTCGTCGGCGAGCTAGAGCTCGCCGGAGTCGCGGCCGTCTTCCCCCTTCGCTCTTCTCTCTCTGGCCTGCGGGCCCGCGCTGTCAGCGCCACGCGCGCGCGGGCGGGAGTCCGGGACGGGCCGCGTGCTGGCTAGGCCGCACTGTCAAGCCGGGCCGGCCCAGCACTGTAGCGGGTTAGGGTTCGGTTTTGGTTTTTCTTTTCATATTGTCACAGATTTTTGTTGTTGTTTGGAAAATGTAGATCTAGGGTTTTACTTGCTCAAAAATCATGAGATAAATTTTGTTAGGATCTACATGATGTGTAGTATTTTAGAAAAATATAAATCTGGTATGTGATGTTTAGTTTCTGGGAGAATTAAATAGATCTTTCAAATGTGTTTTGAAATGAAGGCAAATTTGTTAAATGTATAACTTGAGCTGTAGTATTCCAAAAATTATGAAATTTGGTGGGTAGGCTAATTTATACTTGCTCTAGCTCTGGTAAAAATTTGGGCAGCAGTGCTTAAGTACTTTTCAAGTTATAATGCTATCTTGTTATTTTAGGAAATACTTGAATGAATTTTAGTAATTTTTCTACATGTGCAATGTTCTTATAACTTTTTGGAGAATGTCTTGGTACCATAAAGTGTCTAAGAAAAATATGAAATCTGTTGTTTGATACTTTCAATTTGATTTGTTAATTATACAAAAATCAGCCTTTTGGGCTTGTGAATTTTGTTTAGGGAGTTTCTTTGAATAACTTTAGTTCAAATTTTTACAGTAGTCTCTTTTTGGGTCATGGAGTCTCCTGTAATTTTTGTAGAATTTTAGGAGCAGTTTACATATATGTTTAAAATTCCACTTAATTAATTAAGTAAATTAAGAAATGAGTATAAATAAATATTCTAGGTGGGCACACCTTACTTTCTGATGTTTTTGTGATCCATGTGAACTTGTGGTAACATTAGTTTGGTCTTAAGGGATGTTTGCCACATAAATAAATATTTAATCCTTGAAATTCTAGGTTTTCTGGACAGCTGGTAGTATTTCTAGGTTTGACCTTTGATAAAGGTGGTTGCTGGAAAACTTGTAAATACCAAAGTTGTAGTAAACTTGATAAACTAGCTTATGTCAAAATTTGGGAGCATTTGGCTTAGTAGTTTGGGAGTTATTGCTGTTTAAAGTGACAGTCCAGAATTGGCTACTCTCTGTTTAGAGAGGACAGATTCTGGAACTTATGAAATTCGACATGGAAAACTTAGAAATTTAGGGTTGAGGTCTGAAAATGAATTGTAGTGCATTTCTTAAGCTTTCCAGATTGTATTATATCATATCTTTTGGAATTGGGAATCTTCAGTTATGTTAGAAACAAGTAGCTGCTGTCCAGAATGTTTTACTGTGGTATTTTGGGTTGGATGTGGTAACCTAAGTAATGTTACTCTTGTGTTTGTTAGGTGTTAGGGCCTTAACTGAAGATGAACAGCTATACCTTAGGTTGAGTAGATTAGGTGAGTACTTCTCTACCGGAGAGGAAATTTGCACCTAATACTTGAAGTGATTTGAATAGAGCTTTAAGAGTGTTGTAATGCATTTCATTCCGAGCATGTTGCATCTTTCATTATGCATCCATGAGATTTATTATGCACTCATGCAATAGGTGTTCCGGAGGGGGTAACGCTCCTCGAGTTCGAGCAAGTGATACCAGAGGAAGTCCAGGACCAGCCGGAGCAGCCAGAGGAACCAACCGGCGACGAAGCTCCTGCAGGAGATCTGCCCGAGTGTCCTGACCACCGGCCCTCGACCTTTTTAAAAGGCAAGCACCGGTGCATGCTGAACCCATCATTTTATAAATCTATCTTGAGTACTTTTAATTGTTTAATGCATTAAGTTGTAGGAGTTGTATGAAAATAATTGTTGCATTATACCTGTCTTTGTCCAGATATCGTACTTAAATCCTAAACTAGGTTTAGGCACGTGTCAATGCTTAGCCCTGCTTAGTACGGTAGAAGTCGGGTGATTTCCGGTCATCCGCGAGATGTAGGAAGGAGTCATGAGTGGCTTTATGGATATCGTGGATGGAACCATGACTAAAAATGAAATTGAGACCGGGCGGGAATTCGATAGTACAGCCGCAAGACACTTCACGTCTTGGGTGTGGAGCTATGCCCGTCTGAGTCGTTTAAGGACCGATTCACTGTACGTCCTTGAGTCATGTTGAACGCAGTCTAACACTTAGTTGGCCGGATAAGTCGTTCCGACCGCGAAGCCGAGTAATGTGATTCAGGCCGGAAATCGAATGGTAGGTTGCTTCTTGGAGGAGAGAAAGGATGTGCTTGGGGACATTGGCGTGAGACCAAGGGGGGGGGTTAGAGTCCCTATCACCTGGCAGAGTGTCGCCCTTGGGGTCGCGACATCATTCGGACCCGCGATTCCTGAATCATATGAAAAGGTGGCCTGTGCGACCCTGGCAGGGGTCTGCACGGTGAGTGTTAGAAATACCCCTCCAGCTGGATAGGAATTCGATTCGAATCGTCGTCGCTCCCGGTTAGTGAGCACTTGACTTGAGCAGCGGCAACGTAGATCTCATTAATTGAACAGATGGTTAAGTGAATGATACATTGTTGCCACAATTTATACCTGCTATGGATAAAATGTTAATAATTATTTGATGATAATCAAGTGTATGTGTAGTACAGGTGCTAAGATAGATGACAGGTAAATGCTAAAAATAACTGCTAGTACAGGTTATAAGAGTTTCAATTACTTATGCCTTTATGCAAAATGTGATGTCAGCTAGCCTCTTGTGTAAGCCTTGCATAATTCTTGGTGTCATCTTATTTCTGGTTTACGACGGGTAAGTCTAGCTGAGTACATTCCAGTACTCAGGGTTTATTCCCCCCTGTTGCAGATGATATGCTCTATCAAGGCTTCTGCAAGACATGTCTCCACCCTGCGGGTGACGAAGACTAGATCACTAGGGCGTGATCATCTTTTATGTACTTTCCTCATGCTTTTGCGGGTTGTTGATCAACAAGACTGGCAGTAGTTAAACAACTGGTGTGTGTTATGCTTCCGCTACTTTATAAACTTGGTTTGTAATAATTGCGACTCCGTGTGTGTAAACTCAATTCGGAACTACTTGTGAAATGTAACGTATGATGTGTATATTGAATGATGCGATCTTGGTTGTAAGCAAGTTGGTTTGAAATCCTTCGTGGTTTCGATTGACTACCGGGATTATATGGCTCAAGTTCGAAAATTTGAGCGCTTCGGTGCTTGTTTTTGTACTTGTGCTCTTATAATTTGGTCGGTTCTGTTACACAAGAGTAGTGGGTAATTGGGCTAACTGCACAAAGTGGGAACTAACAAAGCTATGGGAACTGCCTGTGTCAACTAATATCAACATGGTTTTGTTCTTGACTATTGACTTCAACTTGATGGAATCCATGGATTCAGTACCAGCTATGGCATTGAGAGACAGTTTGGTGAAAATTTTCAGTGAGGACTTCATCAATTGCCATTTCATTCAACAGATCTTCATTGATTTCTCTGTCCAAGTCATTCAAAGCTAAAGCATTAATGTGTGGCTTGGCTTTCTTGGCACATACCTCTGCATGCCCAGGTTCATACTTGTCTCCGCAATGGTAATAAAGGTTGTTAGCCTTTCTGTAGTCTCTTAGTTGTTTGTCTCTCCACAAGTTGCCATAGTTGGTAGTGGTTTTGGCCTCAGGCTTAGCAGGCTGCTTAGCAGCATTTTGCTTGTACTGATATTTCTGTTTGTACCTGTCTATCACTTTTTGTTGTATCTTAGCAATAACAATAGCTCTTTCCACAGTGGTTGGAACCTGTGGTTCCACCACAGCCCGGATATCATCCCTGAGGCCTCTAACATACTGGGTAGCAAAGAACAAGGCATCATACCTGCCACCATGCATAGAGACATCATACTGTAGTGACTAAAATTTGGTGGTGTAGTCTTCTACAGTAGTGGTTTGCTTCAAATCCAGCAGTTCATTGATAGCTGACCTATAGTCATCACCACCAAATTGCTCTTGAATATCTGTAGACAACTTCTTCCAAGTGACTGTAGGATGATCCATTTTATAAGTTTGCCACCATTTTGTAGCATTTTCCTGTAAATGCATTGTTGCTGTTTCTACCCACAGATTTTCAGGAATAGCATAGATTGAGAAATAGTTGTGACACTTATCTAACCATATCTTGGGTTGAACTCCATCAAAAGAAGGAAAATGCATCTTGGGCAGAGCGTGGTGTGTGCCTGAAATGATGAGAAGGTTCTGGTCTGCTAGTGGTCTTGCCCTTGGCGAACACATTCTCAAAGTCGATCTCATCTTCAGCTAGGACAGAACCATCACTGACATAACTTGCATCTTTCTCAAATTGTCTGATGGTCAACTGAGCAACTGCCTAACCATTTGCCCTGACCTGCTGAGCGATAAATTGCTGATCAGCTGTGCACTGAGCCACCTTCAGATTTGTCTCAGTCAGCTGTTGCTTAACCTCTTGCTGAATGATTCCAATGTCGTTCATCCTAGTAAACAGGAGATTGAAATTGTCCATAACTTGTCCCCAACGGGTATTTTCCTCCTCTGCGCAGTTCGACATATGTTCTAATAGGATTTGAGTCTGTGCCAAAGGCTTTGGAGCTTTAGGAGGAGCCGTGATGTGAAGCTTGATGAAATCACAGGACTGAAACTCGGTGAAGAAACAGGTTCAGTTCAAACCTCCCCTATTGCGTGCAACACCGAAACCCAACTCCTGGAACTGAGGCTCGATTGAGGAATTTTACAACGGAAACAATGCTCCGCAACCCAAATCGAAGGACAGTTCCCTGCCGTACGCCACCGCTATGCAATCGACTGCAACTTACGGAATTTTACGCGGAGACAAACGCCCCGCAACCCTGGGTTGCAAATCAACGCTAGCTAGAGAAGAATTGGTGAGCAATTGGAGAGGAGCTCATAGTGGTTCACCACCGCCAAACCAAACGTTGCGATGCAGAACCCCAGTCGAGATGATGTAGCCGAAGACGATGGCGCTGCTGACAGTTGACACGCCGCCGGATCCGTCGATGTTGCCGCTCGCCGCTCGCCGCAGTCGTGACGAAGTGTGAATTCAGATGTGAGTCGCTCGCTCTCTCTGATCTGGTGGATCTGGTGGTGGACGACGAAAACGAACCCGCTGCTGACCTCAATTCCACCAGAGAGTGGACCTACGGGACCTCTAGCACAGCACCCAAGGATGCTGCCAGTGATCTACCAGCCACCCGGAATTACGAATCAAGATCAAAGCAAGCAAGGAATCGAGATCGCGAAGCAAGGAAGGATGCCGAGGATAGGTGCCTTTGATACCACTTGTAATACCCGTGACCAACGGCGATCGCCGGAGACGTGAGCAGTCAAGCGAGCATCGCCGGAGTCGGGAACGGAGCAGAGGAACCTCTAGCTCTCGCATCCTTTTTCTATTAGCAGTATTCTATATGGTTTCTTACAGACACAGTACGCATATAAGGCCTCAGGCTACTGGTCCGCTGGACCCACATGTCATACATAATAGAATGTAAATGTAAACGACTACGCCTCTCGTCCATGAAGACACACTTCCTTGTTTCCGCCAACAGCATCAGCCTTGTGTGGTGACGAGGCCCCGCAGGGTCATGGCTGCTGCGGGGTCAGATGCGATTGGCAGGACTGCGCCGCCCAAGTCTGGAGAGCAACCGAGGAGCTTCGCTGCCGCATCCTCGCCTTCTCAGTGCGCTGCTCCTGTGGGGATGGGCGGCGACGAGCCGCTGTTGCTGCGGCAGCGGAGGCGAGGGTTGGTTTGTTGCAGAGGTATATGCTGCTAATTCATGATTGAGAAAATTGCAGCACCCATGACAATTTTTTTTCTTTGTTGTGGCTGAGAATTTGGGATATGTCCAGCAGGCCGTGGTGCTCGCCGAGGACAATAAGTACCCCATTGCCGAAGAGATGAGCGGCGTCTTAGTGTGGAGATGGCATCTTATTGTGGAGATGCTCATGGATGAGACGAGCGCTGCTTGAGCTGCCCATCTTTTCAACGCTCTGCATTGTGAAGTTTAAGATCAGGCCGGCTAACTTCAATTGATTTGGGTTGGCTAACTTAAGTGGAGATGCTTGCCTTATGGAGAAGAACATTGGGAGGCACTGATTTTTTGCTTGAGGGTGATAAATTCTGTCGAGAAGAACACTGGGAGGCACTGATTTTTGCTACTGGGAGAAACTTAGAATTATTTTTATGGGGGCCCTGAGGGATGATAATCCATTACTCCAGGATATGCATGTCATTGTGATGAAATAATCCGAGTACATAGATAGGCCAAGACAGTTGCATCCAATACTGTACTGCTGGTCTCTGGACACATACACCTATAGGGACTGGCCATCATGCTGCAGACCAACCAAATTCAACATAAATAAGGTGCAAGCTTCTCAAACTTTTTCAGAATGAGATGTATGGGTTCTACTAGATGCTCTTCTACTTTGTTGTCTGGGTTGCTGAATAATACATGGAGAGGATAAATTTTTAAAGGAACATGCAACATTTCTGTCACTGTTTTAAAATTAAGTGATTGCTCCATCTCTTGCGTTTGGTGTTTGTAGCTAAAGAAAGCGTGAATCTCTTCTTTCAAAAGGTGGTTGAAATTAGGGAATTTTCCAGCAGTGTGCTAAAGAACCTGAAAATGAAAGGTGCATCCTTTTCTCATCACTGATTTTGTTTATTACATATCTGGCCGATGGTAGTTTAATCACTATATACAGAGTCTGTATCTATTTGTTGATGGTTATTCTCCGGGTTATATATATCACATGTTCAGCTTATTTAGCGTGTGAATGGTTGCAGCAGCTTATATCTGCATGATTTATGCAAATAATATAGTTGTGTCATTCTGCTTTTGCCCAAATGGCCAAACTAGATTATTGCTGCCATGTTCATTCTGCATCAGCTAATAAACTACTAGGTTACTATTGGCATGTATACATTGCCCAGTGATATGACGTCGTTTCTCAGTTTCTGCATTGCCAATAAAAAAATAGAACTGATAAATACAATTTCTGTCCTGACAGATTTATATTGGATCCACACTGAAAATTTTCACACTGAATTTTTTTTTTGAAGGTTCACGCTGAAAATTTGTCCTGCCATGTACAATCCACACTGAAAATTTTGATCCTGGGTTACTGTTGACAGTTCAGTTTCATTTGCCACCGAGTGACCCTTCATATTGGCTCCGCTATGATGATTATGTTCTCCCTTTTTTTAGCCAGTCTGTGAGTGATTAATGTTCCAAGTTGAGTAGAGCAATTATAACTCGTTCTTTACAGGTAGGAAAAAAAGATCCTACAGGTGAATATAAAGTGATGTCTCTCCTGTTAAAAGAAAATGATGTCTCTCTTGTTAACTTATATGCAGTTATGAGGTACTTATGTTGGGAGAAGCAAAGTTGGGCTGGTTTAAAAATGCTCTATAATCTTGGCTGTGCTGCACCTTTTTTTAATTTAAACACAGGACATCACACCTAGGTAGTCACCTCATTCCTGTCTTCATCTATGTTTTGTGTTTACATTCCATAGTACTGGAATGGGTATAATCATTTTCACAGATACTTGATAAGTTTTGTATGCCCTCGATGCAAGGACGTTCTATCAAAACTCTGTTTTTGACAATGCATATTAGACTTAAAAATATTTTTGATAACAGTAAGTGACTAACATTGTTCCTTCACTTCTTCCAGATCCTATTCAATTGGAAGGGGTAGTGAGAGAGCAGATTGCAGGGGTCGAGGATCATGAATGCGCTTCAGCTTTTGTGAAATTTTGTAATCACTTATCACTACTCTCGTTTGCCGCAGCAGTTTGGTGGCTGCAGACGGATTCAGTGAGGAGTCCCTTTTTTTCAGTCCATTGAATTCACTGTCATGTGATGAAATACCTCCATAGGTTGGTAGTTTGGTTGTTTTCATGTGTATCCCTCAAGATTTATGGATGGCATCTTTATTGAGATATCAGTTCATCTCCATGGTTTCTAAATAACATGTCAACATCCTGTTTGGTTATTAATTCAAGAAAATGATTTGGTTCTCGGCGCTCGACTGATGACCTGTAATCCCATCCCAAATTCTCCTTTCAGATGACCCTAGGAAGTTATTCAGCGTGTGAATTGTAGTCCAATAGTCTCCCTTATTTTTTTCTAGCATTTTTTTTGAAGACTCCTAAAAATATATGGCTTACTGTTCCATCACTCAATTATACATCCGTAACATTGTAAATTTTAACTGTGCCATAACACATTCCTGAGTTTTCTTTCTATCGTTGTCCAGCATCTTTGTTCATAGAGCAACAATTATTTTTTTACTTAAAATTCGTGTGAACCACTAATTATGTGAAGAAAGCAACATGTTTCTGTTGAACACATTTTCCATCTTTTTCGAACTATTGATATTATTTATGGTGACAAAATCAGCAACTAGGCATGTGTTCATTTCTGTGAAGATATATCCAAGAAAGCTATTGAGGAGTTTTGCTTTAAGCTGGCTGAAATGTCTCGCATTACTAGAGTGGTAATATGCCTTCCATCATACTTTTTCACCGTCTCTAGGTCAAAACTGTCTTGTCTACCATTTTTCACTTTAATTTCAGGACTTCGCCAATTTGAAGCTCCCAATCTTCACCGCTCGTCCAGATCAAGTTGAATTGGTATTCGTATATGCTATCAGGAAGCACAGAACAAACTGAGAGACCAGAAGATTGACTTACCGCTTGCTATTCTGCCGGATGAACATGGTGGTTTATATGGTAGTGTAGTGTTTATGACGAAAATATTAAAAGGATCTGTGAGACAGATATCGGTCTCGTGTCACATATGCTTGGAGTGTGATTCTGATCACATAATGCTGTAGATAAAGAATCTGTCAACACAAGTACTGCATGTCTTCCTCATATGCAACTATTTCCCCAAAGTACTTGCTTTGTTTTTGCTGGTACTTAACATTTGATTAACACAACATATATGTGTGCCATATCTGTTACTCTACTTCCCAATGAGAATGTTACTATATTTCTCCTGTTCTACTACTTTCCAATGGTTACAATAGTATTATGAAGCATCACATGGACCTAAGATTCTGTGTAAGCACATTTTTATAATTAATTATTATCGTGCTATATTACATTGTCTTATTTGTTGTTCTTCTAATTATATAAAATAAGCCAAGTTATATTAATCCTGACTCTCGATATCCTTTTCTTCCAGAAAATGTGTGCTTTGACAAAAATGCTAGAATACCGTAAAAATATAATAGGAAAGAAATGGCTGCTGCGATTGGTGTATGTGAGAATATGGAATACAATCTAGCACACTGCAGATACGTAAGTCGTTTGCTCCTGCTTTTATTACGTGTTTCCTACATATTATTCCAATAGCTACCATATTTGTAATTTCTTTTACCATGGCTACATGTTGAAAATATATGCTTTATATTTTCAACCAGCAGAAGAAACGCTTATCATGATTGACTTTAGACCTATTGAAAAGTGGTGTGACACAGCAACACTGATGTATGCCAGGCAAACTCTTGGATTCAACTTACAGTACATGGCCATAATGAATATATATATTCCTGGATGGAACGAGGATATCTTCAAATGAAAATTCATCCGTGAAAAAAACATTGTAGATGACATAGATGGGTAACTAACTCAAAGTCACCGTCGCTTGCAATAATAATACGTATGATTTAACTATTTCTATATATTCCTGATGGTCAATCTTACTGCAAACACTTAAGTGGATACTTTACTCTACAGTATATGTCTGCGTGGAATAGACCTAAAGCCACATATATTTATACAGTGATTATAACATACTTTGTTTTAAGATTTTATAAAACATTTTTAAGACATGCAGTATTACCCATGTGGCAGACACTAATATATACATATATATATACTCGAACCTGTGTATAGGATGATATGGACATGCGGTGGAACTTATTCGTAGAATTATTGCCGCACGGAAGAAATAAATATCAGAGATTTTTTTCTGCCGATATAAAACATTATCTTAGTCGCATCACGGAAATGCCTATACAGTAGAGTTTGTGTGCCTACGATGCCGCGCTCTCCGTGACTGTGTTAATTTTACGAACTTTGCTTTTTTAGATTAAATGTCACTTTAATGTCAGTATTTATTTTCATAGTATTGTTATCTTATCGTGCGATCAGTATGTTTTTAGTATAAAAGTTTAGCTGTCCCGTAGCAACGTACGGGCACGCTAGTTACTTATAAATCACACATATATTTTAACAATACGAAGATGTAAAACCTATGACATCGCTTAAAGTAGCCCATAGGTTTCTCAGGTGGTTTACTTTTCCTTTATTTTCCTTGTTATTAAACGGGTTTAAGTTGACACGTTGCAAAACCACTATAGTACAGATAATATTAAGTGCACAGTTTTTTCGATGTCTCCTTAACGATTTGGATTCTCAACACGCTAAAACGAGTTTCACGGAGTAGACATTTAACAGGAAAAATCAAAAGTTGGTCAGTTTTTTAGGATCTACCAAATACCCCTTTAATAGCACTAGTGGTCATAGTAGTCTTTGTTTTTCTTGTGCAGTTTCCTCTTGAAATTAATGATTATATATCTATATATAGGACACATTAATATCCAAATTAAATTCAGTAGCACTGGCAATAGCTGTCCACTCGCAAACAACGTGACACCCCAGGATTCTATATACTTCACGTTTAAGCAATATAAGCATATAACATCAAGAGCCAAAGTAATTTTTTTAAAGAGAGAGGAAGAAAAGAGATAGAGAGAATGGGAGACCAAGGAGAGACGACCGCTGACCCCACTGTCCAGCGTCACCGACTATTGGGAGACCAAGCCCTAGTACAGCAGCCGCAACAAGCGCGACCCCGACCCCGACCCGCCATGCAGCAGCCGCCGCAGGGCTTCCTCGTCGCTGCTGGAATGCCGCCGTCGCAGGGATCCGGGTGTCTCGTCTCGGCGGAGGCGGCGCGGACGCGCGCGGCGGAACAGATGGCATTTGAGGACGCATGGAAGGCCCTAAACCCGGACTTCAGGACGCCCTTCGCCTCCGTCGAGGATGCAGTCAGCAGGTGCGTGCGCGCGTTCGATCTCCCCCTCTCTCACTCGGCCGCTGGCCTTCGTGCGTGGTGTTAGCGTATTTGCTACACACGCACGATTACGCTTGTATTTTTCACCGAAATGCGCGTTAGAAGCTTCTGGGATTAGCTCGTCGTCAGGGAACGGTGAACGCGCTGTTGATTTCGTGGACTGATTTGGTTCCATGGATTGCGATTTGTTCTCTAGGATTTAGTGCGGTGAGTTCGATCTTTTCTGGGAAAAGAGTTTCATTCTTGGGCAGGGTAATTGTGTTCCGTGTTTATCATACTGAAATTAATCCACACAAAAATCCAACAGAATCATCACGTTTGATGATTCTCATGCCATTCCAGTTTTGACATATGCGGGAGCTAGGTTGCTATTCTCTCCATATTTATAACTCTTGTTTTTAGCCCGAATCAAACAGTGCGACGCAATTACCCTGACCAAGAATGAATTGTTTGGATTTCTCTTTCATGATTCCTGAGTCCTGATAGAATATCTTGTTCTTAAGTGACAGATTTGTAGGGACAGATGTATGATTGTTTGGATATTTCTCTTTTATGATTCCTGACAAAATATCATGTTCTTAAGTGACAGATTTGTAGGGACAGATGTTCTGAGTGATATCGATAGATTGAAAAACTATAATTAAAAACTCTATTACCTATCAGAATATTAGCTAGCCTTTCATAATTAATTTTTTAATCAACATTACAGGAATGCATCTGAATCCAACTTTTTATTTGACTCGAGTAAAATTACTACTGTTGTCAAGTTGTTCTAGTCTGATAGTTCATCCTTTTTTTCCAGTTACTGCTTGTATATCAGTTGCGACTACTGAATGTCAGCTGCTAAGTGCATTACCTGTACTGTGTCATTGATCTCTTTACAGGACTAAGACTCTCTGCTCGTTGAGCCCTGTTTGTTTGAACAGTATTTTTCAACCAATAAATAGTGTTTTCCACTCAACAAATTAGCATAAATATCAGCATAAGCCAAATTTTAGTGGAATGAACAATTGCACATCGTTCTGCAAACTCATCCTAGCTATATAGCACGAATAATATTGATTATTGTAATTTCAAGGAGATTAGGATTAACATATATTAGTGCTTGCTCTAGATACATCCCTGAAAAGGAAAAGGTTAGTTCTCGCGATCTTTAATGGCACCTCATAAGCTCATACACCTGCCTAAACGAAACAGTAAGGATCGTACATGCATATTCTGCAATTTAATTTCAAAAGCCTTTGAGACAATATCAATGTACTCTAAGAACTGTTCATACGAATATCAGTCGTTGTCAAGTGTTGGCACGCTAAGCAGACACTCTAAACTGAAAACTAATAGTGTTCTTCGCATCATGACCAGGCTGCTGCCCTACCACGTGTTCGCAGACTATGAAGAGGACGATGACGTTGTTGAGCCCATCAATGGCGGCAGCAGCAGCATCTCCACCACAACAGAGAAGTCAAGCACCCAGATTTGGGACGATGACATGGTAGCCCAGGTGGTAGGTTTTCTCGAGCACTTCGAGAAGCAGGTGCTGACCTTCAACGTCATGACTCAGCAACACGCGGCAGGATTCAACCGCACCGAGGAACAGCTCATTCTGGAGAAGGCTGTGGTCGACGACGAGCGGCTGCAGTTGGAGCGCGTGCGCGCGGCCGTTGCGCAGCGCCAGCAGCAGGAGGCCGCGCGAGCGCGCGCGCAGGCACAGGCACAGGCCGCAGGTGGAGGGTGGCAGGGGGCGCAGCCCGCTGCATCGTGGCAGGCGTTCGTGGCTGCGGGACATGGCGAAGGTGCCGGCTCCCGCGGGCAGGCCCTGGCACCGACCGCGGTGATGCAGCAGCAGCATAATCAGCAGCAGGAGACGATTATGACCGCAGGCGCCTGGCAGGCGCTCGCCGCGGCGGTGTCGCGCGGCGAGGGGGGTTCCAATGAGCAGGCTCTGATACATGCCGTGATGGTGCAGCAAATGCAGCGGCAGAGGCAGCAGGAGGAGATGATGGCCGCGGCGTCACGCGGCGAGGGTGCATCCTGCGGGCAGGCGCTGCCACCGGCCATGGTAACACAGCTGATGCAGCAACAGAACCAGCAGCGGCAGCAGGAGGAGATGATGACGGCGGCGTTTCGAGGCGAAGTGGCCTCTGGCGAGCAGCAGGCGCTGGCGTCGGCCGTGACGTTGCGGCAGCTGCATATGCTGCAGCAACAACAGCACCAGCAGGAGGTGATGGCGGCCGGTGGGTGGCAACTGGGCCTGGGCGGGCGGCAGACATACGTAGCGCCTCGCGGTGACGGCAGCTCGAGCTCTCAGCCGGCGTTGCCTCCTGCGATGCTGCAGCTGCAGCAGCCAGGCCCGGGACAGGAGCAGGCCAGCATTGCTCAGAGTGGGATGGCGCTTCCGTGGCATGGGATCGCCGAGGGAAGGGAGCAGTAGTGTTGCTGGGGCTTTGCCCCATTCGTGCGAGAAAACCAGTCGTGCCGCTTGCGTATATTGGATTATAATCTATGCTTAAAGATCGTAGTGTTGTAGTGTTCATATGAACTAAAGCTTAACCATATAATCAAGTTGTTTTCCTAATTCCTTTTTGTTTCTTTTATTTTTTTTGTTTTTTCTTTTGGGAAATTTTGTGATCGCTAAAGCCTAGTTACCAAATTATAGATCCGTTTTGTCGTAAGTTGAACTTATCCAGAGCAATTCCAATGGTTTCCTCAAATTTTGATCCTCTATCCCTTGAGAAGTATGGTTCCTGTATCCAGATTTCAATCCTCTACATGCCTTTATATTCTAGCTAACGTCTCATATTTACCTTCCTATTTCACTCACCTCTACTTTATTTTATTCATATCTTGAAATTTTTTTATCTCTTCTCTTCCTTCCACGGGATAAAGAAGCTATAGGGGCACAAATGACCACGGGATCCGGCACATGTGGTATGGATCCACCCATGGTAGTGCGAGGGGTGCCTGCAGAAAGTGCCACTGGTACAAACCTTTTATGCATGAGTAGATTTGACACACGACGGCATGATCATCGACCAAATACACTCTCTCTTCACTATTATACAATTAGAGATGAGGGCATACCTACTTCATCTTCGGCCGACATCGTAGAACCAACTTCGAGTAGTTGTCATGTGCTTCCCGGTTGTTGTTCCTCCACACAGATGAGGGCTCCCTCGCAATCCCCTACATTTAATGGGTGTGGAGCGATGGATGAGGGACTCTAATCCAATGGGGCCTCGATGAGGGGTTTAGTTGGAGAGGGTTTTTCATGCTTTGGACCCTCAAAAGAAGGATAAGGGGATGAATGATTGGTCCACTGGAATAGCTCTAACTTTGTCTAAGCTGGTAAAACTAAAGTAGCATACAAATTGTGGGACTGCAAGTTTACTAGGTATGTTCGGTTGGAGGACTCAAGAGGCATAGGATGGGGCCATCTCTAATACCTTGGTGTTTGGATCTAAGTCATGGAGAATGGAACTACCCATCTGAGGGAATATTCCTTCAATATGCAGGATTACTAACTCTAATAGGAGGATGGGGAACGAAAGGGGATGAGCCTATAGAGGAAGAAAAGAATAGGGGCATGCGAGCTCTGAGACGACCAAGCTTGATAGCACCTCGACTTCTATGAACCTCGATGGGGCGTAGGCGGCACTCGATGCAACACAGGCAGCATTTGATGGGCACACAATCAGATCTCTGATTTGCAACATTGCATGTTCCAGCATTAGGTAGAGGCGAGGTAAGCTCTGGTGGAGGTGGGCGATGGGTAGGGCGAGGAGAGCTCCAATTAATGCAAGCGCAGGCGGGGCGACATCTGGCAGCGGGCATGGACGAGTGAGCTCTAGCAGGCACACAGGCAAGGTGGCCTCCGGCACAGGTAGGGATCGAGCAAGCTTCTGCGTACGCACGCGGCAGGGCAACTTCTGCAAGGCGGGGGTGCAAGAGCTGGTCAGCATGGACATGGTTCTAATGGGAAAGAGAGAAGAATGCTAATGTAGAGGAAGAAGAAAGAAAAAAGGGAAATAGACCAATGAATGGGCCCCACATGTTAGGTGGTTCATCTAGTGTCCCTCAACCAAACATAAAAAGGGGATGATTCCATCCTCTCCGCCAAACATAGAGTAGTGTTGATCTCATCCTTCAAAACTCAGATAGGACCATCTTATCTCATTGTGTCCCCAAACCAAACACACGCTAGACCAACAAGGCCAAACTACCTCATAAAGTGAAAAAGTACAACACACTTTAAACATGCTAAATATTTGTTTTTTAGCATTTTTTGGGCGTCTCAATTTTTTATTTACAATTTTGTTAGCTGTGGAAAAATACTAGTTAAGATCCTACTTAAAATTTAGGGGCCAGACAGAAGAAAAACTTCCAAAGGTCCCACTTAAGCCTCAAAGCCCCTCTCGTACCGGTGTCTAGAGGAGCCTCTACTCAATGGTTAGGGACGTTTGCCTCTATGCACCAACATCCCTTCTCCCTCCTTGAGTCACATATGTTCCTTCACAAGCTCCATTGCATCTGCAGGACCTGGAGCCCCCTGCTCGGTTGAACAACCCCCTCACCCGTCACCCCCAACACACACATTCACCCAGCTAGCTCCTCCATGCAGTGACTGATGTTGTCAGTCTGACACAGAGGTGAGGTAATCCTCCCAACATCCCATGGCCACCCAGTAGATTGATGGGTCCACCACCTACCCTTCCTCACATTGCCCTAGCATGTGAGGAGATCGACGAGTGTATGTTGGGACACGTAGATGATGGCTGTTGGGCATTCTTAACGTCACTACCAAAAGTAGACTTAGTTTTCTAATTCTGATAACAGCGCCAAAAATGCCAAACCTATCCCTCATGCCACTTAAGCCAAGTTGTCATCCCCAGCATGACATGAGAGACGCGGTATTGAAATATGCATTTGCTCATCAAGATAAATAATAAAAGGGATCTGCAAGCGCACAGATTAATACCGATGTAGCATTTTAACCGGAAAGTATTCCAGGTATCGTTATTTATATTTTTACCACTGGGAAGGGATTTCTAAGTATCATGGTTGATAATGGAATGAGAATATGGAACTGAGTACACATCATTGCATGTATAACCGAGAGTATTTATCAATCTCTTTATACAGGTATAAATGTCACATTAAGTAAAGGTAAAGTGATAATGGTGACAAAGATAATTAATCTGATCAGCTAGCCACATATAATAATGATAAGCACCTCAACAGATATTCTAGCAAGTCATTAGCATGGAATTAGGATGAACTACAAAGATATTCCCTAAGTTATTATTAACTATAAAGTCTAGCATATCATAGTTAGTGCAATTATACTTGGCAATCATGGTGAGAAAAGACTATATCCATGCATAGTGAATATTAGCAAGGAAGATGAAGAACATAGCAATCACTCCCCTGTAATAGTGTTGCTCTGCCTGCCCTATACACGAGAGGGGGACTATATAAGAATCAACGAAGCTGTCACTATCGCGAACTACCCCACAATCCGGCATATAGGGTGCAATCGCAGATAAATACGGTATAGACACCACGTCTACACAATAATTATCATTCACCCACTGTACACATGGATAAACGCTATACGATCCTAGGCATGTATATAATTCCAATCTAACTAAGCCAAGCATATAACTATGATAAACTAAGATCAATATAATTGCAAATATAATCAAGTAGAGCAAAGTCATAACCAATATATTGAAATAGAACAAAGTCATATTCATAATATTGAAGAACAATGATGAACAATTGAAGAACAAGAGAGGAATTACCAAGAATCCTCTTGACAGATCCGGGAACCAATCGAAGATTGACTCCTTCTAGTTCTAATCCTATGTAGCTATGCTAACTAGAGATCTAGTTGATGTGGTGGCTCTAGGGCTTGATCAGAGGCTCTCCTCCTGAATTAGGGTTTGAAGTATGAGACGAGGGCCTCTCCTCCAGGGTCAGGGGCCTTGCTTATATAGCCCTTTCGGATGAATCTGGGCCGTTGGATCAAACCGACATTGATCGTGCGGTTTTCCTTGATCCTCTAGGTCGGTGGAGCATAATCCTCGAGGCGGAGCCTGATTGGCTCCGGGGCCAGGGCGGGCGCCCTAAGGACCAGGGCGGGCGCCCTGTGTCCGGCTCCGTTACGCCTCCCGTTCATTCTCGTGGCTTCTGGACTCTTCTAGATGTAAGATAATTACGTGTTCGGTTAATATCCCGTCATTAATCCGACATGTGGGCCTTTCTTCCGTATTTCCTGATAACCCCCTGCAGAAATAGATAAACAGCAAAACTCGTGGAATTCTGTCAGATAAAACCCTAAGTCTAGGTGTTGGTTTCATTTGGATCCTTTTCTCTATTTATTTGATAGTTATAATTGATACTTAAGGACCGTCAACAAACTCCCCCAAGCTTATCTCTTGCTCGTCCCTGAGCAAGGATCGACTCAGTAGTTGCTGAAATGCCTTTGAATTTTGACGGTACACATGCTTTCAAATAGAGTCTCATCTTTGAGTTAAAGTAAACTGTCAAGACTTAAAACTTACTCATTATACCTTTCACCATGGGGCTTGCAACCGTCACCTTTGTCTTGAGCGGTTAAAAGATAGAACAGTCTAGTCAAGCGCCATGTCTCTTATTCTTGATTAGCTATAGCTCTTGGAGTTTTTTGCAGATTTTCAAATAAAACTCAGAGATTCCTTGTATGACTCTCTCAGGTCTCTCTTTTGTGGTATTTCTGGATCCTCACCAAGGCAGTAATGATGTCTGCCTTCTCTCAAAGCAAAGGATGTAGTATTTGTGGTATAAGGCAGAGTGACATTGCCTTCTCTCTCATCCTATTCTAATAAGGCTTTTGATATCTGGAGCTCATCGGTGGGAGATAAAATATACATACTTACAAGACATTTATTGCATAGTCAAACCATGGATCCAGAGAAACAAGCCAATAAGTCAAATCAAGATGTGCATGTGTGGCGAATAAATGGTGTATGGTGGTAGTGATGATAACAATGATGAAAGTCTAATTCTACTTTTGCTCTTTTTGAGGGGATACGTACCTTTCTTGCTTTTAAAGCTCTTGAGGAGAATGAGGTGCTCTATATTTTCTTTTTTTTCAGGTGGGTATCTTGTACCCCTAATTCTACTGTCGGACACTTGTCCATTTTTACCTCTCTTCTCACACTTTTTCTTTTTTTTTCATCGAGGTTCCGAGCACTTGCTCCTTTTTATTTCCTCGTATCTTTTTTTTTTCGAGGTTCCGGGCACTTGCCCCTTTTTATTTCCTCGTATAGAGCACTCATCTCCTTAGAACAATATAGCAAGTGGTAGTAACCAAAATAGCTTGAGCATTTATTTCACAGGGGATAACAAGAATGGGAAAATATTTTTGGCTATTCTCTCCCGGATTAGGAGTAGAATAATTTTATGTGGATCTGGAGATAAGAATGAGTGGATATATGTGGATGCGTACTTCCGGAGTAGAAGCAGCATATATGAGTGATTGTGCAAGTGAATCTTGATTTTAACCGCATGACAAGCTCCTAAGGGTCTACACAGCTTGACTACACTCAATGCTCATAAGCAGTAAAAAGTAAAGGTATGGCTTAAAGTCTAGCAAGCATGTATGTATGGCTGTGGTAGGAACTTAAACTCTCATCATACAGGAACTCATCATGTAGCATTTTAAGATTTTCAAAGATAAAATTCTCCAGAATTCTAGCATCTCTAGGAATAGATAAACAGCAGCTCAACCTTCCCATATCATATCCGTTAACAACTTAGACTTTAGATCAAGTTCTCTTCCCACAAGTTCAGGTTTAGAGCAAGCTTTAAATGATAACAGTTATGTCTAAACTTAGAGAGAGGACTTCAAATTTGAAAGTTAGGCAAAGCAACTATTCATCATATCCATGCTAGAGTTTTATTATTATCTAGATTCAGTTTAGCATAGCCACTTTATTTATTTATTAAAACACTCTAAGCAAAAGATATAGGTATATATATATAAGCACAAAATCTTTATTTGGTTTTTTCATAGTTATGTATATATTTATTTTTATAAGGTAGAAGTATATATAAATATAAAGATAAAGATAGAAATACTTAGCAAGATAATGGAGGTGCTCTCCCCCAAGCTGGATCTTGACATAATCTCTTCTGATGTAGCTAGCAGATGGCGGAGATGTATTTGAAAGTCGGCAGCACCCTGACAGCGATTAGAATGTCATCCGTCTGCTAGTCTCCTTGAATTCTGTGAAGCTCAAATAGACAACAAAGCTTTGTGGAACTGATTAAGTGTTAGCATAAATATCTAGCCTTTATCATGCTGAGCCTCCTTGATTTTTTTTATGTTGTTGTTTTTTTTTTCTTATAAAGCAGAAGAAAATATTTATGTATTTATTATATATATATATTTTTTTTATGCCACCACAGTGAATGTACTTATGGGTTTTATGCCACTCGCATACTCACATGGGGCTTTAGGGTTTTTAACATTTTTATTTTCTTTTTAAGATAGTATGAATATGATTAACTAAGCAAACTATTTAAGATAAAGTAAATAATTAAAAGGAAAGGATAACTACCAAGTTACCTCTTGGCAAGGCGTTCGGTGTTTTTAAGTCCTCCGAACGGGACTCTTATTCGTTCAGTCGTCCTGGGACTTGGTGGATGGCGTAGTCGGTGGTTCCGGCGGCGCCTCTTCTTCATGTACAACTGTCTTTTCTTTCCATACCTGTCTCGGTGCTTTGGTCTCCTCAGGACAGTGTTGGTTGAGTGGTATGTCTTCAGATCTTACCACTTCTCCTTCATAATCTGCCCATCCGTCCTTGATGACCTGTTGCTTCTGATTGTGGTTACGCCGCCTTCTTCTTGTCCTGACCTGCTTGGATTCTTCAAATACATAGTTAGGGTCAGTAAAGTAAAGACGTACCTTCTCAGAGGGGAAGTGCATGTGGACTTCTCCAGTTCCAATGTAAATGATTGCTTTGACAGTACTAAGGAATGGTCTTCTAAGGATGATGGGTGGATCATATTCATCTTCTCCCATGTCAATAACCTGAAAGTCTGTATGGACAAAGTGATCGTCTATCTTGACAGGGACGTCAGTTACTGTACCTTCGACCTGTCGGAATGTCTGATCTGCCATCTGGAGCTGAATATATGTTGGGTTTAAGGGCATGGTTCCGAACAGAAGTTCATAGGTGACCTTGGCCATTATGTTGACGCCCGACCCAGTGTCGCAAAGTGTCTTGTAGAAGTGGGACCCATTAATGGAGCAATAAATGCTTGGCATACCTGGGTCGTCCTTCTTAGGCAAGAACGGTGACTTGAGTTGGCGATCTTGACCTTTGTGCACGGCAGTGACCATCTTAGCTGTCTCGGTCTATACTTGCTTCCTGCTCTTGTTCCTCCTGTTGGTCCTCTTCCTTGGTTCATATTGGGGTTGCTCTGGGATTTGTGCGGTCTTGTTCTTGAAGGAAAACGTTTCCTTCCTCCCCTTGATGTAGAAACTGATCTTGGCAGCACTAGCATAGATGACAGCTCCCGCGGTGTTTAGGAATGGTCTCCCTAGGATGACGGGAGCCCTCTCATCAGAACCGGTCTCTATCACTACGAAGTCTGTTGGAGCGTACGAGGAACCCACTCGGACACAGATGTTCTTCAATATTCCTCTCGGGAAACTCAGTGTCTAAGCTGCAAACACATGGTTGTTTCTAATAATGGTTGTGAAAAGAGTTTTTCATAGAGTACCCTGGGCATGATGTTGACGCTGGAGCCAAAGTCACAGAGTGCTTCTGGGAAGTCTCGCATGCCGATGGAGATCGGGATGACGGGGCGTCCTGGATCACCTCTCTTGACCGGCAGACGGTCAGTACTTACTTCCACGATAGGGTTACTCCAGTAATCTCCTGCATCAAACATGTCTACAAGATTTGCAGATTCTAGTCCTTCCGGTTGTGATGGTATACCGGGGTTAGTAGCAGGAACAGCAGCAGCTATTTGATTCAACTGAGATTCAATCATTTTATTAAAGCTAATCTGGTTCTTGATGGCAGTAGAGAAATTATCCATTCTATTATTTATATTTTCTAGTATTTTATCATTAGATGCCAATTTCTTAGACAGGTTATCCATTAGCTTTCCTTGGTTGGACACTAACTCTCTCAAAGGTGGATAATTATTATTATTATTGAAAGAATTGTTACCTTGGTAATTACCTGAGTAGTTAGGCCTCTGTTGATTCCAACCTTGATTCTGCTGAGGATGATTGTAGTAGTTGTTGTTGTTATTATTGATGTAGTTCACGTCCTCCAGCAACTCAGGACAGTGATTGCCCGAGTGTCCAGTACCTCCACACTCCTCACAAGTCATGTGGGAGTCATAGACGTGCATGACTTCTTTCTTTTCTCCAGCTCGATCATCGAGCTTCTTCATGAGTAGGTCTAGCTTGGCAGACAACATGTCTACCTCCTTGAGCTGGTGCATACCTCCACCTCTCTTGCGTGTCTGAGTTCTTTCTTCATTCCAACCTTGGTTGGATGCCATCTTCTCCACAAGAGCTGTGGCTTGAGGTATGGTGAGTGATAGGAATGCTCCTCCAGCTGCAGCATCCATGGTTTCACGGGCACTGTTAATGAGCCCATGATAAAATGTCTGCATCAGTAGCCAGCTTTCCATTCCATGATGGGGACATTCTAGGATGTAGTCTTGGAAACGCTCCCATGCTTCTGGAACGGATTCATCATGTTGTTGCTGAAAACTTGTAATCTTCCCACGGAGAGCATTGGTCTTGCCCATAGGAAAGAATTTGGCCAGAAAGTTCGTGGAGCAGAGTGCCCACGTAGTGTTCTTCTCCTTTGTAGCGTAGAAGCACTGCTTCGCTCTCCCCAACAATGAGAATGGGAAAAGGCGAAGTAGTATGGCGTCTCTGGGGACTTCAGCCATGGTGAAAGTGCTGCAGATCTCCAGGAAGTGTTGAAGATGAGCACTAGCGTCTTCATGTGGCTTCCCACAGAACTGGTTAGCTTGCACCATGTTGATGAGCCCAGGCTTGAGCTCGAAGTTGCGGTCGATCTCCCCAGCAGGTCCAGTGCGGATGTTGTCCGTAGTGGGAGCTGAGAACTCGCGGATCGACTTGTTCGCCATGGCTTCGAATTCAGTCGACAAATTCCGGATGAAACTTTGGCGGTCTTCGGATTTGGATGAAGCTTTGTGCTGAAGTGTTGACGATGTCTTCTTGAGCTTGGCTCTTGTTCTTCTGAATAAGGCTTCGGGATCGTCAACAAAGTTGTCTGGAAGATGTCTTCTATTCATGCATCACCCTGCAATAAATAATCAAAATGGAAAATACAGGGGTAAAACTGTATAAGAGAATTGATAAGCTCGATCAGATTAGTGATGCAAATGATGACTCAAAGTTCCGTATTCATTCCTACTTAGTAATCAACCTTCCCCGGCAACGGCGCTAAAAATGCTTGTTGGGCATTCTTAACGTCACTACCAAAAGTAGACTTAGTTTTCTAATTCTGATAACGGCGCCAAAAATGCCAAACCTATCCCTCATGCCACTTAAGCCAAGTTGTCATCCCCAGCATGACATGAGAGACGCGGTATTGAAATATGCATTTGCTCATCAAGATAAATAATAAAAGGGATCTGCAAGCACACAGATTAATACCGATGTAGCATTTTAACCGGGAAGTATTCCAGGTATCGTTATTTATATTTTTACCACTGGGAAGGGATTTCTAAGTATCATGGTTGATAATGGAATGAGAATATGGAACTGAGTACACATCATTGCATGTATAACCGAGAGTATTTATCAATCTCTTTATACAGGTATAAATGTCACATTAAGTAAAGGTAAAGTGATAATGGTGACAAAGATAATTAATCTGATCAGCTAGCCACATATAATAATGATAAGCACCTCAACAGATATTCTAGCAAGTCATTAGCATGGAATTAGGATGAACTACAAAGATATTCCCTAAGTTATTATTAACTATAAAGTCTAGCATATCATAGTTAGTGCAATTATACTTGGCAATCATGGTGAGAAAAGACTATATCCATGCATAGTGAATATTAGCAAGGAAGATGAAGAACATAGCAATCACTCCCCTGTAATAGTGTTGCTCTGCCTGCCCTATACACGAGAGGGGGACTATATAAGAATCAACGAAGCTGTCACTATCGCGAACTACCCCACAATCCGGCATATAGGGTGCAATCGCAGATAAATACGGTATAGACACCACGTCTACACAATAATTATCATTCACCCACTGTACACATGGATAAACGCTATACGATCCTAGGCATGTATATAATTCCAATCTAACTAAGCCAAGCATATAACTATGATAAACTAAGATCAATATAATTGCAAATATAATCAAGTAGAGCAAAGTCATAACCAATATATTGAAATAGAACAAAGTCATATTCATAATATTGAAGAACAATGATGAACAATTGAAGAACAAGAGAGAAATTACCAAGAATCCTCTTGACAGATCCGGGAACCAATCGAAGATTGACTCCTTCTAGTTCTAATCCTATGTAGCTATGCTAACTAGAGATCTAGTTGATGTGGTGGCTCTAGGGCTTGATCAGAGGCTCTCCTCCTGAATTAGGGTTTGAAGTATGAGACGAGGGCCTCTCCTCCAGGGTCAGGGGCCTTGCTTATATAGCCCTTTCGGATGAATCTGGGCCGTTGGATCAAACCGACATTGATCGTGCGGTTTTCCTTGATCCTCTAGGTCGGTGGAGCATAATCCTCGAGGCGGAGCCTGATTGGCTCCGGGGCCAGGGCGGGCGCCCTAAGGACCAGGGCGGGCGCCCTGTGTTCGGCTCCGTTACGCCTCCCGTTCGTTCTCGTGGCTTCTGGACTCTTCTAGATGTAAGATAATTACGTGTTCGGTTAATATCCCATCATTAATCCGACATGTGGGCCTTTCTTCCGTATTTCCTGATAACCCCCTGCAGAAATAGATAAACAGCAAAACTCGTGGAATTCTGTCAGATAAAACCCTAAGTCTAGGTGTTGGTTTCATTTGGATCCTTTTCTCTATTTATTTGATAGTTATAATTGATACTTAAGGACCGTCAACAATGGCATGGTAGGTCTCTCTAAGGATGACAAGGGGTGTTAAGGGCATGTGAACATTGCAAACAAGGTGCGCGGGACGACCAAGGGAAGATAAGGAGATGATAAAATCCCTCCGCGGTGCGGAGTGGTGCCTAAAAGAGAACTAGGCTCCACAATTAGTAATTGGCATCATCTAAAATATACTATGTGAAGCTTTACTCTTTGGGTTCATTAGACAAGCAAAAGTTTAAAAAGAAATAGTAAAATAACTCTTAGCTTGCATACTAAAGGACATAAAAGAGAATAAAGTACTTTATCGGTACTTTTACTTCATCGGTATCGGCACAAGAAACTGTACCGCTCCCAATCTCTTAGCTTTGCATTACATGTTAGTGGTGTTTTTTAAACAGAGATACTTATATATTCTTTTTTTTGCTTCTAAGGCAACGTTGCTAAAGGCATAACCTTTTGGAGGTATGGAAGGAGAAACAAGAAAAAGAAGAAGAAAACAGAAACGGTTGAGCCACTGACAAATAGGCCCCATGTGTCATAAAAAGTGCTGGCAAAACATTGAGGACCAGTGTTGGAATGTAAGGCAAAATGTAGGGTCCTCAATAGTAGCGAGAGGCCCAAATTCCAATTGAAGCTCTGATTTATGGTGAGAGGCAAGACATTAGGGGTAAAATATTCGATGGTTTTATTTCTAGTACGTATGCATGTGAAATTTGTCGTTCTTACTTGAACTTTCATTTTTGTGACAATGTACATGAGTGCATCTACATACGGATGTGCATCTTTTCACATTTTTTATAATTTCTATATATGTGTTTCAAGGGGTTTTCATGATTGCACCTAATATTTTGCCATTTTCTAGAATTTTCTGCACCTAATATTTCACCATTTTCTCAATTGAGTTTGCATCTAGTTTTGGTGACCAAGTACATTTACAAATGCACTATAGACTTGCATCATTTAAAAAAATAAATTAAACTTCGGAATATGTGTTTCATATGAATTTTCAGTATTACACTCAAGAGACAATTTACAATATTTTTTTTGCCTAATATATGATTTTCGGAGGTAACAGGAGCCCCCGAATCCCAAAGGCACTACTCGAGTTGCTTTAACAAGGCCAAAGTTTTTTTTGATATGCCTAGCGCCCAGACGTCCGGCACCAGGACACATCCGGACACTCCGGCACCCACGTACGGAAACCATGCCAGCATGTGTGCGCGTGTCCCCATCCATGCCCTATCTCCTCCACACCCCCATCCCGCCACCGCGCTGCCATCTCAGACGTGCTCCTCTCTGCAAGGCCCCACCACCCCCCTCCGCAGCCCCCACAGCGCTACGCCCGTTTTGCACTACACGCGGGCCCACATCGCCCGAGCGACAAGAGGTGAAGGGAGCACGGCGCCTCCGATTCGCAAGGACCCGGATGCGGCGTCGTATGGATGCCCTGCCGACTCTGAGAGCGACGATACAGCAGAAGGCGGGGAGGAGAGATGCAATGCCTGATCTACTTTTGAAACATCCAAATACAAGAGTTTCAACATATGTCTGAAGGCAGTTGAAACATGCTTATGAAACACTTGAAAAACACAACTGAAACATACTTAAAAACCACTGCAACCATATGCAACATCTGAATAAAACACATGCAACAGATGCGTAGAACATATGCAACATTTAGATAAACACAATTGCAACATACATCTAGACAACACAGATGAAACATATCACTGAAACATCTCAAACACTCAAAACATACTCTTGCAACATGCCTCTGAAACAATTGCAACATATGCAACATGTGGAAAATCCCCCGATCTACTTTTGCAACATCCATCTAAAGACAAGAGAACATCAGGAGCTAGCGCGGCCTCAGCGTGGCTGCGTCATCAAAACGAATGCCAGTTGGATTTGGATCCAGCGGTGGTGCAATGGTCCTGGCCACCAGCGCTACAGGAATCTCTGCGGTGCCGGTCAGAGGGTCTGCGTACCTTTGCCGTTGTCGCTCGGAGATTGGCCAGCCCAGCTCGTTGTCTATCAAGGATTGGTTGATGACTCTGGTCCCAGCAGCAGTGGCACCTGGAAAATATGCCTTTTGCCGGGCCTGCTGGGCGCATGCGCGGGGTGTGGTGGTGTGTGATGCTCGGATGAATCGGAACTGCCCGGCGCTGCTTGGGAGTACGGGGCTCGAAGCAATGGGCGGAGGTGGAGGGGGGTGGAATGGATTGGGTAGAGGCGGGTGGGGCGGGAAGAATGCCAAAGGAGGTGAGAATCAGGGTGGAGCCGCATGCCTAGAACGAGCCCGACCGCATAGGATCGATGAATGAAACTCCGCCCCCTCAATGCGAGTTTGATATGCTTTCCAATGACTTGATTATGGTGCCCAAACGTTTCATCCTCATGAAACGTATTCATTCTCTCTCCTCAAAACATGCAAAGATTCTATTTTCCTGATGTGTCACCCTATTTAATGTGCATGAAACTCCCATGACATCCCCATTGAGACTGACCTTATAATACAATACTCATAAGTAGATACTTTTATTTTTACTGATTAAGTTAGACTTTAAGTACCAATAATTCTATTTACTTTTCCATCCCATTCATGTTTGCCCCCTCCCCTTGCATTGCACATCAACGTGTATTTGATATAAATTTAGTTGAAACTGTCGACAAAAACTGGTCGACAGTCTACCGAGGGGTATGCCTAAGGTAGTAGATTGTCGGCAGACAGGTATGCAAGCCACGAACGAGATGGTGATGCAGAACAACACGTGGGTTTACCCAGGTTTAGGCTACCGTGTGGGCGTAATACCTTACGTCCTACTCTGCTTTGTTATTGCTGTCTCGAACAATGTATTACAAGCTAGATTGCCCTAGAGTATGTTTCGATGTTTTTGAGGGGGGTCCCCTGCCCTCTTTATATAGTCCGGGAGGCAGGGTTACAGATCTGGAAACTAATCTTAGCCGGTTACAATTGCCATACAGAGCTGGATAAGGATTCCTAATCTAACCGATCAAGACCTTGCTTGGTTCCCAAGTCTGGTTTGATGCCCTGTGCGAGACTTCATCCCAATGATCTGGATCGCGCGTCGTCATGTAATGGGCCGGACTGTCTGGTCTGGGCCTACCCATGTCTAGCCGTAAGGGTATAGGGGTTTATACCCCCACAGCTAGTCCCCGAGCACTATGTATTCTGTATCGACACACTGTCTTAGTCTTCTTCAACTTGCGAGGTTCGTCTTCGCATCACCTTGAAATGTTAGCCGAGCATGCTCTAGTATTCCGTCTAGACCAGGAATCAGTAAACCATGATTGTTGATGAAGATTGCAGTTGTCGATGAAGATTGCATAGTGGTCCAAAAAAGAAAAATTTTCTTTCCTGGTGAAGTGTACCCACTTGTATTTCTGAGAAGAAATGTAAGTGTGCATACTTGATGGAAGTAACTTATGAAAAATTCTAGATCATAGGGGTCGAACAAAAGAAACAATTCACCGTTAGGTGAAGTGTACCCACTTAGTCCCCGAGCCTGGTAACAGGTGACGTAGGCACGTAATGCCAGGGTCTAAAAAATAATCCTCAAGAACCAGTGATCATTATGCACCGTCAGGTGCATCATATATGATGTAGTCCCCGAGCTGCTAGAAGGCAAAAAATGAGCCTTGTAGCAAGGTCTAAGAATATCAAGCGTCCATCGACTGTATGCAAGCATAGTACATGTAGTTGAGCAAGACGAATCCTGGTACAGGAACTAGTGTAACAAGTCCCCGAGCTCAAAGGTCTAACGAATAGTCCCCGAGCTCGGAGGTCTATCTACGAGTCCCCGAGCTCAGAGGTCTGGCGACGAGTCCCCGAGCTTGGAGGTCTAGCGACGAGTCCCTAAGCTCGGAGGTCTGGCGACGAGTCCCCGAGCTCGGAGGTCTGGCAACGAGTCCCCGAGCTCAGAGGTCTAGCTGCAGGTCCCAGAGCACGCTGGTCTAGCGAGTCCCCGAGCTTGGAGGTCTGGCTGCAGGTTCCAGAGCTCAGAGCTCAGGCTAAAGGTTCCAGAGCACGCTGGTCTAGCGAGTCCCCGAGCTTGGAGGTCTGGCTGCAGGTTCCAGAGCACACGGGTCTAGCGAATCCATCTTCACACTGTCTCGGTATCTCTATTTCTTTTTTCTTATTTTCATTTTCATTTTTTTGACTGGTCCAATCTGATGCGCCGATGACGTGGGCGGCGACGCAGTTCCTTTCTGGCGCATCATGTGAACAGTGACCCAGTGTCTGTAATAGACACGTTTGGGTCGCGTACCAAACGGCACCAAAATCGAAGGGACGCATTTTTTGCAGAGGAAATCTGTCAATTACCGCAAATCTCGCATCACGTGCCCCATTCTTTCGGAAACTGAATCGACCCTGCCTCTTAAAGACCGGGAAAGGGAACGATTCCAATCTACTCACACTCGCATATCCGCAATCAACCGTCTTCTTGCTTCTTCCGCAGCCGCGCCATTGTCATCATAGAGCCCTCTCGAGCCCTTGTGCCACCACCGTAGTGCAATCCACAATCGCCGCTGTAGGCATCGACGAAGTTGCCCCAAGTTCCTCATGCGCCGCCACCGTTTGAATCGCTGCCACCAAACCCTAGCCACTGGGAAGAGTGGCACCCTCCTTTTCCTCCGTAGAAAGGAAGAGTCAAAAGAGTCGGAGAATGGCCACGAGGAAGACAAAGACGGAGGCCGAAGTTCGCAAGGAGATCATGAAGAAGGAGTGGAGTATGTCAAAGTGCACCCCACTCAGTCTCGAGCGACTGGTGCGGATTGGTGTGCTGCATGCCCAAGAACTGGCGGGATGGCATGCACCCGATCTGGAGCCATTCCCGGATCCCAAAGGAGGTGAAATTGTTGTTTTTAAAGAATACTTTACTCATGGATTTGGTGTTCCTGTACATCCATTCTTGCAAGGGCTCTGCAACTATTACAAAATCAGTATCTGCAATCTGCATCCGAATTCTGTGTTGCTTGTCGCTTGCTTCATCCATCTCTGCGAAGCATATGGTGGTTTCCAACCCTACTTTCACTATTTTCGTCACTTGTTTTGGTTGAAGAAGAAAGGAGGTTGAGGCGGCTCCAATGTGGCTAGTGGCTGCTATCTGAACATGCGGGAAGGGATCAGGGCGGAGTACCTACACTGCCCTTGGAAGACCACATTAGAGGACTGGTACATGCATTGGTTTTACATCCATGAAGAACCAAGCCAGGCCTCATACTGCGATGTATCCTTGGTCCTAGAGAAGACTAACAGTTGGAAAGAGCTGCCGCAGAACACAATCCAGATTGAAGCAATAATGCAGCTGCTACCTTGGTCAAGGCTGGATGGACCAAGTGTAGTCGGTAATTTTATCAGTCATCGGATCCAACCGTGTCAGGCAAGAGTGCACGCAGCATATGAATACCAAGGTTGCATGGACCCGACCAGGATGAGGAATGAAGACCTCGAACCGAAAGAAGTGAAGATCAGGGTCCGAGACCTGTTTAATCTGAAAGATCCCAACTTCAAGAAGCTGATAGTCATCGAGCCAGCGTTCAAGCTTACTCGCCCACCACCACTGGTAAGTCAAATGTTGTCTAATAGTTTATCCTTATGATTGAAACTCTGCATAATAACCACTTTGTTGGTGTGCTGTCATTCTGAAATTCGTGTTTGCTGTCATTCTGAAATTTGTGTTGCTATCTGTTGCCCATTTTAATGGACAGGAGAGAGCGCAAGTATTCGTCTCTTGCCCTCCAGGCATGGAGTGGCCTAAGGTCATGCCGCGGGCCCATGATGCACAGCCGCTGCCCGTGGACGATGATCCTTCCGAAGTTGATTGGCTTGCAATTGAGGATGAATCAGAGCAAGCCAGCCGACTTACAGGCAAGAAACCAGTTGTTGCCCCAATGAAGAATAGGGGCCAGACCTCACAAGGAGCCTCCTCAGATGAAAATCCAGAAGGTGTAAGTGACCTGAAAGAAGCAGAGGACCCAGGAAGCAAACGTCGATGCCTTATTGCTGATTGGCCAGAAGAGGAAGATGAGGAGGTCGAGGAGGTCTCCGGTATCGTAGCAAGCAGCCGGAGGGAGCGGCTTGCTAGAAGGTAGGAGCCGACACCGCCATTGCCAACAACTGAGCCACCACCTCGACCACCGCAACCACAGGCACAGGCCTTAGGAATACCAAAGCCTGCTGCTGCTGTTAGAAGCGACGTGGCTAAGCCAGCCTCGACCAACGGACCAGTGGCAGAGAAGGGTGCTGGGCCCAAGAAGGCAAAGAAATCTCGGTTTGCCACCATATTCCGCTATACAAACCTGTAAGTCGTCGTGAACTTGTATGAGTATAACATAATTAGTCTATATCATCACTTTTATAACTTGTTATGGATTTGTATAGCTCTGCATCGACGCAAAGGCCAGAAGAACTATCTGGCGGTGCAACACCGCCACCACCTAAGGCTGTCATCACCGAGCGATAGGTCCTAGGGCACACCAGAGCAGAGAAGGTAGTCCCCGAGTCGCAAACGCCTTCAACATCTACTTTGGGTCCGCAGACTGAAACTTTGGGGCAGGCAAGAGATGGTGGGGCCCCAGAGCTGCCAGAACAACCACAGAAGGTCCCAGAACCAGCAGTACAGCACCAGCTAGCCCTAGAAAACCCAGAGCAACCCTAGCCAGCCTCAGAGCAGTAAGTCCCAAAATCTACAGAAGTTGGTGGGACCGCCAAGGAGCCAACTTGAAGTGCTAGACCAGGAGAAAAGCTGAGTCTTTAGCCCCAGCCATGGAAGAAATCCTCGGGCATTATGAAGAAGAAAGCAGATTTTGTGGTACCCGCTCCTACACTATGGAGATCCCAGTAGGAGACGAGGTTGAGGCCGTAGAAGCGGTTGGTAAAATATTCATGGAGGAAGTTAAGGTAAGACTCACATGACTGTATAAGCTGTTGTTGTAGAATCCATAAGAACTGCTTTATGATCCTGTATACTGCAGACTATGGCCAAGAAGAACAAACAGCTGAGCGCAGAACAGAAGAAACTGCAGCAACAGTTAGAGAGTTATGCGAAGCAAAGTATTGATCATGAAGAAAAGATGCGCACAGTACTTCAACGGCTGGAAGTGGTCGAGAAACAGAGATCGGGTAAGGGTCCCTTTTGTTGTTAGGTACTCGAGCTTTGTAGGGTGTTGTATTGCTGTACTGTTCATAATCAGAGTATTGATACACGTCTGGACATCGAAGTCAGCCGGCTTCGTGAAGAAAATGCTCAGGTAGCTGCTGAGCGTGACCGGCTGACCGAAGAGAAGACCAAATGGCTACAAACACAGTAGGCCATGAAGGAGGAGAACGCTAAATTAGCTAAGGATCTAGAGAGTAAGTATTCCTCAGCATTGTCGTAGTGTTCATTGAGGTTTGCGGCGTTAAATTCTTATCGATGTGACGCCTTGCAGTTGTAAAGAAAAATGCCAAAATGCACCTTGAGAAGATGAAGAAAGATTGCGACGACCTAGAGCTTCAAAACCAGGCTGGTGCAAAAAAGATCGAGGCGTGGTACCAGAAGTGCAACAAGCTCATGAAGGTGCAAGAAGCCCTTAATGGCAAATGCAAGATACTCATCAAGGAGCGAGAGACTTGGAAGCACGCCTACGTGGAGATGGCGAAAGGGATCACACCAGTGCTCGACGTCATTGGCACCGACTCCACCGAAGCTGAAACAGAGGCACCAAAAATAGGCCTGGTCAAGAAATCCCAAAAAGCCTGGGGATGGCTCCAACAATGGACGAAGGACATCAAGGAGTATGTGGGTGCACATGTACTTAGCTTGGTACGTGTCCACTACCCTTTGTTGGATATTGCTCGCCTAGAAGCTGGTTATCCCAGGGAGGTCGGGGTGGAGTGAGCTGATGAGCTGCGGTCAGAGGAGATGAAGCATGCTGCTGCGAACACGAAGGACATCATCTTGTGCCCAGCTGCAGCCCCATCAACTGGAGGAACAATTCAGTTGTACGTGGGTCAAATACCCGTGCCGCCATCTTTGGCTTCCAGCGAAGCACGTTCTGCTCCATCATCGACCACGCCAAAGGCCTCAGAACTACCAAAGGGCCCACAGTAGGAGGAACCTACGAATAGTTCATAGGTTCATAAGCTTATTGTAAACTCGTGCCTGCAAAGAGGCGAGCTTGTAATAAGGTAATGAGTAGTACAATGTAAAGCTGTTTATGTTTTTGTATGAAAAAACATTGAAGCTTTGTATTGCGTGCGAATTTAACTAAGTTAGAACAACAGAATGTTCTATTTTAGTTGTTCTGGCGTAATCAAAGAGAACTAAGTTAGAACAGCGGAATGTTCTGTTTTTAGTTGTTCCAGCGTAATCGATGTCATCCTATAGGTTTGTACGGCTTTGGAGAGGCCAGTGATCCGAGTGTAAGGCTATCAGAGCCTGTATACACGTAGGAGTACGACTGGTCTTGCCAAAGGGCATCTGTCGACCACCCAAAACGCAGAGGGCGGATCTCGTGCATGCTATGAGTGAGGTCGAGGACAGAGCTGCTCCGAGAACCCGAAGGGATTGGTGATCGATGTACTGTTTTTTCAAAAAGTTGTTGTAGTTGTAGAATCAACAATGTAAACAAGTGTAGTCAACTGTAGTCGAGTATATTATATATATATATATATATCATAATTCAAAGTACAAAAGTAGTATAGAAAAAAGGTACATATCTGTATTTGAGAATTAGGGGTAAAAACGCCTAAGCTTGTCGATATGGACGGAGTTGGGCACGTCAGTGCCGTCAAGTCTTGCAAGCCTATACGAAGTAGGTCGTGTAACAGCCTTGACGATGTATGGCCCTTCCCATGGAGTTGCCAACTTGTGGACGCCATCTTGGCTAGTCTTCCATTTCAATACCATGTCGCCGACCATAAAGAAACGTTCCTAAACATTTTTTATTGTAGTACCTTCGTAACATAGTGAGGTACTTGGTCGTGCGTATACAGGAGTCAAGGCGTCGTTCCTCTGCACTATTCACCTCGAGCTCTCGTTGTTCAGTAACTTGATCTTCGTTGTAGTTCTGAACCCGAGGTGACCGGAATTCAATGTCTGCTAGAAGTACAGCCTCGGCACCATAAACCATGAAATATGGCGAGACACCAGTATTGTGACTAGGCTGTGTCCGAAGTTCCCAGACCACGGCTGGTAACTCCTTAATCTACCGTCCAGGGGCTTTGTCGTTCTCTCTGTACATCCGTTTCTTCAATGCATCCAGAATCATTCCTTTAGCCCGCTCGACTTGTCCGTTAGCTCTGGGATGTGCCACCGAGACGTATTTCACTACAATGCTCCGTTCATCACAGAAGTCCCAAAATGTGTTCCCGTTAAACTGAGTCCCCAGGTCTGTAATGATGTTGTTGGGTATACCGAAGTGGTGGATGACCTGGTCGAGGAACTCGACTGCTTTTTCGGAAGATGCCTTGACCAAGGGCATGTACTCTATCCATTTGTAAAATTTATCAATCAGCACGAATACGAACTTGAAGTTACCTGGTGCTGGTTTGAAGGGTCCAATCATATCCAGGCCCCAGCACTCAAAGGGCTAGGAGGCTGGTGTGGTCTGGATCTCATGGGCTGGCATGTGAACTCTTTTGGAGAAAAACTGACAATTGGCGCAGTGTCTAGCAAGCTTCTCTACATCAGCTACTACAGATGGCCAGTAAAAACCTGCACGGAACGCTTTACCGACCAGTGTCCGAGATGCGGCATGATTACCATAGGTGCCAGAATGTATTTCTTCCAAGAGATTAATACCGTCTTCTTGCTCAATGCACTTCATCAATACTTCTGCTTTTGCATTTTTGCGCCATATCTTACCCTCGACCACCAGGTATTGTTTGCTGCAGTGTATAAGGCATTCATTCTCATTTCGATTAGAGTACCTGGTGCCATCTGTGAGATACTTAATGAATGGAACACGCCAGTCCGCTATCTTAGTCAAGGTCTGAGATGGTCCCGCGGTTGTGGGAGATAGTGCCATAGTGGTCGGTGATGGAACCATAGCTAGCAGAGGCTCGTCCGGGGGCTTCTCGACCACGGGGTCACCTTCTTGCTTAATTGATGGTTTTAAAAGGTCTTGAACAAAAACGCCATGCGGTAGTTGAGCTCTAGATGATCCTAACTTCGATAGCGCATCGGCTGCTTGATTTTAGTCTCGGACCACGTGGGAATATTCAATGTTGTAAAATTTGCCTACAAGCCTCCTAATTTCCTTGCAATATGCATCCATCTTCTCGCTAGTTGTATCCCAATCCTTGTTGAGCTGGTTAATAACTAGGGCCAAGTCGCCGTGGACGTAAAGGCGCTTGATACCGAGGTCGACTGCAATGCGCAAACCATGAAAACATGCCTCGTATTCTACAGCATTGTTAGATGCCGAGAAGTGAATCCTGAGGACGTAGCGCAATTGCTCATTGGTTGGTGATATGAATAATATACCCGCTCCCGCACCATCAATAGTCAGTGAGCCATCAAAATACATTTTCCAGTAGTCAACGGGTCCTTGAGAGGTCAGGATGCTTAAGTCTGTCCACTCGACCATGAAGTCAGCCAGTGTTTGGGATTTGATAGTGTCGCGGCGTGTAAACTCCAGGTCCAAAGGACATTGCTCCATTGGCCATTTGGCGATGCGCCCGTTTGCATCTTTGTTGCGTATAATGGTACCAAGGGGAAACTCAGTTTTGATCACCACGTGGAACCCGTCAAAGTAATGTTTCAACTTTTGAGTTGTAATGAGTATGGCGTAGATCAATTTTTGAATCTGAGTGTACCTAGTTTTGGACTCATTGAGCGCCTCACTAATGAAATAGATTGGGCGCTGAACACCATAAGCGTGGCCGGGATCCTCGCGCTCGACCACCAGGACAGTGGAGACGACTAGATCAGTCGCAGCAATGTAGAGTTGAAGGACTTCTCCTGACTTGGGGGCAGTAAGGACCAGAGGTGATGCAAGGTACCGGTTGTGTAAAGGCAATATCTGCTTCCTCCGACCACTCAAACTTCTCGCTTGCCTTGAGTAATTTGAAAAAAGGTAAGCCCTTGTCGCCAAATCGAGATAGAAATTGGCTTAGGGCAGCCATACACCCTGTAAGCTTCTGGACATCCTTAACATTTGTTGGTCTCTTCATGTTGAGGACAGCTTGCACCTTCTTTGGGTTAGGGCATATGCCGTCACGACTGATGACATTGCCTAGTAATATACCAGAGGGAACGCCAAAGATGCACTTTTTAGGGTTCAACTTCCATTGATATTGATTGAGCGCTGTAAAAGTACGTGTCAGATCGTCAATCAAGGAGTGGGATTCCTTGGTTTTGACAACTATGTCGTCTACATAGGCTTCGACCAGTTCATCTTGTATCTCCGTTTCGAGGCACTCTTGTATTGCACGCTGATAAGTAGCTCCGGCATTTTTTAGCCCAAATGACATGGTCATGTAGCAATAAGCGCCGAAGGGTGTAATAAAGGACGTCTTGATCTGATCGTCCTTGTGGAGAGCGATCTGGTGATAACTAGAGTAACAGTTGAGAAAACATAGTAGCTCGCAGCTGGCCGTGGAGTCCACGACTTCGTCAATGTGAGGTAAGCCGAAGGGGTCTTTAGGGCAGTGTTTGTTGAGATCAGTGTAGTCAACGCACATTCTCCATTCATTATTCTTTTTGCGTACAAGAACCAGATTGGCTAACCAATCCGGGTGATACACGTCTTTGATAAAACCGACTGCAAGAAGCCGTGTAACTTCTACCCTAATAGCCTCCTTTTTGTCCTTCCCAAACCGCCGCAACTTCTGCTTGACGAGTTTTGCCTTGGGGTCGACGTTCAAGGAGTGCTCGATCCGGTCTCGAGATACACTGGGCATGTCTGATGGTTTCCAAGCGAACACGCTTACGTTCTCTCTCAAGAACCGGAGGAGCGCGTCTTCCTATTTGGGGTCAAGGTTTGACCCTGTCAGTGCCGTCTTGCTGGAGTCACCCTCGACCAGCTAGATCTCTTTGTACTCCTTGGACTTGATAGACTTTCGTGGTGCTTTGAGCTCTGGAATCTCCAGCTGGTTTGGAGGAGTCTTCTTTGCCTCCATCATCATTGTCGCCATGTGCAGGGAGAGGTCGTGGGCTTCAGCTATGCGAAAACGACACCTCTTCACAGGTATAGGCAACGAATACATTGCCTCTGAGAGTGAGGACTCCCTTTTCCGTTGGCATCTTAAGCACCAAGTACCTGTAATGAGGTACGGCCATGAATTTGGTGATCGCGGGACGACCAAGGATAGCATGGTAGGTACCCTCGAAGTCAGCGACCACAAAGTTGACGTAGTCGATACGGATGTGGTCTGCCGTGCCAAACTGCACAGGTAGGGTAATCTGCCCGAGAGGCGTAGAGCTCTGTCCGGGCAAGACCCCCCAGAACTATGCATCATATGGCTTCAAGTCAGCTTCAGATATGTTCAATGCTGAGAGGCTATTCTTGAATAGGATGTCGATGGAACTACCACCGTCAATGAGCACCCTGTCAAATTGCACTTTATTGATACATGGGTTGAGGACGAGAGCGAAATGACCTGGTTCAGGGATGGTGGCCCATTGATCTGCCCTACTGAAGTTGATTTCTCAGTGTGACTAGGGGGGTAGTCTTGGATCCGCAATGAGGTCGTCTACCTTGGCCACGTTCAGGCAAGCACGGGCGAGCAGCTTCTGCTCGCGTTTGCTTTCAACAGACACCTTACCCCCGACGATGGTTGCAACATGCCTCACTGGTTCCTGATACTGGTGTTTGGGGTTCTTGTTAGGATTGTCCTTGTCATTGTCCCTGTGGTTACGCTGGTCTATTGTGTCATTAGGCTTGTCGGCATTTTCTGAAGCCTATTTGCGGCGGTAAATCTCCTTGAGGACCTTGCAGTTTTCCAATGTATGGTTGGACTTAGGATGAGCTGGGCAAGGCCCATTCAAGGCTTTAGCGTAGTCTTCTTCATAATTGCGATGCCCACCAAACTTTTTCACGGCGTTGACCTCGCCGTCGTCATCGCGAGCACGCTTGCCCTTGAAGTTATCACGGCGATCGCCGTGCTGATTTCTGTTGTCGCGTCGATCACGATTGTCATTATGACGGTCCCTGATGTCACTGCGACCTCTAAAGTCATCGCGGCGGTGGTTGTCGCGGTAGTCGTCGCGTCGTGGAGAGTACGGTGCTTTGTCGGTGCCCTCGTTCAGCAGCTTCTTGGCGTCGTCGGCATCCACATACTTCTTAGTGGTGGTGAGGAGGTCGACCACCGTTATAGGCCATTTATGAAGGAGCTTGTCCCTGAGATCATTGTGGTAGCGCAGACCAGTAATGAAGGCTTCAATAGCCTCGTTATCGGTGATCCTGGGAATCCTGATGTGCATATCCGAGAAGCGTCGGATGTACTCACGCAATGGTTCGTCCCTGGCGTCGCGGATGCGCTGCAGATCGTACTTGTTGCCTGGCTGTTAACAGGTAGCAATGAAGTTTTCGACAAAGGCTTGACGCAAAGTATACCAGGAGTCGAAGTGATTCTCTGGGAGACTGACAAGCCATTGGTGCCCCACCAGGTCGACCACCATGGGAAAGTAATTGGCCATGACATGCTCGTCGCCCATAGCAGATCTGCAGGCGGTCTCGTAAAGTTGGACCCACAGCTCGGGATTGACCTTGCCGTCGTAATGGTTAAGCTTTTCAAGCTTAAAACCTCTAGGCCAGACAACTTGTTGTAGGTGGTTGGTGAATTGCTTGGGGCCCGGGGGACCGTGGACCATATCGTACTCCATGCGACGACTGGTTTCATGGGACGCACGGTCCTAAGCTCTCTGTTCAATGCGAGGACGTAGGTCACGGTTGTTAAGGTCGCAACGGAGATCATGATTGCCATCATGGCGATCTCGTTCATCACTGTATTGTTGTCCCTAATGACGGTGGTCCCGGTGGTCATTACGCCGGTTGTCGCTGTGCCGGTCGTCGTCATTGTTATTGCGGTGGTGGTCGAGCTGGTGATTATCATTGCGGGCAGGGTTTCCGCGATTGCCATCGTTGCCTCCGTCAGCTCCTGGATTGACATCAGGAGCTATGTTGTTTCTGTGATTATCGTTGCCTACGTGGTGGTCTGGGCCGGCGGGTGCGCGTAAGCCATGTTGACCAGACCTGAAAGGTCGACTGGAGTGCTGGTGGCTCCTGCTAGTCGCGCTAGACGCCGATGGGCCCGCGCCACGTTCATTGGTCTGAACCATGGCCGCCTGGAGATAAGTCTGCAAATCCTTCTAGATGTTTTGGATTTCTAGGGTATCTAGTAACCACTTTAGGCTTTCAATGGCGACAGCCACGTTGGCGCTTGGGGTTTTGAACACTGGTTTGTTCCCCACCATGTCGAAAGCATCATTGAGGTTGCGACCTTGCAATCAGTTACGCCTAGCTGCAGCGTCAGCTTCTTGCTGGTCACGGTCTGCTTGCTGTTGTGCTAGGCGTGCATCTTCATCTATGTGATGTTGAGCTCGGTTAGCATTGCGCTGTTGTCGCTCTTGTCGCTGTTGATCGGTCTCGCCCCCAGCAGGTGGGTCTTCATCTTGTTTAACCATGTTGATCATGGCGCCACGCCTTGGAGGGAAAGCCGGGGGGATGTAGCATCTCTTCATCACCGCTACTCACATGGTGTAATACCATGGTTTGAGTATTTTCGTCGGACACAGTGCTCAATTCGGAGCTCAAACGACTATCTGTCTGGGTGGTATGGATCGAAACTTGATCAGAGCCCACCATATTGACTAAGTTGCGTCATCGAGGTTGAGACCGAGCGGAGCGCCCTTCAGGAGTTGAAGTGACCACTAGATCTGTACCCAACCGTTGAAAACGGGTGGCTCGAGCAGGTCGAGTAGATCTGTTGTAGCCATTCGAGTTCTGCTCGGTAAACTGCTCTTGGAGCGAGTCGACCAGAGATAGGGTAAACGAGAGTTTACCATCGAGCCGGTCGATGGAGTCGATCAGGTCGGTGGTGTCGAGTTTCCTTCCCTTGTAGCGAGGAAGGAGTCGATGAGTTGCCGGCGTGGTCGGTGACGGTGCTGGTGCAGGCGAAGCCGGAGCCAGCGTAGTCGTAGTCGACGCCGGTGTCGGGGAAGTAGTCGATGCAGATCGGATCTGCACCTCCTCCATGGCTGTGACGATGAAGTCGTTGGAGCCGGTGGTCTAGGTGATCTGGCCGATTGTGAACGTGAGGCCCGCCACCGTGGCCATGGAGTCGGGGAAGATGACCATCTCGCACGCCTGAAAAGCAGTACACACACCCCTTACCTGGCGCGCCACTGTCGACAAAACCTGGTCGGCAGTCTACCGAGGGGTATGCCCAAGGTAGTAGATTGTCGGCAGACAGGTGTGCAAGCCACGAACGAGATGGTGATACAGAACAACACGTAGGTTTACCCAGGTTTAGGCCGCCGTGTGGGAGTAATACCTTACGTCCTGCTCTGCTTTGTTATTGCTGTCTCGAACAATGTATTACAAGCTAGATTGCCCTAGAGTATGTTTTGATGTTTTTGAGGGGGGGTCCCCTGCCCTCCTTATATAGTTCGGGAGGCAGGGTTACAGATCTGGAAACTAATCTTAGCCAGTTACAATTGCCATACAGAGCCAAATAAGAATTCCTAGTCTAACCGACCAAGACCTTGCTTGATTCCCAAGTCTAGTTTGATGCCTTGCGCGAGACTTCATCCCAATGATCTAGATCGCGTGTCGTCTTGTAATGGGCCGGGCCGTCTGGTCTAGGCCTGCCCATGTCTAGCCGTAAGGGTATAGGGGTTTATACCCCCACAGAAACCATCTCTCATGTGCTCATATTCTAATATAATATATACAATACCCATACAAAGTTTCTTATGTTTATTTTGTTGACCCCTTGCATTGCACATGTCCATATGTGTTTGACATGTATTTGGTTGAAACCATCTTTCATGTGTTCATATTCTAAACTCCATCTGTTTCAAGATATTGTTCACTTTTTTAGCTTTGTCACAAGTCAAACTTATCTAATTAATTAACTTTGACCAAGTCACCAGACAAAAGATATAGTAACACATCAAAGTTCAAACAAGTGCACCATGAAACCATATTCCATGAAGAATTTGATCACACTAATTTGATGTTATAGATATTTGTGCATTTTTCTATAGCTTTGGCCAAAGTTAGAGTGTTTGACTTAGGACCAAGTTAAAGTGAACTATAATTTCAAACGCGGGAGTACAATAATCATAGAAAGTTTATAATGCTATCATGGACTTTAGTTACAATTACATTATATATATACTTATCAATCTCTAATAATTTTTCTCATTGTACCACCATGTTTGTTTGACATTTGTTCAGCTAAACTCTCTTGTGTGTTTGTATTCTAATACAATACTTAGGTACGTGCCCATTCCATGCATGGCACTTCAATGTGGGTTCAACACATGTTTAGTTGAAACCTTAGATGAAATTATGTATTTGGCATGGAAATCACAATGCCCATAGCTACATGCATTTATTTATATGGTATATGCAAGTGACACTGATCATGCATTATTGTTATTATGATAGAAGTGATAATTTAGAAGCATGCTTGTTTGTTTGTTTGGTGTAACATCCCAGCCTAGGGCTTAACAGGATTAATAGGATACTCATACCAACAAGTTGCAACTTCTTTTCTAGAAGCCCATCCCCAAAGAACTCCAAGTTAAGCATGCTTGACCTGGAGCGATGGGTGACCGACCAGGAAATTCTTCCTGGGTGCGCACGAGTGAGGACAAAGTGCACAGAAAAGACTTGTGTGGGTCTGCAAGGGCAGTCTATGTCCTAGAAAGCAGCTAGATGTAAGTAGGCCCATCCTCGAGGAGGCGGGACGTTACAGAATGGTATCAGAGCTGACTCTCGTGGTTTCACGGGCGCGTGTGTCATAGTTGCATAGGCATGGTGCACATGGCTGGTGTGGATCCAGAGTGGTCACACAACATGGCACATGCGCTGGCACTGGACACACGAACGTGGCCAAGAGAGGATGTTTCTGACTTGGGATTGACCGACGAGGACGTCGGTCTCTTAAGGGGGTGAGGATGTAATATCCTGGCCCAGAGCTTAACAGGATTAATAGGATACTCATATTAACAAGTTGCAACTTCTTTTCTGGAAGCTCATCCCCAAAGAACTCTAAGTTAAGCGTGCTTGACCTGAAGTGATGGGTGACCGACCGGAAAATTCTTCCCGGGTGCGCACGAGTGAGGACAAAGTGCACAGAAAAGACTTGTGTGGGTCTGTGAGGGCAGTCTATGTCCTAGAAAGCGGCTAGATGTAAGCGGGCCCGTCCTCGAGGAGGGGGACGTTACATTTGGGCTTCTTGGGAGCTTTCGGACTCAGCTTTAAGACCATACAAAAGACAAAAAAAGCTCCCGAAAGCCAAAAGCTAGAAGCTCCTCAAAGTGAGCTTGGGTTTTGAGCTCATCAGAGCTTTTTGGCTTTTGGAATGTCCCAAAGCTAAAGTCAAAAAGCTCCTAGGAAGCTGAAACAAATAGGGCCACATAAGATTTTGGGACGAGCGGCGAAAGCTCAACAAGAGCTCGGCGACGAGCGGTGAAAGCTCAACAAGAGCTCAGCGAGGAGCAGCAAGAGCTCAGTGAGGAGCGGCGAGAGCTCGGTGACGAGCGGTGAGAGCTCAGTGAGGAGCGATGAAAGCTCGGCGACGAGCAGCGAGAGCTCAGCGAGGAGCGGCGAAAGCTCAGCGAGAGCTCCACGAGGAGCAGCGAGAGCTCGGCGAGAGATCAGCGACGAGTAGCGAGAGCTCGGCGAGAAGTCCCCAGCTTGGCTCATTGACTAAACCAAGCTCCTACAATATAAATATGTAGAACGGTTTAGTAGGAGATTCACCCTCAAGTGCCGAGGACTGCGGTCTCGACCAGCCAGTCCCCGGGAGGGTAGACTTCGGCAGCTAAGCAACCGGTGCCTGCGGTCATGACCAGGTGCCGGGAGCATCAGGTCCTACTGCGGAGGCAACGCTACTGCGAAGGCAATGCCGCGGCCACGAAGCGTCGAGGAGGGAGCGTAGAGTAGCGCCCATCCCGAGCACAGACCACCCTATAACCTGTAGACAATAGGACAAACAGTTTAGTTTATTGTAAACTTGTACCTCATCAGACAAGTTTGTAATAAAGTACTGTTGTGAAAATGTAATCTTGTTTGTGTTTTTATGGAAAAAACATTTAGAACTTGTATATTGTGTGGAGGATAACTAAGTTAGAACGTATAAGTGTTCTGTTTTAGTTGTATCAGTTGGTAGACGCGTCATTGTGTAGAATCGATATGGCCCCAGCCGAATCTACGGTCCGAGTGCGAGGCGCGGAGCCTGTTCGCACGTAAGAGCGCACAGGTCAGACCAGGGAGCGCCCGCCGACCACCCAGAGCGTATAGAGTAGGTCCCGTGCACGCGTAGGGAGAAGCCGGAGACGGGGCTGGCTCCGAGAACTCAAGAAAGGATGGTGCTCTGTCAACTGGTCTTTTATAAAATATTAATAGAAAGTGATCTTTAGGTAAGCACATTAGAGTGGTTGGAAGAAATTGTATTAAATACGAATGTTGGAAGTGTACTTATCTTTGGACAGAAAACTAGTCGGTGGCGATAAAATTGCCTGGCCCTCGAGCTTTTCGACCAGTCATGATGATGGTGGTCATGGTTGTTGTAGCGTCGTTCTTCACGGCGATCGATGCGACAAGTGGTCAGAGTAAGCCGAGCAGCTCGCTTGGCAGTTCGAATGGACGTGGTCGGTGCTTGGCAGAGTTGGAGTCGTACGGACGTGGTCAGAGCTAGGACAGATGTGGTCGGAGCTCAGCGCGGCTCGCTCAATGGCTCAGCTACGACGTCGAAAAACATAACCGAATTCCTGCCAGCAGCTTGAAGCACACGTATGTAGATGTACGCGAAGATATGTGTATCTTAATTGAAAATTAAAAATCACTTAGCTTTTGGATGATCGTTGTCTCGTGTAGTTGCTTGCTTGTTCATGTGGTCCATCGGGAATGAGGGATGCATGATTAATGGTCAATTGATCTCCGTGGTTTCGACGTTGAGACGTGCTGCCTCGAGCTAATGAGTCGCCGTGTTGGTACTGTCGGTGGTCTGAAAAGGTTTCTGCCGCTGAAGTCGCCGAATCTGTCGTTGTCGAGTTAATTCTTGATATTAATTCCAGCGAACTCCATAGGGATGTTAGCGAAGTAGATCGCGAACGAGGGAGATCAATCGTCACATGCAGAAAAATCAATCTGTATTAAATATGCGAAGAACAGACTGATCTAATCAACAACGTAGAACGATTCACCCGGTTTTTTAGTAGAGAATTAAAGAAAAAATTCCCATCTGGCTCGCCTGGGAGTCTGTACGCACACCCCCTACCTGGCGCGCCACTGTCGATAAAACGTGGTCGGCAGTCTACCAAGCGGTATGCCCATGGTAGTGATTTGTCAGTAGACATGTGCGCAAGACACGAACCGGATGGTAATAGGACACAAGACACAAGATTTATATAGGTTCAGGCCATCAGCATGACGTAAAACCCTACATCCTATGCTCTGTTATTTTGTATTGATTGGGTATGAGATAGGTTGTGTGTCCTCTAGGGGACCCCTGCCTCTTCTTATATACTCTGGAGGAGGAGGGTTACAAGTAAAGTATTCTATTTGGTACTATTACAATATCTAGTATAGCCTATAATCTTGCAATGTACACCTTAATCTTACGGGTCGGGCCACCTCAAACGGTACGGCCCAGGTACTATCTTGTGGTACCGGGGGTTTATACCCCCACACAACTTCTCTATAAGGTTACATGTAGGTAATTTAGTAGATTGAAGAGTTACTTTAGGTAATTTTTAGTTAATAATGGCAGGTTTGGGTCTGTAAGGCCTGTTTGGTTTGGTTTAGTCTCTGGACTAAATTTTAGTCGAGGGACTAAACTTTAGCCCTAGGCTGTTTGGTTTAGGCGACTAAAAGGGATTAAAGATGTTCAAAAATACCAAAACGCCCTAGTAATTGGCCAGGGTGATCGACAATTTATTGTTTAAGATAACAATGGTCCTAGGGATTGTCAGTAGATTCAAATTGAACACCTGCATTATAGAAGCAGGGTGAAAATGTCCAAAAAAAATCTCACACGGATTGAATCCCATGTATAAACCACTTGGTGACTGGAGCATACTGACATAGTTGTCAAATGGTTTCTGAAGTTTCAGAGGTTCTGGCCACTTGGGTTGAGTTGTTGCCTTTAGTCTGGGGTAACATTTTCGATCTACTATGTGGGGAAAAGTTCAAAAATAAAGTATTTAGTTTCAAAAAGAAATACAAACAAAATAGTTCACCATGGACCGGGAAGGTGCATAAACAAAGTGGGCCTTATGGGCTAGTTATCTATATAAGACTTTAAACGTGGTGAATTAGCTACAGTATCTACAGTGTTAACTACAGTACCGGGTCTTCGTGAACAGTACCCCCGTTACCTACAGTACCTCCGTGAACAGTGCCACCCGTTAACTACAGTACCGGATCCATGCTGCTGTACTTTACGAACAGTACAGACACACGTGAACAGTGCTAGACCCGGTATGAACAGTCAGCCCGTTTGCAATAAAATCCTACCCGCGCGAAGCGCGGGGGCCCTGGCTAGTCTTCTATTCAATAATGTCTTTACATATGTGTGTGACCACATGGTCTTTTCTAGCCATTTATCCCCTATTGCGACACAAATCTCAATCCAAGATTCAACCAGCCCCGTGACTTTTTCAACTTACCCTTGTTAGCATGAATCTCGGTGCAGGATGAAGGGCTAAGGCTAGCCATGTGGTTACAAATAGCATTCTGTTATCCCATCTGTATCTCTAATTCAACACTAAATTTGTGCTTCCCACTCATGTCGTGTTTATTCAGCTCCACCAAGCCTCCCCTTTCGGAGCCACGACTCGCAAGTGAGTGAGGCTTTATCAGTCTCCTTGCCACTGCCCTGTACTGTCCCTCCTGCTCTCCACACTACTTAACTCTACATCAACCATGCTTCGACACCGCTAATTGGCCGTCAACCAGACAAACACCACCTAATTGGTCACTATCCATGAAGGAGTCCTCAGACCTCTAACTTAAAACCCACAAACTCTAACCTCTTGAGGGATTGTTGTTAGTGTCAACATTTGAGCAAGGAAGATGACGTGGGCGTGCATAGGAGTAGAAGATGATGGTGGCCCTGTGGCTAGTAGTGTCTCCTCGGTCTTATGCCCTTACCCATGCCCACTAGGAAAGACGGTTGGCCTGCCTTTAAGCATACTCCCTTCATCCAAAAATGAAGTGCAATTCTAGATTTAAACTAACTCAAATTTTCTTAAGTTTGACTAAGTTTATAGACAATAGTATCAACATTTATGTCTTCGAATATGATTATTCTAATGATACTTATTTGGTATTATAAATATTAGTACTTGTTTGTATAGATTTAGTCAAACTCAAAATTGTTTGTCTCCTCAAAATATGAGAATTATATTTTTCTTGGAATTGGAGGTAGTGTTACTAGTATATAGCAGTATTAACAGATGGATTTGTTATGATACCCCCAAATAGCGGTAGGTCATCCATCTAGAGATAGATTTGACATCATTTAAGAGGTAATAGGTCACCATTTTCTGGTTAGAAACATTTTATGGAAAACTAAGAAAGAACAAGCCATCTATAAGGGCGCCACATGATGTGACAATAGTAATTAATCATCTTTGTTTAGGTTTCCAGCTTGTTCATGACCTTGATGACCTTATTCATGAATCCTTGATTTTAGGAGGCCACCTGCGCTATGACTGAAGGAGCCGGTTAATAGAATTTTTTTATTCTCAAATTGATTAATCAACGGTAAGGCTGGATAACGAGCCGAGCTGGCTCGGCTCGGCTCGGCTCGGCTCATTCTGGCTCGTTAGGATAACGAGCCAGCTCGGCTCGGCTCGTTATCTTAACGAGCCAGAAAGTTAGCTCGGCTCGGCTCGTTATGAGCTCGAGCTGGCTCGTTAGGCTCGCGAGCCAGGTATAAAAAATACACAAAATATAATATTTGCATTTATCTAAAGCTTAAAAATATTAATAATATAAAAATAATATATTCAATAACCTTAAATCGAATAAAATATTCATATGAGCTAACATATCATCCATTTGTGAAGTGCAAAACATGAAATAATACAAAACTAATATAAGTTATGATGACTTTTTCCCTAAAACTACGGCTCGTTTGGCTCGCGAGCGGCTCACGAGCCAGCTCGAGTTGGCTCGTTATAGCTAACGAGCTAAAATCCTGGCTCGGCTCATAACGAGCCGAGCCAAGTTGAGCCGAGCCAGCCACGAGCCGAGCGAGCTAACGAGCTTCGAGTTTTTCGTCCAGCCTTAATCGACGGTTAAGATTTGATTCATTGGTGGTAAAAGGTGTACCACTGGAGCAAGACCTACATTCAGAGGAACACGTGACGTGATGGACTTTATTTCACATTCAACTCAGTAAACTCTAATTAAAAATGTAGTTGAACTGATTTTCAGAAGGGGAGCGCTAGAATAAAGACGAAATGGTCGAGCTACTCTGGAAAAACCGAAAAACTGAAGGTGCGTTGGATGCATGCACTACCGGAGCAGGCTGCTTTGCCGAGCGGCCAGGCTCTCGGCAAAGGCTCTAAGGTTCTCGGCAAAGCCTTTGCCGAGCGTAGCTCTCGGCAAAGTGCTCTCGGCGAAAATCTAATCGGCAAAGGCTTTTTTGCAGAGAGCTATTTATCGGGCACTCGGCAAAGCCTTTGCCGAGTGCTCGACGCTCGGCAAAGCGGGAAATAAAAAAATACGAAAAAACCTGAAAAAAATAATCAGGGGAGGGGCCAACTAGCATTTTTCGTGCAAAATTCACGGCTACGCGGTCGGCGGGATTCGAACTCGTGACCTCACACGATACCTTCTCTACCACCTGCACTACACACTCACATGCGTCTATATGCCGTTTCGGTTACTCAAATATTATACTAAACCAAGTGAAAATTGATTGTTTGAGACCCTAAACGAATTCAAATTAAAAGGTTATCAACTGCAAAGTTTCATAACTTTTCGAGCTCTACATTTTAAATTTCAAACGTAGTTTTGCATGACAAGATGAATTCAAATGAAAAAGTGGTCAACTACAATGTTTCATAACTTTTCGAGATCTACAAACTTCATTTAGGAAGTTTTTCCATCCGAGGTCTTTTGAAAAATTCGAGTTTTAAAATTTTGAATTTCAAACATAGTTTTGCATGACAAGATGAATTCAAATGAAAAAGTGGTCAACTACAATGTTTCATAACTTTTCGAGATCTACAAACTTCATTTAGGAAACTTTTCCATCTGAGATCTTTTGAAAAATTCAAATTTTAAAATTTTAAAATTTTGAATTTCAAACGTAGTTTTGCATGACAAGATGAATTCAAATTAAAAAGTGGTCAACCACAATGTTTCATAACCTTTCGAGATCTACAAACTTCATTTAGGAAGTTTTTTCATCTAAAATTGTGGTGCTAACGTTGTTCACAAATCTTATATATCTCTCTTGTAGTTTCATGAAACTACATGAGAGACATATAGATTTTGTGAACAACGTAATTATTACTTTGTCGAATGAAGAAATGACCAATATAAAGTTTGTAGATCATGAGAAGTTATGAAACTTTGTAATTGAAAACTTTTTTATTTGAATTCGTTCAGGGCACCAAAACATGGTTTGAAAAATTGCTTTGCCGAGTGTTTTACTTTGACACTCGGCAAAGAAGCCTTTGCCGAGTGTTTTTTTTGGCACTCGACAAAAAAACTTCTTTGCCGAGCGTTTTTTATTTGACACTCGGCAAAACCTTCTTTACCGAGTGCAGAGGTTTTGCCGAGTGTTTTTTATTTACCTCTCGGCAAAGCCTTCTTTGCCGAGCGCTCGAAAAAAAACGCTCGGCAAAGCCTCCGGCGCTCGGTAAAGAAGCGGATTCCGGTAGTGATGCCAATGCTTGCCAGGCCAAAAATCAGTTGCTGACGTGGGTATGGGCAGCGTTCATGTGAGTTTATTTTTGAGCCCATGCATAGATGGTTCATGGGCGGCCCGTTCACTCGCCAATGCTTTGGGGCTAGGCCAGCCGAACGAACGATGTTTTCTTCAGCTTGTTTTTTCAGTCAGGACAGTGTTTTTCTCTCACAACAAATCAGCCAACAGTATTTTTTAGTCGGCTTATCAGCACAGCCGAACGGGGCCTTAGCGTTTCACGTTTCTCTCTCTCAAAAAAAAAAAAAAAGCTAAACGGTTTAGCAAGACTGGCACCGTTCGCAACCAAACACGGGCCTGAGTCACTGAAATGGCTGGTTCACATGGAGAGGCCGAATTCAGATCATCAGATGTTTGTGCTCCTTGAAGTATGGGCAGAACCATGTGAGGATTACAGAGTACAGTGAAGACCTCAGACCTGCTGTCTTTTTGGTGTTTCAAGTGGGATCCGAGCGAGTCCCTTTGATTTGATGTGCGAGTCCAGACAAATAATAAGCATCAGCATTCAGCTTAGATATCAATTCAGAGATGACGCGGCAGAATGGATGGCCTCGTCATTTACAACTTCGATAAACCCACCAACGGTGGGGAAAGTTAAATATGCCCTTAGGGCAAAAAATAAATAAATAAATAAATAAATAAATAAATAATATATAAAAACAAAGGCCTCGCGTGGGGAACCAACATGGACTTGAGAGAGTCGTTTGCATTGTCATTTCATCCAATGGATACAGGTAGGGAGAAAGTTGTGTGAGAGACTTCTGAGCGCACGTACGAGTGCTTCTGCTGCTGTGTGCGCTTCCTCCGATCCGGCCGCAATCCGCGAGCAGACCATGTGCCACCGCCGAGCTAAAGCTAGCACTAGCAGAAGAGTGCCGTATCTGCTGCCTGGCGATCCGGTGCTGTGTGGAGCAAGTCCTTTATGTTAGCTTGTTGAAACTCAGAAGACTTGATGCATGGGGAGCTGCTGATTAATTAACTGTTTTGAGAATTTCCTCTTTTCTTTAGTGTATGAGTGAAGCTGGAGTGGACGGGGCTCTCATAGTTCAACCTACTAATCATATGTTTGATCATTCTTTGGTAACTAGGTAAGATTTTTTTTCTTGCACTGATCCATTTCAATCGGACACCACCTGAATTAGTCAAATGACTATATCAGTAATTTATTTCATTTTCGTTTTTTCCGCCTGCAGTACGTTGAAGAAATATCCATCCAAGTTCATTGGTTGCTGTCTTGCGAATCCTGCAGAAGATGGGAGTGGGATTAAACAACTTGAACACCTGATTGTACATGTAACCTCTTGGAATTTTCTTCTAGCACAACAGGAATGATCCATTCTTCTATTTTCTAATATGTAGTCCCTTCGCTTATCACCAGGAAAAATACCGTGCTGTGAGGTTCAACCGAGACTTATGGCCAGCTGGTCAAAAGGTTTGCAAATAGGAAAATGAGCAACCCTTTTCCTCTACTTATTAATTGGGATTGATGATCAATGTGGCCTGAAGGAAAAAAAATGTTTCAAATAAACAGATGACTAATGATGTCGGAAGGTCATTATTTTCGAAGGCAGGAGAACTTGGAGCACCAGTTGCAATACTGACAAAGAAGGTAAAAGATGCATTCCTCTCCAAGATGTGTCTGCAGCTACTATAGGAGTTTGAGATTCTGACAAAAAAATAATTGAGCAATATGTTCACATCCTTAAGAGAAGAAAGGTTCACATTTGGACAAAGAGTTACTAAATATTGTCAGGTTGTGCCACTAGAGCTAAATGAAATGAGCAAATTCTTAGCCCTGTTAACTATACAAGTTACTGGTTAGATGAGTTTATGAGAACCCCATCTGCATCTTTTTTTTTGCAAAAATAAATTTGCATGAAATTGGACTCCTTCAATGTAAAGTAACAGGGATTTTACTATGCTCTCTTTGTTACTATTCTTTGTTCTTGTGTATGCAGGGAATTGGTCCATATATTCAAGAAATAGAGGAGCTCTGTAGGGATTATCCTGCAACTACTGTTATTCTTGATCATATGTCTTTCTGCAAGCCACCAACGTAAGCTTTTGTTTTCGCTTGTTCATAGTTTGCAGGAATGTATTCATATGAAGCTATGGCCTAGTAGCTTATGTGTTGCATTGACATACAGGAACGATGAAGAAGAGAAGGCACTCTCTTCGTTTCTAAACTTATCCAGATTCCCACAGGTAATGTATGAAATTTGCTTATTTGTCTGTTAGCAGATGAATATGATCATGAAAAATATCATTCCTTGTTCAAGCAAGCCATTTTCAGTATCAGGTGACATAGCACCCTCAGGTTTTGCTTTCAGAGATCATGGGACAGTAACATTATTTTGTGCGAGCAGTACCTGACCTGATTTTTTTTGTCGAATACTTGCATCAAGAATAAAGCTGACCCCTAATGCCAGATTGTAGCAGAAGTTGCCTAGCTAGTACTCTCTTCGTCACAATATTTGTCACTCTTGCCAATCTCACACAAAATAAGGAGCATTGAAGACGGAAAACTATTCCCTCACTAAATACATCACTGCCTCAATGGCTTCCATACCATTGGCTGGTGCATTTGGCTAGGAGGATGTGATTAGGTGTTGCGGCTACATTGATTAAGGGTAGGGAGTTAATAAAACTGAATCTGCAGGGGAGGGTAGGGAGTTGATGATGCTTTGGAATGTGAAAATGGTAAGTAATTTGAGAAAAAAAAATCCTAGAATGACAGATATTGTGAAACGGAGGGGTGTAGTGCACTTCTACTTTGTGCTTTGGTATCACTATACTTGCTCTAAAGCCATAATGCATTACTTCAACAGGTTTATGTCAAATTCAGTGCTCTTTTCCGCATCACCAGAGAGGCATATCCATATGAAGACACTGCTCAGCTTCTTTCCCGTGCGATATCTCGCTATGGAGCCAGTCGAATAATGTGGGGGAAGGTGAATTCACAGACCCACTGATAGTTTAAATTGATCATACACTTTACAGTGCCTGTTTGTGGAAAACAAGTGTTGAATCATCACAGAAACCCCAGCAGCAGTTACATACTCGATGCTCCTCACTGAAAGGAAAAGATATCTTATATTGAATATAGAAATAATATAGCCCCTTCATCCTCTGGTACGAACACTATTGCCATGGATTAATTATTCTTTGAACATGTCTGCAGTGACTTTCCCTATGTTGTTCCTGAATGTGGCTACAAAGGAGGAAGGGAGGCGATTTCTCTTGTTGCAGGCAAGATACCTGTTTCCCCATCAGATTTGGAATGGATTTTTGGGGAAAACAGTAAGCCAACTATTCCAAGGTGCATGGGTTACTCCATGATCACTGTAGCTGGTAGGACATTGTGTAACAGAGCAACTATATTAAGGGGAATATTTGTCCTATTTTACAGTGTTCCACTGACACGAATAAACCTGGTATCTACACCAGGCTGCTTGAATGTTGGCATGGATACTCTCTTAAGCCATATGGTGTGTTCTCCTTCTAGCTTGGCTAGCTATCCAAGCCTAGTCTGTTCCCACTAAGTCAATCCCTTGTTGTTTGGTTGTCTGCATTGTCTAAACAGGCTAGCAAATGATGTGTTTGGTTGTTTGGTTTGTTGTGTACAGAATCACCCCTTCAAACTGGTAACACTACTACACAAGGATTAATCTGAAAAGGAGGTGATCTGGCCACACCTTCAAGCACGGCTACCTTGTTTAGGCGGGCCAAATTGATTAATGGAGGCGGATATTGCAACCATCTCCAATAAAATGTTACGGTTAATGCGGATTAATGGAGTGGTTGCTTTCCCCGCAGCCTGAACCAGGTCGGGCCTGGATCTAGGTTGTGCGCTGCTGCCGACGTAGGGGAACTCGATCCGCGACGGGGGAGCTTGATCCGCCGCTGCATCTGGCCGTCGTGGTGGAGCCTACTACCACCGAAGGAGGAGATCCATGTCGCGCACCTGGACGAGATCCAGATGCGCCGGATCTGCATGCGCAAAGGGAGGGAGGGAGCCCGCTGGATCTGCCTGAGGCTGGCTTGCTGGGTCCGCCACAGTTGTCGGATTCGCCCACACCGGGGCCAGATCCGGCCTTCCCATGCGTCGGCTGAGCTCGAGGGAGAGGGATGCATCGCTCATCAGGCCAGATCCTACCTCCCCATGCACCAGCATCATCGGATCCTCCCATGCTAGGGCCATAGTCACAAAATTCCCGGAATGATTGGGTCATGGAACGAGGATCGTGGAACGTGAAACGCTCCTTGAGAAAGGATTTTTCACTGTCAGGACGAAACTGAACCACATTTCCAGAACACGGAACGTGGCACCGTACCACGTTCTTGGTGATTGTGGTTGGGGCCAGATCCGGCCTCCCCGTGTACTGGCTGAGCTCGAGGGAGAGGGATGCACCGCCGGCCTCCCTGTGTGCCAACTGAGCTCGAGGGAGAGGGTTGCACCTCCGGCCTCTGTGGGGTGAGATGATGAGGAGAGGGAGGTGCACGCATCCTACGCCGGCTATGGGAGAGAGGGAGGAGCCGTCGCCGGGGCTGCCATGGGAGAGAGGGAGAGGAGAGGAATTCCTTGTCATCGCTCCTCCCTATGGTAAAAATTTAAATAACAATACATGCAATACTTCCGGTGAAATACTACAATGGTATTATGTGCACTTGCAGAATTCTTATTTTCTAACTCACACTATTAAATACCAACAGAGGGGGCGTGGTGAGAGTTTTTTAAATTACACAGTAGAATGCAGACACTCGTAACACACACACTCAGCTCTATGAATGAATGTACACAAACCCTACTCCTATAAGCACCTTTGAAAACTGGGCTGGCAAATCCTCGAGACGTGATTGATGAAGTCATCATAGGTGCCTTGTTGTTGACAAGACCGTCGCGTACAACTGATGGCCTTGTTCGGTTAGGCATAAAAGCGGTTGATGCTGATGCTAATTTGTTGTGAGAGAAAAACACTTCTAACTAGTCATAAAATTCTGGCGGCTGTTGTCCATGTGGGCCGAAGGGAGAAGAGAGTTAGGCTGGCTGAGCTAGAGTGGATGGCTGGGCCAAGGGGTGGGGAAAGTTGGGCCCACGCGGTTGACTTGGCCTGATGGGAGGAGGGGCAGCTGTAAGGTCCAAAAAGGCTAGAGGGGGGTGAATAGCCTAATTAAAACTTCTACAAGATTTACTTAACCACAAGTGTTAGTACAAAAGGTGGCAAAATACACTAGCTCTAACTAATTAAGCAAGCCACCTACACAAGTCTAGTACAAGGCTATCCACTAAACACAACAACAACTACAAGCTAGAAACAAGGAGTAACGCGAGAGAAGAGCTTTGAGTGATTATACCGCCGTGTAGAGATGAGAAGAACCAATCAATCAATCACACAAGAGAAATCCTCGGGAAGAGAATGACACAAGAATTTATCCCGAGGTTCACTTGCTTCCCGGCAAGCTACTCCCCGTTGTGGCGATACACCCACTTGTCGGTTCGCGAGCTAATCGACTATTAAGAGTGAAGCCCTCGGCGGGCGCCGCACAACCGCACACAAGATGGGGATCCTCCAAGCCACGAGCTCCACTAGAGTATCCAATTCGTGAGCTCCCACGGGGAAGGATCAAGAACCCCTTACAACACTTGGTGAGGGCTCCAACAATCTCCAATTGCGAGCTCAATCACCTCCACTACTCCAAGCCGTCTACCGCGTCAGGAAACATGGAAGAGTAACAAGAAATCCACAGCAACTCGAAGATCAAGTGCCTTTAGAATGCAACTCTCAAGTAATGCACTTGAATCTCACTCAATCTCACTCAAGATGTGCAACCAAGCAAAGAGATGAGTGGAGGGGTTGTTCTCTAGATCAAAGGATGTCTCAAGATTTCAAATGTGCAAGAGGGAAGCCCCCAAACCCGGCCACCATCTATTTATAGCCCCACGAACGAATATGTCCGTTACCCCTTCACTGGGCGAGTTTTCGGATCGACTGGACGCGCCGGTCGAACTGACCGGACGCGCAGGTCACTAGCGTGCTCCAACGGCTAGTTTTCGCGCGTATAAACTTGTATTGACCGCACGCAGGTCACTAACGGGACCGCACGCAGGTCACAGCGAAACAGCAAACAGAGAGGTTCCAGTAAGCTCCCGATGCGACCAGACTCGCAGCAGCGTCCGGTCACTTTTGCACGTGAAAAGCACTGACCGGACACGCTGACCGGACGCGCAGGTGCTGACGGGAAGCGTCCGGTCACGAGTCCGGTCACAAACCACTCTTCGGTAAAACGGCAATAACTCTTAGCTCCGAACTCCAATTTCGATGATCTTGGACATTTTGGAAAGCTTACTCAGAGGGCTACACAACCCATATGAACACTTAATCCAAGTCACAATGTATCAAAGCAGTATTCCACTCCAAGAGCCATCCTAGTGTCCGGAGAACACTGAAAAACCTTTCTCCCTTCATCAAGTTGATCAAAATCAACTCCAACACCTTCTCCTTTGCAAATATGCCAACACCATCAAGTGTACACCACCATGTGCATGTGTGTTAGCATTTCACAAACATTTTCAAAGGGTTATGTTAGCTCTCAACTAGATCCTAATGCATATATATGCTCAAGACATTGATCTAGTGACACTTGATTCCCGAGCTAACCGTGATTGCCCATCTTGATAGTCGGCTATGTATCCTAAACCCAGTCAATCACTTCTCTACTCATCTTAGACCGGCAAAAGGAAAACCCTATGGTTATACCTTTGCCTTGCACTCTTAGATCCTTCTCCTCCACTTGATCATCATGTCCATCATTTTATGTGCATTCCTTCATGATCTTGCTCATCATTTCATGCATCAAATCATGTGGTCTTGTGGCCATCTCTCCATGCCATTTCCACCTCCATCACATGTTGCTTATTTCTGGCTTAATCACACTTGATCACATAACATTAGCAAATTTGGTGTCACTCAATTTCCAAAACCAAACTTGGGCTTTCAATCTCCCCCTTTTTGGTAATTGATGACAACCACCACAAAGATATGAAATGAAATCAATTTTCAATTTTGATAATATTAGCTCCCCCTACATATGTGCTTCCATGAGTTTGGTTCAATTGTGCACATATGTATGAATTTGAATTTTGGGAGAAATTGATGCTAAGGTATATAGAATGGACCTTTGAAGCATGATACCAATCGGAGTTGCCTTTATATACCATCCTTAGCATCGATGTAGCTAGACACGACTTGTAATACATCACTTGTAAAGATCACAAACACTAAAATACCTCGTGAGATCAACATTATAAGCAAAGGTGTCTAGATACCACTTGTAAAGCTACTCTCAACAATTCATCATTCAAGATCTATTTCTAGCATTCACCACACAAGCATGAATATCGAGTTTAAATTTGCAATGCAACACATCATCATGTTAATGCACATACAAATGTAACAAAGTGTTCATGAGCTTGCTCCCCCTACTTGTGTGCTCAATCTTAATTGACCCCTTTCCAATGTCATATCTTTTTCTTTCTCTCCCCATTTTTGCTTTCTCTCCCTTTCTATATCTTTGTGACTTACTTCTCCCCCTTTGTCAACAATCACCAAAAAGGTGCCAATTTTAGTGAGAGTTAAGTCAATCAATATGAGGAGTCCAAATTATGGTTTAATCTAGATCACTTGCATAGAATATGTAATTCGGTTTGATCCAATGACAAGCTTCTTCACACCTCATAAAGTATAAGGGTTATCTTGACCATGTTGAATTACACATCATGAGCTCATTTTCTAGATTCAACACTAGGTTTGCAAGCCCATAAACATGTCATATGCTACCACTAGATCAAACAAACATAGAAGCAATAGTGGTACCATATATACATTAAAATCATTTGATTTTCATGAATGAGCCTATTTGTCATGCAAATATGTCTATATGTTCTAAACATGTCCTTAGCAAAGTATGAATGATACGCCAAACAACTTTACCTTGCATTGTCGAAGGAGAGGCATGTCATATAAGAATGTGGGGTTGCACTCATTTCAAGTTGGAGAAGTCAAGTATGTTCAATTCATTCTTCAACTTGTAAAATCTTTTCTCATCAAGTGGCTTTGTGAATATGTCGGCTAATTGATCTTCGGTGCCAATGCCTTGTATACAAATATCACCCTTTTGTTGATGGTCTCTTATGAAGTGATGTCTTATGTCAATGTGCTTGGTTCTTGAATGTTGAACCGGATTTTGTGTCATCTTGATAGCACTTTCATTGTCACAAAACAATGGCACATTCTTAAATTTGATTTCAAAGTCATTCAAGGTAGCTTTCATCCAAAGCAATTGTGCACAACAACTACCGGCGCTAATGTATTCAGCCTCGGTGGTAGATAGTGCAACACTATTTTGTTTCTTTGATGACCATGAAACAAGAGACCTTCCAAGCAATTGACAAGTACCACTTGTGCTCATTCTATCAATCTTGCAACCACCATAGTCGGAGTCCGAATATCCAATCAACTCAAAATTAGACCCCTTTGAAAACCATAATCCAATATCATGAGTGCCCTTAAGATATCTCAATATCCTCTTGGTTGCTTTCAAGTGACTTTCTCTAGGTGAAGCTTGATATCTTGCACACTTGCACACACTAAACATCACATCCGGCCTAGAAGCGGTGACATATAGCAAACTTCCAATCATAAACCGGTATAGCTTTTGATCTACCATGTTGCCACTAGCATCAACACCCAATTGATCATTTGTGCCCATTGGTGTACTCATTGGCTTAGCATCTTGCAATCCAAACTTCTTGATCATGTCCTTGATGTACTTCCCTTGACTTACAAAAGTGACATTCTTCATTTGCTTGATTTGAAGTCCAAGAAAGTAACTAAGCTCTCCAATCATAGACATCTCAAACTCATTTGCCATCATTTTTCCAAACTCTTCACAAAAATCTTGATTGGTTGATCCAAAAATGATATCATCCACATAAATTTGCAACACGAACAAGTCAATGCCTATCTTCTTGGTGAAGAGAGTGGTGTCAACCTTTCCCATCTTGAACCCTTTAGAGAGAAGAAAGTCCCTCAATCTTTCATACCATGCTCTAGGTGCTTGCTTCAAACCATACAATGCCTTCTTTAGCTTGAAAACATGGTCGGGTTTCTTGTCATCTTCAAAACCGGGAGGCTGCTCAACGTAAACTTCTTCGTTGATGTAGCCATTGAGAAATGCACTCTTGACATCCATTTGATGGAGCTTGATGTTGTGTGCACAAGCATATGCTAATAAGATTCTAATTGCCTCCAATCTTGCAACCGGTGCATATGTCTCACCAAAGTCAAGACCTTCAACTTATGTGTAACCTTGTGCTACCAATCTTCCTTTGTTTCTCACAACTACACCATCTTGATCTTGCTTGTTTCTAAAGACCCACTTAGTACCAATCACATTGTAGTTCTTCGGCCTTTCAACAAGTTCCCAAACTTGATTTCTAGTGAAGTTGTTTAGCTCTTCATGCATGGCATTTACCCAATCGGAATTCTTCAATGCATCTTCTATCTTCTTTGGTTCTTCTAATGAGACAAATGAGTAATGCTCACAAAATGATGCTAGTCTTGATCTAGTTTGCACACCACTTTAAATTCCACCAATGATTTGATCCAATGGATGATCTCTTGCAATGCTAGTAGGTTGGAGTATTGGGAGTTGATTGCTTTCACTTGCTTGACCTTGATCTTGAGCCTCATCATGAGTACCACTTGAGCTTGCTTGATTTGTATCAATTTGCACATCTTGATTAATCATATGTATATCACCATCATCATCAATTTGCCTCAGCCTTATGTCACCAATGTCCATGCTCTTCATTGCATTTGACAATTGATCTCCTCTCACATCATCAAGGTTTTGGACTTCATTTTGAGATCCTTGGGTTTCATCAAACTCAACATCATGAACTTCTTCCAAGGTGCCATTTGTGAGATTCCAAACTCTATATGCTTTGCTTGCGGTAGAATAACCAAGTAAGAACCCTTCATTACATTTCTTTTGAAACTTGCTCAATCTAGTGCCTTTCTTGAGAATATAGCATTTGCAACTAAACACTCTAAAGTATGCAATGTTGGGCTTTCTTCCATTCAATAGCTCATATGGTGTCTTCCCAAGATTTCCATGGCAATAGAGACGGTTGCTACAATAGCATGCCGTGTTGATGGCTTCACTCCAAAATGAATGACTAACATTGTATTCACTTAGCATTGATCTAGCCATATCAATTAAGGTTCTATTTTTTCTTTCAACTACACCATTGGATTAAGGAGTGTATGTTGGTTAGAATTGATGTCAATACCAAGATCATCACATAAATCTTCAATTCTTGTGTTCTTGAACTCACTACCATTGTCACTTCTAATCTTCTTGATGGTAGTCTCAAACTCATTTTGCACCCTTTTGACAAAAGATTTGAATAGATCATGTACATCACTCTTGTCATAAAGAAAGAACACCCAAGTGTATCTAGTGTAGTCATCCACTATCACAAAACCATACTTGTTGCCACCAATGCTAGTGTATGTTGTTGGCCCAAACAATTCCATGTGCAATAGCTCAAATGCCTTTGATGTGCTCATTTCACTCTTACTAGGATGTGCATTTCCAACTTGTTTGCCGGCTTGATAAGCACTACAAGGTTTATCCTTTTCAAAGGTGACATCCTTCAAGCCTCTAAGTCATGCCTCAAAAGTTTGTTCAATTGTTTCATTCCAACATGACCAAGCCTTCTATGCCATAACCAACCCATACTAGATTTGCTAAGCAAGCATGATGTCAATTGTGCCTCACTATCATTGAAGTCAACCAAGTATAAGCTACCATGTCTAAATCCTTTGAATATCAAATTTGATCCATCAACACTGATGACTTCAACTTCATCACTACCAAATATGCACTTGAAGCCAAGGTCACAAAGTTGTGCCACCGACAAAAGATTGAAATCCAAGCTCTCAACTAGTAATACATTAGATATGCTCATGTCATTTGAGATAGCAATTTTACCAAGCCCTTTGACCTTGCCTCTTTTGTTGTTGCTGAAAGTGATAGCATCAAAACTACCATTTTGACTTGTATTAATTGATTTGAACATACAAGAGTCTCCGGTCATATGTTGAGTGCACCCACTATCATGCACCCAATGCCTTCCTCCGGCTTTGTAATTGACCTACAAGACAAGATCAATTCTTTTTAGGTACCCAAACTTGTTTGGGTCCTCCAAGGTTAGTGACCAAGCTCTTTGGTACCCAAATGGCTTTCTTCTTTGAGCCCATCCATGGTGTACCAATGAACTTAGCATGAACACCATTAGTACCCTTGGTAAGCATATAGAAAGAATCAAGATTAATCGAGGATACATTAGCATTGGATTTCTTATTCATGCAATGTTGCTCTATGTGACCAACTTGCTTGCAACTTTTGTAATAGCTAGCATTGTTCTTCACAAAATGAGTCTTGTGAGGAGCAAAAGCGGCCTTGCCTTTCTTGGGGTTATAGCCCAATCCCTCTTTGTAGAGAGAAGCTCTTTGGCTACCCAAACACATAAGCAAGCGGTCCTCACCACCATAAGCCTTACCTAAGGTGTGATTAAGCTCTTTTACCTCCTTGAGATTCTCATTCTTAACTATAAGTGTGGAGTCACAAGTGAAACAATCACTTCTAGATGAGGATGATGTAGATGCGCTACATGAAGGGTTAGTGGGAGCAACAACAATAGGTTTATGAAAAGATTCATCAATTATATCACATGATATGCCTATGTTGCAAGTTTTAGTTTTCTCAACATTAGTTGGCATGTTTTCACATTTTTCAACTAGAGAGGAGTGAGCTCCTTCAAGCTTAGAGTGAGACTTTTGAAGCTTCTTATAGTCTGCCTTTAGACTCTCATAAGATGCCCTAAGCTCATCAAGTTCTTGCATACGGTTTTTCTTATCCTTAAGCAATCCCTTGCACTCCTTTCTAGATTCTTTAAAATGTTGAGTGCAATCTTCTAGCATAGTGATTAGTTCATCTTTAGTTAGATCATCATCATCGCTATCACTATCACTAGCACTATCATGATCACTCTTATCTTCGGATGATACCTTAGCGGCCTTATCCATGAAGCATGATGGAGTGTCAAATATGGAGCTCTTCTCTTGAATAGCAATGCTAGCATGCCCCTTCTTCTTGTAGTCCTCATCATCACTTGAGGAATCATCACTATGTCATGTAGCAACATGAGAATCATTCTTCTTCTTATGAGAGCTCTCCTTCTTTTCTTGCTTCTTCTTTTGCTTCTTCCGCTCTTTGTTGATAGCATCTTCATCATCACTATCATAAGGACATTTAGTGATGAGATGGTCCTTGCTATGACATCTAAAGCATCTCATAGTTTGCTCATTCTTCTCAGATGAGTTCTTCCTCCTCCTTGCACGATAGCCCTTCTTCAATAATTTGCCAAATTGCTTGACAAAGAGAGCCATCTTCTCATCAATGTCATCACTATCACAAGAGCTTGAGTCTTCATCATTTAATGATTCAATCTTGGACTTTCCCTTGGATGTGGTGGCTTTGAATGCCACACTCTTCTTCTTCTCATCATCCTTCTTCTCACTTTCCTTCTTCTTCTTTTTGACCAACTCCTCTTTCTCATCATCTTCTCTATATGAATCATCGGTCATCACTTCTTAGAATACTTGTTGAGGAGTTGAATCTTTCAATGTTGTCCTCACAAGTACAGTGATCAACATGTCAAACCTCTTGGGTAAGCTTCTCAAGAACTTCATGGAGAATTGATTGTCCTTGACCTCCTCACCAAGTGCCTTGAGTTCATTCACAATGACTTGCAATCTATGAAACATCTCCGGCACACTCTCATCTTCTTGTATCTTGAAGCTAGAGAACTTTTCTTGTAAAATGCATTCTTTGGCGGTCTTGGTGCCTTCGGTGCCCTCATAAGTCTCTTCTAGCTTTGTCTAAGCATCATGAGCAATTTCAATGTTCTTCACTTGCTCAAATGTCTTGCCATCTAGTGCCTCATGAAGAGCACTAATGGCAATGTCATTGCATTGGAGCTTCTTCTCCTCCACCGGTGTTGGTGCTTCCGGATTAGCAACCTCAAATTTGGTTTTGGTGACCTTCCACACTTCTCTATTGATTGACTTGAGGTGTGCGGTCATCTTAACCTTCCAAAATACATAATTTGTGCCATCAAAGTGTGGTACCTTCTTTGTGTTGATGATGTGCAAGCTTAATTGAGCCATTTCTTCTTCACCGTAGGTTGTTAAGCCTCAAATAAATGGTGCCTCAGCTCCGATACCACTTGTAAGGTCCAAAAAGGCTAGAGGGGGGTGAATAGCCTAATTAAAACTTCTACAAGATTTACTTAACCACAAGTGTTAGTACAAAAGGTGGCGAAACAAAATGCACTAGCTCTAACTAATTAAGCAAGCCACCTACACAAGTCTAGTACAAGGCTATCCACTAAACACAACAACAACTACAAGCTAGAAACAAGGAGTAACGCGAGAGAAGAGCTTTGAGTGATTATACCGTTGTGTAGAGATGAGAAGAACCAATCAATCAATCACACAAGAGAAATCCTCGGGAAGAGAACGACACAAGAATTTATCCCGAGGTTCACTTGCTTCCCGGCAAGCTACTCCCCGTTGTGGCGATACACCCACTTGTCGGTTCGCGAGCTAATCGACTATCAAGAGTCGAGCCCTCGGCAGGCGCTGCACAACTGCACACAAGATAGGGATCCTCTAAGCCACGAGCTCCACTAGAGTATCCAATTCGTGAACTCCCACGGGGAAGGATCAAGAACCTCTTACAACACTTGGTGAGGGCTCCAACAATCTCCAATTGTGAGCTCAATCACCTCCGCTGCTCCAAGCCGTCTACCACATCGGGTAACACGGAAGAGTAACAAGAAATCTGCAGCAACTCGAAGATCAAGTGCCTCTAGAATGCAACTCTCAAGTAATGCAATTGAATCTCACTCAATCTCACTCAAGATGTGCAACCAAGCAAAGAGATGAGTGGAGGGGTTGTTCTCTAGCTCAAAGGATGTCTCAAGGTCTCAAATGTGCAAGAGGGAAGCCCCCAAACCCGGCCACCATCTATTTATAGCCCCACGAACGAATATGTCCGTTACCCCTTCACTGGGTGAGTTTTCAGATCGACCAGACACGCCTGTCGAACTGACCGGACGCGCAGGTCACTAGTGTGCTCTAACGGCTAGTTTTCGCGCGTATAAACTTATATTGACCGGACGCGTAGGTCACTAACGGGACCGGACACGCAGGTCACAGCGAAACAGCGAACAGAGAGGTTCCAGTAAGCTCCCAACGCGACCAGACGCGTCCGGTCATCACTGACCGGACTCGCAGCAACATCCGGTCACTTTCGCACGCGAAAAACACTGACTGGATGCGCTGGTGCTGACTGGATGTGTCCTGTCACGAGTCCGGTCACAAACCACTCTTCGGTAAAACGGCGATAACTCTTAGCTCCGAACTCCGATTTCGATGATCTTAGACATTTTGGAAAGCTTACTTAGAGGGCTACACAACCCATATGAAAACTTAATCAAGTCACAATGTATCAAAGCAGTATTCCGCTCCAAGTCCATCTTAGTGTCCGGAGAACACCGAAAAATCTTGCTCCCTTCACCAAGTTGATCAAAATCAACTCCAACACCTTCTCCTTTGCAAATGTGCCAACACCATCAAGTGTACATCACCATGTGCATGTGTGTTAGCATTTCACAAACATTTTCAAAGGGTCATGTTAGCTCTCAACTAGATCCTAATGCATATGCTCAAGACATTGATCTAGTGGCACTTGATTCCCGAGCTAACCGTGATTGCCCCTCTTGATAGTCGGCTATGTATCCTAAGCCCGGTCAATCACTTCTCTACTCATCTTAGACTGGCAAAAGGAAAACCATATGGTTATACCTTTGCCTTGCGCTCTTAGATCCTTCTCCTCCACTTGATCATCATGTCCATCATTTTATGTGCATTCCTTCATAATCTTGCTCATCATTTCATGCACCAAATCATGTGGTCTTGTGGCCATTTCTCCATGTCATTTCCACCTCCATCACATGTTGCTTATTTCTGGCTTAATCACACTTGATCACATAACATTAGCAAATTTGGTGTCACTCAATTTCCAAAACCAAACTTGGGCTTTCAGCAGCACGATCTGGGTCACTGGGTGAAACAGCGGGTGGGCCGGCTGCATGAGTAAAGGAGAGGTGGGCTGGCTAAAAGTCCCTAGTTTGGTTTTGGCTAATTGATGAAACCCTAGTACTAATCTCAAGTGCTTAAGTGTGATAGCAAAAGGTGATTGGTACCCTCCAAGGTGATGGCGAAGATGCATGATGAACATGTTGGTTCGGTGCCTAACTTGGAGAAGAAGATGGAGGTGAAGGCAACCCTATGGAGCTCAAGGCAAAGGTATAAAATAGGGATTTTCTTTTGGTGATCAAGACACCTAGAGGGTGTGATCAGATTTAGGATCGATAGTCGTACTATTAAGAGGGAAATTCTTAGGCTATGTTGATCATGAAAAGTGCCTCTAGGTGATGACTTATATGCATATACATTAGGACCTAGAGTGAACTAACTCCGTGCATGCAAAATGATTTGGACAACATGCTAACACACATGCACTTGATGAAGTGCACTTGGTGGTGTTGGCACATTTGCAACGGCGGTGAAGTTTTAGTGGTAGAAAGGGTTTGGGATCGGCGGGATTCGACACTTTCAGGAAGTGAAAACGCTATTTTCTGAGTGACCAGACACGGTGGTCGAGCTGACCGGACGCTAGGGTCACGTCCGGTCAGTTCATCTCGTGGGCAGAGGAGCAGCGCATGCACCTGCGTGTCAGGTGCGAAGCGACCGGACGCGTTGCATCAGCGTCCGGTCGGTGTGATGTCAGCGGTGAGCGAGGCAGTGAATTGAGAAGAGTTGACTGGACGCTGGGGTGTGTTTGATCGCATCCCACCAGACGCGTCCAGTCACGAAAATACATCTCTAGTAGCTCTCGGTACTTGATCGGATGCTGTGTTGGTTGGCGTCAGGTGTGAGGTGCTGGAGCGTCCGGTCAGCAGCTTGGTAGCGCAAGCGTGTGGCGACCGGACGCCGGGCGTGCGTCCAGTGTGTGAACACCTGTAAGTGCATTCGCCCCTATCATGGGTTTTTGATAATTAATGACAATCAAATTAGGGACTAACATGTTGATCTAAGTGTATATGCAGGTGTTAGTCTATTGAAAGAATTCAACGATGATATTCAGTGACAATAGCACCCCCAAATCCTTTTTATGGAAAGTGTTTCGCCTCAAGTGCTTCTTTGGTTTTATATTTTGACTTGAGTCATAGGAAACGCCGCACTATCAAGAGGGATACAAATTAGACTAGCTTGATGGGGATAAGAGTGCTCATGTTGGTCTATTTCATGCGCTTGAGAGACACCCTTGCACTCACGGACACTTAGAGATATCCTTTGTTGCCAGGGTGGACCGGTAGTACTGACGGTCTTCCACCTGTGGTACTGGTAGGCTTAGAGCCAGCGCAGCAGTGTTGCCTGAGTTCTGTGAGAATTTGAACTATTGGAAGTACCGGTGAAACACCGGTAGTACCGGTAGGTCATTTCTCCGCACAAGTCCTGCGCGCCTGTAGGAGAGCCCAAAGGTCGAAACCCTAGGGACCGGTAGTTCTGGTGAAGTACCACCGGTAGTGCCGACACCTCTTCGGCAGAGCTAAGTATAAATAGCTCTCTCCCTCACTTCTAACCATTACCCATCTCATTCCTTGTGACTCACCTGTAGTGAAAAGAGCTCCCAAACATTGACTCACCCTCTCTCTCTCTCTCCTCTTGCTCCTAGATTCAATCCTTGCAAGATTTGAGCTAGTGAAGAGAGATTTGAAAGTGGAAAGCTTTGATTCATGACTTGAGCACTTGGTTCCCCTTCTAGCCAGTTTTATTTGTGTTTATTACTCTTGGGTTCTTGGAACCCTAGCCGGCTAGGCGTTCTTCGGGTTGCCCGTGTTGCTCCACTTGTGAGGGCACCCCAAAGTGTTTGTATCACCCTGTTCTTCTTAGTGGAAATCTCAAGTGACCTTTGTGGTTGCTTTGAGGGAGGCAAGGAGGTGAAAGAGACTCCGACCTTAGTGGTCACCTTAGCAACGAGGACGTAGGAACTCCTTTATGGGGTTGCCGAACCTTGGGATAAATCTTGTGTCCCACGTGCTTGTTGTTGCTTGTGATTACTTGTGATATTACTTGTTCCTCATGTTCTCCTACTCTTACATCCTCTCTTATAGGTTGGAGATGCTTGATCTACCACTTTGTGAGGAACCAAACAAAGGGGAGTTCAACATCTTCATCAACATCATCTAGGAGTGTGGGGTAAAACTCAGATCTGGATTCATAGCTCATAATACTTGGATTTCACAGCCTCTGTAGGCTACCAGTAGTACCGGTATACTACCATCGGTAGTACTGGTCACACCTGACCGGTAGTACCGGTCCTGTATTTAACTTTTGCTTTGAGTTTTTGAGTTTCAGGTTTTTAGGTACGCCTATTCACCCTCCTCTAGGCCGACTAGATCCTTTTAGTTGGTATCTGTAATGGATCAACATGATTATACGAGATTAAGTAAGAAAATCTTCCGCCGAGGCAGATAATTTACCAAACTTAAGCCCGTACAATCCAAGATTCCGTGAAATCACGAAGGATTTCAAACCAACCAACATTCCAACTAAGATCATAATGGTTTAGTAGCCACCATCACATGTTACATAAAGTTCGCAACAACAGTAGAATACATCAGAGTTCAGAACATAAAGTTATTACAACAGAAGTTCAAATTAACATAGCGAAAGCAAGTACTTTTAAAACCACACACACACACACTTAGTTCAGATACAATGCCAACAGGTAGTCATCTCCCACAAAAGCATCAGAGGAGAGATACAGAGTGACCATTGCCCTTGGTCCTAGTTGTCGCCCATCGCTGGATACAGGCAGTTAATGCAGTACCGTAGTACATTTGACCATCTGCAACAACAATGGGAACAACGCCCTGAGTACGAGAAGGTACTCAGCTAGACTTACCCATCTTAAACCAAAAATAAGTGACACCAAGGAGCATGCAAGGCTTTCTTTAGTGGGCTAGCTGACTCATTTGCGAAAAGCATAAACTACTATGAAGAAACCATTTTAAGTACTTTGCATCATCTTTATTATAACCTATCCAACTAGGTAAGCACCTATACTATAGCAATCACTTGATTAACCCATAACATCCAGTTACCATTTTAGATTTAGCATCTCCAATTCCATCCAATAACCATCAATGCTCCATCATAATTACTACGATGCTGTAGCTCGAGTCAAGTGCTCACTATCCAGGAGCGATGGCGATTCGAATCAATTCCTAACCAGCTGATGATTTATTCCTCACACAAACCACACTCACTCACGAAGTGAGCTATAGGTCACCAATGACACTTTCCAAGTAGCCGCGGGATAACAGTCATGGACCGCACTACCCAGGGACCGACCGACTGCCAGGACGCACCTTGGGCTCACTCTTCGCGTCCCCGTCATACCCCCCTTCAGCACCAGTCTGCCAATCCGAGTTTATCCCGGCTTGAATAGTGTCACTAGCTTCGTGGTCGAAAGGTGCTTTATTTGGCCAGCTAAATGTGAGGCATGCGTTCAACATGACAAGAGGGACGAGCAACGATCGGTCCTTAATCGACACAGACAGAAAACTAATAGCACCCCAGAACCCTGTCTGGTTGCTTCCAACTTTTCTGTCCAGTCTCCAATTATCCATCAACACATGGTTAATTCCAAGATATCATTCTTTCTATGGCTAAATTCTTCCAGTAACCACCTATCAATGTAGGTGACCGGAAATCACCGATCGCTACCGGTCTAAGCAAGGCTAAGCAATTATTCGATCCTGACCTAACAGGGTAACATATAACCAGGTGGACAAGGATAGTAATAAATGCAACAATGGTTTCACTCAACTCCTATAACTTAATGCATTATTATGTAACTCATACGTAAAGAATTGCTTGAATAAAATAGGGAATTTAGAATGCTCCGGGGCTTGCCTCTTTCAAACGAACTAGGCTGGTGATCTACGCACTCGGGCAACTCCTCTCCTTGTTCCTCTTCCTCGGGCACCTCCTGTGCCTAGAGATCTTGTGGATCTACTCCGGTCTGCTCTTCCGACACTGCTACTGGCGACTCCTCATGCGATCCTGTATGATGCAATTGCATAAGTAAACATGCAAACGGTGCATCAGATGCAGTGGAATGCCATGTTCATGATGTCATGATATGCAGATGAGCACATTTAAACTTATCAAGTGGATTAGAGGCAAAAGATTTTCTACAAAGTAGTCCACATCATCCAAGCCTAATCATTAAACAAACAAGTCATCTTTTTCATACCATAGCTAGCATATAACCCTATCATAAGTGCCACTACTCTTCACCAACAACACTACCCTAACTTTTCAAGTGACACCAGCAAGGTGGTTCGGGTGCTTCAAAGATACACCAAACACTCCTTAATACTTCTAATTATTCATAAGAATGACATTTTATTTCCTATTTAAACTAGGGTTACAACAGCAACAAGCACTTCTGGTGCCTAGAAAAATCTACAAAAATTACAGTAGCCTAGTGTTACTCCAAATAGCACACCATAAAAATTTCAGGAGATTTGGATAAGTATTACAACCTACACAAAAATGACAAGTTCTAGCATGATATTGAGCATGAAAATATTTAGTACTATGAAAAGTATCAAACAACAGAATTAGCATTTTTCCTATGTTCTACACCACATACCATCAGTATACAAAAATTATCATGTGCATGTTTTATACAAGTTTTGCTCTCTATCAAGAATAACAAAAATCATCAATTAAAGGCATTTGAACTACACCTCAACAATTTTTCACAGAACATGCATCATATACATTTTTCCTAGAAAGTACATCACTAAAGAAGACTAATGAAACTGGAACCATATTTTTTTGATCAAAATTCTATTTATTAGACATTTTCTAAGATAATAGCAATAATAAGAATTAAATAAATCTGTACAGAAAAATACCACAAAACTAACATGCAACATTTTTAAGCCATAGATCTACTCATGAGAAACACTACAAAATTTGTTTCACAATTTTTGGAGCTAAAATGAGCAAGTTATGAATTTCTAAAGCTCTTAAGTAATTTCTGAAAAACATTTCTTAAACTCCTTTTCAAAATTCGTTGCTGAAAATGCTAAGTGCACCCCACGGGATCACCCCCGAATCACACAGAGAGACAGACAACCGGGGCCCATGGGTCAACTGACCCCACCGGTCAGCCGAACCCGAGTAGGGGGAGCGTTTGACTGGTAGAATCTCGCCATCGGCGAGGTCACCGGCGACGAGGTCAGCACCAGTTGACTCCCCACAACTGCACGAGCTCAAGGAGGTAGTTAGCGGGGCAAGAGGCGGAGCGGAGCAAGCACGAAGGCAGCCATGGCAGAGGCGGTGGCACGGCTCGTCGGCGCTAGACCGGAGCAGGCCATAGCAAGGGCCACGGAGAGGCGCACGAGTTCTAGTGAGCGGAGGCGATCGTGGTGCGCACGGGGAGGAGAAGAATGCGATGGCGGAAAGGGATGACCGACGGGAGCCACGATGGCGGGCTCACCGGCGGGGAGGGAGATGGCCAAATCGGCCGCTTACCTTGCCGAGGTGAGCCTCAAATGGCTTAGTGAGGTCAGTTAGAGGGTGAGGAAGGCTAGTGCGGGCAGGATTGGATGGAGGAGCCGCGGTGGCAAGGTTCGGCTGCCGCGGCGCTGCGAGCGCTGGCGAGGCGAGCATGGCCGAGCGAGAGGGAATGAGGCGAGGGAGTGGGAGTAGGCGGCTCCGGGCGGGGTAAGCGCGGGGCGGCGGGGGCCACAGTGGCCACGCGCTGGACGTCGCTGGCATGCGGCCGCCACGTGGCGATGGCTGCCTGAGCGCGGTCGGAGCGGCGTCGCGCGCGCAAGCGATGGAGGAGGCGCGCGGCTTGGGCTGGGCCGAGGGAGAGGCGAGGCGCGGGCGCGAGGAGCGCGGGCGGGACGCGGGGCAAACCGGGCCAGCTTCGACCCTTGGGCCGGAAGTGGGGCGGCGGCCCGGTAAGGCTGAGAACTCCTTTTTCTTTTATAAATAAATTTCTAGATTTTCTAAATCATTTCAAATTCGAATTTTGAAGATGAAAAAGGCATTTTCAAAAGTTGACCCCAAAACAAAAGTTGTTCAAAATTTAATTCTCTACAACTTTGCTTAAGGGCACATTTTGAAATTCTAACCAGATTTTGAATTAAGGATTCAAAGTCCATTTTTCAATTAAAAACCCGTTTTCAAGAATATTTTTAAAAGCAAATTTTGAGGAAATTTTGAATACAAAAGTTGCTTCAAAAATCATGCTAATTAATTCTAGGTTATTTCAAATCATAGCCAAACATGTTTCCCTAACCTAGCAAGCATAATTAGGGCAAACGTAAAACTAACAATCATATGCAACATACATGTTTCAAAATGATGTTTCACACGTTTCAATTTAGTTTTAAACTTACATTGCATGTGATTATGAAATGCATTTGATGCTAATGCTCATGCTTTGCGATGTTAATGCATGCTTAACACCCGAGGTGTTACAGTATCAGAGCAAGGCTTCTCTTATATGCTTCACCACGTGAGAAGAAACCATGTCGGAGACCGACAAGACACAAGAGTTGGCCAAGGAGATTGCCAAAGAGTTGGTGGCAGCTCAAGCAAAGCTTTTCCAAGATGAGATGAAGAAGATGCAAGATGAGATGAACAAGCTAAAGGAAGAGTTGAGCAAGAAGGTCGATGATGCCATTAGTGGCAAGAAAGTTGATGAAGCAACTAGTGGTAAGAATGAGAACCAAAATGATGGTGGTAGTGAGATTGGAGCCGGAGAGCATGGTCACCAAAAGGGAATATACCCAAGTGTGAACTTTGACTACTCCTCAAAGCTACATATCCACATACTTCATCCGTCAACATTGGCAAGCCACCTCACTTTGATGGAACAAGATATCTGGATTGGGCTTACAAGATGAAGATGCACCTCGTCGCCGCCGGTTTTTGGGAAGTGGTTGATGTTGGTGTAACATTTCCTACCGAAGATAGGGATAGCACTCCAGAAGAGGCTCACTACTTCTGCCAAAATGCACAAGCCATAGCCATGCTTGTTTCAAGTCTAGCACCGGATGAGTTCAACAAAGTAAATGGAAGAGAAGTTGCCAAGGACATTTGGGATGTCTTGAAGACATCATTTGAATGTGACAAGAGTGTGAGGAAAGGCAACATTGAGCTACTTCATGGTGAGTTGGAAAGGTTTGTGTTCTTGGAAGGTGAATCAACTCAAGCAATGTTTGATAGATGTATGGCTTTGGTCAATCGCATAAGATCCATTGGAAGCATCGAATGGGATGACAACAAGGTTGCTAGAAAGATCTTGAGAACATATAGGGCCAAGAACAACATGCTAGCTTCGGTGATCATGGAGAGGTCCGATTATGATGATATGACACCTCAAGAAGTCCTAGAAAAGCTCAAGCATCATGAGTGTCTTGATCAAGATGCAATCAATGCTCATAGTCAAAATCCTAATGCAATGGGATACAACAAGAGTGCAGCTCTACAAGCAACTCATGTTCATAATGGCAATGGGTGTTGTCAAGAGAAGAAGAAGAAAGAGAAGGATGACTCCTCAAGTGAAGAAGAAGATTCCAATAAAGAGGTTGCTATGTTGGTTAGAAACTTTGAGAAGTTCATAAATAAGAAGAGCAACTGTTGATCCTATGGTAATGGAAAGGGGAAGCGTAGAAAGAGGTTTTGCTATGGATGTGGCCAAACCGGTCATTTCATTGCCGATTGCCCTAACTCAAAGGACAAGAACAAGTACAACAAGGATGATAGGAAGAACAAGAGCAAGAAGAAGAAGAAGGGGGGAGCACATATTGGTGAAGAATGGGTGTTCGGTGATAGTGACTCAAGTGATGATGAGAAGAAAAAGAAGGGAGTTGCAAACATTGCCATTCATCACTCCTCATCATCAACCATGAACTTCTCCGATGAAGCTTCACCACCAAAGCTCTTCACTAAAATAAAAAGTCTATTGAAGAAATTAGAGAAGAGGGATAGATGCTTAGAGATGCAAGGTGATATAATCGTTGAAGAGAAACAAAAGAATCTTGCTCTTGAAGTATCTATTGCCGAGGAAAAGTCAAAGGTTGAGAAGTTAACTCTAGAATTATCTTTAGCCAATAACTCACTTGAGAAATTGACTAAAGAACATTCTTTGGTTAATGATCATTGCTAGCCTTAAGAATGAGAAAAGTATTGCTCAAGAAAGCCTTACATGCTTGGAAGAAAAATACCAAAATCTTGAGCAAAACTATAGTGCTCTTTGGGCTAGCACTTCAACTTCTCCTAAGGCAACCTAAGACTCTAATGTCTCCACTAGAAATGGTTGTAAGATATGCTATAAAATTGATGTAAATGCATATGCTACTAACCTTGTTAAGCTAGAGAAGAGAGACAAGGAGATCAATAGGTTGAAGATGGAGTTTAAGGGGTGCACATGTAAAGAGCAATCCAACAAGAGCATATACAAGGCATTTAGGCACCCATCCATCAAGGAAGGTCTTGGCTATAATAGGTATGATGGAAAGGTCAATGGAAGAAACATGATAAATGGTGTGCCTTGTGTGAACTTCAACAAGGGTGTTGCCCTTGATGAGCTCATATGCAAGGCCAACAACAAGGTCTACATTCCCAAGACTCAACCTACAAGCAACAAGACAATCAAGACAAAGCAATCTGATGCCCCAAAGCTCAAGCACCTCTCCCACGGTGCTATGCTAGTGACTACATGTGTTGTTGGGGCAAGGATGGCAAGATTATGGTGAAGTATGTTGGTGCCCAAAAGAGGAAGGAGATCTTGAAGAATGTTTGGGTGCCAAAGTTTTATGTGACTAATCCCCTAGGACCCAAATATTTTTGGGTACCTAAAATAAAAGCTTGATTTGTCTTTGTAGAAATACTCCTCCGGTGGATCAAGTTGGATATTGGATAGCAGATGCACCAATCATATGACCGGCGAGAAAAACATGTTCTCATCATTCCAATCAAGCAATGGTGATAGTGGAAACATTGTGTTCGGTGATAATGGAAAATGAGACATACTTGGTTTGGGTAAAATTACTATCTCCAATAATAATTCCATTTCCAATGTTTTACTTGTGGATTCGTTAAGTTACAATTTGTTATCCGTTGCATAACTTTATGAGATGGGTTACAATTGTCTCTTTACGGATAAGGGTATGGAAGTCTATTGCATTTATGGGTCAATTAAAAGGGAAACTCTATCTAGTTAATTTCACATCAAATAGAGTCAATCTTGAGACTTGTTTAATAGCAAAATCTAGCATGGGTTGGTTATGGCATCGCCGACTAGCTCATGTTGGAATGAGGAACTTGGCCAAACTTCAAAAAGGCGAACACATCCTTGGACTAACCAATGTTTCTTTTGAGAAAGATAGGATTTGTAGTGCATGCCAAGTGAGAAAGCAAGTTAGAGCTAACCATCTTGCCAAGAACATTGTGACAACCGAAAGGCCATTGGAGTTGCTACACATGGATATATTTGGGCTATAGGTTCAAGATGTCCATGATGGGAGAGTTGAAGTTCTTTCTTGGATTTCAAATCAAGCAAATCAAGACGCCAATGATATGTTGAAGAAGTTTGACATGGACAAAGCCAAGCCCATCAAGACGCCAATGCCAATAAATGGACATCTTGACCTTGATGTAGGAGGAAAATTCATTGATCAAAAGGTATATCGTTCCATGATTGCATCCCTCCTTTACCTTTGTGCATCTAGGCCTGATATAATGTTTAGTGTGTGCATGTGTGCAAGATTTTAAGCTAATCCGAAAGAATGTCACCTTGTGGCTGTTAAGAGAATTTTTTGATATTTAGTACACACTCCTAATCTTGGCTTGTGGGTATCCCAAGGGCTCCTCTTTCGCTCTACTTGGCTATTCTGATTCGGATTATGCTAGTTGCAAAGTAAATCAAAAGAGTACTACTAGGACTTGCCAATTTATTGGTTGGTCATGGAGCTCTAAAAAGCAGAATACCATAGCCTTGTCAACCGCCGAAGCCGAGTATGTGGCGGTCGGCGCATGCTGTGCCCAACTACTTTGGATGAAGCAAACTCTCAAGGACTACGGATGTGAGGTAACCAAGATTCTCTTATTGTGTGACAACGAGAGTGCCATCAAAATGGCAAACAATCCCATAAACCACTCTCGAACAAAGCACATAGACATCTGGCATCACTTTTTGAGAGACCACGAAGCCAAAGGAGATATCGCAATTCATCATGTGAGCACCGAAAAGCAATTAGACGATATCTTCACAAAGCCCCTAGATGAGTCAAGATTTTGTGCTTTGAGGAGTGAACTAAATATCATTGATTCTCGTAACGTGGCATGATTTCTTGCACATATTTGTTTGATGTAGAAAGGAGAAAAGAAATTGTCAAAATCTTGTGTGCAATTTCAAAATCTATTTTTACTTCTCAAGCATGTCCATAGTTTTGTAATGATTTCATGAAATCTAGACATGTATGAGTTGGTTCTAGTTCACTATATATGTTCACCATTCTTCTAGACGCAGTCTACTGGTTTTTGAACCACCGGTAGTACCGGTGGAACATCGGTACCATCGGTAGTTCAAAACCCCGCCCAAGCCGCGGAGCGTTACTGTGGCCACCGGAGGAACTGGTGCTCTCACCGGTAGTACCGGTTGGTGTTTTTACTACGATATAAAAGCACCCGTGGACTTCGTTTTGACCTTATCCACCTCACTTTTTACCCTGACCCTGACCCGCCCCAACTAGCGGCGCTGCCGCCGACACCTCCTCCCACACCGATCTCCCTCCTCCTCCGTCCAAATCCAAATCTCTTTGAGGAGGACCTTTCCCTGGCCTTGGTGCTTGAGGTGGTGGTGTTTGTGGCTGCCGGGACGTCTTACTTCGCATGGATTCGGTCTCTTCTCCTCTACTTCCAAGGTGCTATGGAGTTCTTGCCCTGATCTCCCAATGTACCTTGTTTTGGCCTGTTTCCTCGCATGTGCTACCTTCCCTTAGTGTCTACATGCTATTTGAATGCCTTGTGCATGATTGTCTTGGTGGATTTAGTGGATACCCGAAGAAAGTGTCATGCACAGTACCACCGGTAGTACTAGTCCTCCTGGACCAGTGGTACCGTCCACTGTGGATGCCCATGTCCTTGTAGATTTCCTATCTCCATCACTTGGCCGCATTCTCTAGCATGTCTAAGACCTTGTCTTTCATCTTTGGTCTTGTAGCATGGAGCCACAACTGAGTAATCCTTCACGCCACGCTCATCCCCATGGTGAACGTGGAGAGGACCGCAGCGTTCGTGGCTGAGCCACTGGTCATGCTGCTAGGACCTCTGGCGGTGGTGATGGGGCGCAGGGTGTTCGTCCACCGATCTCTACCCACGGTCGACCAAACCCCCCCTCGTTGCCACAGTGAGGTCATTGCCGGTGCGACGCCCATCAATGTCATTCAAGTGGAAGGGCGTGCCATTGATCCTTGCTATGCTAATCGGTCGCCCCTTCAAATTGGTGTTGCTACCTCTAGTCATCTGCTCACCTATCATCAGCAATTCAGGGCGAGCATGTCGAGGCTGGTAGCTGTGGCTATCTATCAACATCCTCTGTGGGTTGATTACCGAAAGAGGGTGGCAGACTTGAAGCTTCAACGGTCAGAGAATCCTTATGAGTTTGTCAAAGATCCTTCTATTGACGAGCGGTTTTGGTCTCGCTTCCACAATGACTACTACTACTTCGTTCTCTATCAAGAGGGTAAGCGTGGTACCAAGGCCCCTCTTTTTCCTCATAAGCATGTGGTGCTTGACTCTCTTCACCATCACAATCATCCTAAGATTAATGACTTGATTACCAAGCTTGATGAATGGCGCCTCTTACCTCTCATGACATTTGAGAAGTACTAGAATGAGGAGATTATTTGTTAGTTTTGGGCCACCTTGTGGATTGATGCAGATCAGCGAGTTTTACATTGGATGACACAAGGTGTCCACTACCGTTGTGAATACAGGACCTTCTCTCGCTTGCTTGGTTTTGACCATAATGATCGTGAGGCTCCTAGCTTGTTTGACATTTTTGTCAATGGTGTTGATGAGAGTGATATGGAGGCAGCTCAGATGTATCAGCCTGGAAAGCGTGCGGATGGCAACACTACTTTTCTCAAGCCATATTTCTATGTGCTCATAAACTTGCTCCGCAACACCATCGATCCCAAGATTGGAGAAACTATACACATTCAGCATGATGTTCCCAAGATCTTGGTTTGCTTTGGTGCTAATGGTGGCCGCTTTAGCATCTCTGACTTTATGTGGTTCAAGATTGAGGAAGCTGCTATTGATCCTCACAAGTCTTTGCCCTATGCTCCGTAGCTCACGCATATCATCGAGCAGGTTGTGGGACATAGCTTCTCTCTTGACTATCCTCATCCTTCTTATAGTGTGCGGAACTTGGGCCCTCATCTTCGTTCCACTAGTGGTGTGCGTGGTGCTGGAGTTGCTGCTCCTTCTGTTGATCCTGCTGATGCTGCTTCTGGTTCTCCTTGTGGTGCTTCCTCCGCTCCTCCTCGCTCTTCTTCGAAGCATCGTGAGAATGGTGGAGGGGCTATCAAGTATGCCCTCTAGAAGTTATTTGCCTATTTTTGCTACAAGGCCGAGAGGGATGATCGTCGTCTGCGCCGCTTGGAGCAACAAGCCAACATCGACCCACCTTCTCCTCTTTGTTCGTTTCTTGATCCTTTTAATGAGTATGATGTGCTCTATGGTGCTGCCCCTCCTTCTACTGGAGCGGATGAGGAGCTTCATGGTGCTGCTCCTCCTCCTACTGGAGCGTATGACGTGGGTGGTGCTGCTACTAGAGCACATGACATGGGCGGTACTACATATGATGCTATCTTTGGTGGAGCTGATGCTTTTGCTAGACAAGATCCTTATGCGAGTACCTCTTTGGATCCTCATGGAAAGAGCAAGCTTGTGGACTATGGCGATGACTCCGACGATGACTACTAGCTATTGGCTACCTTGCTTTTCTTTGAAGCCTACCATTTTTTGCACTTGATGCCAAAGGGGGAGTGTTAGGCTTATCATGTTGTAATAGGGTAGCTATTTGATCGGTTTGTAATAACTCTATCTTCGTGGTGAACTACGTGTGGTGAAATATGAAGTAGTTTTGTGTGATGGATGATTGTAGGACAAGCATTGTTTAATCATTTTATTAGCTATTGTTCTTGTTTTCACTTGTGATGGTGTATGTTATTTTGGATGGCCATGTGTTGCCTTAAGTCCTATCTTGAGTTCTTGGCCATCATGTTCTTTTCTATTTGTTGAGATGATTTTAACATGTCATATTGCATATCTCTTTCATGGATTTATTTGCTCACACACACTTAGGCACCCCACGAATTGCAAAATTTAGGGGGAGCTCATTCTTATATGTATGCAATCTTGATTATGATCAAGATTTGAAATTCAAAATCCAATGCATACATTATGGGGGAGCTCTACTTAAATTCTGGAATTCAAAAGCTTCAATTCTTTCTATTTTATGTAAGCCTAAGTTGGTTGTCATCAATTACCAAAAAGGGGGAGTTTGTAAGTGCATTCGCCCCCGTCGTGGGTTTTGGATAATTAATGACAATCAAATTAGAGACTAACATGTTGATCTAAGTGTATATGCAGGTGTTAGTCCATTGAAAGAATTGAATAATGATATTTAGTGACAATAGCACCCCCCAAATCCTTTTGATGGAAAGTGTTTTGCCTCAACTACTTCTTTGGTTTTATATTTTGACTTGAGTCATAGGAAACGCCACACTATCAAGAGGGATACAAATTAGACTAGCTTGATGGGGATAAGAGTGCTCATGTTGGTCTATTTGTTGCGCTTGAGAGACACCCTTGTACTCACGGACACTTACAGATATCCTTTGTTGCCAGGGTGGACTGGTAGTACCGACGGTCTTCCACTGGTGGTACCAGTAGGCTTAGAGCCAGCACAGCAGTGTTGCCCGAGTTCTACGAGAATTTGAACTACCAGAAGTACTGGTCTATGACCAGTAGTACCGGTGGGCCCCGGAAGTACCGGTGAAACACCGGTAGTACCAGCAGGTCAATTCTCCGCACAAGTCTTGCGCGCCTGTAGGAGAGCCCAACGGTCGAAACCCTACGGACCGGTAGTTCCGGTGAAGTACCACCAGTAGTACCGGTACCTCTTCGGCAGAGCTAAGTATAAATAGCTCTCTCCCTCACTTCTAACCATTACCCATCTCATTCCTTGCGACTCACCTGCAGTGAAAAGAGCTCCCAAGCATTGACTCACTCTCTCTCTCCCCTCTTGCTCCTAGATTCAATCCTTGCAAGATTTGAGCTAGTGAAGTGAGATTTGAGAGTGCAAAGCTTCGATTCGCGACTTGAGCACTTGGTTCCGCTTCTAGCTGGTTTGATTTGTATTTATTACTCTTGGGTTCTTGGAAACCTAGCCGACTAGGCGTTCTTTGGGTTGCCCGTGTTGCTCCACTTGTGAGCGCACCCCCGAAGTGTTTGTATCACCCTGTTCTTCTTAATGGAAATCTCAAGTGACCTTTGCGATTGCTTTGAGGGAGGCAAGGAGGTGAAAGAGACCTCGACCTTAGTGGTGACCTCAGCAACGAGGACGTAGGAACTCCTTTGTGGGGTTGCCGAACCTCGGGATAAATCTTATGTCCCGCGTGCTTGTTGTTGCTTGTGATTACTTGTGGTATTACTTGTTCCTCGTGTTCTTCTACTCTCCCATCCTCTCTTATAGGTTGGGGATGCTCGATCTACCACTTTGTGAGGAACCAAACAAAGGGTAGTTCAACATCTTCATCAACATCATCTAGGAGTGTGGGGTAAAACTCAGATCTGGATTCATAGCTCATAATGCTTGGATTCCGCAGCCTCTATAGGCTACCAGTAGTACCAGTATACTAGCATCGGTAGTACCGATCACACCTGACCGGTAGTACCGGTCCTGTATTTAACTTCTGCTTTGAGTTTTTGAGTTTCAGGTTTTAGGTACGCCTATTGACCCCCTCTAGGCCGACTAGATCCTTTCAACACCTGCACGTCCGGACATTCTTCTGCACGTATGACTTTGTTTCGTGACTGTTGGTGATTGTATGGATGAGATTTAAAAGGGAACACGTGTCATCCATCCAGCGGGGAAGCGGTGGCGTGACCGGACGCTGGACCGCATCAGGTGTGAAGGCAGCTACGCGTCCGGCCAATGCGAGGCAGCAACAGCTTTGTTCCCAACAGCTCTATTCTTTGGGGCTGCTTATAAATAGTTGTTGGCTGGCTCTTGAGGATCTCACTTGGTATTTGATCATCTTGACAACTTCTTGAGCTAAGCACACTCATCCCCTCTCATCTCCCTTGCTTGATTGCGAATCGATTGCGAGATTGAGTGATCCAAGTGCATTTGCTTGTGATTTGCATCTAGAGGCACTTGAGGAATTGATTTGGCTACGGGATTCCTTTTACTCTTAGTGGTTGTCGCCACCTAGACGGCTTGGAGCAGCAGTGGAGGTCCGACACGAGTTGGTGATTGTTCGTGGCTGGCTCCAGTGAATTGTGAGGGGATTGCACCTTCCCTGGCGAAGAGCTACAAGATAGCGCTAGTGGATTGCGCGTGTCATTGAGCTACCTCATTAGCGGTAGGTTCTTGCAGCGCTCTTGAAGATCTTGGGTGTGGAGTCCCAATTAGCCGTTGAACCACATAGTGTTGGTCGACACAACAGGGACTAGCGTGCCGGCAAGCATGTGAACCTTGGGAGAAAAATATTGTGTCTCTTGTCTCTTTGGTATTCTCCTGGTGAATTGATTGGATAATCATTGATTGGTTCATCTCCTCGACGCGGCGGTATAACAAGCATCACCTCTCGTTTACATTCCGCAAAGTAGTGTAATTAGCTTTCTTGTGTAGCTTGTTAGTATAGCTTAGCTTGCTAGTTTCTTGCTCTCTAGTGTAAAGCATCGACATAGCTATTGTGTGAACTAGAGATTTTAGCAACTAGAACTGTTGAGATAGGTGACTTGCATCTCTTGTTAGAAGCTAGTGCAAAAAGCTTTATCGCCTCTTATTTGTCTAACAAGTTTGCCTAGCGGATTTGTAGATTTTAATTTAGGCTATTCACCCCCCTCTAGCCAATTTGGACCTTTCATTGGCTGGTTTACGAAGGGAAAATTCCCCTAAAAAAGGTTTACGGAGGGAAAATGATTTTTCCTTTTTCTCAAAGGAGATTTAGGATAAAATCAATTTCCAGATAAAACCAAACAACATCAGACATACTTGTAAGCTTATGAAATGCATAGATAAATTTTATAAGCATTGCATGGAAAGGGAGAGTTAGGGTTTCATTTTAAATAAAATATAAAATGATTTCGAAGCGGTCTTGCGTTGAATTCAAGCGTGGTGTGAATTCAACCACAATTTTGTTTCAAAAACATCTTGTCAACGGTGTGGCAAGAGGTTTGTGGTTGCAAAATGTTTTTGAAGTTGTGATTTTAAATTCTGGGTGAAAAAAGGAAAGATGTTGACTTGTGTTGACCTAACCTTTACATGCACACATATTCAAGCAAAAATTTTGAAAGCTCATATATTTTTGTAATAGTATGTTACAGTTTTGATAGCAAGATATCATTAGAATCATCTCAGATGCTCTTAAACACCAAAAATGGAAGGAGAACAATACAAGAGAGAAATTATATAGGTATTAATTATTAGAACTCTAATTATTATTTCTACATTTGATATTCCATAAATATAGTATAGTAGACTAAGTATCATTTTGACAGCTTGGCACCTGACAGCCTTGCACAAGCGAGGGATGTAGAATCACACATTCAGGCTTTCTTTAGTTAGAACGCGGAAAATTTATTGTTTCCTGCAATTTTTTCCTATAAAAATAAATTTCTATACAATTTTCATACAATTTCTAAAAAATTATTGTGTTTTAAAAGACTTCAATAATAATGTGAGCACAAGCTGCATATAATCAAACATTATTGAATATATGATTTACTTAATTTAATATATTATGTACTCCCTCCATCCTAAAATAGATATAATATGTTATATGACCTCAAAAAACTATAGAAATATAATACATTGTACATAGTGTGTCTATGCTTAGATTTGGTAAATTTGGTAACATAATTTAGAAGAAACTAAATAATTAGATTTTATCCATAGGCACATGCGTCCTTTAAGTATTCCTTAAGTTGTCTTAAAATGTTTAGAATACACAAGACAGAGTAGTACATGGCAGAAGAGACTGATAATAGTGTTTAGAATTGAGAGCGAGAGACAAAGTGATGCAAATGATTGTCTATATTCTTCCCAATGAACAGTGTATATGTATATATACAGGCCCAGATAGGCAGTTACAAATCTGAGAGCGCGGGGTGGGGGGGGGGGGGGGGGGTTGTGTGAGGAAGACACCTTTTGGGATAAATCCCTAATTGATCATTAATAATAATTCTCAACATCGAGAGTGAGAGACAGAGGGATGCAATATGTCCACCATACCTCGAGGGTTCATATTTTTCTTAAAATTATTTTAAAGACAACGTTCTTTATTTAGTGATGATAGATGAGACAGCGAGCACGTCTTTTGTAATATCTGCCCCCGACCCGCGCCATGTCCGCTGGCCACCGGCTAGCGCCTCATTCCCCAGCACCTGTGTCGTGCCACCGTCACTCCCCCACGCCCCCTGATTATGTTAGGAGGTCGACTTAGTATTGCTTTTTTTTAAGAATACCAGGGTTGAGCCCCTGTTTATTGCATTGTGACATGACAAAAGTTAATCAACTTAAAACACTGAATAAGTTCAGTCAGCGACTGAGCTGAGCACTGGAGCATTTTAGCAGCCAGCCATGACAGGTCTGGACATCAAGTTTCTCCACCTGGAGTTGAGGTAGAAACAGGGACTTCCACGAGAAGACATAGATATGAAACGCATAGAAGTCAGCAAATGATCAGGCGCAGAGTGCGCTTAGAGCGCTACTCAGTACCCACAGGATTAGTACTCCTCCTCAGTCAGGAACCACCAATCTTCATCCGCAGTAGATCTGGCCTAGATGCCATTGCCTCCATTTCGGCCATCCAACTCTTGTATTGCTCCGGTTATTTTACAGGCATTTGATTTATTAGAACTGAAAACTGTGTTAAAATAAAGTCGGTTACACAAAAGACTAATTTAGGGGGGATGGATGAATCCAGTCTATTAATACTGCAACCACAACTCAAGGCGATCAGGTCTAGTCCTCGAGATCGAGACAACATTTCATTGATTTCTGAAAATCATGAACAGTTGAGAAAGGTTACTTGTTACCATCCCATACATGGACAAGCATCAGGGTTATTTTGTTAAAAGACACGAACTGCGTCCTCACGGTTCAGCCATTCTATCGAATAGGTGGAATGCAGCGGAGAGCAAAACAGAAGAGAACGAAACAATCGCACCTAGCTCTGCACTGGTAGTCGAGATGGCAGCGCCGCCAGCTGCATCTCATCTATCGGCATCCTGATTTTTTTTCCACACGGGTAACCCCATTTCCATTAGAGATAACGGAAATACACATAGTTTCAGAGAAATACAGATAGAAACCAAAAAGAACCAAGAAGGCGAAAGCAATCCGACCTTCCTACGCCACAGCGACAAGTGGGCAACAGACTAAACCAGCGAAACCAACCAAACCTAAACATCTACTTCGCCAAGAAGGCAGCAAAACAGAAAACAGACTATCAGCTTCCTGATAATAAGCAGAGAAAGAGGACGAGACGCCTGCGGACCGGTTGCTCGCCACGCCCATGCGTACGACGAGCGCAGTTCTCCATGATCTCACTCGCTGCCTTGCAGTGGAGCCGAAGGAGCCAAATATTTGGTTTCGATCTCGATCATCTGTTCCTCGATTTTGGGGTTACTTAGAAACCACTGATCCACTATTTCATTACCGGTCCACGATTCCATTACCGGGCCGATTCCTTAACATGACAGCTAGCTGGGCCTGCAACTTGTCGGCCTGTGAATTCGTCTGCGGTGGTTCTTCAGACTGCAGTGTTCTGATGGTGAAAGACGTGCAGCGCAACACTCGGTGGGGGAAAGAATTGTTGTGGATAGCGTGTCCGGACGTAGCTCCCATACCCGTGTCCAAGCTCGTGCCCTGTGCCGGCGCTTGCATCCCATCTCACGCTCGTGCCCATGTCCGGACATAGCACCTACACTCATGCCTCGTCTCACGCCCGTGTCCCATCCTGATTGTGGCTGTGGTGTTCCTTCCCCCACCAAAGCACCATCCCCCAACGCGCCCGCATCCTCCACTGTGCCTTATCTCCACCGCACCTCTTCCCCTGCCGCGTACCGCGCTCCGCTCCCACCGTAACGTCTCATCTCCTCTGCAATTTCCGTGCTACGGTTGCAACATATGCAACATTTCTGTATAGCCACTAACACTTGGAACATATACTTGGCTTAAGCATTTGAAAAATACACTTGCAACATACATCTGAAACAGTTGAAACATTTAGAAAATACACTTACAACATACATCTGAAACAACTGAAACATTTAGAACACACTTGCAATGTATGTACATAGTCATTGCAACATATGCAACACTAGATCTACTTTTGCAACATCCAAATGAAACACATGCAACATAAAACTAAAACGAATGAAACATACGGTTGCAACATGTGCCCATCTAACTTGCTGCCGTGCGTGAAGCTCGATGCCATGAATTGGCATGGAGCTCATCGGCGGCACAGATCTCGAGAGTGGCCGCACAGTTGGATGGAGTGTGGTGGCGACGGTAGACACGAGTCGAAGGCGTAGTGGAGGCGAATCCACACGGGTGGGACCAGTCGTCCGAACAGACAAACGCCCCACCTGTAGCAGGGCGAGCTGAGCAATTTCACGTGACTAGGCAACGTATCATGTGAGTAGGTGGTGTCGCATACAATTTCCTCGTACTCGGCAGCTACTCTAGGCTTTAGACTGTCTTCAACAGCAATGACCCAATCCAGAGACCCATTTCCTGGACTAGGTCATGCACAGTAGAAGAGTCGGTCCCCTAAAACTTCCCCTCTCCAACAGCCAACAGTCACGCAACACCCAAACCAGTTGCCTCCGTCCGCACCCACCGTTTCCTCCCCAAACCACCATGGACTTCGCCGCCGACAGAAGCGGGAGTGGCAGCGGAGGCCCCAGCGACGGTCGGACGCCGGCGAAACGCTAGGTGGAGATCGCCAATAAGCTCCTTGCAGCACGCGAGTGTTGGGCATTCTTAACGTCACTACCAAAAGTAGACTTAGTTTTCTAATTCTGATAACGGCGCCAAAAATGCCAAACCTATCCCTCATGCCACTTAAGCCAAGTTGTCATCCCCAGCATGACATGAGAGATGCGGTATTGAAATATGCATTTGCTCATCAAGATAAATAATAAAAGGGATCTGCAAGCGCACAGATTAATACCGATGTAGCATTTTAACCGGGAAGTATTCCAGGTATCGTTATTTATATTTTTACCACTGGGAAGGGATTTCTAAGTATCATGGTTGATAATGGAATGAGAATATGGAACTGAGTACACATCATTGCATGTATAACCGAGAGTATTTATCAATCTCTTTATACAGGTATAAATGTCACATTAAGTAAAGGTAAAGTGATAATGGTGACAAAGATAATTAATCTGATCAGCTAGCCACATATAATAATGATAAGCACCTCAACAGATATTCTAGCAAGTCATTAGCATGGAATTAGGATGAACTACAAAGATATTCCCTAAGTTATTATTAACTATAAAGTCTAGCATATCATAGTTAGTGCAATTATACTTGGCAATCATGGTGAGAAAAGACTATATCCATGCATAGTGAATATTAGCAAGGAAGATGAAGAACATAGCAATCACTCCCCTGTAATAGTGTTGCTCTGCCTGCCCTATACACGAGAGGGGGACTATATAAGAATCAACGAAGCTGTCACTATCGCGAACTACCCCACAATCCGGCATATAGGGTGCAATCGCAGATAAATACGGTATAGACACCACGTCTACACAATAATTATCATTCACCCACTGTACACATGGATAAACGCTATACGATCCTAGGCATGTATATAATTCCAATCTAACTAAGCTAAGCATATAACTATGATAAACTAAGAACAATATAATTGCAAATATAATCAAGTAGAGCAAAGTCATAACCAATATATTGAAATAGAACAAAGTCATATTCATAATATTGAAGAACAATGATGAACAATTGAAGAACAATAGAGGAATTACCAAGAATCCTCTTGACAGATCCGGGAACCAATCGAAGATTGACTCCTTCTAGTTCTAATCCTATGTAGCTATGCTAACTAGAGATCTAGTTGATGTGGTGGCTCTAGGGCTTGATCAGAGGCTCTCCTCCTGAATTAGGGTTTGAAGTATGAGACGAGGGCCTCTCCTCCAGGGTCAGGGGCCTTGCTTATATAGCCCTTTCGGATGAATCTGGGCCGTTGGATCAAACCGACATTGAACGGACGGTTTTCCTTGATCCTCTAGGTCGGTGGAGCATAATCCTCGAGGCGGAGCCTGATTGGCTCCGGGGCCAGGGCGGGCGCCCTAAGGACCAGGGCGGGCGCCCTGTGTCCGGCTCCGTTACGCCTCCCGTTCGTTCTCGTGGCTTCTGGACTCTTCTAGATGTAAGATAATTACGTGTTCGGTTAATATCCCGTCATTAATCCGACATGTGGGCCTTTCTTCCGTATTTCCTGATAACCCCCTGCAGAAATAGATAAATAGCAAAACTCGTGGAATTCTGTCAGATAAAACCCTAAGTCTAGGTGTTGGTTTCATTTGGATCCTTTTCTCTATTTATTTGATAGTTATAATTGATACTTAAGGACCGTCAACAAACTCCCCCAAGCTTACCTCTTGCTCGTCCCTGAGCAAGGATAGACTCAGTGATGGATGAGAAGTTGCTGAAATGCCTTTGAATTTTGACGGTACACATGCTTTCAAATAGAGTCTCATCTCTGAGTTAAAGTAAACTGTCAAGACTTAAAACTTACTCATTATACCTTTCACCATGGGGCTTGCAACCGTCACCTTTGTCTTGAGCGGTTAAAAGATAGAACAGTCTAGTCAAGCGCCATGTCTCTTATTCTTGATTAGCTATAGCTCTTGGAGTTTTTTGCAGATTTTCAAATAAAACTCAGAGATTCCTTGTATGACTCTCTCAGGTCTCTCTTTTGTGGTATTTCTGGATCCTCACCAAGGCAGTAATGATGTCTGCCTTCTCTCAAAGCAAAGTATGTAGTATTTGTGGTATAAGGCAGAGTGACATTGCCTTCTCTCTCATCCTATTCTAATAAGGCTTTTGATACCTGGAGCTCATTGGTGGGAGATAAAGTATACATACTTACAAGACATTTATTGCATAGTCAAACCATGGATCCAGAGAAACAAGCCAATAAGTCAAATCAAGATGTGCATGTGTGGCGAATAAATGGTGTATGGTGGTAGTGATGATAACAATGATGAAAGTCTAATTCTACTTTTGCTCTTTTTGAGGGGATACGTACCTTTCTTGCTTTTAAAGCTCTTGAGGAGAATGAGGTGCTCTATATTTTCATTTTTTTTCAGGTGGGTATCTTGTACCCCTAATTCTACTGTCGGACACTTGTCCATTTTTACCTCTCTTCTCACACTTTTTCTTTTTTTTCATCGAGGTTCCGAGCACTTGCTCCTTTTTATTTCCTCGTATCTTTTTCTTTTCGAGGTTCCGGGCACTTGCCCCTTTTTATTTCCTCGTATAGAGCACTCATCTCCTTAGAACAATATAGCAAGTGGTAGTAATCAAAATAGCTTGAGCATTTATTTCACAGGGGATAACAAGAATGGGAAAATATTTTTGGCTATTCTCTCCCGGATTAGGAGTAGAATAATTTTATGTGGATCTGGAGATGAGAATGAGTGGATATATGTGGATGCGTACTTCCGGAGTAGAAGCAGCATGTATGAGTGATCGTGCAAGTGAATCTTGATTTTAACTGCATGACAAGCTCCTAAGGGTCTACACAGCTTGACTATACTCAATGCTCATAAGCAGTAAAAAGTAAAGGTATGGCTTAAAGTCTAGCAAGCATGTATGTATTGCTGTGGTAGGAACTTAAACTCTCATCATACAGGAACTCATCATGTAGCATTTTAAGATTTTCAAAGATAAAATTCTCCAGAATTCTAGCATCTCTAGGAATAGATAAACAGCAACTCAACCTTCCCATATCATATCCGTTAACAACTTAGACTTTAGATCAAGTTCTCTTCCCACAAGTTCAGGTTTAGAGCAAGCTTTAAATGATAACAGTTATGTCTAAACTTAGAGAGAGGACTTCAAATTTGAAAGTTAGGCAAAGCAACTATTCATCATATCCATGCTAGAGTTTTATTATTATCTAGATTCAGTTTAGCATAGCCACTTTATTTATTTATTAAAACACACTAAGCAAAAGATATAGGTATATATATAAGCACAAAATCTTTATTTGGTTTTTTTTTAGTTATGTATATTTTTATTTTTATAGGGTAGAAGTATAAATATAAAGATAAAGATAGAAATACTTAGCAAGATAATGGAGGTGCTCTCCCCCAAGCTGGATCTTGACATAATCTCTTCTGATGTAGCTAGCAGATGGCGGAGGTGTATTTGAAAGTCGGCAGCACCCTGACAGCGATTAGAATGTCCTCTGTCTGCTAGTCTCCTTGAATTCTGTGAAGCTCAAATAGACAACAAAGCTTTGTGGAACTGATTAAGTGTTAGCATAAATATCTAGCCTTTATCATGCTGAGCCTCCTTGATTTTTTTATGTTGTTGTTTTTTTTCTTTTATAAAGTAGAAGAAAATATTTATGTATTTATTATATATATATATATTTTTTATGCCACCACAGTGAATGTACTTATGGGTTTTATGCCACTCGCATACTCACATGGGGCTTTAGGGTTTTTAACATTTTTATTTTCTTTTTAAGATAGTATGAATATGATTAACTAAGCAAACTATTTAAGATAAAGTAAATAATTAAAAAGGAAAGGATAACTACCAAGTTACCTCTTGGCAAGGCGTTTGGTGTTTTTAAGTCCTCCGAACGGGACTCTTATTCGTTCAGTCGTCCTGGGACTTGGTGGATGGCGTAGTCGGTGTTTTCGGCGGCACCTCCTCTTCATGTACAACTGTCTTTTCTTTCCATACCTGTCTCGGTGCTTTGGTCTCCTCAGGACAGTGTTGGTTGAGTGGTATGTCTTCAGATCTTACCACTTCTCCTTCATAATCTGTCCATCCGTCCTTGATGACCTGTTGCTTCTGATTGTGGTTACGCCGCCTTCTTCTTGTCCTGACCTGCTTGGATTCTTCAAATACATAGTTAGGGTCAGTAAAGTAAAGACGTACCTTCTCAGAGGGGAAGTGCATGTGGACTTCTCCAGTTCCAATGTAAATGATTGCTTTGACAGTACTAAGGAATGGTCTTCCAAGGATGATGGGTGGATCATATTCATCTTCTCCCATGTCAATAACCTGAAAGTCTGTATGGACAAAGTGATCGTCTATCTTGACAGGGACGTCAGTTACTGTACCTTCGACCTGTCGGAATGTCTGATATGCCATCTGGAGCTGAATATATGTTGGGTTTAAGGGCATGGTTCCGAACAGAAGTTCATAGGTGACCTTGGCCATTATGTTGACGCCCGACCCAGTGTCGCAAAGTGTCTTGTAGAAGTGGGACCCATTAATGGAGCAATAAATGCTTGGCATACCTGGGTCGTCCTTCTTAGGCAAGAACGGTGACTTGAGTTGGCGATCTTGACCTTTGTGCACGGCAGTGACCATCTTAGCTGTCTCGGTCCATACTTGCTTCTTGCTCTTGTTCCTCCTGTTGGTCCTCTTCTTTGGTTCATATTGGGGTTGCTCTGGGATTTGTGCGGTCTTGTTCTTGAAGGAAAACGTTTCCTTCCTCCCCTTGATGTAGAAACTGATCTTGGCAGCACTAGCATAGATGACAGCTCCCGCGGTGTTCAGGAATGGTCTCCCTAGGATGACGGGAGCCCTCTCATCAGAACCGGTCTCTATCACTACGAGGAACCCACTCGGACACAGATGTTCTTCAATATTCCTCTCGGGAAACTCAGTGTCCTATCTGCAAGCTGCAAACACATGGTTGTTTCTAATAATGGTTGTGAAAAGAGTTTTTCATAGAGTACCCTGGGCATGATGTTGACGCTGGAGCCAAAGTCACAGAGTGCTTCTGGGAAGTCTCGCATGCCGATGGAGATCGGGATGACGGGGCGTCCTGGATCGCCTCTCTTGACCGGCAGACGGTCAGTACTTACTTCCACGATAGGGTTACTCCAGTAATCTCCTGCATCAAACATGTCTACAAGATTTGCAGATTCTAGTCCCTCCGGTTGTGATGGTATACCGGGGTTAGTAGCAGGAACAGCAGCAGCTATTTGATTCAACTAAGATTCAATCATTTTATTAAAGCTAATCTGGTTCTTGATGGCAGTAGAGAAATTATCCATTCTATTATTTATATTTTCTAGTATTTTATCATTAGATGCCAATTTCTTAGACAGGTTATCCATTAGGTTTCCTTGGTTGGACACTAACTCTCTCAAAGGTGGATAATTATTATTATTATTGAAAGAATTGTTACCTTGGTAATTACCTGAGTAGTTAGGCCTCTGTTGATTCCAACCTTGATTCTGCTGAGGACGGTTGTAGTTGTTGTTGTTGTTATTGTTGATGTAGTTCACGTCCTCCAGCAACTCAGGACAGTGATTGCCCGAGTGTCCAGTACCTCCACACTCCTCACAAGTCATGTGGGAGTCGTAGACGTGCATGACTTCTTTCTTTTCTCCAGCTCGATCATCGAGCTTCTTCATGAGTAGGTCTAGCTTGGCAAACAGCATGTCTACCTCCTTGAGCTAGTGCATACCTCCACCTCTCTTGCGTGTCTGAGTTCTTTCTTCATTCCAACCTTGGTTGGATGCCATCTTCTCCACAAGAGCTGTGGCTTGAGGTATGGTGAGTGATAGGAATGCTCCTCCAGCTGCAGCATCCATGGTTTCACGGGCACTGTTAATAAGCCCATGATAAAATGTCTGCATCAGTAGCCAGCTTTCCATTCCATGATGGGGACATTCTAGGATGTAGTCTTGGAAACGCTCCCATGCTTCTGGAACGGATTCATCATGTTGTTGCTAAAAACTTGTAATCTTCCCACGGAGAGCATTGGTCTTGCCCATGGGAAAGAATTTGGCCAGAAAGTTCGTGGAGCAGAGTGCCCACGTAGTGTTCTTCTCCTTTGTAGCGTAGAACCACTGCTTCGCTCTCCCCAACAGTGAGAATGGGAAAAGACGAAGTAGTATGGCGTCTCTGGGGACTTCAGCCATGGTGAAAGTGCTGCAGATCTCCAGGAAGTGTTGAAGATGAGCACTAGCATCTTCGTGTGGCTTCCCACAGAACTGGTTAGCTTGCACCATGTTGATGAGCCCAGGCTTGAGCTCGAAGTTGCGGTCGATCTCCCCAGCAGGTCCAGTGCGGATGTTGTCCGTAGTGGGAGCTGAGAACTCGCGGATCGACTTGTTTGCCATGGCTTCGAATTCAGTCGACAAATTCCGGATGAAACTTCGGCGGTCTTCGGATTTGGATGAAGCTTTGTGCTGAAGTGTTGACGATGTCTTCTTGAGCTTGGCTCTTGTTCTTCTGAATAAGGCTTCGGGATCGTCAACAAAGTTGTCTGGAAGATGTCTTCTATTCATGCATCACCCTGCAATAAATAATCAAAATGGAAAATACAGGGGTAAAACTGTATAAGAGAATTGATAAGCTCGATCAGATTAGTGATGCAAATGATAACTCAAAGTTCCATATTCATTCCTACTTAGTAATCAACCTTCCCCGGCAACGGCGCCAAAAATGCTTGTTGGGCATTCTTAACGTCACTACCAAAAGTAGATTTAGTTTTCTAATTCTGATAACGGCGCCAAAAATGCCAAACCTATCCCTCATGCCACTTAAGCCAAGTTGTCATCCCCAGCATGACATGAGAGACGCGGTATTGAAATATACATTTGCTCATCAAGATAAATAATAAAAGGGATCTGCAAGCGCACAGATTAATACCGATGTAGCATTTTAACCGGGAAGTATTCCAGGTATCGTTATTTATATTTTTACCACTGGGAAGGGATTTCTAAGTATCATGGTTGATAATGGAATGAGAATATGGAACTGAGTACACATCATTGCATGTATAACCGAGAGTATTTATCAATCTCTTTATACAGGTATAAATGTCACATTAAGTAAAGGTAAAGTGATAATGGTGACAAAGATAATTAATCTGATCAGCTAGCCACATATAATAATGATAAGCACCTCAACAGATATTCTAGCAAGTCATTAGCATGGAATTAGGATGAACTACAAAGATATTCCCTAAGTTATTATTAACTATAAAGTCTAGCATATCATAGTTAGTGCAATTATACTTGGCAATCATGGTGAGAAAAGACTATATCCATGCATAGTGAATATTAGCAAGGAAGATGAAGAACATAGCAATCACTCCCTTGTAATAGTGGTGCTCTGCCTGCCCTATACACGAGAGGGGGACTATATAAGAATCAACGAAGCTGTCACTATCGCGAACTACCCCACAATCCGGCATATAGGGTGCAATCGCAGATAAATACGGTATAGACACCACGTCTACACAATAATTATCATTCACCCACTGTACACATGGATAAACGCTATACGATCCTAAGCATGTATATAATTCCAATCTAACTAAGCTAAGCATATAACTATGATAAACTAAGAACAATATAATTGCAAATATAATCAAGTAGAGCAAAGTCATAACCAATATATTGAAATAGAACAAAGTCATATTCATAATATTGAAGAACAATGATGAACAATTGAAGAACAATAGAGGAATTACCAAGAATCCTCTTGACAGATCCGGGAACCAATCGAAGATTGACTCCTTCTAGTTCTAATCCTATGTAGCTATGCTAACTAGAGATCTAGTTGATGTGGTGGCTCTAGGGCTTGATCAGAGGCTCTCCTCCTGAATTAGGGTTTGAAGTATGAGACGAGGGCCTCTCCTCCAGGGTCAGGGGCCTTGCTTATATAGCCCTTTCGGATGAATCTGGGCCGTTGGATCAAACCGATATTGAACGGACGGTTTTCCTTAATCCTCTAGGTCGGTGGAGCATAATCCTCGAGGCGGAGCCTGATTGGCTCCGGGGCCAGGGCGGGCGCCCTAAGGACCAGGGCGGGCGCCCTGTGTCCGGCTCCGTTACGCCTCCTGTTCGTTCTCGTGGCTTCTAGACTCTTCTAGATGTGAGATAATTACGTGTTCGGTTAATATCCCGTCATTAATCCGACATGTGGGCCTTTCTTCCGTATTTCCTGATAACCCCCTGCAGAAATAGATAAACAGCAAAACTCGTGGAATTCTGTCAGATAAAACCCTAAGTCTAGGTGTTGGTTTCATTTGGATCCTTTTCTCTATTTATTTGATAGTTATAATTGATACTTAAGGACCGTCAACAGCGAGCTCGTCGGCTACAAGGGTGGTGTGCGCGCTGCGTGCTCCCTGGCCAGAGCACCTCGTCAGCGGTGATGACGCAGCGGATCTGCTCGAGGTTGACGACGATGGCGCGCTCGCGGCCTAGGACCGCGGACGGGTACACGAAGAGCGGGTTGAGAACAAGGTTATGGGATTCGCCCGAATGGACCGAATTTCACCGAAACTCGTCTAATTCGGCCCAGCCCAAGATATTACTAAACCGGCCAAAATATTTCAGCCCAGTTCAAATTGTCAGCCCATTCTATAGTCCAACCAAAAGCCCACAGACCTTCATCCATCAATACGATGCTGAAAACATCCTCACGATCCCTATCCAGCGTGTGCCGCTTGGAAGCCGCCGCCAGCAGCACCTCTTCGCTCCTCGCTACAACCACCGCGATAGCCGTGCTGCCGTGGTCGCTTCCTAATGCTTGAGCGGATGCCATGGATGGTCCTCAATGCCTCCCCTGTGCCATGGCCTCTCCTCGGCGCCCGTTACCAGGCCATCACCGCCTCTGCAGTGCCATCGCTGCCATCTGCACCTTTTGCTGCTGCCACCACGCCATCACCACCCTCCCCATCGCCTGCGCATTCTAGGATGACGCCGCATGCACCCTTTCCATGCACACTGCCATGTCTGCCCGTTTGGAGAAATTTTGTTCAAATTTCATTCAAATTTGTGGTGGATCCCGGTCTGAATTTTCCGAAATTTCCGAATTTCGCCCAATTCAGTGAGCACCGAATTTTTTTAGAAAAGAATCCCAGAACCTCGGTCGAGAAGGCGGAGGTCCTAGGCCGGGAGCTCGCAGCGCCGCATCATGGTGTCCGCGTCCTCCTACCGCGCGAGTTTGGGGCGGCGGCGGCGGCGTCGTCCGCGTCCAGCAGCTCCTGCGTGTCCACAGCCGACTCAGCGGAGTCAACCGCCACAGTGCCAGCGCCGTCGAGGGCGGCGGCGGCAGGGAGGGCTCCAGCGCAGCGGCTGTCGCGCGCAGAGGCGGTGCTGGAGGGATGGGCCAAGCGGATGGGGTTCAAGGCGGGGCCCACATGCTGCTTGATGGAGTCCCCGGCGGCGGCCATGGTGCGTCGGCGGTGGGTGATTGGTAGGTGAAGTGGGCGGTGGGGTCTTTTCGTGGATGGGCTAGCGCTATGCCTGGAGAGGCAAAGAGATGAGGGAGGATGCACATTTGCCTTCTGCGTTGCCAACGACGCAAAATGGGTGCTATATTTGCCTACTTTGTTGGAGGCTGTTTTTCTGCTGCAAAAGCACTTCACGCTATGCATTTTGGGTGGTCATGCTAACTCCGTTGGAGATAGTCTTATCGTCATCATCACCAGCGGTGGTTGCTCCGTGCGTTCCTGTCCCCCGTCGCCACCATCACGTCCCGCGACCTCCTCTCCTTCGCGACCACAGCAACAAGGAGGCGGCTGCTCCTCTCCACCACCACCACCATTGCCGCCGCCATGGCCTCTTCTGCTTCCCCCTGCAAGGTCATCGACTCCCACCTCCACGTCTGGGCCACGCCACAGCAGGTGCGTAAAGCAGGCAACGGGCGCGAGCCCAGTTTCCGCATCCTGCAGTTTTTTACCTGTGACTCCCACTCTATCCGCGCAGGCCAAGGAGGAGTACCCGTATTTCCCAGGCCTGGAACCCACGCTCCGTGGCGACGATAACTTCTTGCTCGAGGTCAGTGAGTCAGAGAACTTCAGAAATGCCGCATCTCATCTGCGCTTGAGGTTGCCCTTGAGTCTATTCGTTTCAGAGTCTCTCTGACCATCGGCGGCCGGATGAGTTGTGCGCATTTTCATCCGTGTGAATTATGATGTGAAATAGTCGTACAGGAATGCAGCGATTTAACCTCCTGTACCCCAAAACTGAAATCCTTCCGATCCACATGTTTCCACTAACTAAATCGCACCAAATCCCCACCAGATCAGGTGCGGATCTGCCGTTTCATGGTCTTCTCATGTCGTTAGGTCCGAATGCATGCTGTTGCTGTCACGCTCACGCCTGAAGTTCCATTTTCACAAATCACAACCCGCTCATGGTGGTGATGTCCACTCCACTTTTGGGCGTCCCGACAGACAAACTCTGCTATTGTCGTTGTCTCCATTCATTAGTGCAGGCACTCCAATTGTGGCCAATGTTTCTCCAGTGGACTTGTTCGTTTTATGACTGGATGTGCTATCCTTTGATGTTGTCATCTCTTCTGCAAGTTTGGCATTGCTGCTAACCTTCTTGAAAAATACGTGCTCATACATGTTCTTGAAAAAAAATCATACAAAATTGGCACCATGGCAGAATGAAGGAAACAGCATAGGGCATTCTTCTGTAGCATACATTAGAAAAATTCTTTTTTTTCGTGACCGAGGAATATAACCCGTTTTTCATTAAGATGAGTGAATTAGAAGTCAGCTATGAGAGAACCCTCATAGCACAAATTACAAACCATTAAGATAGTAGTGAGTAACCTGGTATAAACAAAGGAGCAGTGGACCTACCCAACCTAATTGCCATCTTAGCGGCGTTTCCTCCTATATCCCATTGTTATTGGACTTTGCTATTGAAAATTTAGTTTGAGACTGTATTTAATATTGTTTGGTCTCACTAAACCACTATATCAGTCCTTTTATGTTAGCTTGTTGAAACTCAGAAGACTTGATGCATGGGGAGCTGCTGATTAATGAACTGTTTTGAGAATTTCCTCTTTTCTTTAGTGTATGAGTGAAGCTGGAGTGGACGGGGCTCTCATAGTTCAACCTACTAATCATATGTTTGATCATTCTTTGGTAAGTAGGTAAGATTTTTTTTCTTGCACTGATCCATTTCAATCGGACACCACCTGAATTAGCCATATGACTATATCAGTAATTTATTTCATTTTCGTTTTTTCCGCCTGCAGTACGTTGAAGAAATATCCGTCCAAGTTCATTGGTTGCTGTCTTGCGAATCCTGCAGAAGATGGGAGTGGGATTAAACAGCTTGAACACCTGATTGTACATGTAACCTCTTGGAATTTTCTTCTAACACAACAGGAATGATCCATTCTGCTATTTTCTAATATGTAGTCCCTTCGCTTATCACCAGGAAAAATACCGTGCTGTGAGGTTCAACCGAGACTTATGGCCAGCTGGTCAAAAGGTTTGCAAATAGGAAAATGAGCAACCCTTTTCCTCTACTTATTAATTGGGATTGATGATCAATGTGGCCTGAAGGAAAAAAAATGTTTCAAATAAACAGATGACTAATGATGTCGGACGGTCATTATTTTCGAAGGCAGGAGAACTTGGAGCACCAGTTGCAATACTGACAAAGAAGGTAAAAGATGCATTCCTCTCCAAGATGTATCTGCAGCTACTATAGGAGTTTGAGATTCTGACAAAAAAAATAATTGAGCAATATGTTCACATCCTTAAGAGAAGAAGGGTTCACATTTGGACAAAGAGTTACTAAATATTGTCAGGTTGTGCCACTAGAGCTAAATGAAATGAGCAAATTCTTAGCCCTGTTAACTATACAAGTTACTGGTTAGATGTGTTTATGAGAACCCCATCTGCTTCTTTTTTTTTGCAAAAATAAATTTGCATGAAATTGGACTCCTTCAATGTAAAGTAACAGGGATTTAACTATGCTCTCTTTGTTACTATTCTTTGTTCTTGTGTATGCAGGGAATTGGTCCATATATTCAAGAAATAGAGGAGCTCTGTAGGGATTATCCTGCAACTACTGTTATTCTTGATCATATGTCTTTCTGCAAGCCACCAACGTAAGCTTTTGTTTTCGCTTGTTCATATTTGCAGGAATGTATTCATATGAAGCTATGGCCTAGTAGCTTATGTGTTGCATTGACATACAGGAACGATGAAGAAGAGAAGGCACTCTCTTCGTTTCTAAACTTATCCAGATTCCCACAGGTAATGTATGAAATTTGCTTATTTGTCTGTTAGCAGATGACTATGATCATGAAAAATATCATTCCTTGTTCAAGCAAGCCATTTTCAGTATCAGGTGACATAGCACCCTCAGGTTTTGCTTTCAGAGATCATGGGACAGTAACATTATTTTGTGCGAGCAGTACCTCACCTGATTTTTTTTTGTCGAATACTTGCATCAAGAATAAAGCTGACCCCCCCTATTGCCAGATTGTAGCAGAAGTTGCCTAGCTAGTACTCTCTTCGTCACAATATTTGTCACTCTTGCCAATCTCACACAAAATAAGGAGCATTGAAGACGCAAAACTATTCCCTCACTAAATACATCACTGCCTCAATGGCTTCCATACTGTTGCAAACTGATTCACTATCCCATTGGGCCTACCCTTAGGGTGGCTGTATATTATATCATACATGCGCCTCTAATGGGCCTATACTCCAACACCCCCCGCAGTCTGGACTACCGGCGCAGCGGAGTTCAAGATTTGGCAAGAAAGAAAACAAGTGCAACACACAGAACCCCCTGCAGCCACAACTAGCCACGGGAGACGTTGAGGCTGGAGTGAAACTCGGAGAAGGTCGAGGAAGGGAGGCCTTTGGTGAAGATGTCCGCAAACTGTGAGGTGGTCGGGACGTGAAGTACCCGGACATCGCCGATGGCCACACGGTCGCGGACGAAGTGTAGATCGATCTCCACATGCTTAGTCCTCTGGTGCTGCATGGGGTTGGTGGAGAGGTAGACCGCGCTGACGTTGTCGCAGTAGACGAGCGTGCTCCTGGCGAGAGGGCGGTGAAGCTCAGCCAGGAGCTGGTGAAGCCAAGTGGCCTCGGCCACGCCGTTGGCAACGGCACGGTACTCCGCCTCGGCACTGGAGCGTGAGACCACCGGCTGGCGCTTGGACGACCAAGAGACAAGGTTGCCGCCGAGGAAGATAGCGTAGCCGCAGGTGGATCTGCGGGTGTCCGGGCAGCCCGCCCAGTCAGCGTTGGTGTAGACAACCAGCTTGGCAGTGGAGGACCGGCCGAGGAGCAGCCTGTAGACGAGGGTGCCACGGAGGTACCAGAGAAGCCGCTTCATAGCAGCAAGGTGGGGCTCCCGCGGAGCATGCATGTAGAGGCAGAGCTGCTATACGGCATAAGTGATGTCCGACCGTGTGAAGGTGAGGTACTAGAGCACGCCAGCAAGACTCCGGTAGGCGGTAGAGTCCACTGGCCCAAGCATCGGACCCTCAGCCTCTGACAGCTTGCCCTGGGTGTCAACCGGGGTAGAGCAGGACTTACAGTCAGTCATCCCTGCTCGCTCCAGAATGTCACAAGTGAACTGCCGCTGGTGGAGGAACAGGCCTGAAGGTCGGGGCTCAACAGTGACGCCGAGGAAGTGGTGGAGCACCCCAAGATCCTTGATAGCAAATTCCTTCTAGAGAGAGGCAATGATGCGGTGGAGCAGAGACTCGTTGGAGGCGGTGAGAACAATTTCATCCACATAGAGGAGCAGGTAAGCAGTCTCACCCCCTTAGTGGTATATGAACAGGGAGGTGTCGGACTTGGCCTCCGTGAAGCCAAGAGTCTGCAGGAAGGTAGCAAACCGAGAGTACCAAGCCCAAGGTGCCTGCTTGAGACCGTAGAGATTTGTTGAGCCGGCAGACCAAGTTAGGACGAGAAGAATCCACGAAACCGGCCGGCTGACTGCAGTAGACCGTCTCAGTCAAAGTGCCATGGAGGAAGGCATTCTTGACATCCAGCTGATGCACAGGCCAGGAGCGCTCGAGAGCCAATGAGAGGACGGTACGATTATAGCTGGCTTCACCACTGGACTGAAGGTCTCATCATAGTCAATGCCGAGCCGCTGAGTGAAGCCGCGGAGGACCCAGCGAGCCTTGTAGCGCTCTAAGGAACCATCAGCACGCCGCTTGTGCGTCCAGATCCACTTGCCGGTGATAATGTTGGAGCCCGGCGGACGGGGCACTAGATCCCACGTCTGGTTGGCGAGGAGGGCCGCGTACTCCTCTTCCATCGCGCGGCGCCAGTGAGGATCCGCCAAGGCCGCGCGGACGGAAGAGGGTACCGGAGAGATCCCCGTCTCGCGGGCGGCGGCGGTGAGGGCCTGCGGGTGGGACGCCTGCCTCGTCACCATCGGGTGAGTGTGACGAGGGTCCCGGTAAAGAAGAGGCGAGTGGTACACCGACGGCTCGGCGCGAGAGCGCGGCGGGGCCGGCGAAGCACGCACCGGTGATGACGGCGCTGGTGGCAAAGGCGGCGACGGAGCTAGCGACGCCGGTGGCAACGATGGAGCCAGCTCCCACCGCCACTGGTAGACGATGCCGAAGCGCCCGAGAGGAGGTGAGGGCGGACCTAGCTCCCACCGGCACTAGTAGACGAGGCCGAAGCACCCAGGAGGAGGTGGGGTCGGTGCGCTCGGTCCCATGATCGGAACGGCAGCGTCGGGCACAACATGAGGCAGCGAAGGAGCGATGGTGGAAGCTCTGGGCTGCCTCGGCCGTGTTAGGTATTGGAGGAAAGTCCTGGTGCGAGGCCGGCAGGGGCGAGGTGGGACCACCAGGAGAGCGCGCCGGAGCAGTACCTGCAGGGTAGAGGGAGAAGGGTGGCGGAACCACCGGGTCAGTGGGAAAAAAGGAAGCCTCCGTAGGGTCAGCTGGAGGTGTGGAGGTAGAGGTGGTGGAGTAAGGGAATGCCGACTCATCAAACACGACATGGCGAGAGATGAGGACACCGCGAGAGGTAAGGTCAAAGCATCGGTAACCCTTGTGATCCAGAGAGTATCCGAGAAAGACACAGAGGGTCGACTGGGGAGCCAGCTTATGGGGGAGCGGTGGCAGCGGTGTTAGGGTAACATGCACACCTGAAGACTCGAAGGTGGTCATACCGAGGAGGGGTACCGAATAGAGCGTGGTGAGGCATGGGAGCTGGACAGGCAGTAGAAGAAAGACGGTTAAGGAGATAGGTGGAGGTGTGCAGACACTCAACCCAGAAGCGAGCGGGTAGGGATGCCTGGAGCAGAAGGGTGCGCATGGTGTCATTGGTTGTGCAGATCAAACACTCTGCCTTGCCGTTTTGAGAGGAGGTATACGGACAAGACATGCGCAGCTGGACACCGTGAGAAAGGAAGAAGGCACGTGAGGTTGAGTTATCGAACTCATGACCATTGTCGCACTGGACGACCTTGATGGTGAGGCCGAACTGAGTGGATACCCAAGCAAAGAAGTGGCTGAGAGTGGGGAACGCCTCGGACTTGACACACAAGGGAAAAGTCTAGGAGTAATGGGAGAAATCATCGACTACCACCAAGTAGTACTTATAGCCAGACATGCTAAGAACAGGAGATGTCCACAAGTCACAATGGATAAGATCAAACACACGAGTGGCATGTGAGGAAGAAGACTGAAAGGGAAGGCGAACGTGACGGCCCAGCTGGCATGCGTGACACAAGTGCTCATCTTGAGCCCGAGGGCACCGAATGTTGGAACTACGACTGAGCTGCATCAGGGCATCCCGGCCAGGATGGCCGAGGCGACGGTGCCAAGTGGTGGAGGAAGTAGTGGCGGCGAAAGCGGCTGAGAAAGTGGGGGGCGAAGAAGGTGAAACAGACGCTAGAAACCGAAGGGTGTAGAGAGGCCCAGTGCTGTTACAACGGAGCAGAGGACACCGGGAGGCCGAATCCCTCATGGTCAGGCCAGAGGGGTCAAACTCAACCGAACAAGAGTTGTCAGTTGTGAAACGGCGAATAGAGAGAAGGTTGTGAACCATACCGGGAGCCACAAGAACATCAGGGATATGAAAGGAGCCATGGGAATTGGCAGTGCCCACGGAGGAGACAAGAATGCAAGTGCCATTGGCGACCATGATGGAAGAGGGACAGGAAGGGTGGGGAGGACAGAGAGAAGAAAGTAGATTCGCATCGGGCGTGGTGTGGAAAGTGGCAGCCGAGTCAGCGATCCAATCAGGACTAGCTGATCGCAGCCCTACGGCAGGAGGAACTGCGGGCGGAGGGCTGGCGGTGGTGCTGAAGGAGTAGGCCAAGGCCGCCGGATCCCAACCGACAAGCCTGGGCGAGGCACCGGGAGGTGTAGCCCACGGGGGTGTGGGGTGAAACCCCGGGGGAGCACCAGTGAGCATTGTCGCCGACGGGCGAAGCTCACCCCATGGAGGCACCGACGGCCTGGCCGCAATATGTCCCCCTCCGCGGTGACTCGTCGAGCCGGAGGAGGTGGCCGCGACGCCGTGTGAGGCAGGGAGGTGGAGGAGCTGCTCCGGCTCGGCGAGTTGGCGGGCCAGCGCATCGGTTGCATCGCGCTCGCGCTCCCAAGCGAGGGCGGCCGCACGGACCTGTGCCTGGCTATCCACAGCGGTAGCCCGGGCAGCGACAAGGGCATCGGCGAGGGCAGAGTCGGGACCCGCTGCCAGTAGGAGGGCAGCGGCGGCGGCGCGCTTGGCGGCTGCGCGCTCGCCCATGGCGGCGCCAACAGCAGCAGCAACCGCGGCGGCGGCTTCGTCACCCACACAAGCGGCCCCGGCGCCCATGGCCATGGTGGCGGCGGCGCCCGGAAGATGGCCCGGCTGCGGCGGAGGAGGACGTAGCCGATCGCGGAGGAGGATGTAGCCGATCGCGTAGGGTAGGGAGCCGACGAGGCCCTGCACGCAACGCGGCGCCGGCGCGTTGAGAGCAAAGGAGGGGCCGAGCGCAAGGAGGAGCTGGCCATGGCGGCTGGGGCAGAGGCCACGTGAGTGGGGCCAGGAGGCGCGCGGCTCAGAGGCGCAGGCCCAACGGCGCGTGGCGCAGAGGCGGCTACGCACGTGCGGCTGTTGCGAAGAGGGGCGCGAGCGGCGTGGGCGCGCGGCACGAGTCGGGTCCGGCGGCGGCGCGGAGGCGCTTGGGCGGCGGTGCAGAGATGCGCGCGCGGCAGCACAGAGGCACACGCGGCACGGCGGCGCACGCCCGAGGAGGAGGCGCACGGGCTGCGGCGGTGCTCTGGGAGCGCGCGCGGCGCAGCGCGCAGGGGTCGGCGCGGCAGTGCGGCGTCCTGGCGGCGGCGGCTAAGCCACCGGGAAGAGGGAGCAGGGGAGGAAAGAGAGAGAAACCAGAAACCCTAACCTAGCCTGATACCATGTTGCAAACTGATTCACTATCCCATTGGGCCTATCCTTAGGGTGGTTGTATATTGTATCATACATGGGCCTCTAATGGGCCTATACTCCAACACATACCAATGGCTGGTGCATTTGGCTAGGAGGATGTGATTAGGTGTTGCGCTACATTGATTAAGGGTAGGGAGTTAATAAAACTGAATCTGCGAGGCAAGGTAGGGAGTTGATGATGCTTTGGAATGTGAAAATGGTAAGTAATTTGAGAAAAAAATCCTAGAATGACAGATATTGTGAAATGGAGGGGTGTAGTGCACTTCTACTTTGTGCTTTGGTATCACTATACTTGCTCTAAAGCCATAATGCATTACTTCAACAGGTTTATGTCAAATTCAGTGCTCTTTTCCGCATCACCAGAGAGGCATATCCATATGAAGACACTGCTCAGCTTCTTTCCCGTGCGATATCTCACTATGGAGCCAGTCGAATAATGTGGGGAAGGTGAATCACAGACCCACTGATAGTTTAAATTGATCATACACTTTACCGTGCCTGTTTGGGGAAAACATGTGTTGAATCACCACAGAAACCCCAGCAGTAGTTACATACTCGATGCTCCTCACTGAAAGTAAAAGAGATCTTATATTGAATATAGAAATAATATGACCCCTTCATCCTCTGATACGAACACTATTGCCATGGATTAATTATTCTCTGAACATGTATGCAGTGACTTTCCCTATGTTGTTCCTGAATGTGGCTACAAAGGAGGAAGGGAGGCGATTTCTCTTGTCGCGGGCAAGATACCTGTTTCCCCATCAGATTTGGAATGGATCTTGGGGAAAACAGTGAGCCAACTGTTCCAAGGTGCATGGGCTACTCCATGATCACTGTAGCTAGTAGGACATATTTGTCCTAATTTCTAGTGTTTACATGTAACACTGACCCGAATAAACCTGGTATCTACACTAGGCTGCTTGAATGTTGGCATGGATACTCTCTTAGCCATTATGGATGTTCTGCTTCTAGCTTGGCTAGCTATCCAAGCCTAGCTTGTTCCCACTAAGTCAATTCCTTGTTGCTTGGTTGTTTGTACTGTCAAGCAGGCTAGCAAATGATGTGCTTGGATGTCTGGTCTGTTGTTTATAGAATCACCCCTTCTTCAAACTGATCACACTAGTATATTGCCCGTTAACGCGCTACGGCGACATCTAGGATAACACATATTAAACATTCACTCATGAAACTTGGTAAACAACCTATTATTACAAATATGAAAAATATAGTAAATCTAAACCAATCTATTCTACTTGATCAATGGTTATTACAGATTGCCAGCCTTTTGCTACAGCCATCTTCTGATCACAGCTAGCAGGCCATTGATCTGATCAATCGCCTTGTTCGCTTGAACTACTTCAGCTGAACAATATTTTCCTCTCACAACAAATTAGTATAAGCATCAGTGGCTAGCAGGTCCCTCAAAAAAGCATCAAAGTTCCTACAAATATCATGACAGCTAGCCACGGTCACGGTTAATGTGGATATTGCAACCTGCTCCAATCAGAGGCTACTACACAAGGATTAATTAGGCGGGCAAAATTAATTAATGGAGGCAATTATTGCAATCGCCTCCAATCAATGGTCACGGTTAACGCGGATTAATAGGTGGTTACTTTGCCCGCCTCCGAAAATAAATTAAAAAACAAAAAAGGAAAAAGCCCGCAGCCCAAACCAGCCCTGGCCCTGGATCTGGGCTGCGCGGTGCGGTGTTGCTGCTACAGGGGAACTCGATCCGCGACGGGGAGCTTGATCCGCCGCTGCATCTGAGCGCTGTGGCGGAGCCTACCGCCACGTATCTAGGAGATCACGTCGCACACCTAGCCCGAGATCCAGATGCGCCAAATCTGCACGCACAAAGGGAGGGAGGAAGCCCGCTGGATCCGCTCGAGGCCGGCCTGAGGATTGATGCAGATCATCGAGTTTTGCATTGGATGACACAAGGTGTCCACTACCGCTGTGACTACAGGACCTTCTCTCGCTTGCTTGGTTTTGACCGTAATGATCGTGAGGCTCCTAGCTTGTTTGACATTTTTGTCAATGGTGTTGATGAGAGTGACATGGAGGCAGCTCAGATGTATCATCCTGGAAAGCGTGCGGATGGCAACACTACTTTTCTCAAGCCGCATTTCTATGTGCTCAACAACTTGCTCCGCAACACCATCGATCCCAAGATTGGAGAAACTATACACATTTAGCATGATGCTCCCAAGATTTTGGTTCGCTTTGGTGCTAATGGTGGCCGCTTTAGCATCTCTGACTTTATGCGGTTCAAGATTGAGGAAGCTGCTATTGACCCTCACAAGTCTTTGCCCTATGCTCCGTACCTCATGCATATCATCGAGCAGGTTGTGGGACATAGCTTCTCTCTTGACTGTCATCATCCTTCTTATAGTGTGCGGAACTTGGGCCCTCATCTTCATTCCACTAGTGGTGTGCGTGGTGCTGGAGCTGCTGCTCCTTCTGTTGATCCTGCTGATGCTACTTCTGCTTCTCCTGGTGGTGCTCCCTCCTCTCCTCCTCGCTCTTCTTTGAAGCGTCGCGGGAATGGTAGAGGGGCTATCAAGTATGCCCTCTGGAAGTTCTTTGCCAATGTTTGCTACAAGGCCGAGAGGGATGATCGTCGTCTGCACCGCTTGGAGCAACAAGCCAACGTCGACCCACCTTCTCCTCTTCGTTCGTTTCCTGATCCTTTTAATGAGTATGATGCGCTCTATGGTGTTGCCCCTCCTTCTACTGGAGCGGATGAGGAGCTTCATGGTGCTGCTCCTACTGGAGCGTATGACATGGGTGGTGCTGCTACTAGAGCATATGACATGGGCGATACTACATATGATGCTATCTTTGGTGGAGCTAATGCTTTTGCTAGACAAGATACTTATGCGAGTACCTCTTCGGATCCTCATGGAAAGAGCAAGCTTGTGGACTATGGTGACGACTCTGACGATGACTACTAGCTATTGGCTACCTTGCTTTTCTTCGAAGCCTACCCTTTTTGGCACTTGATGCCAAAGGGGGAGTGTTAGGCTTATCATGTTGTAATAGGGTAGCTATTTGATCGGTTTGTAATAACTCTATCTTCGTGGTGAACTACGTGTGGTGAAATATGAACTAGTTGTGTGTGATGGATGATTGTAGGACAAGCATTGTTTAATCACTTTATTAGCTATTGTGCTTGTTTTCACTTGTGATGGTGTATGTTATTTTGGATGGCCATGTGTTGCCTTAAGTCCTATCTTGAGTTCTTGGCCATCATGTTCTTTTCTATTTGTTGAGATGATTTTAACATGTCATATTGGATATCTCTTTCATGGATTTATTTGCTCACACACACTTAGGCACCCCACGAATTGCAAAATTTAGGGGGAGCTCATTCTTATATGTATGCAATCTTGATTATGATCAAGATTTGAAATTCAAAATCTAATGCATACATTAAGGGGGAGCTCTACTTAAATTTTGGAATTCAAAAGCTTCAATTCTTTCTATTTTATGTAAGCCTAAGTTGGTTGTCATCAATTACCAAAAAGGGAGAGTTTGTAAGTACATGTTGATCTAAGTGTATATGCAGGTGTTAGTCCATTGAAAGAATTGAATGATGATATTCGGTGACAATAGCACCCCCCGAATCCTTTTGATGGAAAGTGTTTTGCCTCAGGTGCTTCTTTGGTTTTATATTTTGACTTGAGTCATAGGAAACGCCGCACTATCAAGAGGGATACAAATTAGACTAGCTTGATGGGGATAAGAGTGCTCATGTTGGTCTATTTCATGCGCTTGAGAGACACCCTTGGACTCACGGACACTTATAGATATCCTTTGTTGCCAGGGTGGACCGGTAGTATCGACGGTCTTCCACTGGTGGTACCGGTAGGCTTAGAGCCAGCACAACTGTGTTGCCCGAGTTATGTGAGAATTTGAACTACCGGAAGTACCGATCTATGACCGGTAGTACCAGTGGGCACCGGAAGTACCGGTGAAACACCGGTAGTTCCGGTAGGTCATTTGTCCGCACAAGTCCTGCGCGCCTATAGGAGAGCCCAATGGTCGAAACCCTAGGGACCGGTAGTTCCGGTGAAGTACCACCGGTATTACTGGTACCTCTTCGGCAGAGCTAAGTATAAATAGCTCTCTCACTCACTTCTAACTGTTACCCATCTCATTCCTTGCGACTCACCTGTAGTGAAAAGAGCTCCCAAGCATTGACTCACCCTCTCTCTCCCCTCTTGCTCCTAGATTCAATCCTTGCAAGATTTGAGCTAGTGAAGTGAGATTCGAGAGTGGAAAGCTTCGATTCACGACTTGAGCACTTGGTTCCCCTTCTAGCTGATTTGGTTTGTATTTATTACTCTTGGGTTCTTGGAACCCTAGCCGACTAGGCGTTCTTCGGGTTGCCCGTGTTGCTCCACTTGTGAGGGCACCCCTGAAGTGTTTGTATCACCCTGTTCTTCTTAATGGAAATCTCAAGTGACCTTTGTGGTTGCTTTGAGGGAGGCAAGGAGGTGAAAGAGACTCTGACCTTAGTGGTCACGTCAGCAACAAGGATGTAGGAACTCCTTTGTGGGGTTGCCGAACCTCAAGATAAATCATATGTCCTGTGTGCTTGTTGTTGCTTGTGATTACTTGTGGTATTACTTGTTCCTCGTGTTCTTCTACTCTCTCATCCTCTCTTATAGGTTGGGGATGCTCGATCTACCACTTTGTGAGGAACCAAACAAAGGGTAGTTCAACATCGTCATCAACATCGTCTAGGAGTGTGGGATAAAACTCAGATCTAGATTCATAGCTCATAATGCTCGGATTTCGCAGCCTCTGTAGGCTACCGGTAGTACCGGTATACTACCATCGGTAGTACCGGTCACACCTGACCGGTAGTACCGGTCCTGTATTTAACTTCAGCTTTGAGTTTTCAAGTTTCAGGTTTTTAGGTACGCCTATTCACCCTCCTCTAGGCCGACTAGATCCTTTCAACACCTGCGCGTCCAGACATTCTTCTGCACGTCTGACTTCGTTTCGTGACTGTTGGTGATTGTATCGATGAGATTTAAAGGGGACACGTGTCATCCTTCCAGCGGGGAAGCGGTGGCGTGACCGGACGCTGGACCGCGTCAGGTGTGAAGGCAACTGCACGGCCGGCCAATGCGAGGCAGTAGCAACTTTGTTCACAATGGCTCTATTCTTTGGGGCTGCTTATAATAGTTGTTGGCTGGCTCTTGAGGGTCTCACTTGGTATTTTGATCATCTTGACAACTTCTTGACCTGAGCACACTCATCCCCTCTCATCTCCCTTGCTTGATTGTGAATCAATTGTGAGATTGAGTGATCCAAGTGCATTTGCTTGTGATTTGCATCTAGAGGCACTTGAGGAATTGATTTGGCTACAGGATTTCTTTTACTCTTGGTGGTTATCGCCACCTAGACGGCTTGGAGCAGCGGTGGAGGTCCGACATGAGTTGGTGATTGTTCGTAGTCGGCTCCGGTGAATTGTGAGGGGATTGCACCTTCCCCGGCGAAGAGCCACAAGATAGCGCTAGTGGATTGCGCATGTCATTGAGCTACCTCATTAGCGGTAGGTTCTTGCGGTGCTCTTGGAGAGCTTGGGTGTGGAGTACCAATTAGCCGCCGAACCATATAGTGTTGGTCGACACAACGGGGACTAACGTGCCGGCAAGCACGTGAACCTCGAGAGAAAAATATTGTGTCTCTTGTCTCTTTGGTATTCTCCTGGTGAATTGATTGGATAATCATTGATTGGTTCATCTCCTCGACGCGGCGGTATAACAAGCATCACCTCTCATTTACATTCCGCAAAGTAGTGTAATTAGCTTTCTTGTGTAGCTTGTTAGTATAGCTTAGCTTGCTAGTTTCTTGCTCTCTAGTGTAAAGTAGCGACATAGCTTTTGTGTGAACTAGAGATTTTAGCAACTAGAACTGTTGAGATTGGTGACTTGCATCTCTTGTTAGAAGCTAGTGCAAAAAGCTTTATTGCCTCTTATTTGTCTAACAAGTTTGCCTAGTGAATTTGTAGATTTTAATTTAGGCTATTCACCCCCTCTAGCCAATTTGGACCTTTCATTGGCTGGTTTACGAAGGAAAAATTCCCCTAAAGAAAGGTTCGTGGAGGGAAAATGATTTTTCCTTTTTCTCAAAGGAGATTTAGGATAAAATCAACTTCCAGATAAAACCAAACAACATCAGACACACTTGTATGCTTATGAAATGCATAGATAAATTTTGTAAGCGTTGCCTGGAAAGGGAGAGGTAGGGTTTCATTTTAAATAAAATATAAAATGTTTTCGAAGCGGTCTTGCGTTGAATTCAAGCGTGGTGTGAATTCAACCACAATTTTGTTTCAAAAACATCTTGTCATGGCATTTACTTGGTCAACGGTGTGGCAAGAGGTTTGTGGTTGCAAAATGTTTTTGAAGTTGTGATTTTAAATTCTGGGTGAAAAAAAGGAAAGATGTTGACTTGTGTTGACCTAACCTTTACATGCACATATATTCAAGCAAAAATTTTGAAAGCTCATATATTTTTGTAATAGTATGTTACAGTTTTGATAGCAAGATATCATTAGAATCATCTCAGATGCTCTTAAACACCAAAAATGGAAGCAGAACAATACAAGAGAGAAATTATATAGGTATTAATTATTAGAACTCTAATTATTATTTCTACATTTGATATTCCATAAATATAGTATAGTAGACTAAGTATCATTTTGACAGCTTGGCACCTGACAGCCTTGCACAAGCGAGGGATGTAGAATCACACATTCAGGCTTTCTTTAGTTAGAATGCGGAAAATTTATTGTTTCCTGCAATTTTTTCCTATAAAAATAAATTTCTATACAATTTTCATACAGTTTCTATAAAATTCTTGTGTTTTAAAAGGGACTTCAATAATAATGTGAGCACAAGCTGCATATAATCAAACATTATTGAATATATGATTTACTTACATATTTAATATATTATGTACTCCCTCCGTCCTAAAATAGATATAATATGTTATATGACCTCAAAAAACTATAGAAATATAATACATTCTACATAGTGTGTCTATGCTTAGATTTGGTCAATTTGGTAACATAATTTAGAAGAAACTCAATAATTAGATTTTATCCATAGGCACATGTGTCCTTTAAGTATTCCTTAAGTTGTCTTAAAATGTTTAGAATACACAAGACAGAGTAGTACATGGCAGAAGAGACCGATAATAGTGTTTAGAATTGAGAGCGAGAGACAAAGTGATGCAAATGATTGTCTATATTCTTCCCAATGAACAGTGTATACGTATATATACAGGGCCCTGATAGGCAGTTACAAATATGAGAGCGCGGCGGGGCCGGGGGGGGGGGGGTTGAGGAAGACACCTTTGGGGATAAATCCCTAATTGATCATTAATAATAATTCTCAACATCGAGAGTGAGAGACAGAGTGATGCAATATGTCCACCATACCTCGAGGGTTCATATTTTTTCTTAAAATTATTTTAAAGACAACGTTCTTTATTTAGTGATGATAGGTGAGACAGCGAGCACGTCCTTTGTAATATCTGCCCCCAACGCGCGCCATATCCGCCGGCCACCGGCTAGCGCCTCATTCCCCGACGCCTGTGTCGTGCCACCGTGACTCCCCCACGCCCCCTGATTATGTTAGGAGGTCAACTTAGTATTGCTTTTTTTAAGAATACCAGGGTTGAGCCCCTGTTTATTGCATTGTGACATGACAAAAGTTAATCAACTTAAAACACTGAATAAGTTCAGTCAGCGACTGAGCTGAGCACTGGAGCATTTTAGCCGCCAGCCATGACAGGTCTGGACATCAAGTTTCTCCACCTGGAGTTGAGGTAGAAACAGGGACTTCCACGTGAAGACATAGATATGAAACGCATAGAAGTCAGCAAATGAACAGGCGCAGAGTGCGCTTAGAGCGCTACTCAGTACCCACAGGATTAGTACTCCTCCTTCCTTGACAGTCAGGAACCACCAATCTTCATATGCAGTAGATCTGGCCTGGATGCCATTGCCTCCATATCTTCCATCCAACTCTTGTATTGCTCCAGTTATTTTACAGGCATTTGATTTATTAGAACTGAAAACTGTGTTAAAATAAAGTCGGTTACACAAAAGACTAATTTAAGGGGGATGGATGAATCCAGTCTATTAATACTGCAACCACAACTCAAGGCGATCAGGTCTAGTCCTCGAGATCGAGACAACATTTCATTGATTTCTGAAAATCATGAACAGTTGAGAAAGGTTACTTGTTACCATCCCATACATAGACAAGCATCAGGGTTATTTTGTTAAAAGACACGAACTGCGTCCTTACGGTTCAGCCATTCTATCGAACAGGTGGAATGCAACGGAGAGCAAAACAGAAGAGAACGAAACAATCGCACCTAGCTCTGCACTGGTAGTCGAGATGGCAGCGCTGCCAGCTGCGTCTCATCTATCGGCTTCCTGATTTTTTTTCCACACGGGTAACCCCATTTCCATTAGAGATAACGGAACTACACATAGTTTCAGAGAAATACAGATAGAAACCAAAAAGAACCAAGAAGGCGAAAAGAATCCGACCTTCCTACGCCACAGCAACAAGTGGGCAACAGACTAAACCAGCGAAACCAACCAAACCTAAACATCTACTTCGCCAAGAAGGCAGCAAAACAGAAAACACACTATCAGCTTCCTGATAATAAGCAGAGAAAGAGGACGAGATGCCTGCGGACCGGTTGCTCGCCACGCCCACGCGTACGACGAGCGCAGTTCTCCATGATCTCACTCGCCGCCTTGCAGTGGAGCCGAAGGAGCCAAATATTTGGTTTCGATCTCGATCATCTATTCCTCGATTTTGGGGTTACTCAGAAACCACTGATCATCTGTTCCTCGATTTTGGGGTTACTCAGAAACCACTGATCCACTATTTCATTACCGGTCCACGATTCCATTACCGGGCCGATTCCTTAACAGGACAGCTAGCTGGGCCTGCAACTTGTCGGCCCGTGAATTCGTCTGCGGTGGTTCTTCAGACTGCAGTGTTCTGATGGTGAAAGACGTGCAGCGCAACACTCGGTGGGGGAAAGAATTGCTGTGGATAGCGTGTCCGGACGCAGCTCCCATACCCGTGTCCATGCTCGTGCCCTGTGCCGGCGCATGCATCCCATCTCACGCTCGTGCCCATGTACGGACATAGCACCTACAGTCGTGCCTCGTCTCACGCCCGTGTCCCATCCTGATTGCGGCCGTGGTGTTCCTTCCCCCGCCAAAGCACCATCCCCCAACGCGCCCGCATCCTCCACCGTGCTTTATCTCCACCGCACCTCTTCCCCTGCCGCGTACCGCGCTCCGCTCCCACCGTAATGTCTCATCTCCTCTGCAATATCCGTGCTACGGTTGCAACATATGCAACATTTCTTTATAGCCACTAACACTTGGAACATATACTTGGTTTAAGCATTTGAAAAATACACTTGCAACATACATCTGAAACAGCTGAAACATTTAGAAAATACACTTACAATATACATCTGAAGCAACTGAAACATTTAGAACACACTTGCAATGTATGTATATAGTCATTGCAACATATGCAACACCAGATCTACTTTTACAACATCCAAATGGAACACATGCAACATAAAACTAAAACGAATGAAACATACGGTTGCAACATGTGCCCATCTAACTTGCTGCCGCGCGTGAAGCTCGATGCCATGAATTCACATGGAGCTCATCGGTGGCACGGATCTCGAGAGTGGCCACATAGTCGGATGGAGTGTGGTGGCGACGGTAGACACGAGTCGAAGGCGCAGTGGAGGCGAATCCACACGGGTGGGACCAGTCGTCTGAACAGACAAACGCCCCACCTGTAGCAGGGCGAGCTGAGCAATTTCACGTGACTAGGCGACGTATCATGTGAGTAGGTGGCGTCGCATACAATTTCCTCGTACTCGGCAGCCACTCTATGGCTTTAGACTGTCTTCAACAGCAATGACCCAATCCAGAGACCCATTTCCTGGACTAGGTCATGCACAGTAGAAGAGTCGGTCCCCTAAAACTTCCCCTCTCCAACAGCCAACACGTCACGCAACACCCAAACTAGCTGCCTCCGTCCACACCCACCGTTTCCTCCCCAAACCACCATGGACTTTGCCGCCGACAGAAGCGGGAGTGGCAGCGGAGGCCCCAGCGACGGCCGGATGCCGGCGAAACGCTAGGTGGAGATCACCAATAAGCTCCTTGCGGCACGCGAGCCCGTCGGCTGCAAGGGTGGTGTGCGCGCTGTGTGCTCCCTGGCCGGAGCACCTCGTCAGCGGTGATGATGCAGCGGATCTGCTCGAGGTTGACGACGATGGCGCACTCGCGGCCTAGGACCGCAGACGGGTACACGAAGAGCGGGTCGAGGACAAGGTTATGGGATTCGGCCCGAATGGACCAAATTTCACCGAAACTCGTCTAATTCGGCCCAGCCCGAGATATTACTAAACCGGCCAAAATATTTCAGCCCAGTTCAAATTGTCAGCCCATTCTATAGTCCAACCAAAAGCCCACAGACCTTCATCCATCAATACGATGCTGAAAACATCCTCACGATCCCTATCCAGCGTCTGCTGCTTGGAAGCCGCCGCCAGCAGCGCCTCTTCGCTCCTCGCTGCAACCACCGCGACAGCCGTGCTGCCGTGGTCGCTTCCCGATGCTTGAGCGGATGCCATGGATGGTCCTCGATGCATCCCCTGTGCCATGGCCTCTCCTCGGCGCCCGTTACCAGGCCGTCACTGCCTCTGCAGTGCCATCGCTGCCATCTGCACCTTTTGCTACTGCCACCACGCCATCGCCACCCTCCCCATCGCCTGCGCGTTCCAGGATGACGCCGCATGCACCCTTTCCATGCACACTGCCATGTCTGCCCGTTTGGAGAAATTTTGTTCAAATTTCATTCAAATTTGTGGTGGATCCCGGTCCGAATTTTCCGAATTTCGCCCAATTTGGTGAGCACCGATTTTTTTTCAGAAAAGAATCCCAGAACCTTGGTCGAGGAGGCGGAGGTCCTAGGCCGGGAGCTCGCAGCGCCGCATCATGGTGTCCGCGTCCTCCTACCGCGCGAGTTCGGGGTGGCGGCGGCGGCGGCGTCCGCGTCCAGCAGCTCCTGCGTGTCCACGGCCGACTCAGCGGAGTCAACCGCCACAGTGCCAGCGTCGTCGAGGGCGGCAGCGGCAGGGAGGGCTCCAGCGCAGCGGCTGTCGCGCGCAGAGGCGGTGCTGGAGGGATGGGCCAAGCAGATGGGGTTCGAGGCGGGGCCCGCATGCTGCTTGATGGAGTCCCCGGCGGCGGCCATGGTGCGTCAGTGGCGGGTGATTGGTCCGTGGAGTGGGCGGTGGGGTCTTTTCGTGGATGGGCCTGGCGCTCTGCCTGGAGAGGCAAAGAGACGAGGGAGGATGCACATTTGCCTTCCGCATTGCCAACGACGCAAAATAGGTACCATGTTACAGATCGGGTAACTTTGCTCTTGAAAGTCATAACGTAACTTTGCCATCATCTGGAGCGTCCATTCTATATCCAACGTTTGATATGCTTTCCAAGCGAAAACGCAACCAACACTTAGCCATTTTTGGTTCGTATGCTTCAGTCCCGCCGGATGCCCTGCTGGTGACCAACATGACGGGCAACCTGCAGTCCTGCTGCACAACACCGAAACGCTCATGGTGGCCACCATGGTGCTCATGGTCGTCCATTGTCCTCGGCACCGCGCTGTTCCTTCTGTGCCTCGTGGCGCGCATCTCGTGCCCGCCAACTCCACCTTCAGATGCTCCTCGTCGAGCTCCTCCGCAAGGTGTACGCCATAGTCGTGCTGGCAGCAACGCGTTCGCGCTGGGCATCGGACGCTACTCCTTATTTGACTCCGTCAAGGACGCTATTCTCTCTCTGGTCCGGGTGCTGCTGTCAATTGCGGAGGGTGACAGTGTGACACGGCCACACAAGCCCAACGCAGACGCAGCAACACACGGCGAGCATGCACGGCCGGTGCAGGCCCAGGCGGGGCACTCTCGCGAGTCGCGACCAGCAAAGGGCTATGCAGGACAGCGTGCAGCGAGCGCGTGTGGCCATCGCAGAGGACGACAGCGCAGCGGGCGTGTGTGGCGCACTCACGGCCGGCGCAGGGGGCGACGCGGGCCGTTGTCGAGGGCGACGGAGTGAGGGTGCAGCAAGCGTGTCTGTGTGTGCTGTTGGTGCGGAGTGCAGCACGACGAGGACCTCCCTCTTCTCCTTGCTGGCTCAACTTCCGGGGAGGCGCAGATGTTGGCGAGAGGTACGCTGGGAGGGCTACGGCAGCCGGCAGCACGCCGCGCGGGAGGGCGAACACGGCGCGACGCGCAGCACGGGTCTTCTGCGACGGCGCGCGTTGCGGGAGTGTAGTTGTGGCTCAGCGGAATAATCAGTGCGCGGAGCACGACAGGGAGCGTGGGCGCGGCGCCGCGGAGACCGCGGCCAGCGAGGCGATGCTGATGATCACACGGCTGCAGAGCGAGAAGGCTGTCGCCAAGATGGACGCGCGCGAGCTCCGGGGCCTTGCGGCCGCGCCGGCCGGGACCGCGACCTGCAGCCTGCAGGACTGCCTTGCCGCCGTCTCCGCGCTCGCGGCGTCGTACGCCGCCCTGCTCCACACCCACTGCGTCGACTCATCCGAGGACGGAGACGAAGAGCTCGCAGCGTGAAAAAGAAGAGACAATCTTTTCGAACCGTTGGATTATGCTTGGACGGTGGATACAGCAACGAAAGTTACGCTGTGACTTTACTAAGCAAAGTTACCCAATCCCTGTCCCCATGTTTAACTACTTTGTTGGAGGTTGTTTTCCTGTTGCAAAAGCACCGTACCCTATGCATTTTGGGTGGTCATGTTAACTCTGTTGGAGATAGTCTTATCGTCATCATCACCAGTGGTTGCAGTTGCCCCGTGCGTTCCTGTCCCGCGTCGCCACCATCACGTCCCGCGACCTCCTCTCCTTCGCGACCACAGCAACAAGGAGATGGCTGCACCTCTCCACCACCACTACCATTGCCACTGCCATGGCCTCTTCTGCTTCCCCCTGCAAGGTCATCGACTCCCACCTCCACGTCTGGGCCACGCCACAGCAGGTGCGTAAAGCAGGCAACGGGCGCGAGCCCAGTTTCCGCATCCTGCAGTTTTTTTACCTGTGACTCCCACTCTATCCGCGCAGGCCAAGGAGGAGTACCCGTATTTCCCAGGCCTGGAACCCACGCTCCGTGGCGACGATGACTTCTTGCTCGAGGTCAGTCAGTCAGAGAACTTCAGAAATGCTGCATCTCATCTGCGCTTGAGGTTGCCCTTGAGTCTATTCGTTTCAGAGTCTCTCTGACCATCGGCGGCCGGATGAGTTGTGCGCATTTTCATCCGTGTGAATTATGATGTGAAATAGTCGTACAGGAATGCAGCGATTTAACCTCCTGTACCCCAAACCTGAAATCCTTCCGATCCACATGTTTCCACTAACTAAATCGCACCAAATCCCCACCAGATCAGGTGCGGATCTGCCGTTTCATGGTCTTCTCATGTCGTTAGGGCCGAATGCATGCTGTTGCTGTCACGCTCACGCCTGAAGTTCGGCTGGAGATGGCTATAGAGCTGATTCGTTGCTTTGGCACCTCAATCGAGGTGAGGCGTGAGGGTTTGTAATAATTTATTTATTGTTGATGCTGCCTCACTAGAGGGCCACTGTCGGGGCTCTTGTAGTTGCTTTGCCATGCACTGGCCTCTGGGGTGGAGGCTTCCTCTGGTTCCATGCTTGACAAATCACAACCCGCCCATGGTGGTGATGTCCACTCCACTTTTGGGCGTCACGACAGACAAACTCTGCTATTGTCGTTATCTCCATTCATCAGTGCAGGCACTCCAATTGTGGCCAATGTTTCTCCAGTGGACTTGTTCGTTTTGTGACTGGATGTGCCATCCTTTGATGTTGTCATCTCTTCTGCAAGTTTGGCATTGTCGCTAACCTTCTTGAAAAATACGTGCTCATACACGTTCCTGAAAAAAAAATCATACAAAATTGGCACCACGGCAGAATGAAGGAAACAACATAGGGCATTCTTCTGTAGCATAGATTAGAAAAATTCTTTTTTTTCGTGACCGAGGAATATAACCCGTTTTTCATTAAGATGAGTGAATTACAAGTCAGCTATGAGAGAACCCTCATAGCACAGATTACAAACTACTAAGATAGTAGGGAGTAACCTGGGATAAACAAAGGAGCGCTGGACCAACCCAACCTAATTGCCATCTTAGCGGCATTTCCTCCTCTATCCCATTGTTATTATTGGCCTTGCTATTGAAAATTTACTTTGAGACTGTATTTAATATTATTTGGTCTCACTAAACCATTATTTCAGTCCTTTATGTTAGCTTGTTGAAACTCAGAAGACTTATGCATGGGGAGCTGCTGATTAATGAACTGTTTTGAGAATTTCCTCTTTTCTTTAGTGTATGAGTGAAGCTGGAGTGGATGGGGCTCTCATAGTTCAACCTAGTATTCATATGTTTGATCATTCTTTGGTAACTAGGTAAGATTTTTTTTCTTGCACTGATCCATTTCAATCGGAGACCACCTGAATTAGTCCTATGACTATATCAGTAATTTATTTCATTTTCGTTTTTTCCGCCTGCAGTACGTTGAAGAAATATCCATCCAAGTTCATTGGTTGCTGTCTTGCGAATCCTGCAGAAGATGGGAGTGGGATTAAACAGATTGAACACCTGATTGTACATGTAACCTCTTGGAATTTTCTTCTAACACAACAGGAATGATTCATTCTGCTATTTTCTAATATGCAGTCCCTTTGCTTATCACCAGGAAAAATACCGTGCTGTGAGGTTCACCCGAGAGTTATGGCCAGCTGGTCAAAAGGTTTGCAAATAGGAAAATCAGAAACCCTTTTCCTCTACTTATTAATTGGGATTGATGATCAATGTGGCCTGAAGGAAAAAAAATGTTTCAAATAAACAGATGACCAATGAGGTTGGAAGGTCATTATTTTCGAAGGCAGGAGAACTTGGAGCACCAGTTGCAATACAGACAAAGATGGTAAAAGATGCATTCCTCTCCAAGATGTATCCGCAGCTACTATAGGAGTTTGAGATTCTGACAAAAAAAATAATTAAGCAATATGTTCACATCCTTAAGAGAAGAAGGGTTCACATTTGGACAAAGAGTTATTATATATTGTCAGGTTGTGCCACTGGAGCTAAAAGAAACGTGCAAATTCTTAGCCCTGTTAACTATACAAGTTACTGTTTAAATGTGTTTATGACAACCCCATCTGCATCTTTTTTTTTTGCAAAAATAAATTTGCATGAAATTGGACTCCTTCAATGTAAAGTAACAGGGATTTAACTATGCTCTTTTTTACTATTCTTTGTTCTTGTGTATGCAGGGAATTGGTCCATATATTCAAGAAATAGAGGAGCTCTGTAGGGATTATCCTGCAACTACTGTTATTCTTGATCATATGTCTTTCTGCAAGCCACCAACGTAAGCTTTAGTTTTTTCTTGTTCATAGTTTGCAGGAATGTATTCATATGAAGCTATGGCCTAGTAGCTTATGTGTTGCATTGACATACAGGAACGATGAAGAAGAGAAGGCACTCTCTTTGTTTCTAAACTTATCCAGATTCCCACAGGTAATGTATGAAATTTTCTTATTTGTCTGTTAGCAGACGAATATGATAATGAAAAATATCATTCCTTGTTCAAGCAAGCCATTTTCAGTATCAGGCGACATAGCACCCTCAGGTTTTGCTTTCAGAGATCATGGGACAGTAACATTATTTTGTGCGAGCAGTACCTGACCTGATTTTTTTTTTGTCAAATACTTGCATCAAGAATAAAGCTGGCCCCTAATGCCAGATTGTAGCAGAAGTTGCCTAGCTAGTACTCTCTTCGTCACAATATTTGTCACTCTTGCCAATCTCACACAAAATAAGGAGCATTGAAGACGGAAAACTATTCCCTCACTAAATACATCACTGTCTCAATGGCTTCCATACCATTGGCTGGTGCATTTGGCTAGGAGGATGTGATTAGGTGCTGCGGCTACATTGATTAAGGGTAGGGAGTTAATAAAACTGAATCCGCGGGGGAGGGTAGGGAGTTGATGATGCTTTGGAATGTGAAAATGATAAGTAATTTGAGAAAAAAAAACCTAGAATGACAAATATTGTGAAACGGTTGGGTGTAGTGCACTTCTACTTTGTGCTTTGGTATCACTATACTTGCTCTAAAGCCATAATGCACTTCAACAGGTTTATGTCAAATTCAGTGCTATTTTCCGCATCACCAGAGAGGCATATCCATATGAAGACACTGCTCAGCTTCTTTCCCGTGCGATATCTCACTATGGAGCTAGACGAATAATGTGGGGAAGGTGAATTCACAGACTCATTGATAGTTTAAATTGATCATACACTTTACAGTGCCTGTTTGTGGAAAACAAGTGTTGAATCACCCCAGAAACCCCAGCAGCAGTTACATAGTCGATGCTCCTCACTGAAAGTAAAAGAGATCTTATATTGAATATAGAAATAATATAACCCCTTCATCCTCTGGAATGAACACTATTGCCATGGCTTAATTATTCTCTGAACATGTCTGCAGTGACTTTCCCTATGTTGTTCCTGAATGTGGCTACAAAGGAGGAAGGGAGGCGATTTCTCTTGTCGCAGGCAAGATACCTGTTTCACCGTCAGATTTGGAATGGATCTTGGGGAAAACAATAAGCCAACTATTCCAAGGTGCATGGGCTACTCCATGATCACTGTAGCTGGTAGGACATATTTGTCCTAACATCCAGTGTTTACATGTACCACTGACACGAATAAACCTGGTATCTACACCAGGCTGCTTGAATGTTGGCATGGATACTCTCTAAGCCATTATGGGTGTTCTGCTTCTAGCTTGGCTAGCTATCCAAGCCTAGCTTGTTCCCCAATTCCTTATTACTTGGTTGTTTGCATTGTCTAAGCAGGCTATGTTATGTGCTTGGTTGTGTGGTTTGTTGTTTGTAGAATCACCCCTTCTTCAAATTGGTAACACTAGTATATTGCCCGTTAGCACGCTACGGCGACATCTAGAGTAACACATATTAAACATTCATTCATGAAACTTGGTAAACAACCTATTATTACAAATATGAAAAATATAGTTAATCTAAACCAATCTATTATACTTGATCAATGGTTATTATTACAGATTGTCAGCCTTTTGCTACAGCCATCTTCTGATCACAGCTAACATGCCATTGATCTGATCAATCGCCCTCTTTGCTTGAACTACTTTAGCTAAACAGTATTTTCCTTTGACAACAAATTAGCATAAGCATTAGTGGCTAGCAGGTCCCTCAAAAAGCATCAAAGTCCCTACAAATATCATGAAAGCTAGCCATGGTCACGGTTAATGCGGATATTACAACCTGCTCCAATCAGAGACTACTACACAAGGATTAATTTAGGCGGGAAAAACTGATTAACGGAACCGCCTCCAATAATGGTCACAGTTAATGCAGATTAATAGGTGGTTGCTTTGTCCGCCTCCGAAAATAAAATTAAAAAAAAGGAAAAAAACCCATAGGCCGAACCAGTCCTGGGCCTCGATCTGGGCTGCCCGGTGTGGTGCTGCTGCAGGGGAACTCGACTCGCGACGGGGGAGCTTGATCTGCCGCTGCATTTGAGCGCCATGGTGGAGCCTACCACCACGGATCTAGCAAGAGATCATGTCGCGCAACTAGCCCAAGATCCAGATGCGCCGGATCCGCACACGCAGAGGGAGGGAGGAAGCCCGCCGGATCCACCAGAGGCCGGCCTACCCGGTCCGCCACCGTTGCCGGATCCACCCATGCCCGGGCTGGATCCGACCTCCCCGTGCGCTACCATCACTGGATCCACCCGCATCGGGGCCTTATCCAATCTCCCCGTGTGCTGGCCGAGCTTGAGGGAGAGGGATGCATCTCCGGCCGGGGCAGATCCTACCTCACCATGTGCCACCGTCATCAGATCCGCCCATGCCGGGGCCGGATTCGGCCTCCCCGTGTGCCGGCTGAGCTCGAGGGAGAGGGATGCACCGCCAGCCTCCCCGTGTGCCGACTGAGCTCGAGGGAGAGGCATGCACTACCGTCCTCCCTGTGTGCCGGCCGAGCTCGAGCTCTGTGGGGAAGATGGCGAGGAGAGAGAGGTTCACGCGCCTTGCGCCGGCTATGGGGGAGAGGGAGGAGCCTCCGCCGGGGCTGCCATGGGAGAGAGGGAGAGGTGAGGGATTCCTTGCCATCGCTTCTCCCTATGGTAAAAATATAAATAATGATAACTGGAATACTTTTGGTGACATGTCGTGCGCTTGCAGAATTGTTATTTTCTAACTCAACTATTAAATACCAACGGAGGACAAGCTAGGCTAGGAGGACTAGAATGCAAACACTTACAACTCACGCACATTCATCTCTATGAATGAACGTACATAAACTCTACCCTTATGAGCACCTTCAAAGACTGGGCTGGCAAATCCTCGAGACGAGATTGATGAAGTCACCATAGGCGCCTCGTTGTCGACAAGACCGTCGCGTACAACTGAAAGCACAACATCGTTAAATTATAGAATATTCGCTCCCACGGAGAGTCAAACCAATACCTTATGTGCTTCTGGGACTCTTGTACCCTTTTGCACGCGGTGAGAGGTTAAGCAGGTCGGTGACTGCTGTTGTCCACGTGGGCCGAAGGGAGGGGAAGAGGGTTAGGTTGGCTGAGCTAGAGTTGCTGGCTGGGCCAAGGGGAGGGGAAAGTTGGGCCCACGCAGTCAACTTGGTCTCATGGGAGGAGGAGGCAGCACGAGCTGGGTCGCAGGGTGAAACGACGGGGCAGGCTGGCTGCATGAGTATAGGAGAGGTGGGCTGGCTGGTTTACGTAATTTTGTTTCAAAACCATCTTGCCATGACATTGACTTGGTCAATGGTGAGGCCAGGTTTGTGGTTGCAAAATATTTTTGAAGTTGTGATTTTAAATTCGGGTGAAAAAAAGGAAAGATGTTGACTTGTGTTGACCTAACCTTTACATGCAAACATATTGAAGCAAAAAATTTGAAAGCTCGTATATTTTTGTAAGACTTAAAGCCACTTACAGTTTTGATAGCAAGATATCATTAGAACCGTCTTAGATGCTCTTAAACACTAAAAATGGAAGGAAAATAATACAAGAGAAAAATTATATAGGCATTAATTTTTTATTTCTACGTTTGATATTCCATAAATATAGTATAATAGACTAAGTATCATTTCGACAGACTGGCACCTGACAGCCTTACACAAGCGAGAGATGTAGAATCACACGTTCAGGCTTTCTTTAGAACGCGGGAAATTTATTGTTTCCTGCAATTTTTCTAATAAAAATAAATTTTTGTACAATTTTCATGCAGTTTCTAAAAAATTCTTGTGTTTTAAAGAGCTGTCGGTGTCTCGAATAACACCGGCTAGTGAATTTAGATCTGTGCATCTAGGCTCGGATGGTTATGCAAAGAGGATACGAGATTTATACTGGTTCGGGCAGAACATCCCTAGGTCCACTGTGAGCGGGTGCTCGCGTTACTTTGCACCAGGGTGCTTGCGGTAGGGGTTAAGCTGTGAGAGAGGGAGCGGATCCTAAGTCTCAGTGTGGGTGAGTGTGTACGCATCTGGGGGCAATGGGACTAGGTGTCTTGGCCTACCTTCAGATGCCCTAGATGAGGGCCCGGCCTCTCCTTTTATAGCATCCAAGGAGAGGGCTCGAGTTACAACTGTTGTGGTCAATGACAGAGGAAAAGAAGAAAGGAAAAAAACAAGATGGGTTTCGAGAGTCGTCGTCCTTATCCTCTTCCGGCGTAGACGTAGTGGCCATCGAGTCCGGGCCTCTTTGTCTACCGATGACACGTGCCCTGACCACTTCTGGTCCTATAGGGCTGTACCATCGAGGTTGTGCGCCTGGATTCACGTAGAGAGGGGTTAGTCAGCATAGTGCCCAGTAACCCTGCCACTATGGTAGTATGGCTGCTGGTCATGGTGGAATGACCGGGGTCACATCTTATCACTCACACCCCACGTTCCCGTACACTATGCACGTCTTGCTGATGGGAGTGGGTAGCGTGGCGCCCCTCTACTATCCCCGGTTGTGCCTTAGACCTTAGTGTGGCCGTTTGGTCGAGGCAAATGGGAATCAAGGGGGAGGGTCGGGCGCTTTTTCATGACATCATGGAGGCTCGGGTGAGGCGGAGACAACCTCCCGAGGGTCCGGCTGCGCCCGTGACATTGACGCTGGCTGGGGCGAGTCGGAGACCTCCCCTAAGCCTTGGGCAGTTTAGCAATTGATGCGTCATTAATGCCCTTGGTGGGTATGGCTAATATCGATACCATAGGAAAACATTGTAGGGTCGAGATGGCAAACTAGAGGGGGGTGAATAGTCCTTTCTAAAACTTAATCGCGTCGGCTAATCAAAACTTATGCGAAATTAAAACTATCGGTCTAGCCAAGACTACACCCCTCTATCTATGTTCTCTAGCACCTTACAAAGATCCTAATTATGGAACTAAGGTGCCAAGCTTAGCAAGAGCTCACCTAAGCAATTCTAGAGCAAAGTCACACAAACCTATGCACTAGTACTTCAAGTACGGGGGAGCTCCTACACAATTCTAGTAAGCAAAGCACAAGGCTCCTAAGCTCACTAGCAAAGCTCAATAACAAGACAACCAATGTCAAATTAGAGAGCGCAAATTACTTAGCTACACAAACTAAGCAATGTGACTAACAAGGTTACACAAGCACAATATATATATGTGAAAGTAATACAAGATTGCATTTCGAGGATTGCAAACCAACAGGATGAACAAGGTTGACACGATGATTTTTATCCCGAGGTTCACGTGTTTGTCAACACGCTAGTCCCCTTTAAGACAAGCTCCAAGGTTGCCGCCAGTCCTCTTGCTAGTGGTGACCCGCAAGTCACACTCTCGTTGTGGCGATGCACCCACTTGATGGATCATGAGCTAATTGGCAATCCAAAGCCAAACCCTCAGCGGGTGCCGCACATCCACTACAAGATGGAGATCCTCCAAGCCACGAGCTCTAGCACTTGACCCGACCGGACCACTTGTCGCCTTTCGCGTCTCACTTTACTAGAGTTGCTCTTCGCGGCTCCCGCGGGGCAAGCACAATGCCCCTCACAAGCTCTTCTCCGGAGCCTCGCACAATCTTCTTGCGAGCTTCAACGAAGCCTCAAGCCACAAAGCTGTCTAGGAGGTGGCAACCTCCAATAGTAACAAGCACCACTGGCTTGCAACTCGAACACCTAGTGCCACTCGATGCAACCTCACGATGCAATGCACTAGAATCACACTCACTCGCAATTGATTCGCACTCTTGCAAGCACAAGTGAGTTAGAGGCTCTCCTAGCACTCCACAAGCATGGACACTAAGTCTCAAGGGTGCCAAGCCCTTACCAAGGCCGGCCACCACTTTTATTTATAGCCCTATGAACGAATTAGTCGTTACCCCTTCACTGGACATTTTTCAGGATGACCGGATGCGCCAGTCGAACTGAGCAGACGCACTGCAACGCGTCCAGTCATCCCGGGCCGTCCACGTGTCCCCGCGGATTCAACCGTGGCCACCCGATCTTCAGCGGTCGACTGTGCGCCAATGCTCATCAGCTGACCGGACGCACCGCTTCTCAGACCGGACGCGCAGGTGCGCACACCACCCACGCGCGCGATGACATGACCGGACGCGCTCCACACAATGACTGGACGCGACAGTGCCAGCGTCTGGTTGCGGTCCACAGAGGTTGCAGAGAGCTTCTTTCATGACCGGATGCACCACGGCGTCTGATCAGCCTCGCGTGCTTCGCAGCTTCTCTGGCACCTAACCGGATGCGCCGGTCCCACGTGTGACCGGACACGCCGGTTGCAAACCCTAGCTGCCCGCGCTTCTGCTGCTGCTGCTGACACTGACCGGACACGTTGGTCGTGCCGAGACCGCGTCCGGTCCAGCGTCCGGTCACACCAATGACCTCCGTTCACCTCCGTTTCTTGTCTGAGTTGATCCGTTCCAACTCCAACTTCCTCAATGACTTAGAGAGATTCTCCGCCTCCGGCGTAGTGGAAAATATGCATTTCATTTCCACAAAAACGCTGAATCCCGCCTCGCCAGCTTGGCGGGAGGGAGAGAGGAACCCAGACCCCTCTCTACCGCTCAAACATCACCTCCTTTGCAAATGTGCCAACACCAACAAGTGTTTACTACCTTGTGCACGTGTGTTAGCATTTTCACAATCATTTTCTCAAAGGAGTTGGCCACTCAACTTGCCACGCCACTCGATTCTAGCAATGATGCAAAGTTAGATCACTCGAGTGGCACTAGATGACCGATATGCAAACAAGTTTGCCCCTCTTAATAGTACGGTCATCTATCCTAAACCCGGTCATCAACTTCTCTACACACCTATGACCGGTGAAATGGAAATGCCCTAGGATTATACCTTTGCCTTGCGCATTCCATTCCAACTCCTCCAATTGTTGATGCAACACATGCACCAACCATATCACAAATGATATGATCCACTTCATATCATCATGTGACCTTGTTGGTCCATCAATCTTGACCTCACTTGCTCTTCACCGTTGCCTCGATCCATCGGCACCAAGTCATCACCCAACTTGCCCTTCACACTCGCAATCGGTCTATCGAGCCAAGCCTGATCTCGATCTTCTCCACCTTGGTCACATGACTCCATGTCATGTCTCATATGCAATGAGCTCCTTCATGACACAATCACTTGTGGACAATTCCATGTGTATCTCACATAAACATAATTAGTCCACCTAAGGTTGTCACTCAATTACCAAAACCAAACAAGGATCTTTCAAACGTGTGAGGTTAACTACGTTCTTACTTAACCTAGAGTAGTAACAAGACTTAAGAAGGTCGGGAGTGTAGAGGAAATCACTAAGGTCTTCTCATTCTAATCTCTGTAAGCTATGTCTTCTATTATTCTATGTGGGGAAATTACTTAAGAAAAGACACTAGCAGATGATGCTTTCCTTAGCAACCTAGTTCTACTGTACCAATAGATGGGTGGTGGACTACAGAGGATTCGACGAATAAAAGTCACTTTCGTGAGCTACCACCAATCTAGAATGCAGGGTGCATCCACAAGTAATTCTAGATCTAGGGCCCATGCTTACACCTATAATTACTACCTTAACCTATAGGGTCCTATAGATTAAAGCACTCAATAGAATTGTGAACAAGGAGAACAATATAAATAATGTTGCTTACTAAAATAAGAAGTTGATTACCAGAGAAATCTCAGACGTAGGTTGACTTCCGCCAAGGTACAGGCCGTAGAGGGAGCACCGACAGGCCGGCACCTCCTCCAAACTCTTCCCTCTCTCTACCTCTCTATTTCTAAAGACTAGATCCTAATGAGGACTAATCTCTCTTGAATGCTAGCTCCGAGAGGTAGATCCTTTCATGAGATCCCTCTCTTGATCCTAACTGGAGAATATGAATTAGGGTTTTAGGATGCCTTTGTCCCAGGGGGTACAGGGGTGCTTATATATGTCGGTGGGATGAACTGTAGCCCTTGGATTAGCCGACTTGAATCAACGGCCTTATGGCGGTAGAGAACCAACATGTGAAGGCGGCTGATAGGCGGGACCCACCTAGGTCGGCTGACCTAGGGCCAGGTCGGCCCACCTAGCATAGTGATAGGTGGGGCCCCCTTTGGTGGGTCGCCTTCTCATGTCTTCTAGATCCTTCCTGCATTGGTGCCGCGGTGGAATGTGCTTTTTAGCCCGATGTGCTTGATATCTTGCCTCCTTTTCCTGTTTAATCCCTGGAAAACACTAATTCACCAAAACTCATGGAATTCTATCAGTTTAAACCCTATTCTATGTAGGTAATTTCTTTTATGCATTTATTCATGTTTCATTGACAGTTTATAATAGTAGTTAACGATCGTCAATAGTCCCCGCCAAGGAGATCATTAGGAGGCCACCGGGCATTTGGGACCTTGAGTAGCAGCCAACATCAAGGTCGAGTCCTACTGGCCAGTGCTCTTTTGCCCAGTTCTACGGACACCAACGCTGAGGCCACCTTGATCCATGTCTAGGATAGGTTCTCGCATTTCATGTTAGAAACATTACTGTAAAAAGACACATCATCTTTTAATGAAATATGTTTGCCGTTAACGCGAGCTACCATGATCTTCATGTGATGTTGTGGGGTTATGACCATTCGTTAGGCCTAGATGCGAGCACAGCCCCCCCGATCCCCTACTCATCGCGAGAGTCCGATCGGGAGGTTGCTCGTCTTTGTTTCGGCCCCTCGCGCATTCCTCCGTAGAACGGAGGGGGTGAGCCAGACCATGCTATCCTCATTGAACAAATTGTGGCACTCAATCAGTTGTTAATAGGTAAGTCTGAGTGGAGTCCTAGCCCTATCCGTTGGGCGCTGACTAGTGGTCAAGCTGGTGACGTACTCCAGATTCCTGATGGCTGATTCATATAGTTCCCGAGACCGATCGACTGTTTTCGGGTGCTCAATGCCTTCCGTCAAGAAATACCATGAATCTGCTATCCATCAGGACTCAAACATGGGTTAGGATGCCCTTGGCACCCACGCGCTAGGGTACTGGATGCTAGTGTGCCCATCTCTTGCCACCCCTCACTCTGAGTCATTCTAAGGCGGCTGTCGAACCCTTGGTGGGCCATCCTTCGCACCTCTGGACCATAAAATGGGCCGTAGGGGCATCTATAGCCCCATATCCCGTACTTACCTGCCGAGGCCCACATTTGGCTCGTGTAGGTGGAAACGCGCTTGAGACTTGCATAGTAATGGGATAACGGCAGGTGTGGAAAGTGAGGCGAGCGACACGGCGTGATGGGATGGTTTTACAAAAAAAGTGTACGGTTACTGAAGAATCAGGGAGCGTGGGGGCATTCTGGATGCCGCAATTAATGCAGGTAGTTGGATTCGAATTGTGACGTGTCCCCCTTTTTAAGCAAGCATCCGCCCCTTCCTTTGCATGTTTTTGTCATCCGCCTTCCTTGCGCTCGTGAGCTAGTTTGAGGATGAAGTCGCCCTTCCGTCCGTGGAGCTGCAGAACTATTGGGCCAAGCGCCCCTATAAAAGCTTGTGTGAAACATTTTGAACAAGTTTGTAGCCCTCGGGGCTTTGGGAGCTTGTCCTTGTCTTCATTGTGTTAAGTTTCTAAGTGTTCAGTCGATTCGTGTGGGAGGGCTCGAGCGAAGATTTTGCGAAAAAGTTGTGAAAATTTAGAGGTGTCAGGGGGTCCCCCCCTTTCAGCCCCTAAGGGAGGCATGATCCTGGATAAGAATAGGGTCAGGAGTCATTTTAGAATTCAGAAAGTAAGAGACGGCGAGTGCTCTTCTATTTCCTTAGGGTTGAATATTTACATGCGCGTGGTCACGACATGGAAATCTAATGGTAAAAGTGACATAGCTGTTCGATGTTCCAAGCGTTGGTGAAGACTTAGCCCTTCATGGTGGCTAGCTTGTAGGTGCCGGGCCCTCCCATCATGGGGTCAGCTTGTGTTGTCCCTTGTTGCTTTGCTTGAGTCGAAGCACTAAGTCCCCGATGCTGAACGCTTGACCCCTCATGCGGCGGCTATGGTATCGTCGCAGGGTCTGCCGGTACTTGGTGGAATAGAGTAGGGCAATATCGCGCGCTTCTTCTAACTGGTACAGGGCGTCTTCGTGTGAGGTCTAGTTTCCTTGCTCGTCGAACGCCTTTACCCTTGGCGCCCCATATTCGAAATTGGTGGGGAGTATGGCCTCAGATCCATAGACCATGAAGAAAGGCGTAAAGCCTATCACCCAGCTCGGGCTTGTCCTCAAACTCTAGAGGACTGTGAGGAGTTTTGCTAGCCATTGATGGCCAAATTTGTTCAACCGGTTGAAGATCTTTGGTTTAAGGCCCTGTAAGACCATGTTGTTGGCGCGCTCGACCTGCCTGTTCATCTGGGGGTGCGCCACGGCTGCCGATGAACTGAGTGCTGTTGTCGGTGATGATGGAATTTGGGACTCCAAAATGGTGTATGATGTTAGTGAAGAAGAGCACCGCCTGCTCGGATTTGATACGTGCGATTGGTCGAGCCTCTATCCACTTCGAGAATTTGTCCATAGTGACAAGCAAGTGGGTGAAGCCCCCTAGCACTTTCTGGAGAGGCACAACAAGGTCTAGGCCCCAAACCATGAAGGGCCATGTGATGGGGATTGTCTGGAGCGCTTAGGCAAGTAGATGAGTTTGCCGAGCGTAGTACTAGAACCCTTAATAGGAGCGTACCACCTCGGTAGCATCAGCTACGGCCGTGGGCTAGTAGAAACCTTGTCAAAAGGCATTCCTGATGAGAGTGTGTGGCACAGCATGGTGGGCACACATGCCTCTGTGGATATCCCAAAGCAGTTTTATCCCCTGTTCGGTGGGAATGCACCACTGAACGATTCCAGTGGAGGTCCGTTTATAAAGCTCCCGATCCACAAGGACGAATGACTTTGTGTGTCATGCAAGGCGTCAAGCCTCGGTCCTATTAGAGGGGAGCGCCTCGTGGACCAAGCAATCAAGGTATGGGATCCTCCAGTCTGACAGGGTGTTGTCCCTTGTGGTTGAGATCTCATCTATCTCAAGAACCTCGGGGTTGGCGGGGGTCGGGCTCGGGCCAGCCACCGTGGTTGGTCCAAGTGGTTTGCTACCATCCCGCGTCAGTTCCTGGGGAATGACTGTGGGTTTGTGTAGGTCGCTGGTGAAGATGCTGGCCGGGGGCGGTTCCTGACCCAATGCCAGCTTTGCAAGCTTGTTTGCTGCCTCGTTGAAATGCCTAGCGACGTGGTTGAGCTTGAGGCTGTCGAACTTGTCTTCCAGGAGGCAGACCACCCAACAGTACATAGCCATCTTGGGGTCATGGTAGCTTGACTCCTTCATGATTTGGTCCACGACTAATTGGGAGTTACCTCGGACGTTGAGCTGTCGGATTCCAAGCTCGATGGCGATGTGCAAAATGTTGACAAGCACCTCATACTCATCCACATTGTTAGATGCCAAGAAATGAATACATATCATGTACCTCATTTGTATGACGAGGGGTAGATGAAGACGAGTCTGGCACCGTCTCCGCTCTTCATTAGTGACCCATCGAAGTACATCGTCCAATATTCTTGTTCTACCAGGCTAGTGGCAGTTGGGTCTCGGTCAATTCTACCACAAAGTCTGCCAGCACTTGGGACATGATGGTCGTACGGGGCGCGTAGGTGATCCCTTCTCCCATGAGCTCTACTACCCACTTGGTGACTCTTCCCGTCACTTTGCGGCTCTAGATCACCTCCCCGAGGGGGAAGGATGATACGACCGTGATCTTGTGGAGATCGAAGTAGTGGTGTAGCTTCCTCCAGGTGATGAGGATGGCATACAGGAGCTTCTAGATTTGGGGGTAGAGCGTCTTGGTGTCAGATAAGACCTCATTGATGAAATAAACCGGCCGTTGGACCTTGAGGGCGTGGCCCCCCTCTTGTCGTTCCACTACTATGGTGGAGCTCACCACTTAGGTAGTGGTTGTGACATACAGCAGGAGTGGCTCCTCCTTAGCTGGAGGTATGAGGATCGGGGCCTTCATCAGAAGTGCTTTGAGCTTATCGAGTGCTTCTTGGGCCTCGGGCATCCACACAAATCAATCGACCTTCTTCAGGAGTCGATATAGGGGTAGCCCTCGTTTGCCGAGGCGCGATATGAAACAGTTGAGCGCCGCAAGGCATCTCATGATTTATTGCACCCCTTTTAGGTTCTGAATTGGGCCGATGCTCATGATGGCGGAGATTTTCTCTGGGTTGGCTTCGATGCCACGTTCAAAGACGATGAAGCCAAGCAACATGCCCCATGGGATCCCAAAAACGCACTTCTTGGGGTTGAGCTTGACGTTCTTGGTACACAATTTTTCGAAGGCCTTGTCGAGGTCATCCACCATGCTCTCGGAACGCTCTGATTTAACTACCATGTCATCTACGTAAGCCTCAACGGTCCGCCTGATGAGGTCCCCAAAAATGGTGAGCACACACCACTGGAAGGTAGCCCTTGCATTTTTTAGACCAAACGGCATGATTACGTAGCAGTAGGAGCCAAATGGGGTGATGAAAGAGGTTACGAGCTGATCAAACTCTTTCATCGAGATCTGGTGATAATCGGAATATGCATCAAGGAAAGAAATTAAGGGTTTCGCATCTGGTGGTGGAGTCAACTATCTGATCGATGCGTGGCAAAGGGAACAAATCTTTAGGACAAGCCTTGTTGAGACTAGTATAGTCAACACACATACTCCATTTACTATTCTTCTTTTTCATAAGTACAGGATTAGCTAACCACTCAGGATGGAATACCTCCTTGATGAACCTGGCCGCCAAAAGTTTGTGGACCTCATCCCTAATCACTTTGTGCTTCTCCTCGTCGAAGCGGTGCAGTCATTGTTTCACTAGTTTGGAGTCTGCCTGGATGTTCGAGTGCTCGGTGACATCCCTCGGGATGCCTGGCATGTTCAAGGGACTCCACGCAAATATGTTGCTATTCGCACAGAGAAAGTCAATGAGCACTGCTTCCTATTTGGGATCAAGGGTGGCGCTGATGCGCACCACCTTAGAATCAGAACCAATGGGGTCGAGGGGGGCCTCCTTGACCCCCTCAACGGCTTCAAAAGTGCCAGAGGTCCGGTCGAGACTAGGGATCCTCTTAGCGCGCGCCTCAAGATCTACCACCAGTGCCTCAGACTCGATGATGGCCTCGGCGTATTCACAACATTTGACGTCGCACTCAAAGGCATGCTGGAATGAGGCATCGATGGTGATGACCCCGTTGGGCCCCGACATCTTGAGCTTGAGGTAGGTGTAGTTTGGGATGGCCATGAACTATGCATAGCATGGCCGCCCTAGGGATGGTGTGGTACATGGCGTGGAACCCCAGCACCTCGAAAGTGAGGGTCTCCTTCCTAAATTTGGAGGAGTCCCCAAAGGTGACAGGCAGATCGATCTGCCTAAGGGGTAAGACTCGCTTCCCTAGCACAATACCATGGAAATGAGAAGTGGTTTGGCGGAGCCAGGATCAGCTGATCCCCATGGCGTCGAGAGTCTCGGTGTACATGATGTTGAGACTACTGCCCCCATCCATTAGTACCTTAGTGAGCTGCGTCTGGCCAATGATGGGATCGACAATGAGCTAGCGGGTACTGTCCTAGCCACAGGACACGGTGTGGGTGGTCATCGCGGGTAGAGTTGAACCAATCAAGGAAGGTAGGCCTGGCTAGCTCGGCGTCGTAGACCTACTGTCGCTCCAACTTGCGCTCGCGCTTGCTGTTGTAGGCCGTAGGGCCACCGAAGATCATGAAGCAGTTGTTGACGATAGGGAAGGCATCATCCTTCCCCCGTCATCGCTCCTACTTCCCTCGGGTTTCTTGTCCTGGTCGCCATTCCCCTAAGCTCCTTTGGAGAAGTAGCGCTTCATCATGTCGCACTCCTTGAGGGTGTGCTTAACCGTGGTCCGGTGGTATGGACATGGTCTCTTGAACATTTCATCAAAAACTCCGAGGCCCCCTGTGGGGAGGGAGGGGGGCTCGGGGGTTATTGCGCTTAGCTGCAGCTACGAGAGTGTCCGCTCATGGCGGCCTATTCCTCTTCTTCTTCTTGGAGTTGTGGCCGGAAGCACCTTCGTTGATGTTCTCCTATCGCTTCCCCTTGCCCTTGGAGTCATAGAAGATCGCCCCCACCGCCTCTTTGCCAGAGGTGAAGTTGGTGGCAATGTCTAGGAACTCCTTGGTGGTGCGTGGGTGTTGGTATTAATTAACTCATCACTTGTTTCAGTAGCCACCTATCAATTACCTACACCTCTAGCATTGCACTAGGTTGTCATCCCCAGCTATGGTGCCAGAAAATGTTTGTTGGTATTATGTAGCGTTACTACAAGAATAACACTAAATAGATCTCTTATCATTTTATGTGACTAGAAAGAATATAAAGATATATGCATGAAAGGATCCGCAAGCGCACAGATAATCATACCATTGTAGCATTTTACCTAGAGTACTATCAGGTTGTCGATTTATATTTATACCACTAGGAAGGTCAGGCAGGGCATATATTGATAACTTATACTATTAATGCAAAAAGGTAAACCATAACCTCAATCCTACTCACAACAAGGGTAAGTCATAAGATAAAATATGTAATATATATATGATAAGCACTGATCAAGCATCATAATTAGATAATAGATTCACTCAGAGCACTCGTCAGACTCGAATATTAGAGGAATAATTCCTAGTGTCATTCTTTAATTACAATCATGACAAAGAATACTTCAATTAGTCCAACTACGTCTAGCAATCAATGTTATGTTACTACTATATCATTATTCCCAATGCATAAGGAGCATCAACTAAAGAGGATATTGAGACGCAACCGTCACCTCTGACACGGCCACGCTCTGCCTTACCTATGTACGGGGGATGGACTAAAGAGGACTCAACGGACCTGTCACGCCCGCAATCTACCACATGCCCCGGCACATCAGGGGTCATTTGCAGACATGTAATATATATAAGCACCACGCTTACATAATGCACATCACTCACCCATAATATCTTTGGGTGAGCGCTATACGAACATATGCATGAATTCAATAGCATTGAACTAACTATACTAGACATATAATCAAAGTAGACAATGAACATTGCAATCAAGAATATAAATAAGATGAAGAATAATGTTGCCATAAACACGGTAATAAACACACAAAGATGAATATTACAATAAGAGAGGAGAGCACAAGAATAGTACCGAACTCCACGCTCTTGACAACGTCGGGAATCGAAGCTAGGTTGACCAACTTGACTCCCTGTAGACCTCATCTAACTAGGCTAAAGCTATAGAATAGAGAAACTCTGAGGAACTAGGGTTTCTGGCTCTGGATGGCTTGATCTCAAATGCCTTATGCCTCTAGGGGGGTGCAGGCTCCGTATATATAGTCCGGTGGGTTGCACATGAGCCCTTGGATCAAACCGACTTGAGGGACAGCCTAGATGCATCCTTGGAGGCGGTGGAGGAAGGTTCCAAAAGGCCATAGCGTTTCATAGAGATGGGGTGCTGGGCGGCATGGTGAGGACACCGCCTGGCACCCTCCGGAAGGTTCTCGCGCTCCGCTTCGTTCGGGTGTCTTTTGGGGTCTTCTAGAGTCCAATGGTGTATCTTTCATGGTGGAATTCCAATAATTCATTTGATAATTAGGTCCCTATTGGTGGTTTTCTGGAATAATCCCTGGAAAAATAACAATTCACCAAAACTCATGGAATTCGTCAGATAAAACCCTAGACTTATGTATTTCCATGTATTTGAACAATTTCTCATGTTTATTGCACTATAAATTGTTGACGATATCCGTCGTCAACAAGCTCCCCCAAGCTTATCCTTTGCTAGTCCCTTAGCAAAGCCTAATTAGAAAACTTGGATTAGGAGTTGCTACAAATGCTTTCACACCTCAAAAGTACACATGCTTTCAAACAGAAATTCTCCTCCGGATTAGACAAAACTGCTCTAACTTTCAAACTCACCCATATTATCTTTAACTATGGGACTTTTCAACTTTCACTTGGGTCTTGAGCAATTGAAAGACAGAACAATCAAGTTAGGCATTATGTCTCAAGTTCTTCGCTCAACCATTATTCCAAAGTTTTGCAAGTTTTCAAAATAAATCTTAGAGCTTTAATTGTATGACACTCCCAAGTCTCTCAATATATGTGGTATTTATGGATCCTTACCAAGGCAATGATAGTGTTATGCCTTCTCTTCCTACAACTAAGGCTTATAGTGGAGCTCATAGGAGTAGCAATAACAAGGAAGAGCATACTTGCAACACATATATTGTAAAGTCAAACAATGGATCCAAAGAGAGTTAAGTCATACAATCAAATCAAGATGTGCATATATATGGAATATGTTGGATAGGTGTATATATGGTGGCTAACCTAATTCTACTTTTGCTCCTTGAAAACATATCTCTCTTTTGAAACTTAGAAACTTTGCAAGAAAACATGGGCTATCTTATTTATTTCTTTTTTTTCTTCTTTTTTTCTTTAAATATCTTTTTCATAGCCAATGCCGCTTTTCTGCAATAAAACTTTTGAGAGATAGCAACAAGAACTTGGAACATTTATTTGGGGGCTGTCCTATGGGGTATATTTTTGGGTGTTCACTCCCAGTATAGGAGTAAAACATTTTGAGGTGGATCTGGATGAAATAGAAAATAATTGAGCCTACTCCCAGTGTAGGAATAGTGCATATGTGGGTGCAGTGTGTACGTGATCTTGATTTTAAAAGCATGACAAACCTCTCATAAGGTATCAACAAGGCTTGACTAAACTCAATGCAAAGCAAGCAGCATAAATAGGTAAAGGTTTTCCTAATCTAAATGTATCATATTTGGCTTTGGTAGGAATTTAAGCTTTGTTACACAATAGCTCATCATGTAAGATTTTAAGTTTTCAAAAGATAAATCTCTAGAACTTAGTATCGCTAGGAACAAGATAAACAACAGCTCAGACTTTCTCATATCATATCCCGCAATCACCTAGACTTAGATCAAGCATATGCTACCCACAAATTTTAGGTTTAGAGTAAATTTTGATATGAAAACTAGGTACTTGAAAGGAATTATGGCAGAGCAACTATTCATCATTTCCAATGCAAAATTTCATTCTTCATCATTTTTATTTGACTCTTAAAAACTAGACAACTAGACACACTCTTTATTTTATTTTCAAAGTTTTAAGATCACACCCTAACAATAATATATATAACTAGCTAGGATAAATTTTTATTTTGTTTTCTTAATTATGCATCTTTTTATTTCTTTTAGCTAATAGAAAGCAAACTCAAAAACAGTAAAACTAAGAAGAGAAAGAAATACTTAGCTAGATACACGGGGGATGCTCCTCCCCCAAGCTAAATGTTGTCGTGGTTGGTTGTTGAAAGTTGAATGATCCTTCAGAGCAGGGTTGCTAGCATATACCTTTCTTTTCGAGTGGAGTGAGATGTCCACAGCTGAGTGACTTGCTCTTGATCACATGTTTCATCCTGCAAAATACTCCAACAAGAACACCAAAAACTCATGGCTTGAGTTATGACAAGGGGTTAGCAGTCAGCCATGCAAAGATTGGTTCTTATTGGGTTTAAAATAGATTCTTCTTTTGGCAGAATTTTAACAGGATGTCCTTTTAATATCTTTTTGGATTTTCTTATTTTAGTATGCAGAAAAGGAAATATGTATGCATGGTATTTTTATCATTCTTATGCCACCACAATGAATATTCTTACGGGTTTTCACACACCATGAAAATCATTCATATGCTTAAGGTTTATGATGCAATGATAAATGCAAAAAAGATTTTTTATTTTCTTTTCTAATGCAATGCTAATGCAGAAAAGTAAATATGCTAAAGTGAAAATAATTAATGCAATGCAAAAAAAGTAAATATGGATAACTACCAGTGTTACCTCACGGTGAAGTTTCGGTGTTTAAAGTCCTCCGAACGGGACTCCTCCTTGCAGTGGTTCATTGATCGAGTACTTTGGTTTGCTCGTAAGGACAAGGATTGTGGTGATGCCTCCACTAGTGGCGCTTCCAATAGTGGTGCCACCTTCTTCCTTCCTCCTTGTTAGCATTTCAAAGCCAATCTTATGTGCATTATTGTTACCGATTCAGAACTTCCACTTGTACAATTTTGGAGATCGTCTCTCCACACTTTGCTTGAAGTGTGCTCTACTCATACAGACAAGGTAGAGATCAAGTTGATGGACTCTGTTGGCAGGAAAACACCAACAAAACTAGAAATTTTATTCATTCTTCTCTAACCTTAGGCACAATAAGATTGATGTTGTTCACATTGTTCATTTATAACATGGGTGAGAAGATCAGAAGTATAAATATAGCATTTAAGCCTATTAGATAAAGGAGTGGAACTGCTTAACCTATGGAAGGATTGTTCATCTTCCAAAAATAGAATATGCAATATTTTAGCTCATTTGGTTAAGACTGAGATCAAGATAATGGTGCTATGAACAAACTCAATAGAACAAGTCATGTTGAGCTAATCAAGTTGATCAATTAAAATTGTAACTCTAACATGTTTGTGTCTTTATTTATGTGCATACCAAGATCAAGAGGAAAATAATGACCACTTACCTTAAGATGTTACCTTTGCTACTGGAGCATGATGACACTATGTAATGAAGGGTAGATGACTTTTGATGGTCCTTTCCTTCCTTGCATCTTGGGTTGTTCATGAGCATCTTGTCTCATATGTTGCACTCTTCTCTCACTCTTTAGACCTTCTGCTTCTCTCATTATTTCATCTCTGCAAGGGATTAGTGGACAACACATACCCGAAGGAATATACAACTGATTCAAAGTAAGGATAGTGTTGCCTAGGAGTTAAAGATTTATCTGTAGCCTGTGTTTTAAATGATTCACCACTACTTCAAATTTTCAACAAGGTTAAGGTAAAGATGTGTGAAATTATTTTGAAGAATATCTCTAACCTTGATTTGATTCTATGAATAGTCTCCTAATATGATTTAAGCATTTTTTATGTAGGAGAGATTAGTTTATATATACAACCAAATTCTTATACTAGTATGTTTTGATTCAATAGTTATGTTCAAGTAATATTCTAAAGCATACTTATAATAGAACATGGGAAGTTTAAAAGACTAAAGAGATTCACTCAAATAGAACCAAGAATATATATGGTGAACCAAAGAAACATTTTATTTATTTATTTTAAGTTTCAGCAAGTTAAGCATGGCATAAAGTAGGGATAACCAAGACAAATTAGCAACATGGTGTAAGATGTTGAATGTAGTTTTATGTTGCATAATGCTTGGATGAACGTACCTTATGTCTTTATTCTTCCTTCTAAGTAAGTGGTGGCAAACTTACTTGAAAGAGGGGGCTTATTCGATTCATCTGTTGGTGAGAGCTCGTGGTCCATTGAATAATGCATTTCCTTACATTGACCTTTGCCCTTTCACCTTCCGATGGAGATACAGACAATTGCATGCTCTTCTTCTATCAATCTTTCTTGATTTTCATTGATTCTTGGTTGACGAGCTAGGGTCCATTGAAGGTGCAGACTCAATTTCCTCCTTGATTGTCTTTGTTTTCTAATGTCATGGCGATGAGTTGTTCTTCTTGTTTGTGAGCGATACGCCAGCCGTCTTGATGGTCAAGGAGGGAACTTCTTTGATATTCGCGTGAAAACTTCATCTCTAGAGGCTTAGGGGTGTCTTATGTGTGATCATAGTCATCCATAGCCTTAGGAGACATCATTATTGCCAACATTCAAGATGGTGTCTTCGAAGGTGATGAAAACAGGACATTGATTTGCAGATATGAAGTGGATTGCTCCCTGCTTCTCAACAACCATATAGCTTGAGTCCTAGAAAGGCTCAATGCTAGGTTGCCTTTTGACGTTACTCATAATCAGTTGATTTGTATTTATTCTTTCCTGCAAAATGTTAATGGACACATACCCGAGGGAATATAACAAATTTAAAATACGAGTTTTGTTGTCCATACTTTTTGCAATTTCCCTCTATGCTAATATGATGATGCATGGTCTTAGGACTGTTTAGCATAGATTTTGTCTATCATGTTTTATGTTGTGGCTGCATTCTAACATAGTTCAAGGCAAAGATAACTTGCAACAAAAGATAAGTGAATAAACTTTAATACTCACAGTTCTTCCTTCATGAAGAATGAGCTAGGTCTTCATTGTGCAAAGTCATCACTTGTCTTGATTTATCTCTGGTGTGAATTCATCTCTTGACCATGGCTCACATAATGGAATTTGTGAGTGATACAGTGTCTTTGTTCCTGTCACTTGAGATATGATTTGAATTCTTGTGATGTCGGCCTCTTTCTCCAATCCTAGGTTCTTCAATGTGTTTCTTCTTTTCTTGTGAAAGCTTGCCGGAAGGTCGTAAACCGGTCATTCATTACCATGCATAAGATATTAAAGTAGACAGACAAGGGTAATCCTGCTTGAGCAGGGGTTAATGGTTATCTCGATCACATTAATAAGTACAAGTTTATCAATATTCCTTTATTGTCTAGCTACCTTCCCTAGCAACGGCGTCAAAAATGCTTGTTGGTATTAATTAACTCATCACTTGTTTTAGTAGCCACCTATCAATTACCTACACCTCTAGCATTGCACTAGGTTGTCATCCCCAGCTATGGTGCCAAAAAATATTTGTTGGTATTATTTAGCGTTACTACAAGAATAACACTAAATAGATCTCTTATCAATTTATGTGACTGGAAAGAATATAAAGATATATACATGAAAGGATCCGCAAGCACACATATAATCATATCATTGTAGCATTTTACCTAAAGTACTACCAGGTTGTCGATTTATATTTATACCACTGGGAAGGTCAGGCAGGACATATATTGATAACTTATACTATTAATGCAAAAGGTAAACCATAACCTCAATCCTACTCACAACAGGGGTAAGTCATAAGATAAAATATGTAATATATATATGATAAGCACTGATCAAGCATCATAATTAGATAATAGAATCACTCAGAGCACTCTAAGTATTACAATAACGTCATCAGACCCGAATATTGGACGAATAATTCCTTGTGTCATTCTTTAATTACACGACAAAGAATACTTCAATTAGTGCAACTATGCCTAGCAATCTTGTTATGTTACTACTATATCATTATTCCCAATGCATAAGGAGCATCAACTAGAGAGGATATTGAGATGCAACCATCACCTCCGACGTGACCGCGCTCTGCCTTACCTATGTACGGGGGATGGACTACAGAGGACTCAACGGACCTGTCACGCCCGCGATCTACCACACGTCCCGACACATCAGGGGTCATTCGCAGACATGAAATATATCTAAGCACCACACTTACATAATGTGCATCACTCACCCATGATATCTTTGGGTGAGCGCTATACGAACATATGCATGAATTCAATAGCATTGAACTAACTACACTATACATATAATCAAAGTAGACAATAAACATTGCAATCAAGAATATAAATAAGATGAAGAATAATGTTGCCATAAACATAGTAATAAACACACAAAGATGAATATTACAATGAGAGAGGAGAGCATAAGAATAGTACCAAACTCCATGCTCTTGACAACATCGAGAATCCAAGCTAGGTTGACCAACTTAACTCCCTTTAGACCTAATCTAACTAGGCTAAAGTTATAGAATCAAGGAACTCTGGGGAACTAGGGTTTCTGGCTCTAGATGGCCTGATCTCAAATGACTTATGCCTCTAGGGGGTGCAGGCTCCATATATATAGTCCGGTGGGTTGCACGTGAGCCCTTGGACCAAACCGACTTGAGGGACCGCCTAGATGCATCCTTGGAGGCTGTGGAGGAAGGTTCCAGAAGGCCGTAGCATTTCATGGAGATGGGGTGCCAGGCGGCATGGTGAGGATGGTGCCCGGCACCCTCTGGAAGGTTCTCGCAGTCCGCTTCATTTGGGTGTCTTCTGGGGTCTTCTAGAGTCCAATGGTGTATCGTTCGCAGTGGAATTCCGATAATTCATTTGATAATTAGGTCCCTCTTGGTGGTTTTCTGGAATAATCCCTGGAAAAATAACAATTCAATAAAATTCGTGGAATTCGTTAGATAAAACCCTAGAGTTATGTATTTCCATGTATTTGAACCATTTCTCATGTTTATTGCACTATAAATTGTTAACGATATCCACCGTCAACAGTGGGCCCTTGCGTCCTAGCTCATGGACCAGCTCCTTACAGGAGGTCCCCGCGAGGAATGCTCCGACAACGTCACCATCGGTGGCGTTGGGCAGCTCAGTGCACACTGCTTGTAGAAGCATCGGATGTACTCGCGAAGAGTTTCGTCAGGCTTCTGCCGACAACTCTTGAGGTCCTAGGGGTTGCCCGGGTGCACGTAAGTGCCCTGGAAATTCCCCAAAAAAATTTTCATGAGGTCGTTCCAGTCATAGATGCGATGAGGTGGAAGGTGATCCAGCCAAGCTCTCATTGTGTCAGCCAAGAACTAGGGAAGATTGCGGATGATGAAGCGATCGTCATATGCACCGCCCGACTAGCAGGTGAGGTGCAAGTCGTTGAGCCAGGGCTCGGGATTCGTCTCCCCAGAGTACTTGGTGATGTTGTTGGGGGGTCGGAACCGCGCTAGGGCCGACACATTACGGATGTCTTGGCTGAAGACCCGAGGCCCTGGTGGCTCAGAGTTGGGGCTCCGGTCCTCATCGGGGTCGTAGCGCCCGCCCCGACGAGGATTATAGCCATGACTGGTGCCATCCTTCTTGGAATTCTTGGGCACCTCTTCATTGGCACGTGCGTCGTCCTGATGGGCCACGTGGTCGTGGGCAGATGGAGCCTTGTTGCCTGCCTGCAGCTAGCCCTGGTGGACCGACGCCTCCTTCTCGGGTGGTGCCGCTGGTGCAGGCTCACGTCACCGGGATGCAGAGCTCTCGGCTTGCTGCACGGTGGCACACTCGAGGAGGGTGCGTAGCTCTTCGCGGGCCCATTTCCCCTCCAGGGTGGATGGTTCGGGCATCCCCCGGAGGAGTATCGCCATGGCGGCAACATTCTAGCTTGCCTAGGTGAAGAGCGGAGGTCGATCACCGTCGTTGTCGATGACGATGCGTCTATGAACATTGTGAGGTCTGCGTCAGGCCGCTCTGCCATCATCACAGTTCCTGAGCTCTTGCTCGAGGGCCGTGCTTTGCTGATTTAGGTGTTGTCGCTCCTCCTCAAGCTTCTGCTCTAGCTCTCGGAGTTGTTCCACCTGTGGCCTCAATGGCCCAGCGGGTGGTGGCATATTCGCCTCCCCGGTGTGTGCAACGACGATAGGAGTGGTGTCGACCGAGGTGTGATCACCGTAGTTCTCGAGGTCCTCGTTTCCTCCGAGGCCCCCCATGGTGCTCTCCGTCACATATGAAGCATTTGCGCGTGGGATCATATCGGCCGTTGTCAGAGTCTGAGTCTGAGGCCTCGAGGAGGTAGCCACTGGCGCCAAGAAAGCGGCGTAGGGCTTCCAGGTTGTCGAGTTCGAAGAAGTCTACGCCAGCCCAACCATCGCCCTCCTCATAGGAATCAGTGTCGGAGGCTGTCTCAGAGCCCCCGAGGAGCTCCGAGACAGAACGCAGGTGATGGTCCGGCAAGCCAGCGGATGCGTTCTCCGTGGGCTGTGGGGAAGGTCTGCCCACGAGGCTAGCATAGGTGCTCACGGCGTTGCGCAACCCGTAAGGCCACGGCGACCGTGGTGATGCGGAGATCAGCTCCGGGGAGAGAGGCAGTCCCCTAGTGAGCTGTGACATGGTGTAGGCAAAGGTGAAATAGAGGAGATGAAAATCATCCCAGGACAGGTTTGGTCCCAAGATGGTGTCGAGCTCGCGCTCTAGCTTGGATAGTCATAGCTGTGGGGCTGGGCGCCCTCGGAGACCCGCGCTCTGGTGGCATGTTGGCTGAGGCTGGTCATTGACTCGATGGTGGAGTTAATGTCGGTGGCCCGATGGATAAGGATAGGACGCGCCCTCCCTCCGTGTTGGTAGAGCCAAGCTCCCTGGCGCACACAGTGGAGCCGGGGGGTGATGCAGGATCCACCAGGGCGGAGGGAGGGAGTAGAACTAGGTCCTGGTCAACTCCTGTGCAGAGGAAGTCCAAGCTCCCAAAATGGACGTGGAAGGCAAAGGTGAAGCAAATGCGACGATCAGACATCCGAGGCCTAGCGAAAACGATCGTGACGCACAGAAAGCCCCTACCTGGCGCGCCAACTATCGGTGTCTTGAACAACACCGGCTAGTGAATTTAGATCTGCGCGTCTAGGTCGGATGGTTATGCATAGAGGACACGAGATTTATATTGGTTCGGGCAGAACGTCCCTACGTCCACTATGAGCGGGTGCTCGTGTTACTTTATACCGGGGTTCTTGCAGTAGGGGTTACAAGATGTGAGAGGGGGAGCGGATCCCAAGTCTCAGTGTGGGTGAGTGTGTACGCATCTGGGGGCATGGGGTAGTGGGACTCGGTGTCATGGCCTGCCTTTAGGTGCTCTAGATGAGGCCCTGGCCGCCCCTTTTATAGCATCCAAGGAGAGGGCTCAGGTTACAACTGTTGTGATCAATGACAGAGGAAGAGAAGAAAAGAAAAAAACAAGAAGATAGGTCTTGGGAGGCGTCGTACTTATCCTCTTCCGGTATGGGCCTCTGTCCTTGTGGAACGTAGACGTAGTGGCCGTCGAGTCCGGGCCTCTCTGTCTATTGATGAGACGTGTCATAACCACTTATGTTCCTGTAGGGTTGTGCCGTTGAGGTTGTGTGCCTAGATTCGCGTAGAGAGGGGGTTATGCAGCACAGTGGCCAGTAACCCTGGCAGTATGGCTGCTAGTCATGGTGGAATGACTAGGGTCACGTCTTATCACTCACACGCCCCACGTTCCCGTACGCTGCGCGCGTCTTACTAGCGGGAGTGGGTGGCGTGGCGGGCCCCCGTACTATCCCCGGTTGCGCCTGAGACCTTGGCATGGCCGTTTGGTAGAGGCGAATGGGAATCACGGGGGGTCGGGTGCTTTTTCGTGACGTCATGGAGGCTCGGGCGAGGCAGAGACAGTCTCCCTAGGGTCCGGCTGTGCCCCGAGACCTTGACGCTGGCTCGGGCAAGTCGGAGACCGCCCCTAAGCCCTGGGCAGTTTAGCAATTGATGCGTCATTAATGTCCTTGATGGGGTATGGCTAATATCGATACCCGACAGGGGCCTTCAATAATTGTGTGAGCACAAACTGCAAATAATCAAATATTATTGAATATATGATTTACTTACATATTTAATATATTATATACTCCGTCCATTCTAAAATAGATATAATATGTCATATGACCTCAAAAAATAAAATTGAAATATAATACATTCTACATAGTTTGTTTATGCTTAGATTTGGTAAATTTGTTAACATAATTTAGAAGAAACTTCCTAATTAGATTTTTTTAGAATTACATACTACAACGTAGACACTCACAACGCACGCACACTCACCCCTATGAACACTTGTATGCAAACCCTACCCAATGAGCACCTCCGAAGGACAACGCACGCACACTCACCCCTATGAACACGCTACGCAAACCCTATCTCTATGAGCATCTCCGAAGGACTGAGCAGGACAATCGCGGGATTCACGAAATCACCACAGGCGTCTCACTGTTGATGGGGACGTCGCCTACCACTGAAAGTATAGCGCCAGTAAATCCTAGAATAAATCTAGAAAAATATGAACACCTGTGCCAAGTTGAGGACTTGAACCCGGATGGGCAGGTTCCACCACTAGAAACCCAACCAACTGATCTATCCTCAGTTCACCTCCCAAATTAGATTTAATCAATAGGCACATGCGTCCTTTAAGTATTCCTATACAGGGACCTAGATAGGCTGTTGCAAGTCTGAGAGGGGGGTTTCAAAAGACACCATTGGGGATAAATCCCTAATTGATGATTAATAATAATTCTCAACACCTAGAGCGAGAGACAAAGTGATGCAAATGATTGTCCATGTTCTTCCCAATGAACAATTTGTACATATATATACAGGGACTCAGATAGACAGTTACAAGTTTGAGAGAGATGAGGTGAAAAGACACCCTTTGGGATTAAATACCTAATTGATCATTGATAATAATTCTCAACAAAGAGCTAGTTTCCTTACACATATATTTATCTTTATTACTTTTTTCTCTTTATATAGGACAGGAAATGCCCTTCCAACCTACACCAATCATGATGAGATTTCACATTGGCGCGAAGAGAGACATGGGAAAAATATCCAACTCTGCATATTTAAATGGTGGATATTTTAAATTTGGCATGCATAAGACCTGGCTATATACTGTATACATATTATTCATTGCTATGGAATGAACCTATGGCACTTTTTGATATCGTTCCAATCATAATAATCAGATTATATAATTATTTTTTTATCCAAACGGGATTGATTATATGTGGATTATTACAATCAAACCTTTTTATTACCACAATCTCATAATCTAGGTGAAATAAAGGTTATCTGGGATTATGGATGTTGAAAGTAAAAAAACTTGCCCCTAATTGATTGTCCAACTTCCAAACTATAAAGGATAAAATAAGAATAGAATGGTTATTATAATTCATAATCTTGATTATAATAATCCTATGCATAACCTAGATTATAATAATCGAGCCACTCCCAATCTTGTTTTTTTAGTAAGATTAAGAAAAAAACTCTCTCTAGTAGCTTTTTATTTTAACTACTCTCAATCCCTATGCACTTGGAAAAATCGATCCAATCACGTCACAAGATACACGCGCATCCAATCAGTCCATCCGAAGGTGTAAGGATGTGGAGAAAAATAAGGAGAAAGGACAGGTTTCTAATACAAATCTACTAGAGACAAACAAAGTATAAAAGTGAATAAGGTGATTTCGAAATTGTGATTCGTAATAGAAAATTGTCTTCTAGTTTTTAGGAGTGAGATATTAAAAATAGTTGAAGAAAGCCAACCAATATGCTCCATACTTTTTATTTGAAAAACTCATTGATTTATTTTTTTTGCGGGAACATTTATTTCAAATTTGTGTTGGGTTTGTATTATTACTTATAAACTAGAAGAATTCCCCGCGCGTTGCTGCAGGTATGTAAGAGGAATATAAATATGATCTCACTGTAGTCTATCGAGTCATCTATATATATATATATAACTTGATTATTAGTAGTCGGTTTTCGAAGAGGAAGAGAGGAAGTCACGTGAGAGAATAATGCTAGAGTATACTGCATTGTCATGTGCAGGTACCTGTATCCATTACTGAAACCATTTGTGAGTGGGCACTTAATTGCATGACAGCAGGAGAAGTGGATGATGACGTGGCTCAAACAGATGCTAGAGAATTAGACTAGTGGGGTTTATCTTTATAGGAGATATAGATCACACATATATTTCTACAGTATATGGACGTAAGGAATGTAAAACTTTTTTTCTGTGAAGTAGCCCATAGGTTTCTCAGGTGGTTTAGTTTTCCTTTGTTTTCCTTGTTATTATTATTATTAAACGGCTTTACATTGACACGTTGCAAAAACCACTATAGTACAGAGAACATTAAGTACACAGTTTTTTTTCGCTGAGGAGGTTTCTCCTTGAACGATTTGGATTCTCAACACGCTAAAATGAGTTTCGCGGAGCAGAGGCGTTTGACTGGACAAATCAGAAGTGGGTCAGTTTTATAGATCTAGAGCTGTGTGGAATAACCATTTAATAGCGCTAGTGGTCATATGGTTTTTCGTGTGCAGTTTCCTCTTGAAATTAATGATTATCTATATATAGGACACATTAAAATATCCAAATTAAATCCAGTAGCATTGGCAATAGCAGTCCACACGCAAACAACGTGACACCCCAACATTCTACTAGCATAATGCCTATGCTAACGCTACGATTTTATTTCGGAGATACACATAAAAACAACCAAACAACGATATTTTTGATAGTTTCAGTCACTCAAACCGTGTTCATGCATAACAACATGGAGTAGTACAAACGTTACAAGGCAGTGCATTAACATTAGAAACATTATTAATTTCTCTAGGTTCTCAACTGATCTGCTGCAAAGTTAGCTCTTTTGCCGTTTACTACTTTGTATTACTACTTGTAACAACGAAGGCGCTAAAGAAGTTGGGCAGGGAAACACCCTGCATGTGCTGAGATCGACATGACGGTGGGAGTACGATCCGTTTTTTAGGCGGACTGGCTGACTGGTGACTCCGGCGGGTCTCGCCAACCTTCGCCTGGCCACCACCTGTTGCCGTATGGCCACCGGCCGCGTCCCTGCTGATCTGCTGCGCGGGAAGGGAAGCGGTGAGTGTAGGTGGATTTTTTCAGGCCGGCACGCCGAACGGCGGCAGGCCACACGGCGCTCGTCGGGTGGTTGACGTTGGGAACGGGACAAGGCTGCCGGCCACCCACCCGGCACGGATCCACGCGTCGTCGGACCGGGACTCCGGGGTGCTGGGCGGGAAAGCGCCTGTTCGTCGGCCCGAGGAGGATCGGCCGGCGCGTTTCTGACGTCTGTGATCAGGCGCCGGATCTTCGTTGAAGATTGTGTCTGCTTCCCGATCGGTGGACACATGAAATGAAGGCTGTTTCTTCCTCCGGTTGCCTTGTTTGATCCCGTTTCTTCTTCGTTTTTCTTCGTTGTTTCGCGTCCAGTTTTCTTCCTTACTGTGTGCAGGTCACCATGGAACGGTGATGAAGCTGAGGGCTCGGAGGATGACCCTAGCGCCGGGGACTTTGGAAGCGCTGTATCCTTCCAAGTCAGCCGGAGAAGGCGAGGAGGATGATGACGAGGATACGGTGGAACGACGACGAAAGGAAGGTCGTGAAGCTCTGCAGCGATTTGTGGAGACGGGGGCAGTTGCGTGCAAGAAGCCCAAGCCAGTTCATGTTGTGATGCCACAGCCGGATCTCACTCCTCTCAAATCCAAATTTTGGGTTTCGGGGGAGGATTCGGATGATTCTGATGACGATGTCACATCACCAACTACGCCGGAGTTCATCAAGGAAGCTTTGGACGCTGGCTTCACCGTCGAGCAACTTGCCAGAGCTGAACGCGCTCTGGAGTCTGGTAATTCTATTTCTTCCTCAGAAAAGTTTCTTCCCAATTTGATTGTGAACACGATGGCAAGAAAGAAATTGGTAGGCGCTCCATGGGAAGGCCCTTTACCATCTCCACGTGTTTCACCGCCACGGACTTTGGGTGATTGCATTGCCTCGGCATACCAAAGGAGTACGACCACCAATGGTGGTTCTTCCAGGTCGCCGGCGAGGCACTCTCTACCCAATCCGAGTACGATTGCAAAGAACGTTCAAAATCGGGACCAACAGAAAAATTCAAAAATATTTGAACGCCCGGATTTTCAGGTTGCTGATCCTATTTTTCCTCCGTTGCCTAATGCTATGCTATCGACCGGTCTTGTCGAGAGCGTGCCCATGACTTCGGCAGGAAAAGTGGATCACGTAACGTTGGGTCCGCGTCATACTTGCCCGGCAAAAGTCCAACTTGGCCCAGTATGATTTTTAGGCCCACCAAGGGGTTAGTAGCATTGTTTTCCCGTACTGGCACCAGAACCAGTCACCGTACTTCCCAGAATCAGCCACCAGAGAACCCTACTGCGACTCACTCCTTTGTCGAAGTGGTGATGGCGGCTCCAGGCGGTGGTGGCTTCGGGCGAGGGGGGAGAGGTCACGATGGAGGTTTCCACCCGGGCTTCCAACCGGGATTCAATCCTGGACGTGGAGGCCATGGTGGTCGCGGCTTTGCACCTCATCGTGGCCGCGGTGGATTCAACGGCTACAATACTCATGGCGCAAGAAACAGCGGCTCCCACTTCTATGGAGGGGGTAGGCCCTATGGGGTGGATCGAGGTAACGGGAGACATAGGGGGAGAGGTGGGTGGACAATGCCTACCCTAACCCTAACTACCCGGCACCTCAATTCCACCAAGGCGGTTTCGGTGGAGCCGATGGCTATCCCCAGTACGGCGGCTATCATCAAGCCGCGGGGGGCTTCCCTAACCAAGCCGCGGGGGGCTTCCCACACCATGGGGGACGTCCATTAGCCGGTTATGCAGGGTCTCCCCATCAAGGTGAGATGGCGCAGCAAGCCAACATGGCGCCTGGGAGCGGTGGGGCACCTATACCGGGAGTTCTTGCCACCGGCCAGGGAGGTGGCCCTCAGCTGGCGCAGCAACAGCAAGCTCTTGCCACCGGCCAGGGAGGGCCCGGTGGTCCTGCAATACCCCCCGGCACGAACCAACCTCTCCCCTCGGTGGAGGTGGGTGCACCTCAGGGAGGAGGAGCACCACAAAGAGGCAGCAACACATCAGCAGACCAGGCTACAACGATGGTGGTTGATCATGCAGACACAAAAGCTCCAGAAGCACCAAGGGTGATCGACCCGCCAGCTGCTGAAAAACAAGGTATTAATCTAGAGATCCCAGAGTCATCTACTAAAGGGGCACAGAAAAATAGAGGCAAACCTTATTGTTGGCACTGTCATTCAAAGGGTCATACCATTCATGAATGCTCTATAGTTTTTTGCTGTGAGATTTGTTATGGTGACCATAATACAAAACTTTGCCCAAATATGAAAAAAAAACAACTACAATTGCTGCTCCTTGTGGTTATGCTGTGGAAGGGCTTGGGTTTTATTTCATTCCAGTTACTGAGAATCCTAAAGTAAGTGCCCAAGAATCAAGAGCTGTGGTGCGTGTTTTGGAAGGTTCTATTACTGTCAATCAATTGACAGTGGAACTGGAAAAATTCCGACCAGACAAGAATCATAAGTGGGACATTAGGACAACTGGGACTGGTGCATTTATTATAAACTTTCCATCAGCTGATCTTTTAGACACAGTAGTTCAGTGGGGTCCTATGAACACCAAGACAGTAGAAGGAAAAATTCAGTTTGAAAAGGGAACTGAAAATGAGGTGCATAAATATGAAATTGAAAAGGTGTGGGTGCAATTTAGAGGACCACCCAGTGAGTTCAAGGAATTTCCCATTATCTGGGCAGTTGGAACTATATTGGGTGTCCCTCGAGCTGTGGACACTATTTTTACAAAGAACACAGGAAGGGCAAGAATGAAGGTAGCAGTGCTGGAACCAAGACTTATCCCAGATTATGTGGATGTGGTCATTGGGGACTATGTATACGAGCTACAGTTTGCAGTTGAGGAGGTTTCTCTTACTGGTGAGCCACAGCTAATTGACTTGGACTCTACCAATGAGAATGGCCCAAAAGAAGATGACCCCAAAAAGGGAGAGAAGCCCAATGGAGGAGCACCTGTGGAAAAAATGGATTTGGATGGGAAAGTTACAGAAACCCAGGCACCAGGTAATGGTAATGGTGTACCACCATCTGCAGATGGACAGCAGCAGGCCCCCAATGGGGCGGCACAGCTGGAGGTTGCAGAGGAGGCTACCATATCCAAGAGCAAACCTGTGAAACCTCAAAACAAGCCTAGACCAGTTCTTTCTCAGTCTAGAGGTGCTACAGAAGGTAGTGGGGCTTGGACAGCTACTTTGTTGCCACCGCAGATTGACTCTTGGACACAGATAAAAAAAATTCAGCAGCGGGACTTCCTCACCTGTGCGGTCTAGCAAGAGGAATTCCTCTTTTGTGGACATGGATTCCACAGAGAAGGTAGCAAAGTTGAAGGCGAGGAAGAATCTAGAAACACAATTAGAAAAAGGTAATCTGCAACATTCCTTGTCTTTTATTTCTCGTGATGATTCTTCTATTTTAAATTCTTCTTTGTCTCTAGGGGTTGTTTTAGGCAATAATGATCAAGATGTGTTTAACTCATTAAAACGTTTAAAAGATATTGAGCATAATAGATGTGTTTAACTCTTTGTTTTAGTAGAAGATGCTTCAACTGTTTGTTCCACTGAGGATAATGTAGATCTCGAAGCTTTAAACCTTATTTGTTCAGGAATTGCAGAGGGGCTTGGTGATGGGGGCTGTGATCCTTTGATCTTACAGACACCTGTATCACAAAAAACAGTTGGCCCAACTCTAAAAAGAATAATAGAAAAAAATATAGTTCAAGATGAAAGGTATTTTTTGGAACTGCAATGGTTTTGCTGATACTAAAAAGTATAGATGCCTATCAGAGTTAACAAAGGAAAAAAGTCTAGATTTCATTGCCTTATCGGAGACTGGTAGAGCTAGCTTTCCAGCAAATACTCTTAATACCATTTGTGCTGGTAGAGACTTTATTTGGCACTGCATGGCCCCAAGAGGTAGATCCAGTGGCATGATTCTAGGCATTCATTTTTTGACTTTTGATATTGGGGAAATTGAAGAGGGAGAATTCTTCATCCATTTCAAACTAAGATACAAAGAACATGATTTCAAATTTAACCTAATTTCAATTTATGGCCCAGCTCAAGTAGATCAAAAGGCTAATTTCTTGTCCGAGGTAGTGCGGGTATGTTCAAAGGACACCATACCTATTATTATAGGTGGTGACTTTAATATTATCCGTAGACCAGACGAAAAGAATAGTGTTAATTACAGTGACAGATGGCCTTTTATGTTCAATGCAGTAATTGACAGTCTAAATCTTAGAGAGATAGAGCTGACAGGAAGAAAATTCACTTGGGCAAACAACATGCCAAACCAAACTTCCGAGAAACTAGACAAAGTCTTAGTTTGCACAGATTTTATATTACAATTTTCTCATACCTCAGTACATGCTCTTAATAGAGAAATATGGTGACCATACACCTCTGCTATTCTCTACAAATAATGCATCTACTACTTATCAACCTCAATTCAAATTTGAATTAGGTTTGTTGTTAAGAGATGGCTTTTGTGAGATGGTTTTTGAGGTGTGGCAGAATACTCCAGTTTCAGGTTCACCTATTGAGAGGTGGCAAATGAAAATTAGGAGATTAAGACAGTACCTTCGTGGTTGGGCAAAACATGTGAGTGGGATTTACAAGAAAGAAAAGGCTATTCTCCTAGTTAAGCTGGATGCATTAGATAAAAAAGCAGAGCTTGCTGCTCTAAATGACTCTGAGAGGAATTTAAAACATGTTCTAAATCAATGACTTACGGAACTTTTGAGAGAAGAACTTAAATGGTACCAAAGGGCCAAAGTGAAACACCTGTTAGAAGGAGATGCCAATACAAAATATTACCATTTATTAGCCAATGGAAGGCACAGAAAAACTCATATTTTCCAACTTGAGGATGGCGATAGTATTATAGCTGGTGATGCTCAACTTAAACAGCATATTACTAGTTATTACAAAAGCCTGTTCGGTCCGTCTGATGTTTCTCTAATGACTTTAGATGAATCACAGACGGGGGATATACCTCAAGTTTTAGATTTGGAAAATGAGTTTTTAACTTCTCCTTTCACTGAGGAAGAAGTTCGATTGGCAATCTTCCAAATGGAACATAATAAGGCGCCTGGCCCGGATGGTTTTCCTCCGGAATTTTATCAAGTTTTATGGGGTCTTATTAAAGATGATTTGATGGCATTGTTCTCAGATTTCTATCAGGGAACACTGCCTCTAAATCGTCTCAATTTTGGCAATATCATTTTGTTGCCCAAAAAGACTAATGCAAGAGTGATTCAACAATATAGACCTATTTGTTTGTTGAATGTCTCTTTTAAAATCTTCACTAAAGTGGCGACAAATAGATTGTCTTCGTTTGCCCAAAAACTGATAAGACCAACTCAGACAGCTTTTTTAACAGGCAGAAATATTATGGAGGGCGCTGTCATATTACATGAAACTATTCATGAACTACATACAAAGAAATAAGATGGAGTGATTTTTAAAATAGACTTCGAGAAGGCATATGACAAAGTAAACTGGAATTTCTTACAACAAACACTAAGAATGAAGGGGTTTTCTCAAAGATGGTGTGAATGAATTCGACTTTTCACACAAGGTGGCAATGTAAATATTAAGGTTAACGACCAGTTAGGACCCTACTTCCAGACAAAAAAAGGTTTAAGGCAAGGTGACCCCATGTCGCCCATACTATTTAATATAGTGGTTGATATGTTGGCCATACTGATTGCCAGAGCTAGAGATGCTGGACAGGTAGAAGGGGTTATCCCTCATCTTATTCAAGATGGTTTGTCCATCCTTCGGTATGCGGATGACACAACGATGTTGAGAAAGTTGTCAATATGAAGTTATTGTTAAGCACTTTCGAGCAACTATCTGGCCTAAAAAATAATTTTCACAAAAGTGAAGTCTTTTGTTTTGGACAAGCCAAAGATCACGAGAACTTCTATTCGCAACTGTTTGGATGTGTCATGGGTAAGTACCCATTCAAATACCTGGGACTCCCTATGCATTTCAGAAAACTGCTTAATAAAGACTGGAAGAACATAGAGGAACGAATTGAGAAAAGACTTAGTGGATGGAAAAGTAAGATGTTAACAACCGGTGGTAGGTTGGTTCTCATAAACTCGGTGCTTTCTAGCTTACCGATGTTTATGATGTCTTTCTTTGAAATGCCAAAAGGGGTTATGGAAAAGTTGGATTGTTTTAGATCTCATTTTTATTGACAAAATGATAATCATAAAAAATATAGATTAGTCAAATGGGAAATCATGTGCCAACCTAAAGACCAAGGTGGGTTGGGGATCCAGAATTTAGAGATTCAAAATAAATGTCTGCTTAGTAAGTGGTTGTTTAAATTATTAAATGAGGATGGTTTGTGGCAAGAATTGTTAAGAAATAAATATATAAAGAATAAAACGCTAGGAAGCTGTGAGAAGAAACCAATGGACTCGCACTTTTGGAAAAGTCTTATGAATGTGAAAGACACTTTTTTAGGCTTTGGTCACTTTAATGTCAAAGATGGTTCACAAACTAGATTTTGGGTTGACACTTGGCTGGGCAACAAACCTCTTAAGGATAAGTTTCCTGCGTTGTCTAACATTGTGAGAAGGAAGCAAGATTCCATTGCTACAGTTTTGAGCTCTCCTTTACTAAATATCTCCTTTCAAAGAAATTTGGTGGGTAGAAATTTGATAAATTGGCAGCGTATTGTAGCTTCTTTACAACATGTTAACTTACTCCAGGAACGAGATGTGTTTGTTTGGGGTTTCAATGCATCTGGAACCTTCACAGTCAAGTCTATGTATGCTGCGTTAATTAACAATGGAGTTAAAGTGTCGCAAGATGTTTGGCAAACAAAGTTACCAATGAAAATTAAAATTTTTATGTGGTACTTGAAGAGAGAAGTGATTCTAACTAAAGATAACTTAGCTAGGAGAAATTGGACTGGAGACAAGTCTTGTTGCCTCTGCCATTTCTCCGAATCAATTCAACATCTTTTTTTTATTGCTTCTATGCCAAGTTTTTATGGCGCTCTATACATTTACTTTTTGGAATTTTACCCCCCACTAGTATAGAGGATTTGTTTGAGAATTGGTTGAAACTGGGTAAGAAAAAATATAATATATTGTTATTAACGGCAGCAGCAGCACTTTTGTGGGCAATTTGGCTAACAAGGAATGAAATAGTTTTTGACAAATGCAAACCCAAATCTCTTTTGCAGGTACTCTTCAGAGGAACGCATTGGCTACGTCAATGGGCCAGCCTGCAGTGGCATGAAGATCTTAAAGATCGATTAATCTCTGCGGCAAAACACCTAGAGACGTCGGCTTTAGCTTTCTTTGGTTCCAATGGGTGGATTTCGCAAAGACATGTTGGTTTTGTTTAGTCCAGAACTGTTTTGTTATTCCTGTAGTCGTGTGAGTGGCTGTAAGTTACAGCAAACTTTGTGCCCGTGTCGGTCGTTTGTAATAATTGGTCTGATTCTATCCTCGGATAGATGAAGCCAGATATTTTATCCTTTATCTAAAAAAATGAAAACTGCGTGTGAACTCACTCAACTCAAGCTTTTTTCAACGCAAGCCACTGGATCAGCCATCCACTTGCCCCCTCCATTGCGACTGAAAATAATAAAATTTAGGAGCATATGCAATATATGAGTAATTTAGTTTACCAACATGCCCAAAAATTAAAAAAATCAAGCACCTTCCAAACAACAATAATAATATGAGGATTGATAAAATGGTTTGAGTATACTTACCATTAATCACCAGTTTAGGACGTCTTTATAAACAATATTTTTGGTGCTCTTCCCTGTAGGATCCAAATCCTCTTTTGGTTTTGCCAAAATTCTTGTTGTGGATCTTGACACCCCCCTTGATAAACCGACATAAAGCTGTCCATGTAAGAACACGGGTTCTGGAAGGTAGATCCCAACATTAGGGATGGTTTGTCCTTGCGATTTATTTATCGTCATGGCAAAACTCAACCGCACTGGGAATTGTTTTCTCTTGAACTTGAAAGGAAGAGAAATATCATCTGAGGGAGACAATGGGAGCCTTGGTATGAACACCTTTTTCCGTGCATGCTGTCCAGCAACGATCTCAGCATCAATCGCATTGTCTTGCAATACTCTGACCATAAGCCTTGTTCCATTGCACAAGCCATTGTTCGGATCAAGATTGCATAGCAGAATCACAGGACAGTTGATTTTTAGCTTCAGCTCGTGCAGGGGAGGCCGTTTGGGGTTATTGAGTTCAAAAAATCAATAGGGAAGTGATTCTGAGGATCATCAACAATAGTGTCAAAGTTGTGGTAAACCTTTTGCTCACCTGGAAACCTCTCAATCATCATTGCGTTCAGCCGATCAACATGTTCATTTTTGTCGATAAAATGGCACGGGAGCTCATATAGGCGGCTGATGTTGCATGTTTTTCAAGTGACGGGAAAACATCTTGAATGAGTTTGTTGACTGCCACCTCCGTGTCAGTATAACCAATCACAATTTCATCAGGAAGCCGAACATAATCATCTCCAATCGTTTCCTCGGTTCCATTTCCAATTCATAGCAGGTACTCAGAAAACCAAGGGTCTGACTATGCTCTCATGTTATGTGATAATCTTATCTTCCTTATTTTATCCCACAAATAGGATCATGTAAAGTAGCATCAGTTACATGTGCTCTTGTCCCACGTGTCACCACAGGAAGGACCTGTCTGAAGTCTCCACCAAATACCATGACCTTTCCTCCAAATAGCAAAGCACATTCCATGATATCATGTAGGGACCTATCAAGTGTCTCGACGCACTGACGCTTGGTCATGGCAACTTCATCCCAAATAATCAAAGATGCCCTACGAAGCAACTCTGCAGTGTCACTTTGCTTTGTAAAGCTGCACATGTTGTTGTCCCCAGTTTTGATTGGAATTTTAAACCTAGAGTGCGCAGTGCGTCCTCCGGGCAATATTGATGCTGCTATACCAGATGTGGCTGTTGCAATGGCTATTAATCCTTTAGACGAACTCTAGCAAGGAGGGCCTTGTATAGGAACGTCTTGCCCGTGCCTCCCGGACCATCCAAAAAAAACTTGGCTCGTGCTGGAAAAGACATGCTAAATGATTTCATCAAACCCTTCTCTCTGCTCCTTGTTAAGAGAATAAAAAAATATCTAAGTGTTCTTGGTCTACAGAGACATTCTGTTCCTCTCTAACCTCTTTCATCATGTCAATAGAGCTTGGACCCATATCGCAAATAGGTGGCATACCATAATTTGTGATATCTTTACCCATCGAGTGAAGCATATCTCGTATGTCTCTAAGCACCATTTGCTCCACTGTCATCATGTTGGTGTTGTCCCGGCTGAAGTCTTCACCTAGAGCGTCCTTATGCTTGTCCCATAGTCCATGTATGTTAGTGGCCTCGCAGAATACAAGAATGGTAGCAAATAACCTTTGCAATGCACACGGCATTTGGAAAGTGGTGGCCTCAGTCAAGCGGTCATCGATGGATGTGTCTGTCTCGATAAGACCTCTTTTCTCACATGCTTCCCTAAAAGTAGAGTATGTTACACCAGCCACTGTTCTCAAATCCTCAAATGATGTTGGACCTCGCACATGATTCAGTAGAACTCTTAGGAAGTATCTCTCCCCTTCAGCAGGGTTAGCATAGACAATCCGCCCTATCTGTCTTGATGCTTGTTTCCTTCCTTGCCACACTTTTCTCCCTGTCATCCATCGGAAGTGTTCTGAAAATTCTCTATACAATATTTTTCTTACTGACCTTTCTTCACGGTTTTTAGTAAAATACTCTGTCAGTGTGGTCCTATTAGAACCTGGTCGACTCACAACATCCTCTAGGTTTTCTTCATCTTTGTATGTCACAGACTGCATATCAGGCAAATGTAGCTGGAGCTGCAATACTGCTAGATAAACTCCAAACATTGGGAATCCGAATATCCTGTGCACAGCTTCAGGTGGAGATATGTACCTAGCACTCCTATACTGTTGTATCTCATTGATGACATCGTCATCTCTATCATTCTGGTCTGCATTTACCGAGAATGATGCTTGGTCGTGGCCTTTATATACATACTTGAAGAGATACTTCACTGCTTTCATGCTTGAGCATGCTTCAACATTTATGTGACCGTTGTATCTAAAGAGCAGACCAGGGTTGTATGGAACCACCCACCTGTTATCTAACTCTGCTCTTCTAATCCTGACTCGACGTCCATCATCCCTTCTCCTGTAGGTTGGATAGGAGTCCTTTCCTTATTGGGTTGCCTCACAGAACTATCGAGGGTACTGAAAGCGACATTGTCCATCCACCATGCATGCGCAGTTTTTGTTTAGAGCGCCACATGGTCCATGCAGCATATGGCTGATAACCAGATCATGCAACTCTGGATATTTGTCCTTGTCTGGTATCTCTGCTGAAATAACTCAATCATATGCATCTGGTGTTGTCAACTTACTCCCTGACTTCATGATCAGCAGAAAATGCTCATGTGGCAGCCCCCTTTTTTGAAACTCAGTAACATGGACGTATGCTGCGACATCACCAAAATACTTTTTTTTATCAGAAGATCTTTTAGATCCTGCAACTTTGCCCTATACACTCTTGCAACCAGTTCTAGCCTATCTTATGGTTCCTACCCCGGTTCGAGATTGCTTGTTATCTCTTCCCAGTAGGGATTGCATGTCATGGTGATGAAATAATCAGGCTTGCCAAAACGCTGAACAATAGCCATAGCATTAAGGAACCTTTGTTGCATGTCTCGATCGCATCCTGGGAATGATCTTGGCAACACTATTCTCTTGCCAACCTTAGAACCCTGGGTCTCTCCAGCAGAGATAACATCAACCAGTCCCTATTATAATACATTTAAGCACGTATACTTTTAGCGAAATGCAGTAACAAGGTAGGAAAGTTCATAAATAAAACATTGGTCCCTATAATAATACATTTAAGCACGTATACTTTTAGTGAAATGCAGTAACAAGGTAGGAAAGTTCATAAATAAAACACAAATTGACAAAATAATATGAGTGGTTACTTGGTATAGCTCTGCTCGTATTAGTTTTTGGTTATCGGGATTAGAGAACCAATCTAGCCTCATAGACCCAATCTTTATATACATATCCACTGCCCACTGCTGGAAAATACGTCCTCCAAATAATATAATGTTAAAAAGTCCCTGTCTAACTTGCAACTTGAAGCAGTAGTATTCACGTGCAGTTACATATCTTGTGGATTGTGCTGCATCTGCAACTCCACCGAGCACGTCACCTTCTTGTACGTCATTGTCGCCTTCTTCTGTGTGATTTTCATTAATATTATCAGCTGCAAGATAGATAAAATATTAGATTATGTTATAATATAGTACTGATCACCGGGCAGAAGACAAAGAGGAACCAGTTCTATGAATCATTTGCATTCTACTCCTTACGGATGAATTCATTAAGTGCTTGTGTAAATAGTAAAATGCAACCTTGTTTATGTTGATGCTAGAATTTAGGAAGGAAGACATCATCATAGTATAGTACCAGTATTATAGCAGAAAATAATATAGGAGATAATACCTTGATAACCACCGGTAGTCCCTCCATCCATGTAATTAACATTATTAGTAGAAGCCGGGGTTGCAGATGGTGGAGTGACTGCCACTGTATGGCATAAACTTGTTCCATCCTGTCTCCCCTCATGGGTTATACATAGGATAGGCTAATGGGTCATAACAACCATGGTATGCTCGGATATACTGCGGACGACGATCAATCTTTCCATATACAACCACACTCCTATCAAAACATCTCCGTGGATCATTTTCTTCCATCCAGATAGCAGCAACTTGGGATATTGTTGGGGCATTGTACCTTTTCTGGTCAGGTGTGATATTTGTATTGAGTTCAATCCGGTAGTCATCCAAGTTTGGAAAAGCACCATTTCTCCTAAAAGTATGAACATATGGGTTATCCTGCAAAATTGCAAGGATATTCCGGATGAGGTTGATATCAAGATCAGGGGACCTTTTGACTCTATGTGATAAGGCTCCATCTTCTGTATCATAAAAGTAGAGCTGCAGATGCCGAGCGTCATCGCCACCTGGCACCAGGTGGTCCAGACGGTGGTACAACCCGCCATGAACTCGAAATGTATAAATACCGGTCCCGACTGGATTGTTATATCTGCGGTCAAGGGTAACCCCTAGACTTGCAAAGGCAAAATGCGAGTTGATATAACGTATATGTTTCCTGAAATATTTTGCATCATCATCCACTTGACTTGTGAATAACCTTTTCAACTCTGCTAGAACCTCTGGTATATGTATTTGTATTTTTCCTTTTCTACAACAAAACCCGGGTATCTCATACTGAAACCTCATCGCACCACAGTAACTGCAGTCAGGGACATTTCTCAACTTATGTCTTTGTGGCATGTTTTGGTAGATGAAATCATATGGATCATCATTTGTCACACTATTTGCAGCTGGACCCGGCGGAAGCACGCGATATGACTCATAACCATGACCTGTATGTGAGACATTGTAGTAATCACTTTAATTTAATATATAAATATGTCTATGTAAAGAGTATTTGTTTAAGCTGAATTTCTAACATGATTTACCTTGTGTATGTCGCTGAATGACTCCATCATCATCGTTTAAGTTTTCATTGTGCATTCTATAGCCGCTGTCCATGGCATCTTCATCACCGTCCCATCCATCATGCGTTGGTTCAAATAGTTCACGGTCAAATTCATCTTCATTGGTTGGGACATCTATATGGTTACGGCGCCGATTAGGTAAATGAACTTCTGCAAATAAAACAACCTCTTAGAAGTTACCCAAGTGTCATACCTTCCAATAACCATTTACACTTTACGTTCTCACCTGCTGAATCTGTAATAGTAGACAATTGTGTTTCTTGTTGGCTTGACACTTTCAATGATCTATGCTTACTGGAGTACTCCCGCATCCGTTTCAGTAATTCATCCATCTTCTGTGCATTCATATTGTTGTATGTTTCCCTCCTCCTTAGTAGTTGATAACTACTGGACGACCCACCTGAAGGGCGGACATCAATTCAGTTTATATAAAATAAATTCATTTAACTTGTTGGAGTGGCTATGTATATATACTATATTAAATAAACACCGAGTGAATTTGTGAAGGAACATAATATTATGAACCTTGAGGCGTAGCAGATGGAATGTCTGAAGGGAATGAATGTTCGATTCGATATCGACGTTCATAATTATCATTTCGGTGTAACCAATCTGTGGCCTCATTTGGATTGACATTTTCATCATCTCCTATGTTTGTTGTATGTATAGTGGTTGAGCATCCTGCTCCGGACAGCTGCTCAGTGAGGGTTATCGCCTCACCTTAACATATGATTTTTTTTATTAATCCAAGTGACTTAGAACAAATGGTGTAAATGGAAGTAATGGAGAGATGAAGTACCGCCGCCTATGGGTGATGTTTCAGAGGTCCCACACATAGTGCTAATATTTTGGGATGCGGCCTTCTTCCGTGCTCGATACTCACGTTGTTTCCTATTAGCCTCTTCTCTTTGTTCAGTGGTCATTTCGGCTCGACGTTTCCGTTGTTGTCGGTTCCTTTCCTTCCTTTTGCGCACCTCCTCATCTAAAGTGGAAATCAATAAGCCATCACAAAAAGTTTTGCATATCTGAACATAAATGTGGAAAGCGAACGTACCAGTGATGTTGGTGACATCACATAGCGGATCGCGTGTATCTCTCGGCATAGACATTATCAACTACCTGCGACGACAAATATCATTTTTGCTGATTTTTTTAAGAATCAAAAATTAATGAGACTGCTAGTATAATCTAAACTGAAAGTCATGTCATCCTCTGGTAATAAAATTCACCTGGAACTGGAAGAGTGTCCAACCGCGCACGTTCTCAGAAAAAGATCATAGAAAATTTGGAACTCTAAATTAGGGACCAAAATTTCCAAAATTTAGGACCTTTTATATCTTAAACCATGGAAAGTTAGATCTAAAACCTTAGACCAAAATGTAGAGCTATATACCAAAAATGATATGAATGTTGTCACCAATGGTTACGGCGCTGGCCGCTGCTCCCGTCGTGGCTGAGATTGGACTGCTGCTCGTTTGTTCACAAGCCGAAGTCGACAATGGTGTCACCGCTGGCTGCCCCTCCCGTCGTGGCTAAGATTGGACTGTTGCTCGCTGCTCGCAAGCCGAAGTCGCCAATGGTTGCGCCGCTAGCCGCCACCCCCGTCGTGGCTGAGATCCCAATCACATGTGCAAGAACATTATAGTAGAGTTTAGTGTATAGAAATACCATTAATCGTGGCAAAAAAATATCAAGTTTCTGCCCAGCAATATATGTTCAGCACCAGACATTTTCGTTGTTCCCAGCTCCTTTCCCCACTTTTCCGTGCCACCAAAGCTAATTAATTATACTGAACATACTGCAAGATGAATATTGGTATTCGAAGCACAAATCACTGAGTTCACACTCATGGCAAACATTTAGCGGTATCTGTGTGCTTCATATTTTAGAACTCTGCATTTTCATTATCATTATTTCATCATGGGATCTCAGGGAAACTCTTTCTGAACCAACATGCAGTATGTAGGTGATGCCTCTGCTGACGGAGGCTGGAGCCATTTCCGGTTTTACTCAAAGACAACTAACCATCACTACTTGACATCGCAAGATTAAGTTGAATTTTATTTAGCGGTATCTGTGTGCTTCATATTTTAGGACTCTGCATTTTCATTATCATTATTTCATCATGGGATTTCAGGGAAACTCTTTCTGAACCAACATGCAGTATGTAGGTGATGCCTCTGCTGACGGAGGCTGGAGCCATTTCCGGTTTTACTCAAAGACAACTAAGCATCACTACTTGACATCGCAAGATTAAGTTGAATTTTATGTTTTATATCTGAACCCGGCTGAATTAGTTCATTCAATAACATAGTTCTTTTGGTTGTAATTACTCAAAGACAAATAACCATCACTGCTTGACATCGCAAGATTAAGTTGAATTTTATGTTTTATGTCTGAACCCGGCTGAATTAGTCCATTCAATAAGATAGTTCTTTTGGTTGTAATATCCAAAATAATTTTTGTTGAGGGGATATCCAAAATAAATTTAATATGTGTATGAGCGGTGAATGAAGATAGAAGCAGAGCTCCGACCAGTACATGAAATTCATGTCATCGTGAGTTAAATAAATTCAGAAGTTTGGAATCCATATATGTGCATGGCTCGAAATTAAAAGCTAGAAAGTGACCTGAACTGGAATTGGAAGATTGACGACATGGTGATGAAGACTGACGGCGGCGCTGTGGAGGGGTTGAGCGTGATGGCAGCGATGGGGAGGTTGTGCTCGCTCCTGACCTATTTGCAGTCACCGATCGAGTGCTGACTGGGGCGTCGCGATCGCGGCACAGGGGCTTTGGACTGCCGGCGATGTGGGCGTGGAGATCGTGGCCTGCGCGCGGAGCGGCCTCGCTGGCAGCGGCGTACAGCAGCAACTCTGCCGCCGCGGCTGCTTGATTGCCGACGATGTGATCGTCGCGATCGTGGCCTGCCCACGGAGAACGCGGCCTCGCTGGCGGCGGTGTACGGCAGCGACTTTGCCGTTGCGGTGGAGGCAAGGCGCCGGGCGTGTGGCCTGTGCGCAGAGATCGTGGAGGGCGCCGAGATCCTGGAGTTGATCACGACGATAGCGGACGGTGATGTCGGCGGTTTCCTTTATTTTCTTCGGTGATACGAGGCTATGTTGTTTTTTTTAGGACACCAGGTCTCCAACGCAGCTCGTTTGGGTTGACCGCGCCGAAGCCTGCGTGACACGCACGTCGAAGCCTGTTGATACAGTCCACCGTGGCTGTAGGATTGCGATGAAGCCAGTAAGGCGTGGATTTGAGACCTTGATTTTAATGAAGACGATTTTGGCTCTTGACGATTTAGGGGATGGTGGATCTGGCTTCCTGCTGGCTAGATCCGGCTCTGGCGGCGTGGAGCTGGTGTAGGCGCGCCTAGGGTTCCGGCGTGGTCCCTAGGGTTCCGGCGTGGCACAAGCTGCGGCGGACTGTGGTGCGGTGGCGGCTAGTTTCCTCGCAGGGGTGGCAGCCCCCGGGGGCCGGCGGCCGGATCCTTGAGTCTAGAGGCTGGATGAGTGAGTCCGGCTTGCGGGGCCGCGTGGAGGGCAGCCGGTTGCGCGCGGGGGGTTGGGGTTGGCAGGCTGGGTGGCTGGGGCTTCTACCTCCACTTCCCTGGCCCCCTTCTTCCCCACCATCCCCCTTCTTCCTTGCTGCAGCCCTCGTTCGGCTTGCGGCTTGCTGGCTTCGGCTGGTTCTGGCAGTGGGCCTCCTCTTCGACATGCTTCGTCTAGCTCCTCTCTCGGCTGGTTGGGTTGTAGCTCCACCTGGTTCTTCGTGACCCGTCACTGTGATTGGTCGGGTGCATCATCATGTGGTTGCGCTTGCTGCGAGGACGCTCGTGGTACGTGTGGTGGCGTCGGGTGTCGGCGGGGACTCTCACGTTCGTCACTGGCGCCTTCCTTCGTGACTGTCTCCATCACGGAGGCCGGTGGTGGTGTGGTGGTGAGAGGTCATGGCGAAAGCCTGGACGGCGGCGTCTGCGGACGTCGCTTCCTCCTTGGAGGTGTCCTTCTTGTACCTCCTCTCCCGTCCATTCTTGGTTTTGCAGGTGTAAACCTTCCCTTATGGGCATGCGACATCGGCGTCTTCTGCATCGTGTCCTTCCATGAAGGCATTCCTGCTGCGCTCTACTGCCCCATTCCTGCTGCCTGGTCCTGGTCGTGCTTCTGGAGGTTCCGCTGGGGGTGTTTGGCTTCTCTATTCTCTTTTTCTTTGCCTAAGTTGTTTTTTTGCTAGTTGTTCGTTCTAGTTGGGTCGGGTTTCGACCAAGTTGAGTTGTCAGTTGAGTTGAGTTGGCTCTATGTTTGTTCACCGGAGCATTCAATACCAGAATTTAGTTGAGTAGTTTTTGACCACGCTGCAAGTGGTGGTGTGGGTCGTGTTAGTTGCTCCAGAGTTGTATGGGTTAAGTACGACACTCCCCTCTTTAATTATATGGTTTTTTTCTGGCTCAGTTTTCATTCAAAAAACTGGGCTGACACTTGTCTTTTTCTTTCTTCGTCTAATAGAAATCGTGGCAAAGCTTTTGCCGCCCTTTTAAAATAAATAGTACTGTTGTCAAATTGTTCTAGTATGATAGCTCATCTTTTTTTCCAGGTACTGTTTTGCATATCTGTTGCGACTACTGAATGTCAGCTGCTAAGTGCATTACCAGTACTGTGTGATTGATCTCTTTATTGGACTATAAGACTCTCTGCTCGTTTTTAGATGGAAAACATTTTGTACACCGTTCTGCAAACGTACTCGATATCCTAGCTATATAGCACGAATAATATTAATTGTAATTTCAAGGAGATTAGCATTAACATATGTTAGTGCTTGCTTTAGATGCATCCATGAAAAGTGAAAAGGTTAGTTGTCGCGATCTTTAATGGCACCTCATAGGCTCATATATATACACCTGCCTAAACAAAACAGTTGCATATATCATGTACTCTAAGAACTGTTCATACGAATATCAGTCGTTGTCAAGTGTTGGCATGCTAAGCAGACACACTCTAAACTAACAAACTAATAATACGTGTTCTTCCCATCATGACCAGGCTGCTGCCCTACCACGTGTTCGCAGACTATGAAGAGGACGATGACGTTGTTGAGCCCATCAATGGCGGCAGCAGCAGCATCTCCACCACAACAGAGAAGTCAAGCTCCCAGATTTGGGACGATGACATGGTAGCCCAGGTGGTAGATTTTCTCGAGCACTTCGAGAAGCAGGTGCTGACCTTCAACGTCATGACTCAGCAACACGCGGCAGGATTCAACCGCACCGAGGAACAGCTCATTCTGGAGAAGGCTGTGGTCGACGACGAGCGGCTGCAGTTGGAGCGCGTGCGCACGGCCGTTGCGCAGTGCCAGCAGCAGGAGGCCGCGCGAGCGCGCCTTGCGCTCGCGCAGGCGCAGGCGCAGGCCGCGGGTGGAGGGTGGCAGGGGGCGCAGCCCGCTGCATCGTGGCAGGCGTTCGTGGCTGCGGGACATGGCGAAGGTGCCGGCTCCCGCGGGCAGGCCCTGGCACCGACCGCGGTGATGCAGCAGCAGCATAATCAGCAGCAGGAGACGATGATGACCGCGGGCGCCTGGCAGGCGCTCGCCGCGGCGGTGTCGCGCGGCGAGGGGGGTTCCAATGAGCAGGCTCTGATACATGCCGTGATGGTGCAGCAAATGCAGCGGCAGAGGCAGCAGGAGGAGATGATGGCCGCGGCGTCACGCGGCGAGGGTGCATCCTGCGGGCAGGCGCTGCCACCGGACATGGTAACACAGCTGATGCAGCAACAGAACCAGCAGCGGCAGCAGGAGGAGATGATGACGGCGGCGTTTCGCGGCGAAGTGGCCTCCGGCGAGCAGCAAGCGCTGGCGTCGGCCGTGACGATGCGGCAGCTGCATATGCTGCAGCAACAACAGCACCAGCAGGAGGTGATGGCAGCCGGTGGGTGGCAACTGGGCCTGGGCGGGCGGCAGATATACGTAGCGCCTCGCGGTGACGGCGGCTCGAGCTCTCAGCCGGCGTTGCCTCCTGCGATGCTGCAGCTGCAGCAGCCAGGCCCAGGACAGGGGCAGGCCAGCATTGCTGGGAGTGGGATGGCGCTTCCGTGGCATGGGATAGCCGAGGGAAGGGAGCAGTAGTGTTGCTGGGGCTTTGCCCCATTCATGCGAGAAAACCAGTCGTGCCGCTTGCGTAGTGTTGTAGTGTTGTAGTGTTCATATGAACTAAAGCTTAACCATATAATCAAGTTGTTTTCCTAATTCCTTTTTGTTTCTTTTATTTTTTTTTTTGTTTTTTCTTTTGAGAAATTTTGTGATCGCTAAAGCCTAGTTACCAAATTATAGATCCGTTTTGTCGTAAGTTGAACTTATCTAGAGCAATCCCAATGGATTCCTCAAATTTTGATCCTCTATCCCTTGAGAAGTATGGTTCCTGTATCCAGATTTCAATCCTCTACATGCCTTTGTATTCCAGCTAACGTCGCATATTTACCTTCCTATTTCACTCACCTCTACTTTATTTTATTCATATCTTGAAATTTTTTTATCTCTTCTCTAAAAGAAGCTATAGGGGTGCAAATGACCACGGGATCCGGCACGTGTGGTATGGATCCACCCATGGTAGTGCGAGGGGTGCCTGCAGAAAGTGCCACCGGTACAAACCTTTTATGCAAGAGTAGATTTGACACACGGTGGCATGATCATCGGCCAGATACACTCTCTCTTCACTATTATACAATTAGAGATGAGGGCATACCTACCTCATCTTCGGCCGACATCGTAGAACCAACTTCGAGTAGTTGTCATGTGCTTCCTGGTCGTTGTTCCTCCACACAGATGAGGGCTCCCTCACGATCCCCTACATTTAATGGGTGTGGAGCGATGGATGAGAGACTCTAATCCAATGGGACCTCGATGAGGGGTTTAGTTGGAGAGGGTTTTTCATGCTTTGGACCCTCAAAAGAAGGATAAGGGGATGAATGATTAGTCCACTGGAATAGCTCTAACTTTGTCTAAGCTGGTAAAACTAAAGTAGCATACAAATTGTGGGACTGCAAGTTTACTAGGTATGTTCGGTTGGAGGACTCAAGAGGCATAGGATGGGGCCATCTCTAATACCTTGGTGTTTGGATCTAAGTCATGGAGAATGGAACTACCCATCTGAGGGAATATTCCTTCAATATGCGGGATTACTAACTCAAATAGGAGGATGGGGGGACGAAAGGGGATGAGCCTATAGAGGAAGAAAAGAATAGGGGCATGCGAGCTCCGAGATGGCCAAGCTTGATAGTGCCTCGACTTCTGTGAACCTCGATGGGGTGTAGGCAGCGCTCGATGCAACACAGGCAGCATTTGATGGGCACACAATCGGATCTCTGATTTGCAGCGTTGCATGTTCCAGCAGTAGGTAGAGGTGATGATGCATCCGGCCCAGGTGGGGTTGGCCGAGGCCCAATAAATTAAGGTTGCCCGGACCCCAACAGTTCTTATGCACACCCACTCGGGGAAAGGTCCAATGTCCCTAAAAGACTAGTCTGATAGGGGAAGGGTGGCTCTCTCTTTTAAGGTGACCTCCTCCTCCCAAGTTAAGCAAGGTGGGATTATTCAGAGGCTCACACGGTCGCCGCCCGACTACAACTAGGCCACTTGGCCTTTTTTTTGTTGCGTCTTTGCCAGCGGGTAATAGTGTAGGATGTCCTCATCATTCCCACCCCCTTAAACAAGGGCCCAGCTCTGATACCAAATGATACATCCGGCCCAGGTGTGGTTGGCCGAGGCCCAATAAATTAAGGTTGCCCGGACCCCAACAGTTCTTATGCACACCCACTCGGAGAAAGGCCCAATGTCCCTAAAAGACTAGTCCGATAGGGGAAGAGTGGCTCTCTCTTTTAAGGTGGCTTTCTCCTCCCAAGTTAAGCAAGGTGGGATTATTCAGAGGCTCACACGGTCGCCGCCCGACTACAACTAGGCCACTTGACCTTTTTTTTGTTGCGTCTTTGCCAGCGGGTAATAGTGGAGGATGTCCTCATCATTCCCACCCCCTTAAACAAGGGCCCAGCTCCGATACCAAATGATGCATCCGGCCCAGGTGGGGTTGGCCGAGGCCCAATAAATTAAGGTTGCCCGGACCCCAACAATTCTTATGCACACCCACTCGGGAAAAGGCCCAATGTCCCTAAAAGACTAGTCTGATAGGGGAAGGGTGGCTCTCTCTTTTAAGGTGGCCTCCTCCTCCCAAGCTAAGCAAGGTGGGATTATTCAGAGGCTCACACGGTCGCCGTCCGACTACAACTAGGCCACTTGGCCTTTTTTTTGTTGCGTCTTTGCCAGCGGGTAATAGTGTAGGATGTCCTCATCAGGTGAGGCAAGCTCTGGTGGAGGTGAGCGGTGGGTAGGGCGAGGAGAGCTCCAATTAATGCAAACGCAGGCGGGGTGACATCTGGCGACGAGCAGGGACGAGTGAGCTCTAGCAGGCACACGGGCAAGGTGGCCTCCGGCACAGGTAGGGCTCAAGCAAGCTTCTGCGCACGCGCACAACAAGGCAACTTCCGCAAGGCGGGGGTGCAGGAGCTGGCTAGCATGGACATGGTTTTGATGGGAAACAGAGAAGAGTGCTAATGTAGAGGAAGAAGAAAGAAAAAAGGGAAATAGACCAATGAATGGGCCCCACATGTTAGGTGGTTCATCTAGTGTCCCTCAACCAAACATAAAAAGGGGATGATTCCATCCTCTCTGCCAAACATAGAGTAGTGTTGATCTCATCCCTCAAAACTCGGATAGGACCATCTTATCTCATTGTGTCCCCAAACCAAACACACGCTAGACCAACAAGGTCAAACTACCTCATCAAGTGAAAAAGTACAACACACTTTAAACATGCTAAATATTTGTTTTTTAGCACTTTCTGGGCGTCTCAATTTTTATTTACAATTTTGTTAGCTGTGGAAAAATACTAGTTAAGATCCTACTTAAAATTTAGGGGCCAGACAGAAGAAAAACTTCCAAAGGTCCCACTTAAGCTCAAAGCCCCTCTCGTACCGGTGTCTAGAGGAGCCTCTACTCAATGGTTAGGGATGCCTCTATGCACCAACGTCCCTTCTCCCTCCTTGAGTCACATATGTTCCTTCACAAGCTCCATTGCATCTGCAGGACCTAGTGCCCCCTGCTCGGTTGAACAACCCCCTCACCCGTCACCCCCAACACACACATTCACCCAGCCAGCTCCTCCATGCAGTGACTGATGTTGTCAGTCTGACACAGAGGTGAGGCAATCCTCCCAACATCCCATGGCCACCCAGTAGATTGATGGGTCCACCACCTACCCTTCCTCACATTGCCCTAGCATGTGAGGAGATCGACGAGTGTGTGTTGGGACACGTAGATGATGGCATGGCAGGTCTCTCTAAGGATGACAAGGGGGTGTTAAGGGCATGTGAACATTGTAAACAAGGTGTGCGGGACGACCAAGGGAAGATAAGGAGATGATAAAATCCCTCCGCGGTGCGGAGTGGTGCCTAAAAGAGAACTAGGCTCCACAATTAGTAATTGGCATCATCTAAAATATACTATGTGAAACTTTACTATTTGGGTTCATTAGAGAAGCAAAAGTTTAAAAAGAAATAGTAAAATAACTCTTAGCTTGCATACTAAAGGGCATAAAAGAGCATAATGTACTTTATCGGTACTTTTACTCCATCGGTATCGGCGCAAGAAACTATGCCGCTCCCAATTCTCTTAGCTTTGCATTACATGTTAGTGGTGTTTTTTAAACAGAGATGCTTATATATTCTTTTTTTTTGCTTCTAAGGCAATGTTGCTAAAGGCATAACCTTTTGGAGGTATGGAAGGAGAAACAAGAAAAAGAAGAAGAAAACAGAAACGGTTGAGCCACTGACAAATAGGCCCCATGTGTCATAAAAAGTGATGGCACAATATTGAGGACCAGTGTTGGAATGTAAGGCAAAATGTAGGGTCCTCAATAGTAGCGAGAGGCCCAAATTTCAATTGAAGCTCTGATTTATGATGAGAGGCAAGACATTAGGGGTAAAATATTCGATGGTTTTATTTCTAGTACGTACGCACGTGAAATTTGTCGTTCTTACTTGAACTTTCATTTTTGTGACAATGTACATGATAGCATCTACATACGGTTGTGCATCTTTTCACATTTTTTATAATTTCTAGATATGTGTTTCAAGGGGTTTCCATGATTGCACCTAATATTTTGCCATTTCTAGAATTTTCTGCACCTAATATTTCACCATTTTCTCGATTGAGTTTGCATCTAGTTTTGGTGACCAAGTACATCTACAAATGCACTATAGACTTGCATCATTTAAAAAAATAAATTAAACTTCTGAATATGTGTTTCATATGAATTTTCAGTATTACACTCAAGAGACGATTTACAATATTTTTTTGCCTAATATATGATTTTCAGAGGTAACAGGAGCCCCCGAATCCCAAAGGCTATACACTCGAGTTGCTTTAACAAGGCCAAAGTTTTTTTTTCGGAATGCCTAGCGTCCGGACGTCCGACGCCAAGATGCGTCCGGACACTCCGGCACCCGCGTACGGAAACCATGCCAGCATGTGTGCGTGCGTCCCCATCCACGTCCTATCTCCTCCACACCCCCATTCCGCCACCACGCTGCCATCTCAGACGTGCTCCTCTCTGCAAGCCCCCACCACCCCCCTCCGCAGCCCCTATAGCGCCGTGCCCGTTTTGCACTACACGCGGGCCCACATCGCCCGAGCGACAAGAGAAGAAGGGCGCGCGGGGCCTCCGATTCGGAAGGACCCGGATGCGGCGTCGTATGGATGCCCTGCCAACTCTGAGAGTGACGATGCAGCAGAAGGCGGGGAGGAGAGATGCAATGCCTGATCTACTTTTGAAACATCCCAATACAACTATCTGAAGGCAGTTGAAACACTTGAAACATGCTTATAAAACACTTGAAAAACACACCTAAAACATACTTTAAAACCACTGCAACCATATGCAACATCTGAATAAAACACATGCAACAGATGCGTAGAACATATGCAACATCCAGATAAACACAATTGCAACATACATCCAGACAACACAGATGAAACATATCACTGAAACATCTCAAACACTCGAAACATACTCTTACAACATGCCTCTAAAATAATTGCAACATATGCAACATGTGGAAAATCCCTCGATCTACTTTTGCAACATCCATATGAAACAAATGCAACATACCTCTGCAACGTATGGAACAATTGAAATATACAACTGCAACATAGGGAGAAAGAGAGAGCCTGGCGCAGGGAGCGCCATGGCCGTCGGATCTGCAGGCATTGGGGTTCCCAGTGGGGGAGGACGCCGGTGTAGGGGGGGCGCCGGGTGAAGGAGGAGGATGCCGCGGTGGGGGAGAGGAGGACAGGGTGGGTGAGGGCGCTGCCGTCGGCTAGGGAAGGAGCCGGCGACACACACGATGGAGAGGAGCAGGCCGCTGCCGGCCATGGAGGTAGCGAGCGACGCACGAGATGGAGAGGAGCGGGCGCACGCGATGGCGAGGAGCGGGGTCGGCTAGAAGGAAGAGAAATGTGTCGTTCATTTTTTAGATGGGCATGAGGGGGCAGGCCGGGAAGCCCACAGGCCCAGGAGGCACATCCGGACAGAAGAACACCCTCATCATATCATTATTGTTTTTTTAGCAATTTAACAAGGCCAAAGTGGAGTGAGCGCTTGAGAGCCCAAAGTGAAGTGGCCCGCTCGAGCGTCCGACAAATAGCCCGTGTCGAGCGAGCAGCGGAGCAGCTGCTGTGGAGAGCACATAATGGTCTCGGAGCCGGGCGAGCTCGGCAGGTCGTCCATGCAAGCTCAGAATAAGAGTGGAGTGGCCCACTCGAGCGCGCCGCAAGCAGCAGCCCCCGGCAAGCGTGCAGGCAAGCAGCTGCGTCGGGCGCGGGGAGCACGTCATGGAGCGAGCAGCAGCCTAGCAAGTGCATGGGCAGACGAGCATTCCCGGCGAGGGAGCGAGCAAGCTTGGCCGCATCACACTACAGCTTCCGTGTTTAGTTTTACACGTGTTCTTGAAATTTTGTTAAGTTCGATCAGATTCGAATAGACGCACATATTGTCAAATTTTGTTATCAAAATTATTTTCAAATATATCAAAATTCAGTCCAAATGTTTGGTTTCAAAATAGCGGTAAAATTACCTAAGTACTTAGAAAAGTAGGGGCAAATCCGCATAGGTGCACTTCTCCTTTTTAGCTGAACTGACACCGTTAAGTATTCTAAATGGGATAGGGGCAAATTAAGGCATTATTCGGCTGACTGGCCGGCTGCCAGCAGTGTTTTTCTCTCACAGCAATTCAGCACCAACCACCAGCCAGCAGTATTTTTCTCTCACAACAAATTAGCATCAGCCACCAGCCAGCCGAACGAGGCGTAAGTCTTCAGTTCAAAAACATAGGTGCAAAATGACATTAAATAAATGAGGAAAGACTGCATAGTTGAAAATGTTTCTGCAATCAATCGACTTAGAGTAATATTGACTCAGTGCCCAGAAGGATACTCAACTCTGAAACATACTTCAAAAGGTGAAGAGGGAACAAGGTCACTAGACCCAAAATAGCGTGTCTGTATCTTGTGCATCATATAGAACATCTTGTAGGGCCTTGTTTAGTTGCCGGCCGATTCGGCACTCCGCACAGTGCCGCGTCAAATCAGCGCACTGTAGCATTTTGTTTGTATCTGGTAAAAATTGTCCAAATATTGATTAATTAGGCTTAAAATATTCGTCTCGCAAAGTACAACAAAACTGTGTAATTAGTTTTTTATTTCATCTACATTTAGTACTCCATATACATGCCGACATTTTGATGTGACGGGGAATCTTCTTTTTGCACAGTGGAATTTGGAGTGATTTTGGGTATCTAAACAAGGGCTAGGGTAAAACAGGGCAACCAGCATACTATTTTCCCTATCCGCACGGCAGAGGGACCGACTCTTTGCATCTAAGTTACAATTACATAGCTTACAACATATGGACGTGTTTCGCCATTGCCACCCGTTGGCAGAGAATGACATGGGCATCTTGAATCTGTGTTCTCAAATTCTCTGCAGAATCTTTGGTGGACGTACAAATTATTGTTGGTCTCGTAGGTACTTGACCTTCATAGTTCATAATATGGTACATGAGCAACGAGTGGTTTTGGGCAACTTGTTCGCCTTCTTATCTGTCAGAAAAGAGTAACCGAGGTAGCAACATTCAGAGTATGAGATTACCATGAATTGCCTACTTATTTACACAGTTTTGATGATTCAACTTTATCCAAAACTTCAACTGCACAAGACAAATGTAAAGAACAACATCCAAATTTCCAGAATTAGTGCCACAATGTTTCCTCCTGCTTTGAGAAAGGCTACCTTAGTTTTCAATGGCAGAAATGCTAACATACAATTCTCGCTTATGATTATGAGGCACTTAGTTTGAGGGTTGGGTTCGTCCTAGTATGACTAAATCATTATTTTTTGGCTTCTAACTTCACTTCAGCAAAGGAATGAGCATCACTCTCGCCCCTATTCCTTGTAAGAATAAGGCTAGTGAAAAAAAAGTTGAGGGAATGATGAGTTGTCCCAAATCCAAATATCCAATCATTTTCCTTACGGGACAAGTCAATTTTCACATCTGAACATGCAAAACATCACAACATCAGGCATTTTAAGGTCATCATAACAAAATCAGGTCAACTTACACCTTGAAGTAATTTTAGAACACAGTTTAGCTAAATAGGAATCCAACTATAGTATTTTTTTGCGATTTTGGGCCATACCTTTAAATTTTACTGACGGGCATCAATTAAGAGGGATAACGATGAGAAGACAGATAATGGAGAAACAGAACACAGAAAAATAGAAGAGAAAGAGATCAACTCTGCAGACATCAACAACCCCGAGTTGGATCCCATTTTACAAGTGTAAGGTACAAAACATGGAAAAAAAACTCCAAATGAGAGTTAACTCAAGGTGATCGATTTAGAGCGCAAGATGGGTGTGGGAAAAACTAGTAATTTTGGCTTAAGTCAGTGCACACTTTTGAGTTCCAGCTCCAAAAGAGTCAATGGGATAAATAAGTCAGTACTTAGTACGTGTCAGTGTTCAACAAGGCGGTATTCGGTGGCCGCCTAGGCACTAGGCGGGGGGGGGGGGGGGGGGGGGGGGGGGGGGGGGGGGGGGATGGGGGACTGCAAGGCCTGGGGGGGGCGGTAGGCGGACAGCTAGGCCAGGGTGGTGCCTTAGCGACGCTGGGCAGCGATTCCTCGGGGCTAAGGAGGACGAGGCAGCGAGAAGTGATCGGACCTGCGTGGTGGGTCATTTTTTGGCGGGCGAATGCGCACGCACAGGCAGTCACAGGGAACGCGGTACGTTGCGACGTTCCCCATTCCTGGAACTTTCGTTCTGGATCGCGGAACGGGGACGACGCGGTACGGTCGCAGGAACATGCCTAGGTCGCGAATTGGGACGGCGTACGACAATGAACCGGATCAAGAGAATGAGAGAAGGGGGCGGTGTACCAGCAGCGGCGTCGTACGGCAGCGGTGCCGTTGGGGTCGAGCGGCGCGGCGTTGCAGCATCACAACGTCGAACGGAGGCGGCGCTAGGACGTGGGAGCGATGCTTCGACTAATGGAGCAAGCAAGCGAGCACAACTTCACACCTTACGTAAATGGGCCTCCAGCCCAGTGTGAAATAATGGCAGCAAAAAAGTTCTAAGAAAGAGGGAAAATGGCAAAAAATAATCAGTTGAAAGTGACAAAAACTACGTCGTCCCAATTATCTAGGGATCATGATCCCATCTTCGAACCAAACGCCCCAAAGATATATACCCCCTACGAACCGGGAACTTAAAATTGTCGATCCACGTACCACGTTCCTTGTACCAACGTACCGGGAACTTTTGTGACTGCGCACAGGCGAAACCGCACCACGAGAAAAGAAAGCCAATGCGCAGGAAGGATAAAGTGTGCAGGCTGCAAGAGAGAGCTCCTCGCCGGGCCACCACCCAATTTCATGTCCATGCTCCTGCCCAGGTGCTGCTCCTCAATCTGTTCCCATCACCCGCCGGACCCCATCCCTGATGTTGAGTTGCAGTTCCTCCCCGCCCGGCTGCCATGACCTCTTCCTCTCTCCGCGTGCCACGGCGAGCCATAACCCAAGGCCGGACCTCCTCGCTGTCGAACGTTGTGACCTGAAGCCCCAGGGCAAGATCCCATGTTCTCCTCCCCTCCGCTCTCCCCTGCTCCTCTCTCTTTTTCTCCCTGTCATCTTCCTCCTCTGTACTCCTTCAGTGCTTCCTCCTCTGCTCCTCTGTAGCCAGATAGCCTACTTACTCCTCTGCTCCTCTGTATAAATTTCAGAGGCATATTATTAAATCCTTCTCTGCCTTAGTGTTGTCTGCTCTGTAGGTACTTGGTATGTAGTTGTGTTGCATCTACAGACTACGTACATCTTTGTGGATATAATATGCCTCTGAAATCTACAATTGTGATTCATTGATTGTATACAATATTAATATGCCTCTAGCCCTCTACAATATGTCTGTTGGTGTGGTGTTGCATCTACAGACTACATCAAGGCATGAAGATCAACTTTAATTTATTCAGCTACACATATTCGGTATAATTTGGCATTTGGCATAAACATCTAGGCACGCCTAGGCTCTAGGAGGTCGGTCACCGCCTAGCGCCTTTTCTAACCTTGGTACATGTTACTAACTCAGGCTAGCTGTGAATTACAACAGCTCGCTATTTGAACAAAAAGGATGTCAACAGTCAGTTTGCATAGGACTTATAGCCAATTCCTGGTGTCCTAATTATGACCAAGAATGAGTCACAAATGAGGGTATTATGGCTTAGCAGGAAGAGTTGGGGGAGCGGTTCTTGAACATTGGCTCAGTAAACCCTGCATTTTTTAACCTCAAATTATAGAGTAGCTCTAGCTCATAGCTTCTCTTATCTCTCTACCAGCAGCGAATATGAATAATTCTCATGTCAACACTTTTTACATTCTATTACAAACTATCTCTCAAGTAAATGAAAAGAACACACTTCTGAAAGTATAGAGCCAACAAAAAATGATAGCAGCATGGTAAAGCATGAACCTTAGATAGGGAAAGAAGACAAATCCTCAGAAAACTAAAGCAATAGTGATAACAATAAAATGCTGAACTTTTATCAGCAGAACTGGAATTTTAAGATAACACGATACTAAAAAAAAAGTGTATATCCAGTCTACTGAGTTGAATGATAGAAGTCAGAAATCCATAAGAAAGAATTTCCTCAGAGAGAAAAAACTTGCAACTCACCTGGTTTTGATTTGGCTGACGATGGCTGAACAACAACGTGCATCGTGATATCACTACTGGGAAGATCACCAAAAGGAGCTCTGCACTGTGCAACATTCTTGTCATTTTCTAGAATTTTGCCTCCACTTATTAGTTTCACATCACTAGCAGTCTTTGGGATAATTGATTTATCTGTAACACAAAAAAAAACATGGAAATAGAAGTATTATACAAACATGAATGGGTTGTTTAACAAACCCAGAACTAAACTTATAACTGATATACTCCAGGATATTTTTGATGTAAAACAATTTATTGCATCAAACAAACTAGCCCCAGAATTAACAGAGGAACAGAAGAGCCAAAAAATGTTCATGCAACTATTTTCTGCAGCAATACTTTTGATGAATCAGGGATGCATGATGAGACCTCATATCAGCTGGTAGGAAAATAAACAAGGGAAAAGTAAACACCAGCAAAGATGTGTACTATTTCAGTGCATTATTAACAACTTTATCTCAAGTGTGCAGTTTGATAATATCCAATCATAAGTAAATTGTAAAAACTGATACTATTTCTTTTGAAATCATAGCACTGTGGACATCGTTAAACATCAACTAAGTCAGTGACCCATAATGCAGTTATGCAAGCCTGCAGGTTCAACAAACTTCAACGAATGACAAAAAAAACATAGTGGAAGACCAGCAAATAATATGGCACCAGCAAAACACAAGCTACATTCTTCAAAGTGTACATGTATGCACTCATTTTCAAACCCTCACCATTTTCAAACAAGGGAAAAGTAAACACCAGTGAAGATGTGTACTATTTCAGTGCATTATTAACAACTTTATCTCAAGTGTGCAGTTTGATAATATCCAATCATAAGTAAATTGTAAAAATTGATAATATTTCTTTTGAAATAATAGCACTGTGGACATCGTTAAAGATCAACTAAGTCAGTGACCCATAATGCAGTTATGCAAGCCTGCAGGTTCAACAAATTTCAACAAATGACAAAAAAACATAGTGGAAGACCAGCAAATAATATGGCACCAGCAAAACACAAGCTACATTCTTCAAAGTGTACATGTATGCACTCATTTTCAAACCCTCATCATTTGCCTCTTTGAGGGGGTGAGTGGCATAAGATTTTCCACCCCAGCACACTGTAGGTGACTCCGAGTGGCCCACATGTGGATGAGAGGGGGATTGCGACCCATCTTTAGTGGCGAAAAAATAACTACCCCATTTTCAAACCCAGTAAATAATACAGTGTTATCCCGATGAAACATTGATAACCACAGAAGAGGTTGACAATGAGAGCTACAAATGGCCAACAAATAAAAAACATGAATTTCTCTATACTATCCTTCTACTGGGCTCTCTGATTATTGATCCTGTGACCTCTTTGGGCTACTTTGTTGAGACACTTGAGATCACTCTCAAACTAGCAGCATATCAACATGGAATTGTACATCTATTAATCAAAGACCCTCCTAAATCTTTGAACAATTTGTGCCCGCTCATGGTGTGATGAAATCCCATCAGTTCCTCAAACAATCTTGGTCCGGTGTCAAATATCCTACTGGATTATAAACTGTTCAACAAGGGATGTAATAGTATTTCTGCTTTTCTTTAAAAAATAAGTAACACTATTAATGTTTGAACCAAAGGCAACATATGGGTTTGACATTTCTTTGAATATGGCGTGGCTTAGAACAATTCAGATGATGTAGCTTTGTGGTCGTGGATGCAGAGAAATAGCAATTAATGACTCTTAGTGGTTGCATCTAAGTAGGTTATATAAATATATTCTGGCACAATCATCATAAAAAAAAAGCTGGACCACAGGGGGGAGAGCCCTGGGTTTTGCCTTAAGAAGCTGCACATGGACCAGCAAAGCAAGACAACCTCACTGCTCTAATTGGTATAACTGGCTGAGAAGCTGGTTGGCACAACCATCATAAATACCAGGACAGTTAATGCTAAGGTTTACAGGCCACGAAACAATTAATTAAGCTCAAATCTTCCATTCATCTACCAAGCTTAGAGCTAGGGAAAAACGAAGTCCTATTTATCTTTTTGCTGCAGCATATTCAATGATTTCTTATAGTGACAGTTTGCTATGCGTCCAATATTTTCAATTGAATCCATTTAGAATCTCAACAGAAGAAGTGCTTGCTAATAATGGAGGCACACTTCCTTTTTCCTCAATCAGGCACCAAAACAATGAAGGCAACGAACAAGCAAATCTTAAGCTCATTCCACTTCAAGCCCTCTGTTCTGCCTTGCGACACATAGACATAGGGACTAAGAATAGCAACAAAACTATAAGCAAATTTAGCAGTATAGATCACAGGACTTCACACCATGGGCGGGGCCGGCTCATCACGCCTCACAAGAATTCCTCAGCTCAAGAAAACGGAATCTTTAAGACCTTTGGGCCAGTCGGCGACGACGCGATCCTTGAGAGCGGCGACGGTGGTGGCGGCGGCGTTGCAGCGGACGGGGCCGATGTCGGAGCCGTCGAAGAGACGAAACTTCACCTCCACCTCCTCCGCCTCCCCTTCCTGCTCCCGCTCTTCCATCTCTTCCGCCCCAACCTTCGCCCCCTCCTTCTCCGCCATTTCCCGGTTTTCACGCCAACAACTGGGATGCTTCCGGGACCCAACCGGAGCCCTGCGGGTGCCTGCCGCTCAGAGTGAGAGCCCCAAAGGCCGGCGCGAGCGGACGCGGGTAGGGGCTGGGTGCTCGGGTTAGGGTTTGGTGGGGAAACGCGAGTAGAGGAAGAGGAAGAGGAGAGCAGAAGGCAAGAAGGCGAACCCGGGAGGTTAGGAGAAAATTGTCTTTTCCTTCTTCTCCACTAGAAACGCCGTAGGTTATATGTGATGAGAAAATTTCTTTTATGCCATCTAAATTTATTTATAAATCATACTTCCAATATTATGTTATTAAAGATTATATCTTGTCTCTGTTGCTATTGGTTTATATATTTTCTCTTCCCTTCTGTGTCATTGACGTTAACTATGGGTAGGAATCGTCGCAAAAACAAAACAAAAAAACTATGCGTTGGAATGACCTACGATTGGGTCGTTAAACTTCAGCCACTTTATATCATTTTGTAATTTTTATCCAAGTTGATACCTTAGACATTATCTAAAAGGGCTTAAGTGTTTATACGCCGTTTTGAAGTGAAACGGTGGTCTTGCACCCGTTTTTTAAACTTTATGATTTCAAGGTACCTAGCGTCCGGACCCTGGCTCTCCGGGCACATCCGGACGCACCTCGGGCCTGTCCGAGTGTCTTGCCCCCCCCCCCAACCCGCATGGAACGACGTCTGCCCCACACGGAACAAAATGCCAGTCCCGCACGGAACCCCGTCTCGCCCGCCGCACAGAACCACACCCGTCCCCCGCGTGGAACAGAATAGAAAATGGAACTCACCCTTCCTCCACTCCCCAACGCGCTCCTGTCCCCCATTCCCCCACCACGCCCCTGTCCCAAAAGAGCATGTAATACTTCAACTGCAACATTGCAAAAACATATGAAAAACTATGTAGTGCAACATCGGGTTGTAAAAACTGCAACATCGAAAAACATATGTATTACAACATTGAAAAACATGCACTGCAACATCAAAAAATATCTACTGCAACAACGAAAAATATGTATTGTAACATCAAAAAAATATGTACTGCAACATTGAAAAACATGTACTGCAACATCGAAAAAAACATGTGTTGCACACATCGAAAAATATGTACTGCAATATCGAAAATTATGTGCTGCAACAACGAAAATTATGTACTGCAACATTTCAAAAACATCTATTGCAACGACAAAAAAAAATCTCATTGCAACATTCGAAAACATTTGTTGCGCACGGTTATTCGAAAAACATTCGAAAAATCCCAGGCGAGCAACACGGCAGCAAGCTGGGCGCAACGCGCGGTGTCCGTCATGGGGAGCGCACGGCAGCAAGCGGCTCGGGCATGCGGTGGCTGATGGAAATGACGAGCGGGGCTCGGAGGAATCGATGCGCACGGTCATAGAAGGGGCGATGACTGTCACTCGAATTGGGCTGCAGCCCAGGTGCGTGGCATCTAGACCGCGCCCGTACAATATCAATATCTTTATGATTTTACCTCTACAATTTCGAAATGAAGGAGACTTGACCCTACTATGTGAAGTTCACCTCACGGTATTAACTTTTGCATAAAAGGACAAGTTTGCCTATTCGTTTTTACCTTTGTTTTATTTTGACATTTGTGTTTTTACCCCTATTTTCGATTTAGCAGTTTGATAATTTTTAAACAAAATTAGAAAAAAATTGACAACATTTCAGCTAACAATCCATATAAATAGAAATTAATATCACGCAATAAATTAATATCACACATATTGCATTAATAATGACAAACACCAACATATTAGATGTCATCATACAGGTCAACGTACAGGTCCAAATGACATCATAAAGTACCATGTTTGATGCCAACATACAATCAAAATGACATGTCAAACATTAACATACAAGTCTAAATGACATCTAACAAGAAGTAGGAACTAGCAGTGAGTTCACTGGACAACTAGTGGTGAGCTACATATCAAGCATTAAAACCTAACAAAGTGGCAAACCTCCCATAAGTTCTTCCTTCTCTTCCCCTCCTTCATATTCACCTTCCTAAAGCACTTTCACTTTATATGAAAAAATGAGCAAAATTATGTTAGTAAGGTTACCAAAATATATAGTAAAGAGAAGCAATGCTTGCATGTCTTACTTGTCTCATTGTTGGCCTTTCCTAAACCTCTTCCCCTTCCCCTTCCCCTTCCTGTACCACTTGCACTTCACAAGAACAGAGTAAAAGCATGTTAATATAGTTAGCAACATTAAGATTTGTAGAAAATAGTAATGGAAAGACTGCATGGATCATATACATTGGTGCATTGTTGTCCTCTCTTGAACCCCATTCCCCTTCCACCACCTGCACTCAATGTTTGTTGAAAAAAGTGTGAAGTACAATTACATATCAATATTTTGGCTAAAGAAATGGAATTAGGCAGCAATATATATATATGACTCACATTCGGTCATTGCTTCCTTGTCCTGATCCATCTTGTGTTGTTGACTACCTCCTCTTTTGACTATTTATGGGACCTCCTTAGCAAGTCTTGGCTAGTTCATTACATTCAGAACAGACCTTTTCTTGCCAACTTCCTCATATGGTTTTATACTAGATTTTCTTGACCTCCTAGGTTTCTTTCTCAATTTGGGTTTCTTGATTTTGTAGCCTAAATCAACATGAGACCACTGATCTTTGGATGCCATTGGATTGAATTTACTTGCATATGCCTTTCTCAAACTATCAACAGAAAGTATTGATGGACAAAGTCATCCATGTGTACCTCGCTATTGATCTTTGTAATGAAAGCCAAAGCATGGCTGCAACGCTTTCTAGCCACTTGCCAAGCCCGATAGTTACAAGCCTTTTCCTCCAAGTTGTTGCATATCTGAATCTATTCACACTTACTTCAGCTTTCCCAGACCCACGTATTAGAATCTCATGGTCTTTGATACTCTTTGTTTTAGCATTCAAATCATTATTAATAGCTCGGATTATAACGCCTGACATATTACTCCAATCTTGGGAGGATCATACTCATCTTTCTCATCAACAATTTCACCATTAGGATCAAACTCAGGGCCGGAGCAATCATCATCAGAGTCAGATGATGCGGCCAAATCAGTGTCATAGCTGCTATCACTTAGTGCAGCAAGTGAATTCGTGTCAGAGTATGTTCCCTCTACATCAGCCCCTAAAACCTCATCCTTAGAAGCACATTTTTTGGTGGTACCTCTCTTTTTTGGTGGATACTCTCTTTTTTAATGTGGCTATGGATGTTTCGTATGTGGTTGTCTCATTTGTGGCTCTCTTATTAGTGGCTCTCTCATTGGTGCCTTCCTCAATTAGGAGCACATCAGTCCTCACAGTAGGGTGAAACCTTCGCTTTGTTGGAGCAAATTGCAGTGGTCCCTCAAAATCATTTATCTGAGCATTGATGCATACTAATCCCTTCTCTACATTGATTAGAAACCACTCTAACAGCTTTTATCAGATTTTATCTCCATAGAGTTATTCTCCAAATGACGCCACAAAGTTATGTACTGTTTAGAACCCCACAATCAATGCTTAGCAATGAAATCATCTAGCTATAGCAGCCCCAAGCTATGTGTGTCAACAACCTTGGTTGGCAAAGTTCTTCCTTGCCACCACAATTTTGGACCAACATTTGGCAAGCTGAAAACGACTAAACCCTAACAAGTTTCAATTCTCTATGATTTGGTCTACAAATCACAAAAACGGGTATACAAGTTAACAAATCTTGACATCGCTGCTATTTTGCACTGCACTAAAACAACACCCATCTCACAAAATGAATCAAAATACCTAGCCTTTTCCATGGTGGTTGTCATAGATGTCCTAGAGCTTGCTGACTAGATAAAAGCCTTAGTTTGGTTTTGGTAATTAAGTGCCAACCATGTGGACTAATGCTTTCATTGAGAATGATTAGCTAGAGTCTGTTTGATGGTGATCAGCAAGGCATAGGAGGTGATGGAGATGGAGATCATGATCACACACATGCAAAGGTTCATCAAATGGTCAGAAGATGGAGCAAAAGCAAAGCCACAGGCGAAGGTATATGATAGGGCTTTGCTTTTGCCAACTAAGGTGCACTAGGGTGCACCATTGAATCTAGGATATATGGTCATACTGTAAAGAGGAAAAATCTTTAATTACAATGGTTATCTAGTACCACTAAGTATGAGTTTCATTTGCATATACATTGCGCTTAATGACGTGCTGAGGTGCTTTAGAAAAACCTAGAAAATTGTTTGTGAAAAGCTCGTTTGCTTTGGCATGCTTAGAAGAGTTAGCACTTGAAAAAAGTTTTTTTTAAATAGTTAAAGGGTTGTTGTTTGGGTCCTGGGCTAGAAATTCTGACCTACCTGGCTTGAGTTTCTGGCAATACCCTAAACGCTAAACGGTAAACAGATGTTCGTTCTTCATTCAGCGTTTAGTTCGTTTATACGATGTTTAAACGGATTTAAACGATCTAAATGATTTTACACAATATTACCAAAATATGCATATTTATTGATGTTAAATCAATTATTCTTGTATTTATACATATTTATGCAATTTTAGTATGTATATATATTTATGCATGTAAAAAGAATCAAATATATATATTTATACATGTAAGAAATCAAATATACATATTTATAAATACAATAACCTTAATGATACAAATGTATGCATGTAAAACTTAACTGTATTTACCCGTAGCCATGGGCATAACTGACCCAAGACCGAAGACCGAAGACTAAACCGAACTAACCGAGACTGAGACCGAAGTTTTTGGTCACTAGTCCGGTCCCGAGTTCATACTACCCGAACTTTTTACAATTAGTTCGATTATATGCCTCGGGTAACCGAACTAACAAAACATTTAAATTTTGTTGACATATTGTGTACTTTAAACTATTATTAGTGATATAATATTTATTCTAGTGAGTTTATATCAACCATCACTCTTATCACTTTGTTTATTCTATATGTTGCTTTGTCATTTTCCCTTGAAATTGAAAAAATATTACTAAAATTTGCTACAAATTATACTATTTAGCAATTGTTTTGTCTACTAGTTCGGTCAGTTCGGTCATGACCGAGACCGAACCAAACTAACCAAAGAACTGTCCTGAGTTCTAAAACTAACTGATCGGTCTTCGTGTTTAGATGACTGAACTTTCAAAATGACCGAAGAACCGATCGGTTCAGTTCAGTCAGACCCAATGCATATGCCTATTTACCCGGTGTTCACATAAATAACCATTTAAATAGTCATTTAGCCCATTTAAAGTTGTTTACCTCCGTTTCGTTTAGGGGGCTTAGACTGTTTACCCTGTTTTTTACCGTTTAAACGGTCAATCATTTTATTTTCGAATACCCCCTAATTAAAACAATTTGCCACCGTTTAGCAGCCATTTAGGTGAACACTGGTTTTTGGCTGGCCCCCTCAGGTAGGTGGCGCCGGCCCAACTGAATTTGGCCAGGCGCACACCAGATTTAACGAGGCCCAAATCAAATAAGGCGCACGGCAGGGTTGCGCTGAGCACGTGGGCTATTGTTGAGCGTGCTAGGCCGCTAAGTGGGCCAAGCCCAGTTGTGCGCGAGGGTGCTGGCTCTGTTGGCACGCTGGTCGCCTGGTTCTTGGGCCACATATAGGGTCAAGATAGCAGACTAGAGGGAGGTGAATAGTTGTCATGATCCAAATGTGCCAATTTTTTCACAAGCATCATGAGCAATATCTGCATCTAAAATTTCATATTTTCAAAATTTTGATATTAATTTTAAACTTTTAGATGTTGCAGCACAAAACTACACGTACACATGCTTTGACGGACGGTCCGTTGTTTTGACGGATGAACCGCCAAAGCACGAGGACACCTGTCACATGCAATTGATGTGTTGTCTCTCCCTCACTCTCTCTAGGCCCACATGTCAGCCATTCCTCCTCACAAAGCAACCAATCCCTCTCTCCAGTCTCTCCCTCTCATTCCCACACACCCCAGAATACAGAAAAGAGAAAGAAGAGAGGAGGAAGGAAAAAGAGAGGAGAAGAAGGAGAAGGGAGGAGGAGCCCCCCCATGCCGGAGCACCACCGGAGGACGCCGTCAGCGAGCTTCCCCACCACCACCACGCCCTCATCTCGCTGGAGTTGAAGGAGAAAGCCACCCCAAGTTTCGTCTTCTTCCTTGAGCTCCCATGGAGGCCCCAAGACAATCTGCGTCCTCGAGCAAGACCAAGCTGAGCTACTGCATTTGTAGGTCTCCCAAGGCATGGTGAGCAAGTTCCGAGTCATCTTCCTCTCCACCCGCTCCAAATCACCTACCCCCACGAGCTCCATGGCCCTCCAATGGTGTTCTTCATCATTGATGGGGTGAGCTCCCTACAGCCCAAGCATGACACATCCAACACCTAGAATAGGTTCTCCACATCACTAGAAGACCATAGAAACAAACCACACTCAATTCGGAGTTCGGATGCCTCCGGAATCGCATACACTCGTGCTATTTGCCGTTTTGACGGACGGTATGTTGTTTTCACGGATCGTCCACTCGAATACGCGTTCGTCCCAGCGGAACACTCCATCCGCGCACATTCGTCCTAGCGGATCGTCCAGCAATTCACCGGAAAGTTCTGTCAATGCACATCAATAGCCCATGAACTTATAAAATTTATAGAAAATTTATTTTAAATCCAAAAATAGTGAGACAAGTTTTGTTGTGTTACTTAGAATATTCTCAAATATCTAAATATGAGACCATGGATATATTTTAAATTTATACTAAAAATAATGCATTATGCTTATTAAAAATATAACTCCTTCTCTTGGTCTTCAAAAATTGTGAAACCAATTTTGTTAACTTTGAGCATGTACTACCTATAAAATATTTGTGTGCATCATCTCATTGCATATGTGTGTTGGTGTTTCTTAGCGTAAGCAGAGGAATCCGCAAGCGCACGGATACACCGTTGTAGCACTTCACCCGGAAGTATTCAGGGTATCGTAATTTTCCAAAGGAACGGTTGTGCTAGACTCTTCACTTAGTTAACCTATGACCACAAGGGAGAAATGAATGGGGTAGCGAGGTTTTTCCAACGACGATATCTTAATGGAGGTAGCTTTGTTACTATAGACTTGCTTCAGGCGCCGGATTGCACTTGGTCTGCCAAGCGATGCCGGCCTATGCTCTACCACGAGCCCGAGCATGGGGGATTACAAGGGACGGACAGGGCTGTCACCACCTACCGCCTACCCCTCAATCCGTAGGGAAAGAGGCAAACGAAGATAGCTTCTAGCCTAGACACCACGTCTACGCTATCCACTAATACTCTAGTGTGCTAGCAAGGGTTATCCGTCTTTATCAGGGCCCTTCTACTAGAGTACCCGCCGCAAGGACGGACGACGAACCCATAGGTCTATAATAGTGCAAAGGTAACTTCTTAAGATAAATAACCGAAGTTAAACAACAAGTCTCTTACTCTAAACAGTAAGAAGCTTGTAGAGGTACAGGTGGAGAAGCTCCCGGCTCCCGCACTTCGACTTAGTGTAGCTAGCACACTAAGGGAAGTTGCTAGTACTCCGACCCTTCTCCAACTCTCTCCTCACTCACTCACCTCTCTTATTTTAATTACAACAACTGAAAAAGTAAAAGTCTACCCTACTCTCCTTGTGAATTGAATTCGGATTTATTCTCTGCTCTTTGAGAGGGAAGGGAGCCCCTTTTATAATAAATCAAAGGCGATGCTCCTCCCTATTTTTGGAGCAAAGCACCAGGGGAACCGACGTTGCATGCCTCCATGCCACCACCAGAGAAAGACCAGGGCATATGGCAGTGATAGGGGGCGGCCACCCCTGGGTCGGCCGACCCACTAGTTGGCCCAAATGGCCACCGCCTTTGCGAGGTGGTCTCTGTTGGGCATTCTTAACGTCATTACCAAAAGTAGACTTAGTTTTCTAATTCTGATAACGGCGCCAAAAATGCCGAACCTATCCCTCATGCCACTTAAGCCAAGTTGTCATCCCCAGCATGACATGAGAGACGTGGTATTGAAATATGCAACTGCTCTTCTAAATAAATAATAAATAAGATCTGCAAGCGCACAGATTAATACCGATGTAGCATTTTAACCGGGAAGTATTCCAGGTATCGTTATTTATATTTTTACCACTGGGAAGGGATTACTAACATCAATGTTGATTATGGAATGGAATATAGGAATGAGTATCAATCATTGCATGTATAAGTGAGAGCATTCATCTATCTCTTGCATACAGGGGTAAGTGTCACATAAAATATAGATAAAGTATGAATGGTGACAAAGATAATTAATCTGATCAGCTAGCCACATATAATAATGATAAGCACCTCAACAGATATTCTAGCAAGTCATTAGCATGGTATTAGGACGAACTACAAGGATATTTCCTAAGTTATTCTTAACTATAAAGTCTAGCATATCATAGTTAGTGCAAGTACACTTGGCAATCATTGCGAGAAAGGACTACGCCCATGCATAGTGATATTATCAAGGAAGATGAGAAACATAGCAATCACTCCCCCGTAATAATGTTGCTCTGCCTGCCTTACACACGGGAGGGGGACTATATAAGAACCAACGAAGCTGTCACCATCGCGGACCACCCCACGATCCGGCATATAAGGTGCAATCGCAGATAAATATGGTCTAAGCACCACGCCTACACAATATTTATCATTTACCCATGGATCCGATGGATAAACGCTATACGATCCTAAACATGTATATAATTCCAATCTAACTAAGCCAAGCGTATAACTACGATAAACTAAGAACAATATAATCGCAAACATAAACAAGTAGAGCATAGTCATAATCAATATATTGAAATAGAACAAAGTTGTATTCATAATATTGAAGAACAAAGATGAACAATGAAGAACAGTAGAGGAATTACCAAGAATCCTCTTGATAGATCCGGAAACCAATCGAAGATTGACTCCTTCTAGTTCTAATCCTATGTAGCTATGCTATACTAGAGATCTAGTTGGTGTGGTGGCTCTAGGGCTTGATCAGAGACTCTCCTCCTGAGATTAGGGTTTGAGGAATTGAGAATGAGGGAGTGCCTCCTCCAGGGGCCAGGGGTCCTGCTTATATAGCCCCCTCAAGTGAACGTGGGCCGTCGGATCAAACCGACATTAATCGCACGGTTTTTCTTGATCCCTTAGGTCGGTGGAGCATAATCCGCGAGACGGAGCCTGATTGGCTCTCAGGCCAGGGCGGGCGCCCTAGGGAGCAGGGCGGGCGCCCTACCTCCGGGCCCGTTCGGCCTCCCGTTCGATCTCGTGGCTTCTGGAGTCTTCTAGATGATAGAAAATCGGTGAACACGTTATTATCTCTATGTAAACCCGACGTGTGGGCCTTTCCTCCGTATTTTCTGATAACCCCCTGTAGAAACAGACAAACACCAAAACTCGTGGAATTCTGTCAGATAAAACCCTAAGTCTAGGTGTTGGTTGCATTTGGATCCTTTTCTTTATTTATTTAATAACTATATTTGGTACTTAAGGACCGTCAACAGTCTCTGGTTGGGCTTGGAACACTGTTGCGTGGTACCTTGCCCCATTGGTGTTGCGATGCTTGGCGCCTTCTTAATTCTTTGCGCGAATTAACATTGGAAAGCACCTTTTGATGGTTTATTCCATGTATTTGTGTTTGCGACCTGCAAAGTGATATACTCCAAATACATGTGGAACTCAGTTAATAGTAAATGCATATGTGACTTAAGTTTGCTAGTTTCTTCTTTCTATGTGCTTATTGACGGTTGTTGATGCAAAAGTGGATCTGCAAACACAAAGGGGTAATACCCGAAATCGATATCCAAAGCGTGCCAGTCGATTTAACCTGTTAATCGACAAGGATGAAGATACGAGCACTTTGGTCCTAACAACAGTGATACGCCCGGAAGTCACGGCCAAGAGGTACTCACGCGGAACTTGAGGATCGTCGAAGGTCGCACTGAAGCGATGCAATTCGCCGAATCGATGAGAACTCGTGAAAAAGGAAAAATATGCAAATTGACAAAGTCGCCGAAAAGTAAATAGATGCAAATAGGAGTAAAAGTTGGTTTTGATATTGATTGATATCTCATTACATTGTCCTTCAATCTATATTTATACCCTGATCTACTGAAACATAACCAAATACGACTAGGACACCAAGTCCAAAACTAAGGAAACACATGACTCTTATACAAATCAGACTCTAACAAACATAGAAAAGGAAATCAACTCCTATCTATTTCCTTGTCTGCCTTAATTATGATGGAATTCTCACCGACCTCCTTTCCATCGGCATACTTTCTGTTTTATCGGCAGCAGCCTTCAAGCCTCCCTTCATCGGCATCGGCAATAACATCTTCAACCTTAGCAACGCTTGAGTCTAAATCAACCTTTCCATCGATCACCACCATTCATCGGCAACCTTCTTCACAAGCTGATTTTTATCGACCGTCAGTATATATAGTAACTCTTCTCCTACCGATTAGCCCACTCTAATTATCTTGACACGTGCCAAAAAACGGTGTCAACACATGCCCCCCAATTTCGGAGTATAAAACATTGATGCTCCGAAATTTACTCCAGATAATGCTTGCCTTCGCCCATTTATCTTAACTCATTCTCCAAGCATAACATAATTTGTTACTGAATCTAATCAAATCTAGTTCTGATTCAGGCACCTCAGTAAATATCGTACAATTTCCAACCATTCTTGCCCCGATTATGGTTAAGATACCAAAACAATAATCCATCAGCAAGATCTTAACATAATAACGCCACCATTTTTAGAACTAAAATATCTTGTACCGAGATCTCTTCCAAGTCATGATTACTTGCCATCAAATCTTCTACACAATCCCTTGATTATCGTGCGAACAATTACCATATCCATCTGAACCACCTCGACCCACACGTGCGCAGCATGGAAATAAGTCCAGAATACCCCTACTCTGAGCGGCCTATAAATAGATTTCTCCGGAACGCTCATCTTCTACCCTCAAACTCCAACCTTTGGCATTCTCTCTTTCCGGCGGCGACTCCGACGAACAAACACGCGACCTCAATCCAACAAGAACTCCTTCCAGCGTCAACCTCAAGTTCCTAGTCTGTGCCCTCATCCTCCTCGGAGCAATGGCGATCAACTTTGACGTCCCTGCGGTTCATTCCACTTCCGTTACTTTTACCCTGATTCCTTTGGTCTTTGCGAGTTCATACAGTTGGTAATTTTTCCTTTTTTCCCTATTCTTTTGATCCTCCAAACTTAGGAACTACGCAATAAATTGGTTATTCCAACCGATCAACCACACTTCCAATGCCTAGGTCCAATGGGCAACCCAGATCCAACCGATTTAATCAACGCAGAGGTTAACAGAATCCCCTTTAGAGCCCAGAACTTTTCTCTGAATCTATGGAAAGACACATTCCGATCCTGGCCCAAAACCACCAAAGGGTGGAAAGATTGGTATTTGAGGGTAAATGGATCGATGCAGGTGTACTGGGTAGAACGGAAGATAGACCAATGCATTAGGCTATCTATTGCTGATATGCAGAAAAATGAGTCAATGGTGATTGCTGCTGCTTATTTCTGGTCAGATACAACAAACACCTTCATGTTTGGACATGGTCCAGCCACCCCCACTCTTGCCGATGTATACATGCTTACCGGCTTGGATATCTCAACTGTCGATGAGGGCTCCATCTATGGCAGAAAAGCTGAACATAGAGTGAATACCCGCAACATCGGCGGCTGGACAGGATACATTCAAGAATACCGAAGGACCGGGACAGTTAACCAGAGGGAACACGCCACATTCTTGAATATGTGGTTAGAAAAATTTATCTTCTGTGGTCGATCGGTAGGACCAACCAATGCCTTCCTCCCCGCGGCTGAACTTTTGGCCAATGGTGTAAGGTTCCCACTTGGCCGATACCTTCTGAGCTCCACCTATCACCTCCTTCACCAAGTGTCTCAGAAACTTTTGCTTGGCGAACCCATCGGCAATTTAGGAGGCCCATGGTGGTTTATCAATATGTGGCTAAATGCCCATATGTACAAATGCCTGCAATGAGACTTCTTCGCCCAAGAGTTCCCACGAGAAATTGCCGAAGACTACGTCCTTGGAGATGAGGAATCGGCAACACGCCCACCTCTCAATTTTGGTGAAGCCATAATCGTCCTCCTTGGAACAGAAGCCAATGAAGATCAGATCGGCAGATTCTTCCAAAACTTCTATAATGGTCTTCCTCGTGACCATAGGGCTTGGGTACCCTATATCGATGAAGAAAACAAGTTCCCCCTTCTCTTCAATTTTGCCGATGATGAGCTGAATCAAGATAGTGAGCTCATGATGGCCATCATTACTCCCAGGGCAATCCCAGTGAACACATTTGGTAGCGGGAAAAATACTAATACCACTTATGAGTTTTACAACCCATCGGCAGTATCCCATCAATTGGCTTTTGGGCAACTGCCAATCAAACTCTGCTTTGCCGATGTGATCAAGCCCAGAGAAACAATCACCAGTGGAACAGAATGGAGCAGGGCAGTGAGACTTTCCCCTGATGCCGATATCTCAGACGTCGATCTTTCCATCTGGTCACCAGCATCTTTCATCACTGAATCATATAAGCAATGGTGGCGAGAATGGAGGGGACAACTATTTGCAACATCCGCCCACACATATCGGCACATGATCGACCCTGAATACGCCATTTTCGATGATGCAGTAAGTTTCTTTTAACTCCCTTCTGTTTTTTTCTTTCATATATCGGCAGCTAACTTTCTCGTGACAGCTCGACGATCCAGTACCATATATGAGCAAGAGTGGGAAACCCTTCGATCTTTGACCTGTTTCCCTAATATCACCGATCGGCTACAACGCCCCCACCCTAGCTGCTTTAACTCACCAGAGGACCCGAGCCAAGACTATCACCTCCAGATCAAAACTGGTAACAGCTAGGGCTACTCCATTGGCTGCCGCTACAAGCCTAATTAAGGCATTTAAGGTAATAACCTTGTTTATTTCTACTCATGCCGATACAAACTATATTAACATTTAACCATCAGGGTGTAAGAGCCGCTGCTGGATCATCATCGGTAATTCCTCCAACATTGAGCACCACTACCTCCAGCCAGCCTTCAGAGGTATTCCTTTAACTTTACATTTTATCTGTTAAACATCAAATCTTACACTTGTTTTGCAGCAACAAATGGGTACATCGGCAAGCATACCAGGGGCTCAAGTTCCGCAATCAACAAGTGCCAATGCCCCCAAGCCAACCGTTGCTGAGACCCAAGCAAAGCACAAAGCTTTAACAGATATCGAGGCTCAGCAAAAACGACAGAAGTCCATGCTAGTCCCCACATCTGCCCCATCATCTGCAAGCCAGTCAGTCGACGTAGCTGAGCAAGTTAACCCTCCTGTACAGAATATACCATCGGCCATCATACCCCAAGGGCCAACTACTGATGAAGTCACAGAAGATATCCCATCGGCAAGATCTACCGATCCTCCACACGGCACCCTCCAAGCCGCTCCTTCCAGGCAATCACAGGAAATCGCCTTGAAGCAAGTAAGCCGATTGACCTAGTCGATTTATAATATTCATATCTATCCTTAACTGACTTCCTTTCTTCTTCCCAGGAACAAGACTCTCCCAATAGCTTATTCTCCTTCGCTATCGATGTTTCCGATGATGATGGAGAAGAAGCAAGCTCTTCCCTGGCACTAGGAACAATATCAGCAGAAATCTACGCCAAGTTAGAAGCTCTCCTGGATCTGTTACAACAGGATACTGCTCAATTGGTGAATGATTCAGATCCTGTAAAGGCCATTTTCAAAACAATCCGTGGCCAAGTTCCTGCCGATATTGAAGAAACCCTCTTCCCAGCAGTCCATCTAGAGAGCCGACAATTGCAATATCAACGGGCTGCTCACCGTATTGCTGATAGAGCAGCTCAAGCCCAGCTCAAGGAAGAGATGCTGCAGCTAAAATAGATTGCCGATGAGAAGCACAAGAGTATCAGCAACTTGCAGACCTCAGGTGTCAATCTTAAGCAGAAAATTGTGGATCTATCGGCAAAGAGGACAACTCTACTAGCTGAATTGGAGGAAGTTGAAACAGCCCTAACTCACTCCAGACAAGAAGAGAGTCGGCTTCCCGATGTCATCAAGGCCCTTCAGCAAGAAAGAGACATCCAAGCTCGCAAAGCCTTGGCCTTGAAAAAGAAACTTAAGCCTGTGGAGGGTGTTGCCGATGAAGACATTAAAGAAATGAAGGAAGCCAACCAGATTCGCCTGCGTGCGATATCGGCTATCCAATCCTTGTTAAACTTGTAATTCTTGTTTACTACATCGGCAATTTATGAGACATCGACATCCTGTATAACTCTAGCCGATAGGACTGTTATCGGCACTTATACTTTTATGCATCCATCCAGATACTAGGGTAATATTTCTTTAAATATTTTCCATTTAATGCTCTGGGAAACACAACCCCTTCGAGGGTTTTGAGAATATATGCGTTACCAGGAACAGATTGATTTATTAGATATGGACCCTCCCAATTAGGAGACCACTTTCTAAACTTTGAACTTTTAGTCCCAATCGGTAAAATCAACTTCCAGACCAGATCTCCATCGACAAACTCCTTTATCTTCACCTTCTTGTCATACCATCTGGCTACTCTTTTCTTATTCTCTTCGATGCTAACTAAAGCCCTTAACCGATGACCTGCCACATCTTCCAATTCATCCTTCATAAGAGTATCATAGTCATCGGCTGTTAGTTGATCTTGAGAATGTATTCGCCTAGAGTCAATTTTAATCTCCCAAGGCAACACTGCATCGTGTCCATATGCTAACTGATAAGGCGTTACCTTGGTTGCACCATGACATGACATCCGATATGACCACAAGGCTTCATTTAATACCGTATGCCACCTCTTAGGATTTTCTTTAATTTTGCGCTTAATGAGCTTGATAATCCCTTTGTTAGAAGCCTCAGCCTGACCATTAGCTTGAGCATAATATGGAGAAGAATTTAAAACTTTAATTCCCATACTTACAGCAAACTCATCAAATTCTCCCGATGTAAACATAGTACCCTGATCGGTAGTGATAGTTTGAGGAATACCAAATCGGTAAACAATATGCTCTTGCACAAAATCGATCATATTGGCCGATGTCACCTTTTTCAAAGGAATTGCCTCAACCCATTTTGTGAAATAATCGGTAGCAACCAGAATAAATTTATGTCCTTTACTCGATGGCGGATAAATCTGACCGATGAGATCGATAGCCCATCCCCGGAACGGCCAAGGTTTAATTATAGGGTTCATAGCCGATGCAGGCGCTCTTTGAATATTACCAAATTTTTGACACCCCTGACATCCTTTAAAATATTTAAAATAATCTTCAAGAATAGTCGACCAATAGTATCCATTCCTTCTGATCATCCACTTTATCTTGAAAGCCGATTGATGTGCTCCACACACTCCTTCATGAATTTCACCCATCGAGCTTTTTGATTCATCACTGCTAACACATCTGAGTAAAACTCCATCTATAGTTCGATAATATAATTCATCATCAAGGAGCACATACTTGGTAACTTGGAATCTTATACGTCTTTCAACCTTTTTAGATGGATCCTTTAAATAATCGACAATCTCCCTTCTCCAGTCATCGGTGTCGACTGCCGATGTTAGCACTTCTTGAATAGGCTGATACCCTGAGGTATGCTGAGCTAGTCAATTAGCCTCTTCATTATGCAATCAAGAAACATGTTCAAGACGAAAATCTCTAAACCCTTTCAACAATTGCAGACATCTCTCATAATATGAAATTAAAACCTCACTTCGGTATTCATAAATCCCAGCCAATTGATTTATAACTAGCATAGAATCACCAAAGATTTCAACAACATCGACACGTATCTCCTTAAGCAATTCTAACCCTTTTATCAAAGCTTGGTATTCAGCCTGATTGTTTGTCGATGTAGCAACAATCGGCAATGAAAACTCATACTTCCTTCCTTGAGGGGAAATCAACACAATGCTGATACCTGCTCCTTCACCACATGTGGACCCATCGAAGAAAAGTATCCAAGGAGCAACTTCCAAAGAGTCCACTGAATTACGATGCTGAGTGACAAAATCAACCATAACCTGTCCTTTAACTGCTTTAGTCGATTCGTAACATAGGTCAAATTCTAATAATGCTAACATCCACTTGCCAATTCTACCACTTAATATCGGCATTGACAACATATACTTGACCACATCGTCTTTGCATATGACCGTACATTCGGCAGATAACAAATAATGTCTCAATTTGACACAAGAAAAGTATAAACACAGACATAATTTTTCAATGGCTGAATACCTTGTTTCAGCATCCACTAATCTTCTGCTCAAATAATAAATAATACGTTCTTTCCCTTTAAATTCTTGAACAAGAGCTAAACCGATAACAGTATCATCAGTTGACAAATACAATCTGAAAGGTTTCCCGTGTTGAGGAGGAACTACCACTGGAGGATTTGTTAAATATTTCTTAATTTCATCTAGAGCTAACTGCTGCTCATCTCCCCATCCAAATTCCTGATCGGCTTTTAATTTAAGTAATGGACTGAAAGCCTTGATCTTACCCAACAGATTAGATATGAATCTTCTAATAAAATTAATCTTACCGATCAAAGATTGCAATTCAGTTTTATTGGCAGGAGCAACCACCTTGTTGATTGCATCAATAGACTTCCTACTGATTTCAATGCCCCGCTGATGCACCATAAAACCCAAGAATTGACCTGCCGATACACCAAATACACATTTATTAGGATTCATCTTCAATCCATGCTTCCTTGTGCATTCCAGTATCTTTTGTAGATCGGCTAGATGTTTTGTGATATCTCTAGACTTAATCACTATGTCATCGATGTAGATCTCTACTAATGTGCCAATGTATTCATGAAAAATAAAGTTCATAGCTCTTTGATAAGTAGCGCCGGCATTTTTCAAACCAAACGTCATGACTATCCACTCAAACAATCCCACATGACCTGGACATCTAAAGCAGTCTTGGGAATATCTTCTTTAGCCATGAATATTTGATTGTAACCTGCATTACCATCCATGAAGCTGATAATTTGATGTCCAGCTGCAGCATCAATCAACAAATCAGCAATCGGTATTAGATAACCATCCATTGGTGTGGCTTTGTTGAGATTCCTGAAATCAATACAAACACGAAGTTTCCCATTTTTCTTATAAACAGGAACCACATTAGAAATCCACTCCGCATACCGACACTGCCGAATAAATTTTGCCTCAATTAATTTAGTTATTTCGGCCTTAATGTTAGGAAGTATATTAGGATTGCATCGGCGCGCTGGCTGCTGATGTGGCCGAAATCCAGACTTAATAGGTAACCGATGTTCAACTATCGATCGGTCTAATCCAGGCATTTCAGTATAATCCCAAGCGAAATAATCTTTATACTCTTTTAATAAATTGACTATTTGCTGTTTACACTTGGAATCTAACTTAGCACTAACAAAAGTAGGTCTTGGCCTATCACCATCACCAATATCTACTTCTACTAAATCATCAGCCGATGTGAACCCTTGACCTAATTTTCCATCATCGGCAAACCTATCCATTAAAACTCTTCTTCAGAATCGACTGCTTGGATCGGTGGAATTTCATAATCAGCAAGCTTGAGGAACTCTTTTTCCCAAACTTCTCCTGATATGCATTTGGTTCGTTCATAAGTATCTGATTCTACCGATGCGATGATATAAGAAGAATCACCAGGAACAACCTCAATTTTATCCCCAATCTATTGTATGAGACATTGATGCATTGTAGAAGGAACACAACAATTAGCATGAATCTAGTCCCTACCTAGAAGCAAATTATATGCAGCCTTGCCATTAATAACAAAGAATGTTGTCGGTAAGGTTTTACTGCCGATGGTCAACTCAACGCATACTGCCCCTTTAGCCGGTGACACATTGCCTTCAAAATCCTTTAGCATCATATCGGTTTTGGTTAAGTCTTGATCTCCCTTACCAAGTTTCCGATACATCACATAAGGCATAATATTAATTGCAGCCCCTCCATCGATAAGTATCTTGGATACAAGCTGCCCATCAACTCTGCCTTTCACAAACAAAGCCTTGAGATGTTGTCTCTCGTCATCGGTAGGTTTCTCAAAAACAACCATCATTGGATCTAGCGTCAACTGAGCTACTTGGTCAGAGAAAACAACTTCTTCCTCATTATCAGATAGTGCCAAAAACTCCATCGGCAACATAAATACCATATTAACATCTGCCGATGGGCCCTTATTTTTGTGTTTCACTTGCCACTGCTGATTGCCAGATCTCTCATTGGAGGAATTTTCCTCTCGGTATAGGTCCTCCTGACGCTCACGCTGCATCCTCCTTTTTCTGTGTCTTTGTCAAACTCTCTGGGCACCATTGAGAGAGCTTAGTTTTCCAAACCGGTTGATAACAGGTCCCAGTTGATTCTACACAACGTATATTAGGATCCCTGTAAAATATTTCTTCATCAGGAACTCTTGCGTTTGCCATCTCTTCAAGCTCCTCTTGATTCCTTGGAAAGTATCCAGCGCGTTCACCAAGCCTCTCATGTACACTAAGTCTACCCCCTAGCCGATCATGCACTGATGCTCTACCTCTGATCGGCTCATCGATAGACAAACCCTGATTGCTAGGTTGAAACCTCCTTTCTGACCGATTAACTCTATAATAACCATTGCACTCCGGGCAATTTTCAACAGTAGGTAATTTAATACCTTCTTCCCAACAATAGATAAAAAACGGACACCTCCAATGATCCTTATGCCGATTCCACTCTTCTCGGCGTTTCTCTTCTTGCTGCTGTCGATATCGGTCCCTTCGCTGACGCCAACCCTCCTGCTGCCTTTGATGGGTAATCACAATGCCAGATCGAGGGGGTTTTCCGGAACTACTACTTTCTCCCAGTAGCCCCTTGCTTTTTGCATCATCGGTAGTTATCCGATGTTGGGGATCCACTGATGCGTTTTTCTCAGCAGCTTCTGATGTCAACACCTTGGTCTTACCTTTGGCATCCAACATATTCACTGGAAAAGGATGTTGATCAATTTTCATCGGCTTCTGGATCTTGGAATTACCAAACTTAATTCTCCCAGATTCAATAGCTAATTGTAACTTTTGCCTGAACACTTTGCACTCATTTATACCGTGTGAAGTTGCATTGTGCCATTTGCAGTACAGAATTTTCTTCAGCTCTTTTGTCGATGGGATCACATGGTTAGGTGACAGCTTAATCTGGCCCTCTTGAAGCAGAAGATCAAATATCTTGTCAGCCTTGGTGATATCAAAAGTAAACTTCTCTGGCTCTTTCTAACCAAAGGGACAAGATATCGGTTTTTTATTCTTAACCCACTCAGCTAAACCGATAACTGGCTCTTCATCTGAATCAGAATCTTCTACCTCTCCGACAAATGAAACCTTCTTGCTCCAATTCTTTTTAGGTTCAAAAACCCTAGTATCTTGATCAGAGATCCTTTGCACGAGATGACTCAGGCTTTTAAACTCCTGAGAAGCATATCTGTCCTTAAGGTGTGGCAATAATCCTTGGAAAGCCAGATCGGCAAGTTGCCGATCATCCAACACCAGGCTATAGCACTTATTTTTTACATCTCGTAACCTTTGCACAAAGCTTTCTACCGATTCATCATTACGCTGTCTCAATTTTACCAAATCGGTAAGCTTCTTTTCATGAATTCCAGCAAAGAAATATTTATGAAATTGCTTTTCTAGATCAGCCCAAGTAATAATAGAATTTGGCGGTAATGAAATAAACCTTGTGAATGCTGATCCAGACAAAGATGATGAAAATAATCGAACTCTTAATTCATCTCTGCTAGCTGCCTCTTCACATTGTATAATGAAGCGATTAACATGTTCCATGGTTGATGTATCATCTTGCCCAGAGAACTTAGTGAAATCTGGTACCTTGTACCGATTTGGGAGAGGAATTAAATCATATGCCGGAGGGTATGGAGTCCGATAAGAATAAGTGTTGACCTTGGGTTTTATCCCAAACTGATCCTTCATAATTTCTGCTATCTTATCGGCCCAAAAAGCATCAGCCTCTTGTTGACGATATGGCTGAATTTCTACAGGAGGTACTTGCTGATATCCCTCTGCATATCTTTGTGGCCCACGATCTCCAGCAATCGGCATATTTGCCATTACTTGTGGTCCATTAACCTGCTGGAAAGGATTCATCGGCTGAGCTGCCGATGCTAGATTCTGAAAACCAGCTTGCATATGACCTTGATGAATCCCCGCAACCTGCTGATTTTGCTGAACTGTATGTTAAACAGGCAACTGTCCTGACCAACCATTATTAGAATTCATCGGTACAAAATTTGCCGATGGATTGTAATTTGCTGATATTGTTAGATAATTATAACCAGCTTGAGGCATAAACTAGACTCCAGGTTGACTCATAGCAGGAGCCTTCTGCTGCATCGGCAGTAAGCTTGCCGATGGACTTGAATTAGATGTTTGAACCAAAGGCATCTGAAAACCTCCTGGAGTTGGTTGCACAGTAGTTACTGTAGCATATTGAGGCACTTGAGCTATCGGTGAAACAGCCGATGGCATAGGAGCTTTTCCTGTTGCATCAAACACTTGAGGTAACCCAGGGTTGAAAGCAGATGACTCTGGAGGCATACCATATCCCCACCAATTAACAGGAATCTGGCTATTCTGTGACACGGGGCCTGACAAAGCTGATGCCGATAGATCTGTATTAAGCTAAACTCGTCCTCCTGATAGTACCGAGTCTGATCGTATCGGTGTAGATTGCATATTAGGTAAGCCTGCTGATACTGGAGGGGAAGTAACTTCTGTACCCACAACGGCCGAGGGAGCCGATGGAGTATTGACAGATGCCGGCTCTGGTTGATGATAGGCAGGCCCAACGTAATGCGGTGACGCTTGCCCTTCTTTGAGAGTTCGAACCACAGCATTATGAATAGTATTGGACATCACATTGGAGTGATTAATTAAAGCAAGATTTACTGCAGAATTAACCATCTCTTGAAGTTTACCCGGATTGGAGTCAAAGGTAACTTGCCGAGGCAACGACAAATCTTGCTTCTGGATGACTTGTCCACTCTTGTTCAAGCTGAATGATTTCAGGCAAAGCTGTCTATATTCTTCTATAGCCTTTTTCCATAGCCTGCTCCTGCTCTTCCTTAAGATCTTCTTCTGATACCGCGATGATGTTCCCCGCATCGATCTCAGGATTGAACATATTGATCAAATGTGTCCCACCAGGCGTGCCAAAAGATGTGTTGATGCAAAAGTGGATCTGCAAACACAAAGGGCTAATACCCGAAATCGATATCCAAAGCGTGCCAGTCGATTTAACCTGTTAATCGACAAGGATGAAGATACGAGCACTTTGGTCCTGACAACAGCGATACGCCCGGAAGTCACGGCCAAGAGGTACTCACGCGGAACTCGAGGATCGTCGAAGGTCGCACTGAAGCGATGCAATTTGTAACACCCCAGGTGTTTATCACCAATTAAGTAGTGGGTTTAAGTTCAAACATGATATATTAGTGGAGATGATGATGCCAAAGTCAAACCTATGGAAATAAACCCTAACCTAAACTTGGATATTGCACCCTTGCTTACATATAGGCTCAATTAAAAGATATATGCTTGGGTGTTGTTATCAAAGTATCTTCACATGTCTCACATCAATAACTATCTATATTGATCCCTGGAAAAGTTTCATGAAATTTGGAATCAAAAAGTCACATGAAATGATAAGTTCCATTCCTATTGGAATTTGCCCCATTAAGTTAATGGAACTATAGATCATCAACCAAGCTTTGCAACTTTACCCAAATGACTCTAGATGAACTCTATAACAAAAGTCATGAAGGGTTCATGTTGAGCAAATGTCAAGAAATTGCCCCGATTGGCCTAAAACCCTAGTTTTGGCTTTATCGGGTTGTTACTTTGACCAAAGTGAAAGTTTGACTTCTGTACCAGTTATGATGTTTGACCTTAAACAAAAGTTGTAGTTCATCTTGTGTAGAACAAACTTTGTTTAATGGTCAAGAGCTATTTTGGCCTCTAACCTAGTCAAATAGAGATCACAATGTGGAATCAGCTGTTGTTTGTCAAAGTCTAGAAAATATTCTAAGTCCTGAGTTAACAGCAATAAGTTGACATGTTTGGTGATCTTTATCTCCATAACCATGCTGAACCAGTCCATGAGCCTTTAATCAAAGTTGTAGCTTGAGTTGTATGCAACAAACTTGGTTAAAAGGCCAAAGGCTAAATCCATCTCTAAGTCTACTAAACAGGGATCACCATTTCGAATCTTCTAAATGTTTTCAGACGACAATATTTTAAGTCTAAGTAGTGGCAACTTGAGTGGCATCCCGCGTTCTCGAGTTTTTGTTAAACAACTAGAGTTGAGCCAAATGTAGAAGTTGAAGATAATGTGATGGAGAAGAGTATGCAAAAAGTTGGACTTCGTTTGAGCAAGGTGGGCATCCCAAAATCATCAAAGACCGAGCTCAACTTAAGCGTTATCAAGTCACTGACATTGGCAACTTTGGAGCCAATTATCCCCTAACCTGTTGCCCTAATGGCCTAAGTGTCTTAACGAAAATTGTAGAGCATAAGGAGTAGAGCAAACTTCATTCTGGGCCCAAGATCCAGTTCAGCCCAGATCCGGCCCAAATCAACGTCCACCTTGCCCTCACCGACAGCCGCCACGTGCTTGAGGAAATGCACGAACGGGCGACGCGTGCTGGTGCGTGGCAACCATGCGCGAGGTCGCGCCCCTCTCTGGCTGGACGCGTGCCTTGCCCTCTCCTCGTGTTGGAATGGACACCGAGCCACCTCAGCCGCTCCTCCACTTCCCTAGCTCGCTCCTCCTCGCTCTCAGCCGCAGCGACGCCGTGCGTGGCCGTGTCCGCCATGGACGGCCGGTAAGCTCCGTGGCCGTCACTGCTGTGAGCCTTCACCGTCCCCACTGACCTTGCCTTTGCGTTGCTAGAGCCACCCCGTACGCGTAGCACCACTCCTCCACGGCCCCCTGCCGCCGGTGCGAGCCCGCCGCCGGTGGACGCGGTCAGGGCCGTCCGTGCACGTGGCCAGAAGGCCACGGTTTGCCACCGGCTGTGCTGCGGCCAGCCACAGGTGCGCCTCGACGCCGCCAAGCCGCGCCGCCACTCCCTCGCCCCCGGTGTCGCCCCTGCCAGCCGGAGCCACGAGCTCCGACGAGCTCCCTTGTTCTAAATCCCGACCAAGGACTTCGGGCAGCAATTCGACAAAATACAGGGACCTATCTGCACACCACTGACTCATATGAATAGTGACTTTGTACTGCGGGTTGATTTGGAAGAACTGCAGGGACTCCGTTGCAAAGTTGTTTTTCCTTTTTCGTTTTTCTGGTTTTCTTTTCCAGAAAATTATGACAAACTTTGAAAGTGTGTAGTAATTAGTAGAAAAATCATAAAATAGCAAATGAGGACTTTTTGGAATCCTTGTGAAATTATCTATGAAGTGGATCTATAATATGTAATGTTTTAGTTTAAAGTTTTAGTTCTAAAAATAGATCTTTGCATCTAGGTTTTCATTGCTAGTTGTATTTGTTATTTTCATAACTGCAAATTTAGAGCTCAAAATGAAGTGAAATTTTTGTGGCATGCTAATATTGTGATGTGTGATGTCTGGTAAAAATTTCAGGATTTTAAGACTGATATTTTAGGAGCTATAAAAATAACAAATGCCATATGCTGCTTTGCTTCTATTCTGGACAGTGCTGCATGTATGCATTGTTTGGCTCAGTTAAGTTATGAATCATGCCTTATTGATAATAGATGAGTTGTAGTACTTTTCATAATCTTTTCAAAAAGCTAAAGATCACAATTTTTGGTTAAGTATATGTTTAGTTATAGTTGTTTAAAGTACTGTGGCAGTTTCTGCCCAAACCCAGATAGCATTGCTTTGTGTGCCATGTGTGACCTTGTTAGTGGCAGAATTAGTTCCAGGAGGCATATGGAAACCTCCTGGAGTTGGTTGCACAGTAGTTACTGTAGCATATTGAGGCACTTGAGCTATCGGTGAAACAGCCGATGGCATAGGAGCTTTTCCTGCTGCATCAAACACTTGAGGTAACCCAGGGTTGAAAGCAGATGACTCTGGAGGCATACCATATCCCCACCAATTAACAGGAATCTGGCTATTCTGTGACACGGGGCCTGACAAAGCTGATGCCGATAGATCTGTATTAAGCTAAACTCGTCCTCCTGATAGTACCGAGTCTGATCGTATCGGTGTAGATTGCATATTAGGTAAGCCTGCTGATACTGGAGGGGAAGTAACTTCTGTACCCACAACGGCCGAGGGAGCCGATGGAGTATTGACAGATGCCGGCTCTGGTTGATGATAGGCAGGCCCATAGTAATGCGGTGACGCTTGCCCTTCTTTGAGAGTTCGAACCACAGCATTATGAACAGTATTGGACATCACATTGGAGTGATTAATTAAAGCAAGATTTACTGCAGAATTAACCATCTCTTGAAGTTTACCCGGATTGGAGTCAAAGGTAACTTGCCGAGGCAACGACAAATCTTGCTTCTGGATGACTTGTCCACTCTTGTTCAAGCTGAATGATTTCAGGCAAAGCTGTCTATATTCTTCTATAGCCTTTTTCCATAGCCTGCTCCTGCTCTTCCTTAAGATCTTCTTCTGATACCGCGATGATGTTCCCCGCATCGATCTCAGGATTGAACATATTGATCAAATGTGTCCCACCAGGCGTGCCAAAAGATGTGTTGATGCAAAAGTGGATCTGCAAACACAAAGGGCTAATACCCGAAATCGATATCCAAAGCGTGCCAGTCGATTTAACCTGTTAATCGACAAGGATGAAGATACGAGCACTTTGGTCCTGACAACAGCGATACGCCCGGAAGTCACGGCCAAGAGGTACTCACGCGAAACTCGAGGATCGTCGAAGGTCGCACTAAAGCGATGCAATTTGTAACACCCCAGGTGTTTATCACCAATTAAGTAGTGGGTTTAAGTTCAAACATGATAGATTAGTGGAGATGACGATGCCAAAGTCAAACCTATGGAAATAAACCCTAACCTAAACTTGGATATTGCACCCTTGCTTACATATAGGCTCAATTAAAAGATATATGCTTGGGTGTTGTTATCAAAGTATCTTCACATGTCTCACATCAATAACTATCTATATTGATCCCTGGAAAAGTTTCATGAAATTTGGAATCAAAAAGTCACATGAAATGATAAGTTCCATTCCTATTGGAATTTGCCCCATTAAGTTAATGGAACTATAGATCATCAACCAAGCTTTGCAACTTTACCCAAATGACTTTAGATGAACTCTACAACAAAAGTCATGAAGGGTTCATGTTGAGCAAATGTCAAGAAATTGCCCCGATTGGCCTAAAACCCTAGTTTTGGCTTTATCGGGTTGTTACTTTGACCAAAGTGAAAGTTTGACTTCTGTACCAGTTATGATGTTTGACCTTAAACAAAAGTTGTAGTTCATCTTGTGTAGAACAAACTTTGTTTAGTGGTCAAGAGCTATTTTGGCCTCTAACCTAGTCAAATAGAGATCACAATGTGGAATCAGCTGTTGTTTGTCAAAGTCTAGAAAATATTCTAAGTCCTGAGTTAACAGCAATAAGTTGACATGTTTGGTGATCTTTATCTCCATAACCATGCTGAACCAGTCCATGAGCCTTTAATCAAAGTTGTAGCTTGAGTTGTATGCAACAAACTTGGTTAAAAGGCCAAAGGCTAAATCCATCTCTAAGTCTACTAAACAGGGATCACCATTTCGAATCTTCTAAATGTTTTCAGACGGCAATATTTTAAGTCTAAGTAGTGGCAACTTGAGTGGCATCCCGCGTTCTCGAGTTTTTGTTAAACAACTAGAGTTGAGCCAAATGTAGAAGTTGAAGATAATGTGATGGAGAAGAGTATGCAAAAAGTTGGACTTCGTTTGAGCAAGGTGGGCATCCCAAAATCATCAAAGACCGAGCTCAACTTAAGCGTTATCAAGTCACTGACATTGGCAACTTTGGAGCCAATTATCCCCTAACCTGTTGCCCTAATGGCCTAAGTGTCTTAACGAAAATTGTAGAGCATAAGGAGTAGAGCAAACTTCATTCTGGGCCCAAGATCCAGTTCAGCCCAGATCCGGCCCAAATCAACGTCCACCTTGCCCTCACCGACGGCCGCCACGTGCTTGAGGAAATGCACGAACGGGCGACGCGTGCTGGTGCGTGGCAACCATGCGCGAGGTCGCGCCCCTCTCTGGCTGGACGCGTGCCTTGCCCTCTCCTCGTGTTGGAATGGACACCGAGCCACCTCAGCCGCTCCTCCACTTCCCTAGCTCGCTCCTCCTCGCTCTCAGCCGCAGCGACGCCGTGCGTGGCCGTGTCCGCCATGGACAGCCGGCAAGCTCCGTGGCCGTCACTGCTGTGAGCCTTCACCGTCCCCACTGACCTTGCCTTTGCGTTGCTAAAGGCACCCCGTACGCGTAGCACCACTCCTCCACGGCCCCACTGCCGCCGGTGCGAGCCCGCCGCCGGTGGACGCGGTCAGGGCCGTCCGTGCACGTGGCCAGAAGGCCACGGTTCGCCACCGGCTGTGCTGCGGCCAGCCACAGGTGCGCCTCGACGCCGCCAAGCCGCGCCGCCACTCCCTCGCCCCCGGTGTCGCCCCTGCCAGCCGGAGCCACGAGCTCCGACGAGCTCCCTTGTTCTAAATCCCGACCAAGGACTTCGGGCAGCAATTCGACAAAATACAGGGACCTATCTGCACACCACTGACTCATATGAATAGTGACTTTGTACTGCGGGTTGATTTGGAAGAACTGCAGGGACTCCGTTGCAAAGTTGTTTTTCCTTTTTCGTTTTTCTGGTTTTCTTTTCCAGAAAATTATGACAAACTTTGAAAGTGTGTAGTAATTAGTAGAAAAATCATAAAATAGCAAATGAGGACTTTTTGGAATCCTTGTGAAATTATCTATGAAGTGGATCTATAATATGTAATGTTTTAGTTTAAAGTTTTAGTTCTAAAAATAGATCTTTGCATCTAGGTTTTCATTGCTAGTTGTATTTGTTATTTTCATAACTGCAAATTTAGAGCTCAAAATGAAGTGAAATTTTTGTGGCATGCTAATATTGTGATGTGTGATGTCTGGTAAAAATTTCAGGATTTTAAGACTGATATTTTAGGAGCTATAAAAATAACAAATGCCATATGCTGCTTTGCTTCTATTCTGGACAGTGCTGCATGTATGCATTGTTTGGCTCAGTTAAGTTATGAATCATGCCTTATTGATAATAGATGAGTTGTAGTACTTTTCATAATCTTTTCAAAAAGCTAAAGATCACAATTTTTGGTTAAGTATATGTTTAGTTATAGTTGTTTAAAGTACTGTGGCAGTTTCTGCCCAAACCCAGATAGCATTGCTTTGTGTGCCATGTGTGACCTTGTTAGTGGCAGAATTAGTTCCAGGAGGCATATGGAAACCTCCTGGAGTTGGTTGCACAGTAGTTACTGTAGCATATTGAGGCACTTGAGCTATCGGTGAAACAGCCGATGGCATAGGAGCTTTTCCTGCTGCATCAAACACTTGAGGTAACCCAGGGTTGAAAGCAGATGACTCTGGAGGCATACCATATCCCCACCAATTAACAGGAATCTGGCTATTCTGTGACACGGGGCCTAACAAAGCTGATGCCGATAGATCTGTATTAAGCTAAACTCGTCCTCCTGATAGTACCGAGTCTGATCGTATCGGTGTAGATTGCATATTAGGTAAGCCTGCTGATACTGGAGGGGAAGTAACTTCTGTACCCACAACGGCCGAGGGAGCCGATGGAGTATTGACAGATGCCGGCTCTGGTTGATGATAGGCAGGCCCATAGTAATGCGGTGACGCTTGCCCTTCTTTGAGAGTTCGAACCACAGCATTATGAACAGTATTGGACATCACATTGGAGTGATTAATTAAAGCAAGATTTACTGCAGAATTAACCATCTCTTGAAGTTTACCCGGATTGGAGTCAAAGGTAACTTGCCGAGGCAACGACAAATCTTGCTTCTGGATGACTTGTCCACTCTTGTTCAAGCTGAATGATTTCAGGCAAAGCTGTCTATATTCTTCTATAGCCTTTTTCCATAGCCTGCTCCTGCTCTTCCTTAAGATCTTCTTCTGATACCGCGATGATGTTCCCCGCATCGATCTCAGGATTGAACATATTGATCAAATGTGTCCCACCAGGCGTGCCAAAAGATGTGTTGATGCAAAAGTGGATCTGCAAACACAAAGGGCTAATACCCGAAATCGATATCCAAAGCGTGCCAGTCGATTTAACCTGTTAATCGACAAGGATGAAGATACGAGCACTTTGGTCCTGACAACAGCGATACGCCCGGAAGTCACGGCCAAGAGGTACTCACGCGGAACTCGAGGATCGTCGAAGGTCGCACTAAAGCGATGCAATTTGTAACACCCCAGGTGTTTATCACCAATTAAGTAGTGGGTTTAAGTTCAAACATGATAGATTAGTGGAGATGACGATGCCAAAGTCAAACCTATGGAAATAAACCCTAACCTAAACTTGGATATTGCACCCTTGCTTACATATAGGCTCAATTAAAAGATATATGCTTGGGTGTTGTTATCAAAGTATCTTCACATGTCTCACATCAATAACTATCTATATTGATCCCTGGAAAAGTTTCATGAAATTTGGAATCAAAAAGTCACATGAAATGATAAGTTCCATTCCTATTGGAATTTGCCCCATTAAGTTAATGGAACTATAGATCATCAACCAAGCTTTGCAACTTTACCCAAATGACTTTAGATGAACTCTACAACAAAAGTCATGAAGGGTTCATGTTGAGCAAATGTCAAGAAATTGCCCCGATTGGCCTAAAACCCTAGTTTTGGCTTTATCGGGTTGTTACTTTGACCAAAGTGAAAGTTTGACTTCTGTACCAGTTATGATGTTTGACCTTAAACAAAAGTTGTAGTTCATCTTGTGTAGAACAAACTTTGTTTAGTGGTCAAGAGCTATTTTGGCCTCTAACCTAGTCAAATAGAGATCACAATGTGGAATCAGCTGTTGTTTGTCAAAGTCTAGAAAATATTCTAAGTCCTGAGTTAACAGCAATAAGTTGACATGTTTGGTGATCTTTATCTCCATAACCATGCTGAACCAGTCCATGAGCCTTTAATCAAAGTTGTAGCTTGAGTTGTATGCAACAAACTTGGTTAAAAGGCCAAAGGCTAAATCCATCTCTAAGTCTACTAAACAGGGATCACCATTTCGAATCTTCTAAATGTTTTCAGACGGCAATATTTTAAGTCTAAGTAGTGGCAACTTGAGTGGCATCCCGCGTTCTCGAGTTTTTGTTAAACAACTAGAGTTGAGACAAATGTAGAAGTTGAAGATAATGTGATGGAGAAGAGTATGCAAAAAGTTGGACTTCGTTTGAGCAAGGTGGGCATCCCAAAATCATCAAAGACCGAGCTCAACTTAAGCGTTATCAAGTCACTGACATTGGCAACTTTGGAGCCAATTATCCCCTAACCTGTTGCCCTAATGGCCTAAGTGTCTTAACGAAAATTGTAGAGCATAAGGAGTAGAGCAAACTTCATTCTGGGCCCAAGATCCAGTTCAGCCCAGATCCGGCCCAAATCAACGTCCACCTTGCCCTCACCGACGGCCGCCACGTGCTTGAGGAAATGCACGAACGGGCGACGCGTGCTGGTGCGTGGCAACCATGCGCGAGGTCGCGCCCCTCTCTGGCTGGACGCGTGCCTTGCCCTCTCCTCTTGTTGGAATGGACACCGAGCCACCTCAGCCGCTCCTCCACTTCCCTAGCTCGCTCCTCCTCGCTCTCAGCCGCAGCGACGCCGTGCGTGGCCGTGTCCGCCATGGACAGCCGGCAAGCTCCGTGGCCGTCACTGCTGTGAGCCTTCACCGTCCCCACTGACCTTGCCTTTGCGTTGCTAAAGGCACCCCGTACGCGTAGCACCACTCCTCCACGGCCCCCTGCCGCCGGTGCGAGCCCGCCGCCGGTGGACGCGGTCAGGGCCGTCCGTGCACGTGGCCAGAAGGCCACGGTTCGCCACCGGCTGTGCTGCGGCCAGCCACAGGTGCGCCTCGACGCCGCCAAGCCGCGCCGCCACTCCCTCGCCCCCGGTGTCGCCCCTGCCAGCCGGAGCCACGAGCTCCGACGAGCTCCCCTGTTCTAAATCCCGACCAAGGACTTCGGGCAGCAATTCGACAAAATACAGGGACCTATCTGCACACCACTGACTCATATGAATAGTGACTTTGTACTGCGGGTTGATTTGGAAGAACTGCAGGGACTCCGTTGCAAAGTTGTTTTTCCTTTTTCGTTTTTCTGGTTTTCTTTTCCAGAAAATTATGCCAAACTTTGAAAGTGTGTAGTAATTAGTAGAAAAATCATAAAATAGCAAATGAGGACTTTTTGGAATCCTTGTGAAATTATCTATGAAGTGGATCTATAATATGTAATGTTTTAGTTTAAAGTTTTAGTTCTAAAAATAGATCTTTGCATCTAGGTTTTCATTGCTAGTTGTATTTGTTATTTTCATAACTGCAAATTTAGAGCTCAAAATGAAGTGAAATTTTTGTGGCATGCTAATATTGTGATGTGTGATGTCTGGTAAAAATTTTAGGATTTTAAGACTGATATTTTAGGAGCTATAAAAATAACAAATGCCATATGCTGCTTTGCTTCTATTCTGGACAGTGCTGCATGTATGCATTGTTTGGCTCAGTTAAGTTATGAATCATGCCTTATTGATAATAGATGAGTTGTAGTACTTTTCATAATCTTTTCAAAAAGCTAAAGATCACAATTTTTGGTTAAGTATATGTTTAGTTATAGTTGTTTAAAGTACTGTGGCAGTTTCTGCCCAAACCCAGATAGCATTGCTTTGTGTGCCATGTGTGACCTTGTTAGTGGCAGAATTAGTTCCAGGAGGCATATGGAAACCTCCTGGAGTTGGTTTCACAGTAGTTACTGTAGCATATTGAGGCACTTGAGCTATCAGTGAAACAGCCGATGGCATAGGAGCTTTTCCTGCTGCATCAAACATTTGAGGTAACCCAGGGTTGAAAGCAGATGACTCTGGAGGCATACCATATCCCCACCAATTAACAGGAATCTGGCTATTCTGTGACACGGGGCCTGACAAAGCTGATGCCGATAGATCTGTATTAAGCTAAACTCGTCCTCCTGATAGTACCGAGTCTGATCGTATCGGTGTAGATTGCATATTAGGTAAGCCTGCTGATACTGGAGGGGAAGTAACTTCTGTACCCACAACGGCCGAGGGAGCCGATGGAGTATTGACAGATGCCGGCTCTGGTTGATGATAGGCAGGCCCATAGTAATGAGGTGACGCTTGCCCTTCTTTGAGAGTTCGAACCACAGCATTATGAACAGTATTGGATAGCACATTGGAGTGATTAATTAAAGCATGATTTACTGCAGAATTAACCATCTCTTGAAGTTTACCCGGATTGGAGTCAAAGGTAACTTGCCGAGGCAATGACAAATCTTGCTTCTGGATGACTTGTCCACTCTTGTTCAAGCTGAATGATTTCAGGCAAAGCTGTCTATATTCTTCTATAGCCTTTTTCCATAGCCTGCTCCTGCTCTTCCTTAAGATCTTCTTCTGATACCGCGATGATGTTCCCCGCATCGATCTTAGGATTGAACATATTGATCAAATGTGTCCCACCAGGCGTGCCAAAAGATGTGTTGATGCAAAAGTGGATCTGCAAACACAAAGGGCTAATACCCGAAATCGATATCCAAAGCGTGCCAGTCGATTTAACCTGTTAATCGACAAGGATGAAGATACGAGCACTTTGGTCCTGACAACAGCGATACGCCCGGAAGTCACGGCCAAGAGGTACTCACGCGGAACTCGAGGATCGTCGAAGGTCGCACTAAAGCGATGCAATTTGTAACACCCCAGGTGTTTATCACCAATTAAGTAGTGGGTTTAAGTTCAAACATGATAGATTAGTGGAGATGACGATGCCAAAGTCAAACCTATGGAAATAAACCCTAACCTAAACTTGGATATTGCACCCTTGCTTACATATAGGCTCAATTAAAAGATATATGCTTGGGTGTTGTTATCAAAGTATCTTCACATGTCTCACATCAATAACTATCTATATTGATCCCTGGAAAAGTTTCATGAAATTTGGAATCAAAAAGTCACATGAAATGATAAGTTCCATTCCTATTGGAATTTGCCCCATTAAGTTAATGGAACTATAGATCATCAACCAAGCTTTGCAACTTTACCCAAATGACTCTAGATGAACTCTACAACAAAAGTCATGAAGGGTTCATGTTGAGCAAATGTCAAGAAATTGCCCCGATTGGCCTAAAACCCTAGTTTTGGCTTTATCGAGTTATTACTTTGACCAAAGTGAAAGTTTGACTTCTGTAGCAGTTATGATGTTTGACCTTAAACAAAAGTTGTAGTTCATCTTGTGTAGAACAAACTTTGTTTAATAGTCAAGAGCTAGTTTGGCCTCTAACCTAGTCAAATAGAGATCACAATGTGGAATCAGCTGCTGTTTTTGAAAGTCTAGAAAATATTCTAAGTCCTGAGTTAACAGCAATAAGTTGACATGTTTGGTGATCTTTATCTCCATAACCATGCTGAACCAGTCCATGAGCCTTTAATCAAAGTTGTAGCTTGAGTTGTATGCAACAAACTTGGTTAAAAGGCCAAAGGCTAAATCCATCTCTAAGTCTACTAAACAGGGATCACCATTTCGAATCTTCTAAATGTTTTCAGACTTGGCAATATTTTAAGTCTAAGTAGTGGCAACTTGAGTGGCATCCCGCGTTCTCGAGTTTTTGTTAAACAACTAGAGTTGAGCCAAATGTAGAAGTTGAAGATAATGTGATGGAGAAGAGTATGCAAAAAGTTGGACTTCGTTTGAGCAAGGTGGGCATCCCAAAATCATCAAAGACCGAGCTCAACTTAAGCGTTATCAAGTCACTGACATTGGCAACTTTGGAGCCAATTATCCCCTAACCTGTTGCCCTAATGGCCTAAGTGTCTTAACGAAAATTGTAGAGCATAAGGAGTAGAGCAAACTTCATTCTGGGCCCAAGATCCAGTTCAGCCCAGATCCGGCCCAAATCAACGTCCACCTTGCCCTCACCGACGGCCGCCACGTGCTTGAGGAAATGCACGAACGGGCGACGCGTGCTGGTGCGTGGCAACCATGCGCGAGGTCGCGCCCCTCTCTGGCTGGACGCGTGCCTTTCCCTCTCCTCGTGTTGGAATGGACACCGAGCCACCTCAGCCGCTCCTCCACTTCCCTAGCTCGCTCCTCCTCGCTCTCAGCCGCAGCGACGCCGTGCGTGGCCGTGTCCGCCATGGACGGCCGGCAAGCTCCGTGGCCGTCACTGCTGTGAGCCTTCACCGTCCCCACTGACCTTGCCTTTGCGTTGCTAGAGCCACCCTGTACGCGTAGCACCACTCCTCCACGGCCCCCTGCCGCCGGTGCGAGCCCGCCGCCGGTGGACGCGGTCAGGGCCGTCCGTGCACGTGGCCAGAAGGCCACGGTTCGCCACCGGCTGTGCTGCGGCCAGCCACAGGTGCGCCTCGACGCCGCCAAGCCGCGCCGCCACTCCCTCGCCCCCGGTGTCGCCCCTGCCAGCCAGAGCCACGAGCTCCGACGAGCTCCCCTGTTCTAAATCCCGACCAAGGACTTCGGGCAGCAATTCGACAAAATACAGGGACCTATCTGCACACCACTGACTCATATGAATAGTGACTTTGTACTGCGGGTTGATTTGGAAGAACTGCAGGGACTCCGTTGCAAAGTTGTTTTTTCCTTTTTCGTTTTTCTGGTTTTCTTTTCCAGAAAATTATGCCAAACTTTGAAAGTGTGTAGTAATTAGTAGAAAAATCATAAAATAGCAAATGAGGACTTTTTGGAATCCTTGTGAAATTATCTATGAAGTGGATCTATAATATGTAATGTTTTAGTTTAAAGTTTTAGTTCTAAAAATAGATCTTTGCATCTAGGTTTTCATTGCTAGTTGTATTTGTTATTTTCATAACTGCAAATTTAAAGCTCAAAATGAAGTGAAATTTTTGTGGCATGCTAATATTGTGATGTGTGATGTCTGGTAAAAATTTCAGGATTTTAATACTGATATTTTAGGAGCTATAAAAATAACAAATGCCATATGCTGCTTTGCTTCTATTCTGGACAGTGCTGCATGTATGCATTGTTTGGCTCAGTTAAGTTATGAATCATGCCTTATTGATAATAGATGAGTTGTAGTACTTTTAATAATATTTTCAAAAAGCTAAAGATCACAATTTTTGGTTAAGTATATGTTTAGTTATAGTTGTTTAAAGTACTGTGGCAGTTTCTGCCCAAACCCAGACAGCATTGCTTTGTGTGCCTGTGTGACCTTGTTAGTGGCAGAATTAGTTCTAGATGTTTATATAAAAGTTGTTCACAATTTGTTAAGCTTTCTAAAAAGTCCAGAACCATAATTATTGGATTTGTGAAACTCAAGCTATAATGATTTAAAGTGGCATATCAGATTCTGTCCATATTTTGGACAGAGATGCAATTATTTAATTAATTGACCATGTTAACTGTAGAATCATCTTAAGATGATTACAAGAAAGTTGTAGGTAACTTTATAATATTTCCATAAAGTTGAGAATCATGTTTGTTGGAGGTCTAGAACTCCATTTATGCTTCTCTGAAGTTTCTATCAGTTTTCTGTCTATAATTGTAGCACTGCTGTTGGGCTGCATGTGTGGTGTTACTCGTGCAACTAGTTTCATGGTGTAAATGATATTTACTGTGGTTTTGGTAAATACAAAAGTTGTAGATAATTATCTTATCTTGCTTGTGTTAAATTTTCATGATCCCAGGTCTGACAGTTTAAGAGTTGCATGCTTAATAAGTCTACTGTCAGATTTTAATTACCTTCTGTGCAGACTTTAAAGATTGACATGCTTGGTCATGATAACTTGGGAATCATGTTGAGATGATTAAAGGTGAAATGTAGATAATTTCATAAGCTTTCCAGAATATCTTCTTGCAAGTTATTTGGATTTAGGGATCTCCAGTTATGATTGATTTACTGAGCTACTGTATGTATGTCCAGAAAGTGACAGATTTTAGTTGTAGTGCTTTGATTAACTTTGCCATGCTAGTGTGTTGAAGTGTGACTCATACCTTTGAAAGTACTTGGGTTAGTACCCTGTGATCTTGAGGCTTGTGTCTTACTTGATGTGCTTGCCATCTTCTATGTTATGCCCTAATGTGGATTAAGTTAATTAGCTCTAGGTGTTGATGAGAACTTTGGTATGCTTGTTTGATTACTCTGTTTATTGCACTTCTATGCATTCACACATGTGCATGGTTGCATCTCATATAGGTACGCTAGCAGAAACGTGTGAAGGATGTGGCGTTGGAGCCAAACCCAAAGACGGTGTTTGGTGGATCCAAACCCGAAGATAGAAGGACCGGACAAGTGGTAGATTGGAGGTTGCTCGCCAAGTGACTTCATCTGACATACTCTAACTTGAGTCAGACCCCAGGCAAGCCCCGGAGCATTATAAGCCTCCTACCTTCAAAGCAATTAATTATATATATGTTATAAGTATTGTTGCATTAAGTGGTAGGAGTTGGTTGAAAATCTTGCTGCATTATATCATTCCTTGTCCAGTTATATGAATCCTTGAATCCTACATAGACTAGGATCAAATAGATGCTTAGCCCTGCTTTAAGCGGTAGAAGTCAGGTGATTTCCTGTCACCTGCGAGATATAGGGATGCTCATATATGGCACGGTTGGCTATATTTCTATCGTGGAATGGAACCATGTGTTAATAAAATGAAATGAGACCGGGCGGGATGATGATAGTGAAGCAACAAGGCATGGAGGTCTTGGGTGTGGATCTATCCCCGTCTGAGTCGTTTAAGGACCGATTCGCTGTACGTCCTTGAGTCATGTTGAACGCAGTCTAACACTTAGTTGGCCGGATAAGTCGTTCCGACCGCGAAGCCGAGTAATATGGTTCAGGCCGGGAATCGAATGGTAGGTTGCTTCTTCGAGGAGAGAAAGGATGTGCTTGGGGACATTGGCGTGAGACCAAGGGGGAGGTTAGAGTCCCTATCACCTGGCAGAGTGTTGCCCTTGGGGTTGCGACATCATTCGGACCCACGATTCCTAAATTGTACGAAAGGTGACCTGAGCAGCCCTCGCCAGGCGTGACTCGGTGAGTGTTAGAAATACCCCTCCAGCTGGATAGGAATTCGATTTGAATCGCCGTCGCTCCCGGTTAGTGAGCACTTGACTTGACCAGCGGCAACGTAGATTCCATTAAATTGAACGGATGGTTAATTGGATAACGATGGAAAGGTTGCCTCAAATTATACCTGCTATGGTTAATATTGTTTACTCCTAATAAAGTGAGTGCTCTAGTACAGGTTCTAATATAGATGGCAGGTTAATGATAATTAACTTGATGCTTAAGCATTAATGATTACTTATCCATATTAAGCTTTTATGCAAAATGTTGTCAAGCTAGCCCACTTTATATCAGCCTTGCATGATCCTTGGTGTCACTTTATTTTTGGTTTATGACGGGTAAGTCTAGCTGAGTACCTTCTTGTACTCAGGGTTTTATCCCCACTTGTTGCAGGTTGTGCTGTATCTTGGCTCCTGCCGTAGAGGCGGAGTGTGACCATGGGCACGATCCTTCTGAGTTATCTTCTCTCTAATGCTTTTGTTGGAAGTCGACCGTGGTACTGGCATGTATTTGAAATAAGATAAATTTTATTTTTGAATTACGTTGCTTCCGCTACTTTTGAACTTAAGTTGTAATAACTATGTTAACCTCCGATGTATATTAAACTACTTGTGAAATGGTTGTAATATGTGACTTGTTATGTTGAATCACTACGATCTTGGCTTGTATGTTGTTTGGTTGAAATCCCTCGCGATTTCATTGGACTACCGGAGTTATATGGGCTCAAGTGCGAGAATTTGATCACTTCGGTGATTGTTTTTGTACTTGTGCTCTTATAATTTGGACGGTTCTGTTACACAATTCGCCGAATCGATGAGAAATCGTGAAAAAGGAAAAATATGCAAATTAACGAAGTCGCCGAAAAGTAAATAGATGCAAATAGGAGTAAAAGTTGGTTTTGATATTGATTGATATCTCATTACATTGCCCTTCAATCTATATTTATACCCTGATCTACTGAAACATAACCAAATATGACTAGGACACCAAGTCCAAATCTAAGGAAACACATGACTCTTATACAAATCAGACTCTAACAAACATAGAAAAGGAAATCAACTCCTATCTATTTCCTTGTCCGCCTTAATTACGATAGAATTCTCACCGACCTCCTTTCCATCGGCATACTTCCTATTTTATCGACAGCAGCCTTCAAGCCTCCCTTCATCGGCATCGGCAATAACATCTTCAACCTTAGCAATGCTTGAGTCTAAATCAACCTTTCCATCGGTCACCACCATTCATCCGCAACCTTCTTCACAAGCTAATTTTTATCGACCGTCAGTATATATAGTAACTCTTCTCCTGCCGATTAGCCCACTCTAATCATCTTGACACGTGCCAAAAAACGGTGTCAACAACGGTCGAATTTCATCGTTAGTGACCATCAACAATGTGCACATGCCATATCTATTTGTGCCGCACATAATAACCCAACACTAGAAATCTTTTACTTTTTGCACATGCCCTTGGTTAGAAGAGCTCCTAAGCATCCTAGGAACACACTGATACAATCTCATACACATGTAAAGGCTGCCACCACATTGGCACAAAGAGACTGAGGTTTAGTGTTCAACACCTAGAAACCATCCCTTATGCACTTTGAGATGTTTAGATGCAACATAGTTAAATCCACCTAACTAGATATGCTCCATAGCACCTTAGAAACCTACCCTAGTAATGGATTGAACATGTAAGCACTATGGATGGAGATGTCCATTTAGAGTTGTTCATTTTTGCATTGCACATGCTTCCATGTATCGTCCATCATTCTGTCGAAATGTTCCGTCGAAGCAAAGGCACAACCAGAACACTTAAGCAGTTCACCCATTGATTTTACAGACACTCCATCCTCACCATGGAATGTTCCATGAAATCACTCGTAGACTTAGAAAATCACAGACTTAATTTGGCAGACTCTGCCAAATCCATGGATTGTGCAGTGAATTATAAACACCAATATTTTCCAAATCCAAAGGTGGCCAGTTCACCACGGATCATCCGCTTCCATGATGGAACGTTCCATGAGAATGGCTACACACTTAGAGAACTTAAAGGCTATAGACCTATAACCATGGAGCTTTCGTCAATCATGTTGGAACATTTTGTCAGAACACCAGCAGACCTGAAACACTAAGAGCCTACGGACCTGCATTTACAGATCACCCACCACTATAGACAGATCATCCGTGAAATTGATGGACCATCTGATGAATTGATGGAGCATCCGTCAATGCAGTCAACAGAACACTAATACTGTACTACACACACATGTTGCACACACCTAGTAATAATGTCTTTAATACTTAATCATACACATGTCTAAACATGTCATAGCAAGCATGAGCATCATATTTATTTATTGCACCTTGCACTCACCTAGGAATTGAACCACACAATAAGCCCCTCTTATCTTGTACTCTCATCTCTCTCTTTCATACTTTGCATAATGTCTTGCATACATCATCATAACATTTCATACATGTGCATACATACAGGTATGTGATATCGGAGAGACGTCGAGTGATGTTCCAAGCTACAGGTTAGCTGATGTGGCCCTACTAGTGCCACCTCACCAATCCATAGGAGTGGCCAAGAAACACACTCCCAAGCTCTCTCCACCATTGAACCAAAGTTGGTGCAAGATCAAAGGCTCAAATGAAGCATCACATGGATTGTTGGACCGACCATGCATATGTTGGTGCTCAATTGGACTTGGAGGCTTCATACCCATGTTCCCATACACCCCTAGGGCCACCACACCGAAGGAGGAAGGCCCACTCATCAGTGGGGGTCGCCCAATGCCAAGGGGGTTTGCTCAATGCCCCACTTCCACCAAACTGACTCAGCTTTGGATAGCATGCAAACAAGCACAAATTAGAGCAATCACATGCATTGGTTCGAGGTGGTTTGATCCAAGAGTTGTGAGATGCTCTCCCACGGATTCATGGGCCCACATTGGAGTAGCCCCTATTCCACCTCATGCTATAAATAGGACCATCACTCCTCACTTGTAACACGCACCACAAGAGAAGCTCTCTCTACTCTCTCAAGTGTAGTCTTACTATTAGTGGTAGTGTTGGCCTTATGGGAGTTAGAGTGAGAAGGATCCTTGTTCAGAGTCTGGAAGCTATCTTTAGGAATTGGTATAGCTCTTGTATCTCTCTTGTAATAGTTTCCTCATTGCAATATACTACTTTCTATGCAAGTACTATTTAAAGTCTTTTACTCTAAGTACTATAGTCTTGTTCTCTAGTTTTATACTTTGGTGATGCTTACACTACCTTGTTTAGTATAGTAGTCTCTCAATAGCATGGGTTCCTCATCACTAGTTGATGCTCTAAGTCTTAACGTGAGGCTAGGGTAGTATCCAATAGTGTAAGTATGGTGCTTACACTCTCATGTATCTTGAAATGTGGCTAGGCCTCCGGATAGTTAGGGGTAGTTGGCAGGTAGTGACAGCCTTGTCCATCAAATGTCGCATCCTACCTTGCTATATCTTAGTTTATCTGTATTTCCATAGTCCCTTGCTAGAGTTGTGCTTCAATAAGAAGTAACTTAGGATTCTTATGATCCCTCACTCGTTGTCCTCCTACTTAGCCACCCTTCCACTTTACCTTTCCATGAGTGGATATGATCTTCTATGTGTCACCCTACTTTATTATATATCACTTACCCCCACTTTGGCTTAGTAGGTAAACTAGTTAGTAGAAACATCTTGGTTATTTATCTTCTTCTTTAACCATTGCTTCCCTGAGGATAAATACGATACTCTAGAATACTCATGGGTGAAATGCTAGAACAGTATTCTGTACGCTTGTCGAATATTCTACTTGAGCATAAGAAATACCAACAAGCATTTTTAGCATCGTTGCCGAAGAAGCAATTGGTGAAAGGTTTTGATACTAGCTTTGATGTCTACTAATCTACTTACCACTAGCTTTTATGGGATTACCCTTGTCCTACTGAGTGTGGAATAAGCATGGCAACATCAACCGTTTGGCCTTCTGGCTTATTTCCATAAGAAAGAAAGAGGATCATCAAAGAGCCTAGGGCACTTGGTCATTCATGAACTATCAAACTTCAACCCTATCAGGTATGTATCTATATACATTCTAACCATGTGCAGAATGGAGAGAAGGTCACCATCAAAAAAGACAAAATCATCATATGTGATGGAACAAAGATGTTGCATCACTCACAACTCCATCTCAAATTATGGGTGATGGCAAAATCAATCAAGGTATGTGAGACACAAAACCTTGACCCTCTAATTCACCAAATCAATGTTCTCAACTCCATTGGAGTGAATCTTGAGTATGTTATCATGCTTCCTTTATCTATCCTAGTATGCTTGGGTTTGGATATATGTTGGTCACACATGTTGTAAAATTAGGCATGGTGCTTAATTTGAGATAGGGTTTTGAAAGCTCCCTTGGTGCCCAAGGGAGCATTAGGGTTGTGTCCTAATCTTCGGGTGGGTGGCGGCGCCTTGCACTGACTCTCGTCGATGGTCATGGCCCACATGTTGAACCATCCCTAACATCCTCTGCCGGAGCCTAGAGTTGACCATCAGAAGTTGTAGGTTTCATTGTGCCTCACCTAGGATCGCCCTTCTTGTGGCTTCCATTGTACCCCATGGGAGTGAGCGCATGCAGGGAGAGGCTGACTAGTGAGCCTGTGCCTCCTCATGAAGTGGCTGCGCATCATTCGGGATAGAAGGCTTTGTCGAGATGATGTGATGGCGTCTGTGACCCTCGATCCCTCCTTGGTCACCTCAAGCCGTTCAAGGTCAGGAATGCCCTAGGCTTTTCTGATCCCTTGAGCATAGGGACTAGGTAGTAGGTGCTGACGGTAGTTAATGTCAATCATAAACCATCAATATATCCTGCATATGATTAAAATGGATCACCAACATAGGTCTAGGGGTTTAAACTGACAAACTCCACAAGTTTTGGTGATTTCATGACTGTAGGAGGATTTCAAAAAACCATCAAGGTGGACCGATTCGTCAGAGAAAATCATGTTTATCCACGATGAAACCAACTTGAGAAGACTCTAGAACAATCTAGAAGACAATACACCGTGACTCGACCCTTAATGTCAGGGAGTGGGGATGGCCGGCCCCACTTGGAGGCCGATCGGCCTATGGGGCCCACCTGGCAGCCCCTCCTTTGTATGTCAGTTCTCCACCGCCTTAAAGATTCAATCTACATTGTTGCTCAAGGTCGGTTCGATTCGAGGATCCAGATTTGATGTTGTCATGGATTCATGGGCCCATAGGACCCCTGGTGCACCCTATAAAAGGCACCCCTACCTCCTCTAGTAGAGCCATCCTGAAATCCTAATTTCCCATCCTCATCATCAGGATCAGAGCCAACAATCAAGAGAAGATTAGACCTTCATGATAATATATATTCTTTGTAAATAGAAATAGTAAGATAGAGAGTGAGGGAAGAGTTTAGAGGAAGTGTCGGCATGTCGGTGCTCACTCTACAGCTTGTACCTTGGCGGAGTCAAGTTCTACTTGAGCTTGCTTCTGAGATTTCTCTGGTAAACAACTTCTGATTCAAGTAAGTATCATGTTTATATTGTTCATCAGGTTTACAGCGCTTTTGAGTGCTTTAATCTATTAGCTCTTGGTTAAAGTAGTAATTGTTAAGTGTAAGCATGGTGCTTAGACTTTGGTTACTTGTGGATGCACCCTGAATTCTGGATTGGTGGTAGATCGTGTGAGTGACACTCGTTGAGTCCTTTGTAGTTCACCTCCCTTCTGTAGGCCAAGTAGGACACGGTTGCGACAGAAAGCATCCTCTATTGGTGTCCTTCCTTAGTAATGTCTCTAGTTGAACAATAGAAGACATAGCTTACCCAAGTTAGAATTAGAGAACCTTAGTTATCCCCTCTATGCTCCTGTTTATCTTAAGCCTTGTTGCTACTCTTGGTTAAGTTAGACTTAGTATCTCACACACGTTTCCTTGAGTTCGATATTTTGGAATACTTTCTGGTGAGTGCAATATCGGTATCTGTGCGCTTGCAGATTAATCTGTGTGTGTCTAAAATATAACAACAAGCATTTCTGATGTTGTTGCTAGAAAAATGGTTGCTGAGTTAACTTCGAACCTAGCTTAACCTTGGATCTTTTATTTTTTATCTTTTATTCTTTTTATAACGGAAACCACTCCTATCCGTCAATACGCTGCACCTATGAACGCACACCTAGAGCCACAAAAATCTTCAAAGCCTATCCTAACATCCGGCTATGAGCTGCGCCCGTGTCTAATTAACATGGCCGGTGAAAGCCCTAGTTTGGTTTTGGATAATTGATGAAATCTAGGGACTAATCATTGTGCTAAGTGTGTAGACATAAAATAATAAGTCCCATACCAAATGATGGAGCCTAGAGAAGGATTATGGTGATGGTGTTGACCACAAGATGATCAAGGGCTCAACTTGAAAAAGAAGAAAGATAAAGACAAAAACAAGTTGATCAAGGCTATCAATAGGTTTTTGTTTTGCACTTAAGACACCATAGAGAGTGTGAATGATTTAGAATCGATAGCCGTACTATGAAGAGGGAAATTTCTCGGTTAAAACAATTATCAAGTGCCACTAGGTGAATTCATATGAGCATATGCATTAGGACCTAGTGTGAGCTAACATTGACCCTTGTAAAATGCTTTGAAAAATGCTAACACATGTGCGCACAAGTTCTACACTTTGTGGTTGGCAATTTGGAAGAGGGTGAAGTAGTCACAGACTTAGAAATGAAAAAGGAGGTGAAGGTGCACTGACCGGATGTTGGCGTCACATTGACCTGACGCTGGACCCTGCGTCTAGTCAGCTGTTTTCGGTGGCATGCGCAGGGCCGAGGGTGAGGAATTCACACCGAGCACTGCCTGGTCTCTGATAGGCGCATCTGGTCACCTTTTGGAGGCACGCAGACGCTGTGGATCTAATGCATAGGGCCCGCATCCGTCGGGCTCTGACGCATGGTGACATTAGCATCGCGAGTGAGAGAGAACGACGAAGCTCTGACCGGACGCTGGGGCACGTCAGGTACATGTTGACCTGACGCGTCCAGTCGTCATTTTCACGCCGTGGAACCTATCTAGGAACGAATGGACTCCAGGCGACTCTGCATCAGGTGATTTTGAACAGCGAGTCCGATCATATGTTTGACTGAGCGCTGACCGTTTAGTTATTGTTGAGATCTGACGAACAAGGTTTAAAACGATGACACGTGGGTGATGGTTTGAATCCTTGTCTTGCTTGTGAGTTCTCTTTTTTTCTATTTTTCTCCTAAATATACTTGTTGTATGGGCCAAGAGCTGACCATGTCCCAATGCTGCTAAGCCGGCCAAAATCATGTCGAGTTGACCTCCCGCGGGCACGTGCCTGGTGCCACTAGGTGTTGTTGTTGGGTTGGCCAGGCCGCCAGCTTCCACGCATGCTGTGATTTTTTTTCTATATTTTTTATTTACTAGTTTTTAACTTTAGGATGGTAGGCTGGTCTAACCCCTTTGCTTTCGGCTCACCTGCATGATAAGTAATGTCTATGGACAAATTTTAATAGTAATATCACTCTTCTTGCAACGACATGTACTCCAATATAGCCACGCATAGAGTTGGTGGCAATAGAACCTCAATGGATGCAACGAATGACTTTTTGGTTGCAATATAATAAGATCTTTTGCAACATAGGGCAAGATTAAGGCAATAAAGTTTCGTCATGGCTATATTCACAACTACTTGCAACTAATCGTTTCTTCGATGCAATATAGATCTGATCTATCGCAACACAGGTCTAACACAGCACAATTACTTCATTGTCATATGCACAACTACTTGCAACCAACTTTACAACAGTGACAACGACACCTAGCTATTACAACGCAACACAAGTATTATCGCAACTCAACATTAGCTGTGGCAATAGGCACCCATACTCGCAACCACCTTTTCCACCGTGGCATTAGCGCCTACGTCTTGCAACGAAGCTTATGACTAATGCAACACACAATTTTGGTGGCCATAAGGCCCATATATCGCTACCAATTATGATGTTGGTTGCCATAGAACCAAATATTGCAACTAAATGTGTGGTGTTACGAAAACAAGTGGTTCTATAAGGTTCAAATCCTTGTAGTGGATTTTTTGAGTGCTTTAATCTATTAGCTCTAGGTTAAAGAAGTAATTGTTAAGTGTAAGCGTGATGCTTAGACTTTGGTTACTTGTGGATGCACCTTGCATTCCGGATCGGTGGTAGATCGCAAGAGTGACACTTGTTGAGTTCTTTGTAGTTCACCTCCCGTCTGTAGACCAAGTAGGGCACGGTTGCGATGGAAAGCATCCTCTGTTGGTGTCTTTCCTTAGTATTGTCCCCAGTTGAATAATAGAAGACATAGCTTATCCAAGTTAGAATTAGAGAACCTTAGTGATCCCCTCTACGCTCCTGTTTATCTTAAGCTTTGTTGCTACTCCTGGTTAAGTTAGACTTAGTATCTCACAGATGTTTCCTTGAGTTTGATATTCAGGAATACTTTCCGGTGAAGTGCTACATCGGTATCCGTGCGCTTGCGGATTAATTTGTGTGCATCTAAAATATACCAACAACAGGCATTTCTCAAGGCTACATATTTCAATCCTGTTACCACTTGACGTCATTTGCATCACCACAAATCATGTTGTAATAGGGGTGTGTTTTGCAACATTTGTCCAAAATGGTGGCAATAGGGGGACTGTTACTTTCAGTGTTGCAAGAGGTGTGACCTATAGCAACCCTTTTTTTAAAAGTGTTGCTATTGGTTAATAATATTGCCATTATGACATTTAGTTGTATTAGTATTGATTGGCGTTGCAACTGTCTGGTGCTCTTGCAACCAAATAGAACATTGTTACTATTGCTTGAAATTATTGCCGGGTTGTAATATTTCTCACTACCATTGCAATAGGTAGGCCGTTTATTGCAACTAAATTTCTAAGGCGATATAATAGTTTGTTGCTATTGCCACAATTTTTATTGGTTATAATATTTCTCACGACCATTGCAATAGGTAGCTGTTTATTGCAACTAAATTTCTAAGGTGATGTAATAGTTTGTTGCTATTGCCATAGTTTTTGTTGTTTGTAATATTTCTCGTGACCATTGCAATAGGTAGCTATTTATTGCAACTAAATACCTAAAGCGATGCAATAGTATGTTACTATTGCCACATATGTGTTAGGTTGCTATAGAATAACGTGCCGTTGCAATATGGTATTGTATTGCAACACTTCTGTCTAGTGGGCCTTTGGGTGGCACTGACCCTGACATGAACAAAAGGAGACACCAGTGCCCTAGAGATCGAGAAACACTAGCACAGCACCCTTGATGATCAATACATCGACACTGCGGCGCCCAACACACGTTGTTTGCATTGACAATGCTTGCACCCTGATTCATCTTGCGTCTGGTAAAGTTTTAACGATCTCATAGACACGTACTCTCCCATGTGGTAAACTTGTACAATTCTAATTTAATTTGTGTTATTGGCGTACCAGGGGATTCTAGTTCTCAACCAAATAGTTGCCTATTTAAATATAATAGTACTAGGTATTGGCCCGTGCGTTGCTACGGGAGATCCATAAATATTTTTCCACCTTGCCTTATATCTTTTGTGCTGACTAAGTGATGGAGATGCTGATACGTGAATCCAAACACAAAAACAGATGGACAACAGCAGTTCTAGAAGCTGCCTAAGTCAAGAAATATAGCTTGACTTGATCTACTCTCCATATTTTTCGGCAAGCTTTCACAACTCTTGTGCTAGCTTGCCACTACTTGAATAGTTCAAGTGATTCAGCGCTGCCACTAGTTGGGAAGAAACAAAATAAAATGGAAAAACCTTGTTTAAGTAATAATTAAAAACAAAAGGAAAGATAACCAATTAATCAAACTATGCCATTAAAAATGAAGGAAAAATGTCATAACTTGAAAACTAAAATGAATAGACCTTAACTACATAACTTGTAAACACAAGCAGTTAATCAAACACATTGATTCAAAGATGTACATAGGCTGGCTTCACACCTACTACAAAAGTTAAAGTCATATATAATCCTATGAATGCTCTGATTTTTGAGACATAAACCAAATAAATGAAATACTACATCCAAAGTTATATGAGAATGCTTGACCAATGTTTGCACCTTGTACCCCGTCCTTCCCATCCTTTCTGAAGTCCAGTTCATAGCACTTTGTCATCTGTTGTGAACAAGCACACGGAACCTAAACACAAATTATACAATCAGCTTGCCTCCATCTGCCTGATTCCAAATTACCATGCTGAATGTTGAAAATTATCATCTGAACTTACCTGAGCCAAATTGTTAGCAGAGAGAATCAGGAGATTGCTACAATCACTAAGCTCAATATCTGAGTCAAATTTCCTTTCAGCATTTTCCTATTACCATTGATTTCATATCTCTAACAATTGTGCTCTGATTGATCTCCAATTTGTTATGATCAATATATCTGGTGGTACCCCATGCAGATTCTGTATCCATATGCATAGAGATATGCTTTGCCTCTTAATATACATAATAATACTACTAGGTTCTATATGTCCATTTCATCCTTAATAGTCTTTAGTTGTTGCTGCTACTATGTATTGACTATAACATGTCTTCGCTACTGCCTGCTATACTTTAGTTGCAAATTTGTAGCTACTAAAATGTGACTTTGAGTAGCTAAAAATTTGTGTCCTTGTGTCTTTTGCTAATTAAGTTAATTGATATTTGTGTTCAAGTGCAGGCTACGCAAGTGAGGCAGCAGGGAGTGTCCAGGTGCATGCTATGCAAGTGATGAAGCTAGAGTTTGAGTGGAGCGTATGAGTGATGGGATGATCAATATCAAGCCAAGCTTTGGTGGTGCCTAAGCACATTAGATTTCACTATTTAGAAACAGATGTGTTGAATAACTTATTATAGGATAGTTCGAATAATGTGCCGCTAACTAAGTTTGGTATGGGATTGCTTTATTCCAGATGTAAATAGACAAATCATATTTTGGTTTAATGGCTTTGTACTAATGCTTTGTTGGTCATATATTGCTGATATGAAAAATTAATGTGTGGCAATATTTATCAAACCAAAAGCATTGTAAAAGTGGTTATTGGCAACCACATTTCTATGGCAATATATCCTATAGCAATGAATAATCCGTATAGCAATAGAGGCTGCAGCTTAACGCAGCGACAATGTGAATGTGGCAATTAGACATGTTGCCACCACTTCTTGGTGTTGCTATAGGTCTTGTTGCCACCCTTGATATGCGATGCAATAGAGGCTACACCTTATAGCAACCAAAACTTAGGCATGGCAATTGCACATGTTGTCACCACTTCTTGGTGTCGTGACATAATCCTTGTTGACAAACGTGTTATGCGTGGAAATACATTGTCTTGCAATACATGTTCGTTGTTGCTAGTGCACCATTTGCTATGACATGGGCAAGTTGCTATTGCAAGGTCTAGCAACACCTAAGGCGTTGCATTAGTTCCTGTTGTCACATCTATAACCGTAGCAAAAGCTTATGTTGCAACACTTAGGTGTTGTAAATCCAAAACGCATTTTGCAACGCTAAGCAGAAAAGCGTTGTCCAAAGCTTTACCCACGCAAGTGCCTACAACGCCTCCCAATGAAAAAAAAAGTGTTGCTATTTCTGATATTGCAACTATTTCAAGCCTATTGCAATACTTTTTGGGCATTGAAACAGGGTCAAAATTTAGTAGTGCTAGGCATGGAGCCACTTCTCGAAATGGGCGCTCTCTCTGCAATTATTTGGAGTGTGCACATGAGCACACATGATGGGTGTAGCTCCTGAGCCCCGGCCCTAGTTGATTAATCAATCAAGGGGTTAATTGCAATGTCAAGGCACTAATATCCAGGGTTTTATGGGACCCCCATGTTTTTTGGTAATAGGGACCCCTCTGTTAGGTACTCAATAGTATGATAGATTTGATTGGTGGAGAACTTGTTGTTCATGATCTAGGCTTCAAACCAAGTATGATTCTGACCCCTACAAGTGCTACTCCACAACTTCATTGGCTTTTCCTGCAAGCAAATCAAGAACATAAGTAAGAACTTGAAGAATACAATAAGATATTGCAAATATAGACGATGGAGAATATCAATCTGGTATGAGTTTCAAGTCTTGATTTGAAAAGAACTAGTGGACATAGGCGAACAAGAACAAGAACAAGAACAGGGGCCCTGATTCACAGCAGTCGAACTTGGTGTTACAAGTGTTATGAATAATGTTTGTTTCATGAGAAAAACGAGAACCAAGTTAGCTAGACACGTGAATCAGAAGCAATGGTACTAGCTGGTGCAGAACCAAGTTATAGGTGGTTAGGTTGATTCAACGGTCTCTAGTGTTGGGTCAATACAAAACATGACAATGAAGCCCTTATGCCATTGTCGGGTCAAGCCATGACCTAGCATTAGCATTTATATCATTGCTGGCTAGTGTATCTAAACGACAGTGATATATCACTGTCGGGTCATGGCTCAACCCGACAGTGACAGTGGGCTTCATTGCTATGTCTCTCTTGGACCCAATCATTTGTTCGAATCCTAGGCTTATGACCCAGCTAGGCAGTGATGAACCAATGAGCATTCAATGTTTTGTAGTAGTGCAGGCTGACTAATAATTGGTGTCTGACATCTAGCTGGGGACCTTCACCGACTTGATACACAAAGCATAGCTACGTTATGCATGTAACATGATTTACCAAGATTCTGGACCTGATTGGTTTCCAACCAAAATTTGCCATGCCTAAGTTTTGGCAAGCCAAAGCTAGGTAAAAAAATTGCCATGGATTTGGCAAGCCAAATGTGAGAGGGTTGGCAAGTTTTAGTAGCCAACCAAATGATAGCCAAAATCATGGCTTGCTAAATTCTTGGTTTGACAAATTTTGAAAGCCAACCAATCATGCTCTCTGTTGTAACCAACTGCGAAACTGATTAATCAGGGAGTATAGTTGAAACAAGAATGCAAAATCATTGTGGTTTAATTATTACTCCCTCCGTTCCAAATTAGAAATTGCTTTGACTTTTTTGTTCATAGATTTTGCTACGTTTAGATGCATGGCAGCAAAACTGATGTGTCAAAAAGTTAAAGTGACTTATAATTTGAAACAGAGAGGGAGTATTAGTTCAAACTTAAATCCCTACCTAACTAACATCTTTAATTTGATACTCCTGTTCCCAACACAATGCAAGTACCACTACCGGAAAATAGATCTTTGCCGAGGGTTTTTTTGCTTTGCCGAGTGTAATTTTTCGGGCACTCGGCAAAGACCCTCTTTGCCGAGTGCCAAAACAAAAACACTCGGCGAAAGAAGGTCTTTGCCGAGTGTTTTTTTGACACTCGGCAAAGACCTTCTTTGCCGAGTGTTTTTTTTACACTCGGCAAAGACCCTCTTTGCCGAGTGTTTTTTTGACACTCGGCAAAGAGGGTCTTTGCCGAGTGTTTTTTTTGACACTCGGCAAAGAGGGTCTTTGCCGAGTGTTTTTTTTGACACTCGGCAAAGAGGGTCTTTGCCGAGTGTTTTTTGTTGACACTCGGCAATGAAGATCTTAAAATCATATTTTGAGGCCCTAAATGACTTCAAATTAAAAAGTGTTCAACTACAAAGTTGTATAACTTCTCAAGATCTACAACTTTTGTATTGATAATTTCTTTATTTGACAAAGTGATATTAACGTTCTTTATAAAATCTATATCTCTTGTATATAGTTTCAGGAAAACTCGAAGACAGATCTCTAAGTTTTGTAAACAATGTTAGTATCGCTTTGTCGAATGAAGAAATGACAAAAATAAAAGTTGTAGATCTTGAGAAGTTATACAACTTTATTGTTGAACACTTTTTAATCTGAATTAATTTTACTAGTGAAAAGTACGTCTGAATTTCAAAAAAATTAAAATTTGAATTTTTCAAACGACCTCGGATGGAGAAACGGCCAAAACGAAAGTTGTAGATCTCGAAAAGTTATGAAACTATGTAGTAAAAAACTTTTTGATTTAAAATCATCTTGTCAATGAAAAGTACGTTTGAATTTCTCAAATTTAAAATTCAAATTTTTGTAAACGATCTCGGATGGAGAAACAATCAAAATGAAAGTTGTAGATCTCGAAAAGTTATGAAACTTTGTAGTAGACAACTTTTTTATTTGAATTCGTTTAGAGCCTCAAATAAGCAATTTACACTCGATTTAGTATAATATGTATAGAACGAGAATGAGATATAAACACAAGTGATAGTGTGGTGCAGTGGTAGAGAGGGTTACGCATGAGGGAGAGGTCGCGGGTTCGAATCCCGTCGGCCGTGTTAGCCGTGGCTTGCCGAAAAAATACCGCGAAAAATGCGTGTTTGAAGAGCCCGGTGGGCGCTAGCCGGTGGGGCCCTCCTCCGATTAAAAAAAATTTTTTCCTGTTTTTTTTGGGATTTTTTCGATTCGCGACTTTGCCGAGTGCTCAGTCTTTGCCGAGTGTTTTTTCAGCACTCAGCAAAGTCTTTGCCGAGTGCCCGATAAAAAACACTCGGCAAAGAGCCTTTGCCGACGCAAATTTTACCGAGTGTTCTTTGCTGAGTGTGGCACTCGGCAAAGCCTTTGCCGAGTGCAAAAAGGTCTTTGCCGAGTGCCACAGGCACTCGGCAAAGCACTGGATTTCAGTAGTGTACCTTGACTATGTAGCCATGCATGCATGATCATATCTTCCGGCATGGAGTAGCTCAAAAAGGAGAGAGAAGAGGAACGCTTGTGGACCAAAGGTGGCCTGCAGTGGCAGTGCGACTGTGCAAACTGCAGTGTGAGAGCACGGGAGAAAAGATCGGCCGTTGCCTGCCTGGACCACTAACCGAAATAGGTCAGCAGTCAAGGAGCATCGCGTCAGCCTCGGGACGCAGCGTACTTACGCGCCCACTACCCTTGTTGCCGCCACCACGCACCTCTCTCGCTCTCTACAAACGGCCGGCCGGCAGCGGCGAGCATGCCTCCGCCCAGCTTTTCCCGGCCCACTCTAGCTAGCTTTTCTCCCTGTCGTCGTACGTCCGCCCTCCGCCTTTTCTTGGGCGACGTCGTCCGCGGGTCCCCGGCCGGCCATCGATCGCATGCAGGCGATCGCGTACGTACGTACGTACTGGCCGGATCTCTTTGCGTTCGACAGTCGATCGCTTTAGTCCGGCTTTCCTCGATCATCTCACGATCGCGCGCGGCGGAGCTGAGCGAGCTTTGTTTGCATGCAGATGCAGCAGAGAGCAGCAGGGAGACCAGCAGACAACCGCACCCTGCTGACAACCCTCGTGCTTCCTACTACTACGGCCACCGCTACATTCCTCCATGATGAGCAACCTGCGCTGCAGGGACCTCCATTCCTGTTTCTACGGCTATATGTTTACGTATTGTTTCTTTTTAGTAGCAATATATATAATATCATGCATGAATTGGACTTTAGATGGTCGATCGATATCAATTTGTTTAATCAATTTAGTTTTCTGGTCGCAGGCGAGCTCAAATCATGCAGCCATATGAGTTCTCTGAAACGTACCATGTTCTCACATGCAAACGCTCTACGTACTAAGCTTCTTAATAAGTTCGCTCAAATAAAGTTCGTGAGCTTCATCTATATATAGCTTATAGCTACCTGTTTCTTTTCTCCGGAAGCGTGCATCATTGCAAACTTATATCATATGTTGGCGGTGCACCACTACATCAGCGAGCCTTTGGGCTGAAACATTATCCACCTCTGGGTTCTGTAGAAACGCCGGTAAAAACATATAGTTTCCTGGGAGGACATTTGGGTGGGAAATACCAGTCTGGCTATTTTGTATTGGCCACTTTATATTATTAACGAACAGCAGGGTAAAACTGTTATTGATGTGTGGGATGGTGTTGACCTGAAGTTGACGTTTAGGAGGATGGTTTCAGAGAGTATTATGAATCTCTAGTGGGAATTGGTATCGCTGATGGATGATTTGTCTTTCTCTGAAGAAGAGGATCATATTTTATGGAGTTATACTTCTTCTGGTAAATATGAAGTGTAGTCTTTGTATGCGGTGATTTCCTTTAGAGGAATAGCCCCAATTTATGTTAGCTCCATCTGGAAATTAAGTGTGCCTCCGAGGGTGCAATTCTTCTTATGGCTTGTTTCTAACAACAAGGTTTTAACTAGAGATAATCTAGCCAAAAGGCGGGAAGGTAAGTGATCCTACATGTCTGATGTTTCATGAGTTAGAATCTGTTACTCATCTCTTTTTTGATTGCTGTGTGGCCAAGTTGGTTTGGTCTACGATTTCTGATCTGTTGGGTCTGAACCTGGGAGAACTTTGAATCTGTGGTCCGTTTCTGGCTTGCCAATAAAAATCATGAACTGACTAATGTAATATCCTCGGCTGTGATTTGGTCAATCTGGAAACTAAGAAACGAACTTTGCTTTCAGGGGGTACCGTGGACTGGGATGAAGCGTGTGTTGATGATGGTGGTCAGGATGATAAGAAGATGGGTGCTGATGCTAAGGCAGGAACTTGGAAGGCGAGTGGAAGAGCTGTCAAGTCGTTTGGAGAAGGAAGCCTTACTGCCGCCGCAAATCGAGTGGAGTACTCAGAGGGAGTCGTCATCAGAGTTGGGACAATCGGCTGCTCAGCATTTGGACCTCAGCGTTGTGAGTTTGGAATGCCAAAGTGATCATGTCGTTTCTAATGTTGTGAGAGTTAACTCTTTTATGCCATGAGGCTTTCATGTAATGGCAGGCGCGCCAAACGCTGAACTGGGATGCTGTTTTGCTTTTGAAATAGAAAGCAGGGGAAACCTTCTTTCTAAAAAGAAAAAACATATAGTTTCTATACTAGTGGTGGTGGAGATCGATCGTGCGTGCGTGATATATTTTTGGTTTTTTTTTTCCACAAGGCGGCAGCCGGCTGCAAACTTATACAATATAGTATACTACCTAGCCCATACATGATCACGATCTTTTGTTTCGTGCTTCTTTAATTTTGTACTCTCATTTTGAATTTTTAATTTTGAAAGAGGGTTTCCGTAGTCCTTGTGTGTCATTTATGTTAGTATTTGCATAATATGCATTGCATGCACGCTTTGCGAAAACTTGCACTTGAGATGGCGTTCAATGATACATGGCTTTTTCACGGCCATCACTCGATATAATTGGTTAAGTGAGGCAAATGCTAGTTACAGTACTAGAAAATATTGATGACCATCACCGGCTCAGGAGACCCCACCACTGCCTATTTTTCACCCTTGTCGATGATAATCGAGGTCATCATTGCTAGTTCGCAACCATGGGTGATAAGTTACTATGACCACCAGTTTCTGTAATTAACGAGCCGGTTTATCGTTTTTTGTTTCTTAAGAGGCTTTTTGTATTTTAGCTTTACTTTCAGCTTTTAATAAAAGTCCAGTAGGGGTTCTCCCCTCCTGTTTCATCAAAAAAAAACGAGCCGGCGATAAAAATATTCTTTAAAAACTACAATCCAATGAAGGTGCCCACCATCTGGCGCACCGACTGCCAGTGTGGAGAGGAGGGGGGAGGTCACACCACACCGTGGGGACCTGCCATTACCAGGGTCACTGTCTCTGACCTAGAGGGGCCTTTAGCTTCGCGTCCGGGTTCGCTACACCAGCGGTCTTGGCGATAATTTTTTTTTAAAAAAACTACAATCCAATGAAGGTGCCCACCATCTGGCGCACCGACTGCCAGCGTGGAGAGGAGGGGGGAGGTCACACCACACCGTGGGGGCCTGCCATTACCAGGGCCAATGTCTCTAACCTAGAGGGGCCTTTAGCTTCACGTCCGGGTTTGCTACACCAGCGGTCTCCACTTCCGCGCACTAGACAAAGAGACTAAGGGAGGGAGCTAAAGTAGGAAGAGTGATGTGCGAGAGGGAGGAAGGAAGCCAAGAAGAGAGACAAGAGAAAGGAGGGATGAGAGACACTACTACAGAAAAACTTAACTGAGGCGTTTTGCAAAGGGGCTCAGAGGCGGGCGGGTATTTGAACCGCCTCGGTTAATGTCTGGAATTAACCGAGGTGGTCATTTTTTATTAACCGAGGCAGTTACAGTCAACCGCCTCGTAAAATTGATTTATGGAGGTGGCCTAAAATATATTAACCGCCTCCAAAAATACTCCCATTTTCGGAGGTGGGCCTCTTGTAAAGCCCGCCTCGGTTAATAGTGGCCGAGCCCAGTAGAAAGCCCATTTAGCCCAGAAGTCAGGTGCCAGTATATAATGGAGGTGAAACCCTAAGCCCCCAAATCCACACTTTCTCCCTTCCTCCCAAAGCAACCGTAGAAATCAGCCGCACTCTCTTCTCTCTCTGTCGGCAGAGCACTCTCTTCCTCTAGCGCTCTCTTCCTCCCTCAGACGGAGCGGCGGCCCATGCATAGGGGAGCGCGGGCCTCCCTCCAGCGGCGCACACGTGGTGGTGCGGGGGCCCTTCGGTGGCTCATGAGCGGGGCAGTGCGGTGCCCCCTCCGTAGGCTCACGCACCGGCCGGTGGAGGCCGAGGCTCCCGGTGGCGAGCAGCGGCAGCCAGGGCTCGTGGGCATGTGGATCTGAGGCGGGCAGGCTCAGTGCCTGCAGATCCAAGCGGCGGCTTCTTCATCGGCACCATCGAGGGCGGATTTAGTGGTGGCGAGGCTCAGGACGGATCCAGTGGCCATCTCCTCCGCGCTCGGGGCCACGGCTCTCTTTCCCGGCAGCGCTTGCGGTCAGCTACGGCGGGCCGAGCAAGGGAGCTCGAAGGAGCGTGCGCGGGCCGACAGCGGCGGACGCGCAGATCTGGCGGCTAGATGGATCTGGCGAGTGCGGCAACACATCCATGGGCTCAGCGGGCCCTGTGGATGGGGCGGTAGAGCTAGGCCCGGATCCAAGCCCTGTTAGGGCTGAGTATGGGCTTTTTCTTTTTTTTGTTTTTTATTTGATTTACTGTGGCGGGCATTTCAACCGTCTCAGTAAAAATTGATTTACCATGACCTTTTGTCGAGGCGTTTATGATGCCCGCCTTGGTAAATAAAAAATGTCCACCGCGGTTAAGTTTTGTGTAGTAGTGAGAGAGGGGTATGAGGCCTGTGCTCCGCGCAAGCTTCAGTCGCATGGGGACACATGGGTGCATGGATCCTACCTATCGGTCATAGCAAAGTAGCACATGCGTGGGGGGAGAAGCTGGGCACTTTTCAGTTTTCACTACATGTTTTTTGTTCGTAGTGATATACTACCAGTGCCGATTTTTAATAGAACCAAAGCTGAATATATTGTTGATGAAAACTTATTTTGTAGTAGTGTTAGGGCGCCGACATATGGTTTGCCTCCATGCAATTCTGTCAATTTCATCATTAAAGGGAGGCATGTGAGAGATGCGCTAAGATTATTTGTAGTGAGATGTACCAGGATTCCTTGGAATGTGATCTTACTGACTTAATTTCACTCCAAGAAATCTCATATGCATGCATGCTTGGACGATGGATATATTGATTGATGGCATTGCATGCCGAGACTAGCTAGCCACTTGACTAAGCTAGTAAATAAATGGCACACCAAACAATTCCAATACATCTCTCACATGCATGAAGCAATGTATGCATGCATATAATAACAAGGATGGACAACTCGATCGCCAGCATTGTGTGTGTGGAGGCCAACCACAAGTGGCAGCCCTAACTAACACTTACCTCACTTACCAATTATATCGAGTGATGGCCATGAAAAAAAAGATATGTATCATTACACGACACTTGCGCTGCATGCAAGTTTCACAAAGCGTGTGTACGCATGCATGCATATTATGCAAATACAGGACATCAATAAGACACAAAGTACTACGGGAATGCTCTTTCCAAAATCAAAAATTCAAAGAACAGAGTACGAAGACGCACGAAAAAAAAAAGATCGTGATCACATGGGCCAGATAGTACTACTCGTCGTGAAAAAACTGAAAAGATTATGCTATATCACGTAACGTACGCACGATCTCCTCGGTCAACGACATATAGATCGCTCGCTGCAGCAACTATCTTGCATGCGCCCATGCAAATAAAGAGAGACCAATGCATATGCATCAATGCATGCAACGCAACGCAAGCAGCGAGCGACGCCCCCCGGCCCGCATGCAGCAAATATGTGTACGGCGCTGCATGCGCGCTTTTTTCCCGTGCGCGCGGCACGGCGGCAACTTTAAGCCATCCCCTGTGCAAGCTCCTATGCCGGAATCCGATCCGACGGCCGGCGAGCCGGCGCCTCGAGATACGGAGCCACCCCAACTTGACCCAATGCAACAAAGTGGTGGATGCGTGTGCTAGCTTTCACAAAAGCTTGGAGGAGGGAGCTTGTTTTCAAGGGTTTAATAACAGTTGGTTATATGCGTTCATAGTACTTCTTTCAAGTGTACTTAGGGCAGTCCCAATGAATAGTTTCTTGACATACTCCCTCCATTCATTTATCTCCTTCATCTAAGCAAAACATTTTTATTCAAAAATCTCCTTCATATTAGCTTGGAACTTGCTCGCATTTATTGTCCGTTTGCTGCTCATTGGCTACCACCCGCCTGCATTTATTGTCTCTTTGCTTCTCATTGGCTGTTCCTAGCCTGTGACTCCTCGTATGCGCTCAGCACGCGATGATTAAATGCAAACTGAGTGGTTTTGTTCTGCTCCTTGGTCACTGCGCCGAAGACTAAAATGATGGAGATAAATGAATGGAGGGAGTAGTTTCCAAGAAAGAAAGAGAGTAATTAATGTCCAGTAGAAACTATCCTCCCTAACCCAGGATTTCTACAACAGTTTCTATATAAATAAAAAATTAACAATTTCATGCATCCTACATAAAGAGAGGCTGATCTGTTGTGGCAAATATTTGTGTAGCTACTGGCTAGCGTTCTGAAACAGGGATGAGGCACCAAGATTCATCGCAAGCCACCATGCAGCAGGAAAAGGAGCACTAGCAGGCACCATCTTGAGCACAGGCGGCTGCAGCATCAACGGCAAGGAAAGATAGAGCACCATTCATTCACCTGGCGAGCTTCTTGATTGTTTGTGTGTTTCTCCGTGCCGGAAGATTGCAGCGGCGGGCCGGAGGAGGCCTCATCCGCATGGAAGTGCGCCCTTGACTGGAGGAGGCTTGGTGCGGCGGTGGAGGCGTACAGGATCCGGACGGAGCAGCATGTCAGCATGGCCGGCGGCGCGTGCGGGGAAGCAGAGCGCCGGAGGCGTGCGGGGGCTTGGTGTGGCGGTGGAGGCGTATAGGATCTGGACGAAGGAGGATAGAAACCACTCGAGTCCTCTCAACGTGGATCGTCTGGTTTCTTCCGTCCTCGTTCCGAGTGAAGACTCGGTTTCGCCTGGAAGAAACGGTTTCATGATTTTGCAATATCTCTCTACGTTAACTCTCTCGCCACCTCAGCAAAATGCTTAGTTGGCAAGGTAATTAAGATACATAGAAACTACAATTAATACCCCATTGGGAGTGCCCTTAATAACGGAATAAAAAAAAGTGTACTTAATAACGACCACTGCACTATTTGTAAACTAAAGCCCGTATAAGGTAGCATGTGAATGAATCCTGGCTCGGAACTTTCGTGATATCGCTGGCAGCATACAAAGTACTTACTCGCTTAATTTGGTCGTACGTATATACTATCACATGCATGTAGCATCGCATGCATGCATGCAGCTCTTGGGCTTATAATATTGCATTGTCTCGCTGCAAGCTCCAAAGTGTGTTACCAGTCAAAATATTTTTCCCGACAAGGTCATTGGTCGCCATGATCTCACCCACATAGCCTGCCTGCCTATAGCTAAGTTCATGAGTACTAACTACTTCGACAGGTTGTGACAGTTAGATAAAGGAAGATATATAGTAGCAGTACTACAACACGACAGCTTTGCATAAACAATACCGCACTACAGTGCAAAGTTCAACCTTTTGGTTCCAGGCTTCCACCTATATAAAATCTCTCTCTCTCTCTTCTTATAAAAATATCACTCTCTCCAGATTCTCTATATAGTATATGTATATATTAGTACTTGTTTTGGAATGTTGCTATCATATGCACCTTCACTAGAAACAGGGAATTCCTGTTGTGCATATGTATACACATTATATTAAAAACTTTTTCTCTCCTGACGTACAGATGAATGAGCCCAATGCAACACACACTAATGCCGGCAAAACGAATTATGCTTTAAACCGTTTGGAAGAAACTAAGCAAAAAAGCTAGCCGGTACTGAGAGACATTTCTCTGTGGGAAGCAAAAGCCGGTCTTTGCTCCCACCACCGATCAAATCCTTGGAAAATTTTTTCAGTAATGCTTCTCCTTTGTAGTACTGACGATATAAAGAGAAAAGGGCCGGAAGCATGCATACATGTCAGGCGGGTCCGCCGGGAGACAAAAGAAACATCACCGTGATGTAATGCAGAAGCTCGAGGTGTGTTTTCATCGACCGATGCATCTGTACTCAAAGCTAGATAGTAGCCTAGACTCACTTGTTTCAGATATTTGTCTCGAAACATAGCGACATGAACATGTAACTGTTTCAGTATCCCTAGACGATCCTCAACTAATTAAGTCCTCAGCTGTCTAGAAAATAAAATTGAGTTCTTTCTGCCCATGCATATATATTTGTTTGAACATGATGTCTATGTATACACTTTATTTAAACTAATATATTTGTTTTGCAACCAAGAGCCAAATATATTTGTTTAATTTGCAACCAAGAATCAATCTTTGAACTAGCCTATAGATATTCCACGAAGGTTAAAGTCACACAAGTAAACACACATGCAAAAGCAATAAATGCAGTAAATAAAGAGTTCAAGTAAAGAGAGGGCAGACTCCTAGAGACGCCATGATATATTCCATGGTATTGGTTGCCAAATCACAAACCCTAGTATGTATTAGAGCTCCATCGAGGTATGCTCCCGGTCACCAAGTCTCTCCCAGTCATGGTGTTGGATTTGCCTCACAAGGCTTCCACCAACCAAAGGCTAGTGCCATGAGTCACGAAGTCTCACCACCGCCACCATGCTCTTCTGGTCACCTTATTGTTGTGCACACTACAAAGCTTCTTCACATGAGGGAGGAGATATCCTCATTTTCTATACACCAATAAAATATCGCTCCACACGAAGAATGGAGGGTCGCCACAACACCTTCACTAGAAGGTCACAATGACCTCAAGCGCTCTAGTTCGTGATGATACAAGGACACAACAACACAGTATCTCAAAGTTCTCAAGCTTTAAGAGGTAAACCTCACAAGGACAAACTATGGTGTCCATCTTAACCTTGGATGTATGTGGGTCTATGGAGCGTAGACCCTTTTCTACTTTTTAGCTTTGGGGAACTCCAACACCCTTAAGCAAGTGAGACACATCATATATATATAGCCTCATCACCCTCAAAGAGCCGCTGCAAACTTTTTGGGCACCACCTAATGATCCGCTAGGTAATTCTTGATATTTCACCATATCATCTAGTGGGCAGTATTCATTGATCACTATTGAATCTTCACTCACTAATAATGGACCCTCTTCATTGGCTGATCTGCCGCTCTATCCAAACTTTTTCACGTATCATCAGGCGAGGAATCCAATTGTTGGATTTAGCCATTGCAATGACACTAATCTACACCGGATGATCGATCTACTTGGATTCTCTGTATTGCAATATCATCTCATGGCGCTAATCTTTAAGGTCTTCAACTGTGCCAACTCACTGATGTGGACTGAATGATCTACCAAGTGATTATTCCCTTCATATATCGTATGGTGGGCTTTGTCTCCTCTAGCTGACTTACTATGCTCCACCATATTATCCAGTGGGCCTTATCACTTGATTCGGTGAATGCTCTGGTGAGGAATGTTGAGGAATCTTTGTCATTCTCAGTTTCAACTCGGATCTTGAACAAACGTTGTCCTTGAATCCCTATGACCTATCATAACATGTTCAACATATCTTCAACACACATGTTAATCTAGGCTTGTGTTCTCATCTCAATCATCAAAAATAAAACATATGATTATATGCATACAATTCTTATAGGTGGCCCGTGCGCTATTCGAGCCACTCGGCCTCACTAGAGAAGGGGCAGGGCCCGAGCACTGCCACCAGGGTGGAGAAGCCGGTGAAGGTACATGAGACTCAAAGAGAGAGTTCTAGAGAGAGGTGTGTTGCTGATGGTGGAGAGGAATGAAGGGGCTGATGTTGGTGGAGATATATATACTAGGACCTGCTAAGTGGACTCAGATGGGCTTCTGGCCTCAATTAATAGAGACAGGCCTTTTAAGAGGTATGGCTCTAAAAACATTATTTGATGCATCCGTAAATAGACCAACTGTCTATAAAAATCATTGTATTGTTGGTGACGATGATAATACTTTTTTATTGCCTCTGTAAATCAAAGTGGTTGTCTCCTACAATCATTTTTATGCTAGTGATTGTTCAATACTTTATGCACTGCTTTGCTTGTAAATGTTTGAAAACCTATAAAGTATGCTGTCATGGCTCTCAAACTCTAACTATTAGCTCCTGCATCCTACGAAGAATATTAGACTTGTCATAAGAAAATAGGATAGTTGATTTTTTTACAGTAAATATTTTCATCCTTAGCACTCTTGTTAAATTATTGTAACATTTTGTTATCATATACTCCATCCATTAGAAATTAGCAGGCGTATTTCATTTCGTTAATAGTTTGATCGAAAATTACTTTTCTAATATGTCATTTTACTTGACAAAAATCATAAGTTACTTTTCTATATGAATCTAATGACATTAATTTTCATTACAAAATTTATATAATGATAAGGAAACTGCTGCTCAAAACATGTTATAGTCAAACCAAAAAAGCACGTATATGAATATGGTCTATCTATATCTATATATATATATATATACCTAATACTAAAGAGCGAAATGATTTTTCTATCCATCTTTTTTTTACTTTCGGAAGTGCCCTCGTTTCTCTTCTGATTCGTATTGGACCTGGATTCATGACTCATACTCATATACGACCTAGAACAACATGCGTTTGTGCATCTAATGATGATACGGAGTCCGATTTCAATACATATTCGAGCAGATGATAGATGATATGACCGTACATAAATCTTCGAGTTACAAGTCATTCAGGTGACTGCGCAACAAGATTTATGTTCCGTTGCAACACATGGTTAATTAGTCTGATACTTCATACATATATCGAAGTGGAGAGGAGTACTAAAAACAGTAATGGGCAAAGTTTTAATATGATTGGAGACCGTGCCAATGTACTATAGTTTATTTTAGGATTCTTAATTAACCAAGTACTCCTACTCTATATACCAGATGAGAGAATCAGAGAACTCAAGTTAACCTACTCATGCTCCATACTGGCGAAGGGCCGACGTGGGTATTAATTAAAGAAGAAAACAAGTTAAGTCCAGCTTTGAAGCTACTTGCGCCTACAAAACTACCAGAACGCCCCTGACCCCGCTCCTCTATATATACGAGCACCTCGTCTCACCTCTAGCTTGCCAGTCCTAAGGCAACACGACGCACTAGCTAGACCTTGGGCTCACAAACCTCACACACGCTTAAACCTGCACCCTTTGATCATCAGCAGCACGCAGTAGTGGCATAGGCACCTAGGTACCTAGGAAGCGACCACGACAATGCAGTACGGCGCGGCGGCGGAGCAGGCGTGGTACATGCAGGTGGTGGCACCGTCGTCGGCCGTGGAGACGGCGGCGGACCGCGTGGAGCGGCTGGCGTCGGAGAGCGCGGTGGTGGTGTTCAGCGTGAGCACCTGCTGCATGTGCCACGCCGTGAAGCGCCTCTTCTGCGGCATGGGCGTGCACCCGACGGTGCACGAGCTGGACCTCGACCCGCGGGGCCGCGAGCTGGAGCGCGCCCTCGCTTGCCGCCTCGGCTCCTCGGGGGCCACGGCGGCGGGCGCGCCGGTTGTGCCCGTCGTGTTCATCGGCGGCCGGCTGGTCGGCGCCATGGACCGCGTCATGGCCGCGCACATCAACGGCTCCCTCGTGCCGCTGCTCAAGGAGGCCGGCGCGCTCTGGCTGTGAATTCGATCAGCACCGGCTACTACTAGCCATTGCCGCCGTTGCTGTTGGGAGGGACTGATAGTAGGGCATGCAGGTTACTTATTAATACACCCACAGTAGTGAGTTATTAATCATAGAGTGCGTCGTGCTTGTGTGTTTGTGTGTGTTAGTGAGAGAGAGAGAGAGGTCGGTGATTTTTTTACTGATGCTGCCTCCTTCTTGTGTGTGGGAGCTAGTTAGGCCGTGCTTGCATGCTCGAGCATACGAGTGTGTGTGTTCGCATTGCTACTGCTAGCTAGGTTTGGTCGGTGCTAGAAGAGATCGATCAATTTGGTGTTCTTCTCTTCCATGCATCTTATTAATCAGTTTGGCTTGCCGTATTTTTCTTCATTCCCTTGTCTTGTGTCTTCATTGGAGCCACTGCCCATGCATGCATATGGACAAACGAGTTGTGTGCCAAGAAATCCGAATTTTTATATTAATTGCCACTTGACATGCATGATCACTCTCGATCACTCGTTATGTTTATATATATTATAATCTAAAATGTGAAAAATGTTAATAATATCGATCAACAACCTTTATATACAGCCATCTACTTCGATGAACAGGCTGAGAGCACATGCACACAAGCTGTTATTCTTCACACAAATACATGGATGGCTATAGCTAATGATAAGAGATCGACCAGATTAATTTCTGTTGCTGTTTACTGGCTGCTTTGTTGTTTAAAAATTAAAACGATGTCAAAGAAACGAAAGAAAGAAATATTGAGAGGATTTATCTAATTGCAAGTGGTATTCAATTCGCGCTCTCGTCCTGGATGGTTAGTCGGTGCTCGCTCAGAGCTCCTTTTCGCGACCGGCAGGCAGCATGCATGCACGCTCGTCTTTTTTGCATGAGACGGCTAGCATCGCGTGTGTGCCATCTTTATGCTTTGTTCGAGATAGCTTTTCACTGTGTGCTTCGCCTGTGTCACCTCTCTATGCTTTAGTTTGCTTCTTCCTCCAATGCTTTGCATTGGCTAGCTAGCTACATGCCTCTCATGGCAGAGATGATCCTCGATGATCTGCATTTGTGATTTGTTTAGGAAAAGAAATAACGTACGTTCATTCTCCCCTGTAAAGTTCTACATCTCAAAGCTTTTGAAGAACCCATGGACTGTAATTAGTTTAACCAGCCTGGTACAAGCTCTGTTTAGCATGTCATAGATAAGACGGTTATTAATAAAAATATATTATATATACACAAATATACCAACAGCTACAACAAGCAACGGCACCACACTTAGACGTAGCACCGGAAATAACTCCATGAATCACTTTTGCCTTAGTCTTTTTATGCTGAAAGCCATGTTATGTTGTCACCTCTTCCTTGATCCAGATCTCGGCTCACACTACCACAGAACTGACTTCACTGCCAGCCATCACTACTGGTTGACTTACGAACCGGCAGTGATAACCCTTCACTACCGGTAAGCTGAAAATTCAAAAATGATTGGTGGTCGTGAAGAACCGACAGTGAAGATCCTTATTACTGTTGGTTCAAGTCACGAACCGATAGTGATATATCACTGCCGTTTTAAGCTAGGAGTCAGCAATGATACTCAGACTATCACTGTCGGCTGGTGGCTCTAATCGGCAGTGATATGTCACTGTTTCGTGCATTTTAGTTGGCAGTGATGTTGAGCCTATCACTGCTTACCCGACAGTATTCTTTTTGGGATCCACCTAGTTATGACAACATTGATTGAAGATCTCTGCCATTTCTCCCACCTACCACTGCCACTCCCACTAACCACCACCGCTCCTGCTTATAAGATCGGTGTCTGGACACCACACGGCCAAAGCTCATTGTTTGGGCACTTAGTATGCTAGCTCATGTTGCTACATCTGTGTGATTGAGATAGAACCATAGAAGTAGAGTTAGATCATAGGAACCTTTACTCTCTCGTTGTCCTCCCACCTAGCTATACATATCTAGTTATCTTTTTGAGTTATCTATATCTTTGTGTCTTGACCTTGTTTCATCAACCCATTCCTACCATTAATCGATTACTCCCACTACATACACTATCGATAACTAAGTTGTGGTAAGACGAAGATCTCTCATTTATTATCATTCCTAGCTACCGCTTTCCCTATACATTAAATAAATAATGATACCTTGGAATACTCCTTGGTGAAGTGATACAACGATATTTTTTGCGCTTGCAGAACTCTCTACTTGAGCATAAGAAATACCAATAGCAAGCTCATGTAATTTCCGAAGATGGAGGCAAGGTCTTGCAAGAGACAAGCTTGGGGGAAGAGCTTATCCCCGTCAAGGTATGAATTCCTGGACCGCTTTTAATTTGTGCAAATTGTTGTTTGGTTTTACTCTATCTTGATCAATCTAGAACTAGTTAGTCTTATGAATAAAAACTGCCACTTTAGGTTTGATGTTTGATTTGACCTTTCACATAGAAATGATGAATAGTTGCTCTATTAATATTTTGCAAAAGCTTAGCTACAACTTGAGTGTCTCCTCAAGTTTTGGGTTTGTTGGTTTAATGAGATTTTTTTTATGGAAAAGGTATAATGAGATCTTACCATGAACCAAAGCCTTGTGAGATGCAAATGCTAGATCCAAGTTTGAGTTGTTGTGGGATTTGATATAGCAAGACAAGAGTAAACTCTTATCCTTTCCAGGGTGAAATTGGACAAACCGAAGTTTTGTTTCAAAACACTAAAACTTGCTAAGTTCCTCAATGGTGAGAATTCCTACCAAAGCCAAACATGTTCTTTCATGACAAAAGCCTTCTACAAAAAGTTGCTTCTTTGTTTTGAGCTTTGTCAAGCTTTGTTGATCTGTCAAGAAACTCGTCATACTTCCAACTCAAGATCGCACACACTCCACATATTCGTCCTACTTCTACACTGAAAGTACGCAAAAACATACCTATCATTTTTTACCTCAAAATGATTCCATGAGCATTTTGATGCATCCCTCTCTAGCCACCATTCAAGTCAAAAGAGGCATGGGATACAAAAGAAGAAGAGATAAAGAGAGCAATGTCAATCTCTCATGCTCAAAAAAGAGAAGAAAGAAAGGTAGCCATGCTCTCATCTAAGGTGCTAGAGAGAGGAGAATCACACAAGAGGAGTACCCACTTCTACCATATTATACACACACATACACTTCTTGATCTAGTTGTATGACTTATTGCTCCATCGATCCAAGTGTTTGACTTTGCAATACATACAATACAAGTATGGTTTGCATTCATTCTCTACGTATGAACTCCACATATACCTTAGAATAGGATGCTAAGGCTAAGCTTCATGGCCTCAGTGAGATTTCATACACTATTGAGAGACTTGAGAGTACCATATGAAGAACTTAAGCATGCTTCTTTCAAAAAACTTATAAAACCTCCGGAAAGTTTGGTCAAAGCAAGGTGGGAGAATGAGCACTCTATCTAGTTGTTCTATCTTTCAACCTCTCATGACAAGGTGAAAGCTATAAGCCCCATGATGACTGAGGTAACATGGGTGAGTCTCCAATTAACTACCAACTTATTCAATTCAAGAGATAGAGTGTTAGTTTGTATACAAGTTTTTGCAAGATGCTAATATTGTAGCAACTTCTGATCCAAATACTAAGTCCACATCTTTGCTCGGGATGAGCAAATTAAGGGCAAGCTTGGGGGAGCTTGTTGGTGGTCACTAAACACTATTATTAACCATCAACATTGCACCAATGTGAGGGTAAATCAACAACATAAGTGGTGGGTAATGTTTTTAGTTGACCAGTTCCACTTGTACTTGAAATTTAACTAAATGCAGGAAAATTTGCTCAGAAGTCATGAAATTCAAGCTTTAGATGCAAGTGCACATGGCAGGGGGAACAAGGACCACCTAGTAGGGTCGGTCGACCACCACCAAGGGTCACTCGACCTTGCTCCACACCCTAGCACATCACTAATCCACCACAAGCCGAGGAAACACACTTTCAGGTCATCTTGAGCATTGGTTTGATGGAGGTTTGATCCAAGGGCTGGTGTGGAGTGTCACATTGATTGAAGTGACCGCCACAAGAATTGGACACGTGATCTAGTGCCAAACCAACCGTGGGTAACTGCCAACTGCCATTGGGAGTGCCTCTACACTGTTGGATTGGATGGCGATGCATCCAAGGTGTCAGGCAACCTCCCCCTAGGTCGGTTGACCCCATAGGGTGCCATCGCCTCTCCACTCTCTCCTACAAGTACCCACATGGCTCCTACACACTATAAATATGTGTGTTGGCGCCATGGAAGAGCATCACTGAAGATCAAGGAAAGAAGAAGCTCAAGGAGCTAGTGTAGTCCACTCTATAGTATTTAGGATAATAGTGGGAGATAGAGTTAAAGTAAGAGATCTGCTCGAAGTCTGGAAGAAGTCTTTGAAGTCTGGTATAGCTCTTGTAAGACTTTCTTTATTTGGAATATATACTTCTACTTTGCTCAAGTACTTCATTCAAGCTTACTTACTTTGTTTAGTATACTTAGAGCTTATAGCTTAGTATCATAGTTAACTACCATGTTTAGTGTGGTTATATCTTGTATGGGTTCACCACTTGGTTAGAGTGCTTTGGTCTCATTTCATCAAAGCTCAGATCAAAGTAGTGAGTTTATAGATTAAGCGTGGTGCTTAGGCTATAGCTTGCATGTGTCTACTCTAGATAGTTTGTGGTAGGTGGTATAGCCCTGCCCATCCTCTATATTCCACCATGACAGGTCTAGTTATTATATCATAGGGCTCATTGTATCTTTGTTCTAGTTAATCTCCCGGGTTGACAAGGACGGGTTGCGCCCTGAAGTGCTATCGAATCCCTGTATTTCTTAGTTTAACTAAGTTGCTATAGTTTATAGCTAAGTTGTGCTTGATAGTAGAAGTAACCTCTCTTTACTCAGTCTCCCTCTCCCACTAGCTATGTCATCGTCTACTCCTTTACCTTGCTACCTTTTACCTTATCTTTATCCTTTACCTTAAGCAACATGTGCCATTGTTGTTTACCCACAACTAAGGTCCTCCAATTGCTTCAGAACTTAGTAATAACAAATCTTATTCATCAATCTTCTTAGCCATATGCTTTCCTTGTGGCTAAATGTAAATTTGACCTTGGTATACTCCTGAGCAAAGTGCTACACCGACATCTTCGTGTGCTTGCAGAAATATCTAATAGATATAAGAAATATCAACACACATCGAGTTTCAGACTCATAAGAACAACAAGGCCTATTTGGAGAGGGAACCGACACCGCCACTAGCAGCAGCAGAGCAGCAATGTGAGTAAGGAGGAGGTGAGGATGTGCACATGGCAGAGGATGCTCTAGGAGGAGGACGAGGTTTTGGTGCATGGGATGTAGCAGCAGCTGATGCTCGAGGAGGGTGTCACTGGGTTCCACCCTAGGGATACTTTAACCCATTCTTCGTCCAAGTGGGGTACCAGGTGTAGCAGGGCTTTGAGTAGGGGTGTCGATAGTAGGGAGCTATAGACAAAAAAATGGTCGCCCTCTTCACCATCCACACCGCAGTAAGCCGAGAGAAACTGCGCAGAGTAGATCCCGGGATCTCCAGCGGCTTAGGACGCAGGACTGATCAGTTCGGAACCTGGGGTGTGCCAGTCAGTTTGACCCTGTAATTGACAAGGAGAGAAAGGTGATCAGTAATTTAAGGTGAAATATGTCGGTGTTGCTCCAGACAGTTCCAAATGTGTGGCCAGATAGCCAGTCTGATAGGCTATCGACTAAATAGTAAGATATTTAAAAATGATGTAAGATATTTAAAATGAATACTGTTGGCAATTATCAGATGTAAATGATGTAAATCTAATGCCAATAATTATAAAACATGCTTGACCATGGTGGACAGTTGATATGAATGAAAGCGTTTGCATTGACCATACTTTGTACTGGCTTTAGGATCAAGACAAGAATAAATACAATAGATAAAGAGCTGACATATTTGCAATGCACGGGCTATCAGCAAGATAGCCAATTCCAAGGTAAACAGATACATATCACATGATCAGTCACTTGTCTAGTATAAATAAGTCTAGGGACTCATCAAATCTAACCTATCATCATTAACAGAGGGGGTCGAGCGGATCAAAGACAGCCATAATAACTCTTAGAGCATATAGATCTATCCATATTTAGACAAGATTATGAACACATGTTATGAGCATGAAAGCATAAGCAACCGGCCGAGAGGCCGATTTGGGTAATTTTGTCGTATAACACACAAATGTTCAACCACCTGACATAAATGAATCTACAAACCGACCAAGCCCAATTTATGACACTATCAATAAGTCGACCAGATCGACGCAGCATTGATAGTAGAACGACAAACTGCAAGCCTAGCAATCTATAAATCTACGGATGGATGGCATCATATTTCCCTTAACAAGTAGATCCATTAACCAACAATTCCGGATCTAGTGCGCTATCAATAGGTTGATAACGAAGAGAGGAAACCAGAGATTGATGACTAGTAAACCTATTCCTTAATGGAAACAGAGCCCACTACAAGGATTGTGTTGATACATGATGGTATCATTTGGTCACAGACACCCCAAAAATCGTCACAGGTCGCTATCTATGAGGGTCTCCAAGACTCTCATAAAATCCACGTCATAATAAAAAAAAGCTAAAAGCCGTCACAAAATTCGATAGATTGGTGACGACTGTGATCGTCATGGAATAGCTGTTCGGCAAGTTTACAAAGAGCGACTACAGCGTGTGTGACGAAATGAAACGTCATTGACATGTTCCTATAATCGTCATTGAATAGCTGTTCGATAGGTTTACAAGGAACACCTACGGCATGTAGTGACGAAATGGAACATCATGGACATGTTCCACGTCAGCACTTCCATGTCAGTTTGGTGAGGTGGGCGCTGACGTGGCTGGCCATGACATGTCAGCATTTTTTTTCGATATTTATGTTGGGCTCATTCAGCCCATTATTCATTATAGCCTAATCTCACAACATTCAGCCCACTCAACGTCAAAGAGATAGATACATTAATGGATTTCACTGATTAATAATAATTCACAATACAAATACAAGAATTGACAAGAGTAAAATAAAATAGTAGTGCTCAAAGATCATATATATTCACAAGTCATTCATCACCAAATCCTAGCTAGTTTGAACATGGGCGTCTGCTGATTGGGCCATCACCACAAGACCACTCTCCATCATTCCAAGAGAATTCCACCTTCTCTTGGTGCTGCAGCAATAAAATGACACATGTAATTAAGCCTATGACAAGATCAGGTGATAGTACAAACTTGCAGCACATCAGTAGGTCAAAACTAAGAAAAAGGTTTTTTTTTCTATTGATGACTACACATACCCTATAGTACAAGTGCCACCCCATTACAAGGTTACAAGATGTGAACAACCTGAGCTACTAATTTCTAAATAAGGCAATCTGAATGAAAAAATAAACACCAAGGAAATTTCCAGGGGCTGCTTCTGCTGCGCAAGTTCACAGGATTTCCAAAACTATAATGTGAAGTTTAAACTCTAAACTTGTGCAGAAATTAGAGGGCAAACAAATATATTAAGTTGTATCGAGTTATATCACTGCTTCACTATTAAGTATGCTACTAATCCATTGATCATGTCCAGAAAGGCATAATTTAAAATGTGCAACAAAACATTAGAACTAGTTTCACAGCATAAAGCTTTTCCAGTGTTCTTACTTATGAAAAATCATACAAATAGCTCAAGTTCATCAATTCCGACAGCCTTTCCAGTGTTCTTTGCTTTCTGCACATATGTGGGAGAAATCATAAATTAGCATATGTGGTCATGATAGTATAGGTTGTGCACGAGTGTAGATCAGAACTGTTGACTAAGCAAGGCTAAAGTTACCTGAAAACAATTCATTCTATTACTTGATTATGAATCCTCAAACTGCACAGACGGAAGAATCAAAGACCAAACACAGGATTTATAACGCCTACTTTCAATGCAATTCAGAGGCAATGATAATGCTTGTTTAGCTGACAGTTCAAGCATATATAAGGCAAAAAAAAAAAAATTATTGCTGTCTTTGCCAACCTTGGACGATTTTATAAAATGTACTCAGATCATGAAACCTATTCTTTATAATATTCAGGATGTAGCTAGCAGCATTTCCTCATTTACAAATTGACCATGACTAAATTGCAGTTGCAGCAAGTATTTAAACCTCTCATAACAATAGCTTTGCCATGTCCCAAGTCATCAAATTCTAATGAAAGTTTATAGGGTTGTCTCTCGTGCTTACCAACTCCTTTGCATCCCATTTTTACTGCCTCGTGGGTTCATCAGGGAACTGAAATAACAAGTTGCATAGTTGATGAGACCAAATATAAGAATCCCATTCCCTGTGATACAAGGTTGCAGCAGTAAAATGACATCATGATAGTATACTAATCAATCTCTCAGTGCTACAGCAGTAAAATGACACCATGTAAGCCAATGACAAGACCAGGCATTAGTACAAACTTAACAGCAAATCAGCTATTACAGCAGCTATTTAGGTACGCATCTTACACAACAGCTATTACAGCAAGTTGAGCTTATTTACCAAAATATGCAGTTTGGATACATTAATGTTTACGAGAGTGTACACATATACCAGATGAGTACGATGTGTGAAGACATACACTTCATGAAACATAAGGATCACGGCATATTAAAAAGTGCACATAGTTGGACTACTATATGACTCGTCTATACAAACACACCAGTGTGTTCATTACCCTAATTACATTCTCTAAACCTGACGCATATGTATATACAAAGTTGTGCCGCCATGCCAGTTGTGAGAGACGTACGCCCCTCCGCCTTCTCCTGGATGAAGGAGACCAAGCCCTAAATCCTAGATCGAGCAAGCACGAGAGAGATCGGAGAGCGAGAAGGAAAGTCATAGCCTTACCCAGGGTCGTGGATCTGGCCAAAGGAGAAGAAGGGCAGCTGACTCATCATGAATCCGGCTAGAGGAGATGGACGGCCATCTCGTAGTCGATCCAGCCAAGAGAAGGGCGGCCAACCCTTCGGCCGGCAGCTAGGGTTCCACTCGTGGCCTGTTGCTGCCGCCCCGCAGCACATCTGCATGGCTGCTCGCGATGATGGGAGCAGCGAGGTGATGGATCGAGAAGAGTAGAAGAGAGAGCAGAGGGTGGGTGGGTGGTGTCCGATTGTCCGGGACTTATGGTTACGAGTGTGGACGCATGCTGATTTTATATCAGGTGGGCATAATCGTGGCTGTTGGATGCTGTTGGATGAATTTGGACAGATGAGCTTGCCCGACCACTTATTTGGTCCAAGGGACATCATAGCCCAAAAGAGAATTCTAGCCCAAAATCAGGTTTAGACTATAATAATAATAATTTCAGTGCTTTTTTTTCTAATATTCGTTACTTGTGACTTTTATAATGCATGCTCTAAACAAACTCGACTGAAGAAACAACAAAAACAAAAGTCGTAGATCTAGATAAGCTCTTAAAATTTGTAATTGGCCACTTTTCCATTTGAAATGGTTTGAACCATTCGAAATTTGAATTTCAAAATATGACAAAATCAAATAGAATTTTGGGATAGAAAATGATTTCAAATAGAAAAGTTAGCAACAATAAAGTTGTACAACTCATCAAGAACTATAACTTTTATTTTGGTCATTTCTTCATTTGACAAAGTTTGAACAAATCAATTTTTAAATTTTAAAAAATGATAACTTCAAACAAAATTTTGAAACACTAAATGATTTCAGCTAAAAAAGTTGCGAACATAAAAGTTGTACAACTCATCAATATCTACAGCTTTTATTTTGGGCATTTCTTCATTTAACAAAGTGTTAGTAAACATTATTCACAAATTGAAATACCTCTCATATAGTTTCATAAACTATGTGAGAGATTTAAGAATTTATGAACAATGTTTAATACCACTTTGTCAGATGAAGAAATAACCAAAATAAAAGTTGTAGATTTTGATGAGTTCTACAACTTTTATATTCATGACTTTTTTCGATAAAATCATTCAGTGTTTCAAAATCTTGTTTGTAGTTGTCATTTTTTGAAATTCAAAATTTAAATTGTTCAAACAAAGTCACATGAAAAGATTGCCAAGATAAGAGCAGTAAGAACACAAAAGCTTGATAGAGCATGATTTTAGAGAATTTTAGGAAAAAATCAACACATTTAAAGTTAGTATGAGGGAGAAAGACTAGTTACAAGTTTTACCCAAAGATTAAAAAGAGAAATTACACTTTGTTCATCACGCATGAACAAAGTGTGATTTCTCTTTTTAATCTCTGGCTAAAACTTGTAACACTACTAGAAATCTCCACTTCTATGATGATTTTCTTAATGATGGATCCGAAATCATCATAGAAGATCGTTTTTTATGACGAATATTTCTGTTTTGTCATAGATCAGTGGTGACGGTCGTCTTTCTATGATGAAATCAGGAATCGTCACAAAATCATAATAGAAGAGCATAGGGTTTCATCACAGATCACTCGCGTGACTCATCTGTGACGATCTCCTTTAATACTGTGATGAACAGGGCTTCATCATTGAACTAATTACACATCTATGACAAACAATATTTGATCTGTAATGAACAACTTCCTTATAAATCTCCACATGGTACTTTGTCCATCCGATGTGTGCCTGTGGAACCTGTAGTTACTCATCCGTGACGCTTGCAATTCGTTATAAAAGTCTTCGCTCGATCCTTTCTCCATATGACGTATACATGTGGGATCCTTTTTCATCCGACCTATGAGACCCGATGGCTTACGTGTCACGTGTACCTGTGGGGCCTTCCTCCATCTCCATCTGACCTATGGGACCCAACGGCTTGCATGTCACTTGTGCTTGTGGACCTTTCTCCATCTGACTTGTGGGACTCGAGACACCTTTCTCTCCATCCGACCTATGGGACCCGACAGCACCTTTCTCCATCACCATCCGACCTGTAGGACCCTTCTCCATCTCCACCTAACTTGTGGGACCCGACGGCTTGCGTCTCACTTATGGACCCTTTCTCAATTCAACCTGTGGGACCCAATGGCTTACCTGTGGGACCTTTCTCCATCTTCATCAGACCTGTGGGTCCCGACGGCTTGCATCTGATTTGTTGCCGCTGGGGTTTAATAAATTTAAACTAAAAAACCATGGGACCTAGGAGTCAAACCTGGGACCCAGAACAAGGAAAAGACTGTCTTCACCATTGCACTAGACGCCTGGTCATGTTAACATGTCTTTGGAGTAGTTTGTGTTTCTGTGTGGATAGGTTGACTTATATATTGGATATATCCTCTGCAAGTGGAAAAAAATCTACGCCTGTTGGACTTGTGGCGGTGGCGGCAACGGAGGATCCTGAGTGTGCTGTGGTGGCTCAGGAATCCTTTTGGAGGCTAGGCGGCGGGTCTTCCCGGTGGAGCGCGATGGCATTGGCATCCGTGTCCGTCATAGGCTGTGGCAGAGGCGACAGATTTGATCCGCAAGTCTCCTTTCTCACCTTTTTCTGTTCGCTTCACTATTTTGGTCCTTGCTTGAACATGAGGTATACAAGAAATGTTGTAGCGTTTCAGATCTGGTTAGGCCAATATGATGAAAAGAACTATGAGATGGTACTGGTTGGTTTTCTATCGGCGCATGTCACTTGCAGATCTATCTAGGCAAACAAATAGGCCCTTCATTTCTGCCTTAAACTATTTTTTTGTCTAGTGCTTGCTTGATTCTACATTTCTGTTTCATATGCTCTAGTGCCACCAGTGAGTCCTTATGGTATTTTGAACTTGTAACATATCTAAGGCCACATTTCTACATGGCTGTTGGATGTATTAGGATGCAGCTCATATGTTTGCTTTCTGTGTCTTCTCCTTATTGACAACCAAGTTATCCATTTGGTTCCAAACAAGATGAAGGCATCAAAAGCAAATCAATGCTTTGTGTCCATCATTCACATGACTGATGCCACTAATGTCTAAGCTACACATGTTGCTACTGATGCCAATGATGATCACTACCACTTGTTCAACTACTTGTGAAAACTGAGGCAGCCTATTTGGGTTGTGCAGATTTGAGATGAGTCGTCCTTGCTATGTTGTGTTTGATGCCCATGAGCTAGGAGTTTACTACAACTAGCTTGACTGCCATAAACAAATTCATTGGTTTCGTGGCAACTATTATAAAAAGAACAACTCCTATGAAGAAGGAATTGCTGCCTTCAAGTCAAGAACCAACTCAAATCCAGCCTCAGCTCATGATGATGACATCTATCTTCAAAACCCAATAGCTGCTCCACCCTCTTGGTCCTTCAAAACTATTGTAATTGTAGTCCTCTTAATCTTTGTCTGTCTCCTATGGAAGAAGCTCTGAGCTCGTGTACTGATTGTAAGTGTGATGGTTAGACTTGATTTAGCTAGAATTACAATGGTTACAGCTCCATTAACTGCTACTCTAGTTTGAGTTATATATATCTATGTGGTACTACTCTAAATTGTAACACCTCTGGTGTTAAGCATCATTAAAACATGATCATATCATCATCATGCATAGTAATCATCCTTAGTAGCTAACTAAGTTTTGCATTCACTAAAAACAATGTTATTTGGTTAGCAAGGCAATGAATGTGTGTTGTAATGTGTTGAAACCAAAATCCTTTTAAGGTACTTTGTGATCTTCTATTTTTGAATTTCACTAAAATACTTGAAAATATACCCTAATAAGCTTTGAGGTGTAAGGTGTGTACTTTACGCTAGTGTCAAGTGTAGGGTATGGGTTCAAGTCCAAACCATTAAAATTTGAGCTCCAAATTTGAAATTGAAGTTGAAGTTCAACACTTAATCATGATTTGGCTATGTATTGGATTTCCATATTAAGTTCAATTTTGGAGTATTTATGAAAATGAATTTCTCAAATAAACTTGTGGCAAACAATTGCATCATTTCAAAGTATGTTGTTTGTACTTTGGAATTATGCTTTTGATTGAGGTGTTTGATCATTAATTAATCACTAATTAATTCACAATCTAACTAACTTAACTAGATTTTCAAAACCCTAACTGCAGTTTCAGCAGTGCCATTTCAAGGTCCCTTTGTTCTTGACCTTGGATCTCTTAATACGTTTAGAATTAGGAGATGATTCTTAAAACAAAGATGGAGTCGACATAAAGATGAGCAAGTTTTGTTCTTGGAGATTCTTGAGTTGTTGTGCGGATCTAGGAGAAAATGGAGAGAGAAGATGCTCGGTCAGACAGCTACAGTACTACACTGGCTACCAGCTTGTCTACCTGCTTCACCGGCGAGCCGCTGCCCTCCAGCGCCACTGTTTCTACGTGTGGCACACAGCTGCTTGCGGTGGCAACACCAACCAGCTGCTGGCACGCCCAGAAACATCGACCATGTCGACTTAAGACCGAGCTACCACTACTCTCTCTCATCTTCCCTCTCTGCTCACCGCTGTTCATCTCTGCCCGCTGGTTGATTTCGTCATGGCCGCCGTAGCTCAGCCCAATTCATCGCGCACATAGTTCCGCCTCGCCTTTGCGCTCTAGTTGAGCTAGCTTGCAGCGCCTTGCACCACGGAGTTGGTCGCACCGCCACTTCCCGCCACGGTAGCTCGCCATCGCTGCTGTACATGCTCTCTCCACGGCCAGGCCACTCCAGTGAGCTTTGCACCGTGCCGTTTTGCGTTCTAGCTCCGCCATGATGCCCTGTTGCTCATCGGCTTATCCTTTTCTATGTTCATCCGCAGGTCATGTCAGAATGTCACCGTCTTCGTCAGTTCGCGCTGCCGGATCTGCCGCCACCGATTGCAGTGCTGTCCGCCTCGTCTCCGTCTCAACCAGCAGGAGCACCGAAGTTGCGATGAGCTCCTGAAGCTAACCCCGCTGTCCGTTTAAGCTCTACCGTGCCCTAGTGGCCAGAGTGCTGCCACACCGGCGTGCTCTGATTTGCCGAGCCACCACGGCCGCGATCACATTGCTAAGCCGCACGCGCTTGACAGACCCCTCAGGCACGTCTGCATTTGTGAGTTGAGTCTACCGGTGGCCTTTGTGTCGCCGGAGAGCTCACCGTTGGGCGCAGCTGCATAGCCGGAGCTCCGCCGTGCTGCCATGGCCACTGCCGTGTTGCTATCGTGACCTAACAAGTACATTGTCACCGCAAGAGTGTTGAGGAGGTGGAGAGGAACGCGTTAGTTCGTTTTGTCGAAGTCGCTGCCGACAACCGAAGCCGCCTCGCCAGAGCATCACTGAGCTGCTAGAGCCGCCGTCGTGCTCACCGCCGTGTAGTAGAGGTTCTACGAGTTGCACCAGGAGATGCGCGAGAGCGAGGTGAGTCCGCCGGGGCAAGCCCCGTCGCCGGCGAGGTCGCTGCCGGCAAGAAATATCCGGTCAATGGCGTTGTTCACTGCGGTTGGCGCGGGAACACTATGCTATGGACCTAGGTCCCACCTATCAGTCTCTACAGCTGACTGTGCGTGGGTGAGAAAAGGCTTTTTTTATCTTTTTTTATTTTCAGAAAAACTTAATATATGCTGATTCTTGAAAAATTCATAAGTAAAGAATCTGAGCTCATAAAAATGTGAAAATTTTTGTAGCCTCTCATGATGTACTCTATCTAGGAAAAATATGAGATGGTGAAAATTAGTACATTTGTTAGGTCTAAAAATTACCTCATTTAATTAATAAATGTAACTTCCATGATTTTTATAGATTAAAATAAATATCCAAAAATCATGAAACTTTATGGTTATGCTTAATATGCTTAAATATGCTTTCACAAAATTTTGGCTCTGTTTTGTTGAAAATAAATTGCTCACTTCATTTGGATGCCTTTTATGGATTAATAAAAATAGAAAATGATTTCTAGAAATCATTAAAATGAGTTGAGCGTACTTTCGGGATTGATTGTGGACCATGGGACACTAATCCTTTGCTGTTCCTTGGCAATTACCTTACTTGATTGTGTACTCATATCTACCTTGTTAATAATAATAACAAATAAAGCTTTGTGAGTAATAAATCTAAGTTACTTAGTGAAGGGAAGTTGTACTCAAGTTATTTAGTTGTATTAATCCTTATAATTAATGTTTGGTGCATCACCATTCTAAAGCATGCATGTTTACCTATATTTAGTGATCGAAGTGGATTTCTGTTGTTAAGCCAGTCCCTGGAGTGGTTTTCTTGTTAGTAGAAGTGGGTTATCTTGTTGTGGTTTTCTAAAGTGACCGACAACCTCGACACCGAAGGCAAGCCCCGAAGCATACACCATTTCCTTATATCTTACAAACATTATTCACATAACTCTATGCTTTGTGCATTTAAGTGAATAGGAGTTGGTTGATATACCATTGTCGCATGCCTTCCTTGTCTATCAATTACTTATCCTTGTCACCCTGTTTAGTTATGTTAAGTTTAATGATGCTTAGCTTTGCTTAGTTGTTAAAAGTTTAGCAATTAGATTATGGTTCAATACTTAAGGTTGGTCCTGAGGTTAATTAGTGATCATGAATTAATTTGAGACCGGGCAGACTCTTTGCTTGTGTCAAGAATGGAGTCTTGACGTAGTCCCCCGCCGGTGTTGATTGAGGACCATACCATTGTAGGGCACCGTGTGGTCGGGACCTTATAGTACTGGCCACATACTCCAGTAAGCTCGATATCCTGGCTATTCCATTATGTGAAAAGACAACTGTGCACCGGGAGTGGGAGATGGTGAGAGTAGCATGTACACATCCTATGGATCCACCAGGAGTGGCACAGGGAGGTGGAGTACTGTGCTCTCAGGTAGCGTAGACCGGTTCACGTTTTGGGGAAGTCAAGTGAGGGTTTATATATGTAGATCCAAAATTAGGAAATGCATATGTCGTGTGGTAAGGAAATGTGGTAAGGAAACCCTAGCGGGGCCAAATTGATTCGAATCGCCATGCTTCTAGTAGAAGGAGACCCGATCCTCTGACTTACATCGTAGTTAATAACCGAAACATTAGTTCTATGCTCATGAGATGGAATGAATAAGAGTGAATGATTTTCTTTTCGTCGATTAAGTCTTGTTGAGTACCTTTGTACTCAGGGTTTGTTAAACCCTTGTTGTAGGAGGAGGGCTAGCGGTAGAGAAGTTTGTTGTGCACCCTTGGGTAGGGTGAATCCCTCTTGCGTGTTGTTAAGGTGGTACCTATCATGCTACCCTACAATCTAGTAGGCTAAAGTTTATAAGTTTGTAATAACTTAATGAATAATTTATAAGCTTATGGTTTGTAAGAATTCGGTCTTTTACTCTGATGTAACATATTTATGTATTTGTACAAACTGTTGTATTACTACAATGTCTTCTGTAATGAATCCTACTCGAAAGAAGAAAGTGGATGATTCAGGGTTCCCCGAGGACACCTGATAGACTTCCGGAGTTGTCCGGCTCCCATGTACAGCCGTCAGAAGTCTGTAAAACAATGACTGGCATATGTGGGCCATATAGTTTGGGCGGTTCTGCCACATAAATTTAGATGAGGTCATACCATGAAAATTGTTAATTGTTGTAAAAGTTGCACTTTGGTATGAGTTATGGACTTCACTGATGGATCTTTGTTGGATTATTTTCCTCCTCAGTGATCTCATTACTGAGCAAGCTCTCATCCTACTGCATGCACACTAACGAAATAGAGGAGGCCCCAAACAAGAGGAACGCACTAGCCAGCCTCATGGACGATGTCTTTGTCGAGATCCTCCACCACCTACACGCTCGCTCTTTGTTCTACTACAAATGTGTCTGTCGCTCCTAGAAATGCCTCATCTCAGACAACCATAAGTTGATGCCCCAGACTGTGGCTGGCTTCTTCTATGATGGAATCTACAGCCAACGAAACTTCACCAGCATCCCCGGTGTTTACCCCTCCTTGTCCTTCTAGTCCTTCACCATGAACAATGTGGCTGTCTCAGATTGTTGCAACGGCCTCATCCTATGCTGGTGCCTTGGGGCTGATGGATACCGCTATGTTGTCTGCAATCCGACAACCCAGGAGTTGAAGGTACTGCCGCCTAGAATCCATTTTGTTGGTGAGGCTCGATTGGTGTTCGATCCGATAGCCTCATCACACTTCCATGTGTTTGAATATATGGAGGAGGATGGTCAGTGCATGGGTGTGGACATCTACTCATCTAAAACTATAGCATGGATCTTTAAGGAATCTAAATGGGGCGAGGAGGCTGAGTGGACATTTTCTAAATCAGCAACTGTGCTTCTTAATGGTTGTCTGCACTATATTGGGTTCTGCAAGGGTTACCATCGTATACTTGCTATGGATATGGAGGGAAAGGCATGGAGGAAAATTCCTAACAGGCCACATGGTTTTTCACGCTCCATCCATTAAGCTTAGGGTCACTTGTGTCAATGTACTATTGGTGGTCGCAATATGTTCAAGCTTTCAATCTGGATCCTTGAAGACTATGGTACTAATAATAAATGGACATTGAAACATACTATCAGCCTACATAAGTTGTTTGAAAAGACTAAGAAACAAATGGGTTACTTTGATTTTGAGTCATGCTACATAGCAGTTATAGTTCACCTAGAATGGAATTTGGTTTGGTGTGGAAAGAGCCTTCATCGCATATAACATGGACAACAGAAAAGTTCATGTCATCCCTACACATTACATTCTGTATGAAAGACGTGACATCCTGCCATAAATCATCAGGAGACCATATTATCTTCCCTACGTTCCCTTGTCCTTGAAGTTGGAGTCATTAGCAAAGTAGTAAATAAAGCTGCATTTGATGTATCTCTCTGTCATGACATGTTTAAATGGATCAATGTTGTTTGATTGTCTATGGACATGTTAATTTTTGCTTGGATGGATGTTGTCATTATTTTGCAGCAACTTTAACTTGTTTGTAATGTAAGCTAAGGTCTGTGCAGTGTGTCAGACACGTTCAAACCTATAGAGGTCGGACTTTCTTACATGTGCAGTAACATTTCAACATCAATGGCTCCTCTTTGTTCCCAAAAAACACCAATGGTTCCTCTGTGGAAGTGATATATTAACCACTGCGATCTCTTCCGCAACTCCACTTGTTTTCCTTCCTTCCCTGAGCCCTCCTATTCCCACTGTAGATGTAAAATCGCTAGGAATGTGCGATTGCCTTCTCCAAACCTACTTCACTCTTAGCCACCGCCATGGTGAAGGGTGAGCCTTCTGCAAAGCGTGCACGGGAGGGGGATGACGCCATGCCTGTGGTGAAGGAGGATGACACCATGCCCGTGGTGAATCAAGATGAAGCTCCGGTGGATCCCTTTGGAGATAGAGATAATTGGGCCATTGGCATCATGAGTAAGGCTTTCTAGAAGATCAAGAGTGTGGTAGAAAATATCAATCTGGGCACCCTCACCCCACCTCAGGTTGAAAAGGTGTGCAGTTACGTCTTCATTTTTCACCAACTCACCGATGTCCTAGAAGAACTACTAGCCTACTTGAATAAGAATCACACGGACAACATGGAGTACTTCCTCACCTTCTACCGAAGCCAGGTAGATGGCTTCAACACTAGCATCATGACACAGGGAATCAGCACTGCCCACAACATCAAGAAGCACTGGTGCAACCTAGTTCGTGCCGATGCTATGCAGGTAGCCAACCGCATCACCGCTGACGAGCAAAAGGGCCTCATGATTATAGAGGAGGACGACAATGATGTTGATACCAACAACGAGGATGAGGATGAGGACAGTGATACCGATGACGAGTAGAGGAGTAAATAAAGTTCCATTTGATGTATCTCACGTTGCTTTTGATATATCTTCCTTGTGTTGGGAGTACAGATGGAGTACATGTTTTTACTCTTTCCTTATATTGTTACTCTTCCTTATGTATCTTTCCTTACATTTTATTTTAGACGTGTTCAAATGTACAGAGGTTTTGATTTATGAAGTCTGATTTGCATGTTTGTGTTTACTTTAGTTGAACTTTGTATTAGGTGGGTCAAACTCTATTGAGCATAGTGTAGATCAGGTCCTTTGGTCAATTGGTAGCTGGTTTCTTGCCCCTGTTGGCTGGTTTTGCCTGCAGGTTTCTTTCTGGTACTCCTTTTGATATGTAGTATGGTAAACATGCAAAACAGAATTCATCCGATCAAGTCTCGCGTCGATGTAATGCCTAACGGAGGAGCCACAGAGCTATTCAAATTTTACAGCACATGTAAGAAAGTCCGAGCATCATAAATCTGACCGGGCTAGACACATCTCACGTTATACTAGGAAACCTGTTTCATATGAATAGAATTGTTGAAACTAGTTACATGTCTGGCCCATTCAAATTTACGCTGCTTGGACTATCAAGTGAGCAAATGGTTTACAAGAAATAGGTAAACATCATTTCATCGAATATACTAGAGGGGCGTGAGGGAGAAAAGTTGTGATCGTTTGTTATAGAGTACACATTTGTGATATGGTAACTAGTTGCCATCTATAACCATGATTTCGGTTAGTGTCAATCGACAGAAGGGGAAAGCCACTCATGACTACTACTACTGATACAAATGTGGTGATTGCACTCCATGCGCAATAGTTTTACTCATAGCTCTATACTATAGTGTCCGACGAGATCAAATGTGCCACATTCGGACATTCTTGCAAGCATAGTAAAATATGAGAATAAAGCGAATGCGGCAGGAAAGCTGGACACAAGAAGTGAATCGAGAAAAAGAGCGTTTGACCACCATGACACGCTTGAGACTTGAATGCCTGGTGCGGTTGTGATAGGTCTTTTTTGTACTTATTTCACTCCAATCCAAGCAGTCATGGCAGTCGAGGGGTAGATTGATTGCTATGACATTCTACTGTCTTATGAGATCAAATACACAACAACTGGACTTTCTTGCATTCATAGTAAAAGTCAACAGCTTTGGCTCCTCCATTCTGCATTAGATCAAGACAATACTTGTTTAGATGAACTCCTAGTTCTTTCAAGTTCAACAAATTTTATCAAAGACACAAGTTGGCTTTAACAAAGATCAAAGGCACTCATGAATGTTTAGCAAATTAAGTTTCAGATCAAAGACAACCAGAAAGAAATCTACAGTGAAAAGAAACTATCTAGAAAATGATCAAATGACCTGAACTACAGCATGCTTAATAGAGTTTAACCCACCTAATACAAAGTGCAGCAAAAGTTCACACAGATATTCACAAGGGTGTCCCATAGATCAAACCTAGTCATGACGACTAGTACTACTGGTATGTCTCACAGATCAAGGGTCAAGGCAGGCATGCAAGATCTCATCCACATTGACCTTCGCTAAGACGATGTTGGTAGCCAGCTCAAAACTCTCGACCAAATCGACGATGTCATCGTCCTTCGATTCTGGCAAAAAACCCTGCTCCGCTACCCGGACGTTAACCAATGCGCCAATCTGAAGCTAGGCAGCAGCCAATGCCGTGACAGCCCCCTAATGAATGGCTTCGGTCACCACGGCTCGAAGGCAGGCCAGTAGGGCTCAGACCGGGTTCTTTATGGCAAATAGATTATCCACTGCTCACACAGGGAAGCCCAAGTTAATGGCGGCTTGCACGCATAGGACAAGGGTCTCAATCTGTGTCCTCAGATCTACAAGAATGTTCATCATGTTTTGGCCCTGCTCCATGTGGATGTCCTAGTTGACTTGCGCCTTGAAGACATCATTCATGGAAAATGAAGTGCGTCGCGCGCAGCGTCCACGTCAGCGCGTAGCATCTCGGCGTTTGGCCTGGCCGATGACAAATCTTCTTGTACCTCATGGTAATCTATCAATAATTGATAGTACTCTACATCATCTGAGGATTCACGCTCTTCTGATGATTCACCCACTTCAGAATCAGAGGGTTGTGCGGGGATAGACGGGCTCGGTGGCAGCAAGCGGTGACGGGATGACTCTTCGGCACCACCGAGGGAAAGCCCCACAACTGAGGATGGCACCACCATGGAGGAAGCACTGCACAATGCAAGCCAAGTTCAAGCCCATATAGGATAAGGAGGAGAGCGATCTGATTGAGAAGGCAAATGACTTTTACCAAACTGACTAGCGCAGCATGGCACAAAATTGCGGGAGGTTGCCTCCATCGTGGGATGCCTCACGAGACCGCTTTCCGAGTGAGACTGTGAACAAAGAACCGAGCTATAGGGCCAACGAGGCTCGGGATGCCGTCACGCCCATGTCCTCCTGTTGAGATAGTAGGCAAATTCCAAATAATAGTTAAATTAAACAACATGAACACAAATACTAGTGCGAGCATTGCTCGCATACTCTAGTTAAATGAAGATAAACAACATGAACAACGGTAGGTGATGATCCACCTCCAAAGGGGGAACTGGCGGGTGAGAGACCACACTGACGAAAGGTTCGTCTGTCGGTGGAGGATTGCTGGCGTGGAAGGTCTTCACGGCCTCCCCATCGATAGACGACCTCATTGACTCCACCATTGTCCTGGCAGGAGGCGTTGGCGGCGTAGTAGGGTGGAAGGCAAAAGCTTTGAAATGGAATTGGGAGCTCTAGAGAGAGAAGGCAGTAGGTGTATAACCTTCCCTCTCGCCCTTGTCTCTGCTGCTGTAGTTTGGGGTCTGTCAACCACCCTACTCCTAAGACGTTTACGTGGGTGGGTGGTGGGGCTTCACCCCATCATGTCAAGGCGACAGGCTGAAAGCAACGTCCCCTGCTGTAACAGGCTGTTGATGCCACCCACACGTGTGCGCCTATGCAGGAATGCAGGAGCACATCATTTGGGTAGTAAAGATTTTAGACGGTTGGACCTTGTGTGATCCTATAAAGTATAAAAATTTTGAATAAAAATAATCTTTGATGCATGGTTCTTGCAAGTTCAACAAATCTTATCAAATACATGAAAATAAGATGAGTTGGGTTCAACATAGATCAAAGCCACTTGTGACTACTACTACTGATACAAATGTTGTGACCGAGTGCACTCCATAGGCAATAGTTTTACTCACAGCTCTGTACTGTATAGTGTCCGACGAGATGAAATGTGCCACATTAGACTTTCTTACGAGCACCATAAAATACTATTAGAGTGAAGCGAATGTGGTAGGAAAGCTAGACACAAGAAGTGAATCGAGAAAAAGAGCTTCTGACACGCTTGAGAATTGAATGCCTGGTGCAGTTGTGATAGTTATTTTATGTACTTATTTGATTCCAATCTAAGCAGTCACAACAATCGAGGGGCACACTGAAGAGTGAAGTGTGAGATGTGTCTAGCTCAGTCAGATGTGGTCTATCAGCTCGGTCAGATTTGGTCTATCGGTAGTAAAGTCACCATGAGTTAATTCTCAACTACTTGCATCCCATTTACTTGCACTTCTCCATCTTTGGCTGGCCTATTTAACCTGGGTCTGGATGCAACTATTGGGCTCAATCCACACACTCTTGAATTGACACACTCTTGAGGCAATCATCTTTCTTCATCGCCTAGAGGTGCTTTGTGTTCCTCCTTGCACCTCTCATGGCCTAGAGCCAGTGAGAGGTTCCAGATGGAGATAAAGCATCTCACAGGGATGCTAGTGTTTGGAGAAGGCCTTCAAGATTAGGTGCTTTAGATTCCATAATTTTGTTGCACTTGAGCATCGAGATGCAAATCTGCATCCTTCGATCCTTAGAGGTAGCAAGATTATGGAATATAAAGCACCTCACTGAGATGCAATTTTGCAAGGTGCTCCTTCTCCATCCTTTGAGAGGTGCTGCCATTGAATAGGAGCTTGACCTAGATGATTGCAGATCTTCTTGTAGATCTTGTGTTAACAAAAGATCTATAATCATCTAGTTCTCTTATGTTTAGGGGCTCCATACTCAATTAGGGGTGCTTCAAGTTTGTGAGGTGCTCGTTCTTCAAGATTGGGTGCTTAGAGCATCTCCAAGAGTTTCTAATAATTAGCCAATTAGTTATGTTATTAGTCCATACCATTAGATGTATGTCGCATTGCATGGTGCAATAAAGTCTAGCCCGTGTTGTTTCTCAGTGGCCGAACAGTCCTATGCGCCGACCCAGATTTAAAAACAGGGCCCAAACATAAAATTATAAATGACACAATAACAAGCATCACACAAAAATGAGGAAAAATGAGACTTGCTCGTATGAACTCATCGTTGCCATGGTTCTTGCAAGTTCAACAAATTTTATCTAATACATGCAAAAAGAGGAGAGCAGTGTCATCCCACTACTCAATGTCATCCAACTACTACCAAGACATACTAGTTCTAACTACATATGATTAACATGATTTCATACTAGTTCTAACTACTAACATGACCCACGGTCGAGGAGGGCGTGTAGGATCTGCTCCACATTCAGCTTTGCTAAGATGCCGTTGGTGGCTGGTCGGAGGCTCTCGATGAGATCATCGATCTCATTGTCATCCGATCCTAGTGAAAAACCCTGCTCCACCACCCGAACGTTCACTGCCTTGCCAAACTAAAGTTGGGCAGTGGCCAGTGCCATGGCAGTAGCTTGACGAACGGCTTCGAACACCACAGCTGTCTTGTCTTCTCATGCCTAGGCAGCTTCCTGCTGGGCCACGACAAGTGCGGTGCACGCGACCACCAAATCACCGTGCAGCATGTTGGTGTGCTGCATGGACACAAACAACAACTCTCGAACCTCACAGTAATGCTTGAATAACTTATAGTATTTTTCATCGCCGCCCACTTCAGAACCAGAGGGCTGTGCAGGGATAGACAGGCTCAGCGGTGATGAACGGTGATAGGACGACTCTCTGGCACCACCGGTGGGAAGCCCCACGACGGGGGGCGACACTGTCATGGAGGAATCGCTGCACAATGCAAGACAATTTCAAGCCTAGATGATAAGGCGGACAACGATGAGATTTAGAAGGCAAACAATTAACCAATCTAACCTATGCTGCATGGCACAGAATCGCCAGTGGCTGCCCCTATCAGCGATCCAGTCCTAGTTCCTCGCCAGCGCAAGATGTCGGGCAATCTTCTTATCGACGTCGTACATCCCATGTGGGTGGCGGTTAGCCCAAGCGAGGACATGCTCCCTGATGACGGACAATGTCTAACCATGAGGCGCACTCTCTGGGCAAAGGGGGCAGAGTAGCAAGCCATAGCGGCTGGCGTATATCATCAGCTTCTGGCTCTCGGGGTCAGGAGTTGTGTACCTATGCCTATGATCATCCTCTAAGTCTATTGTAATGCACGCGATGTGGGCCTGCAAGAATAGAGGAGACCACGTGCCTGTGACAATGATGAAGTGGAGCGCACTAGGAGTGGCAGTGGTGAGGGAACCACCAGTGCCGGTGGCACCAGTGTTGTCATCGAGGGTGACGAGGAGAGCAATGGTAGGACGGTGGGCAGGAGCATGATGGGAACACTGGTCTCCCATGATTGGATGTTGACGCTGCCTCCGTCAACAAAGCAGGGCACGCCATTGGCCCCGCCTCCTCCAAAGCGACGTGGAGCCAGGTGATCCTTCCTCGAGCAATGCTTCATGGGCACAGCCTCAGTAGGAGCGACGTGGAGGCGGAGTTCGTGACTTTGCGAGGCGAGGCGAGGGTTTTTTGCGCATTGCAAGATGGAATCAAATAATGGGAGCGAGGCCAGGCTTTATCTATACACGGGGCAGACCTTCTATATGCTGTGAAGTATACAGTGCGGTGCAATCGAAGCAGTCATGGTCCTAGTAGTAAGAGAGAGATGATAAAAGTTTCATGGGAGTAGAGATAGTTTCATGGGGATGAAACTCTTCTACACTGTTTCCAAAAGATAAGTGTGTTGGAAACAAGGCCATGAAACCCCCACTGAGACTGGCTTGAGCCGTGCACACGGTTTACAAGAATTAGGTAAACATCATTTCAACACCAATGGCTCCTCTATTCTACATCATAGGTAAACAATCAAACTTGAAATTGTACTGTTCTGCATCGCTAGTGCATCACCAAGTGGTTTGGCTGGAGATCCACCTACCGATGTGCCAACGAGATTTGTGTATGGATCTTGACTCGATAGTGTGGAGATTTCTCTCGCACTTCATGGATCAAGATTCTTGATTAAGCTCATTGTCAGGTTTGGTATAAAATGCTGTTCTATTTGCATGATTTGGCGAGATCTTTTGGGATGTTTTGGATTGTACTCATGTGATTGCATTGGCACAAATTAGATAAGATTATGTTCAAATTGGTGTGATCTTTTATGTCATAGATGTTACTATTTCCTATAAAGTTAGTCAAACTTATAATTGTAAATGACACAGTAACAAGCATCACATGAAGAAGAGGAAAAACTACGAAGGATACTGTCTGACGCGTTGAAATGTATAGAGGCCCAACTTTCTTACGTGTGCAGGGGTGCATGCTCGTACGAAAAAATACGATCAGCACTAGCGGACTTTGAACAACGAGATACATATATAGTTGATGTTGTTGCCAAATTTAAATAAAGTCACCAACCAGATATATATACATAGGTGTTTAACACAACTTAACATTTACTAATTCAGAATTAATCTACCACACAGATGTGAATAACTTATAGCACTCTCATGAGATCCTACACTCCTCGCTGCAGAACCTAGCCCACATGTCCCATGCTTCAAATCCGACGGGCACGTCGCAGCCGACGCTTGTGCACTAATGCCCGTCCTAGGGAGGAACAGGGTGAAGAATGGGCACTACAGACTATGGCACCATGCCCTGCAACAGCCGGTGCACATCTTGGTGGCACCGTGTACAGGTCTGGTTCTTGCACGGTAGTGCAGCCAGTCCCGCTTCATGATCACCTTTGAGCTTCTTCATCAGGCACCGGATAGTGTCATCATTGCCAGCTCCAGTATTGGACATGTAGACCACAAGGGCATAGACGTACATACCAAGTTTATGGCCTCCCTTGGCAGAGAGCTGAAGCATTCCATTGGCAGCGTCAACGACCTATGGGCTTCCACAAAGATGGGACGCAAGCCAGCGTGGAAGCAAGCCTCCAGGTTGCCCATGCTAGCCAGCTTGGTGGTGAGCAGGGCGCCATAGTTGTTGTCATAGTAGAAACCTTGATGTTGCAGCACCCAACATAGTGGTATGCGCTCGGTGACTTTGGTGGTGCCGCACACCCTGCGCATGAATGAGCAGGTTGCACGCAGGCTGGCAAGGTCATCCATGGGGCCATATGACTGTTCAGCAACGTGGCCAGCGATGTCCATGGCCAACACCATCAGGAGCCAATCCGTCATGATGTAGCCAAGGAAGAGGTAGAGTTGGAGCGCACGCGCGACGAACGATGACGGATGCAGCGTCGGAGCGAAGTACGAAGGTGTGACTACAACGAGGCGGAGAGCACTGGAGAAATAGGGTCGGTGATTTATGTAGGCAGAGACTCTGTGTTCTTGAAGGATCATGTATACCATGTAAACATGTCTTGGGGAAGTGAATCATCCAATGCCACGGTTCTTCTCTTGAGGAACCAAATGGCACCTCGCTCAAGTTCCAGGCGTCCGTGTAAACATGTCTTGGGAAAGTGAATCATAGCAAATCTTGTGTTAACAAAAGATCTGTAATCATCTGGTTCTCTCCTGCTTAGGGGCTCCATACTCAATTGGGGGTGCTTCAAGTTTGTGAGGTGCTCGTTTAGGGGCTCCATGTTCCCTTGTTCTTGAAAAATTAGCAGAGGAGTAAACAAAGTTCCATTTAATGTATATCACATTGCATGGTGCACTAAAGTCTAGCCCATGTTGTTTCTCAGCGGTCGAACAATCCTACACGCTGACCTAGATTTAAAAACAAGGCCCAAACTTAAAATTATAAATGATACAGTAACAAGCATCACAAGAAAATGAGGAAAAACAAGAATTGCTCGTATGAACTCATCGCTGCATGGTTCTTGCAAGTTCAACAAATTTTATCTAATACATGCAATAAGAGGAGAGCAGTGCAATCCCACTACTCAATGTCATCCAACAACTACCAATACATACTTGTTCTAACTACAGATGATTAACATGACTTTATACTTGAGAAAAGGAGCTTTTGACAAAAATGCACACAAGAATAGAATTCATAACAGAATTCATCCAATCAAGTCTCGCATCGATGTAATGCCTAACAGAGGAGCCACATAGCTATTCCAATTTTATAGCACACGCAAGAAAGTCCTAGCATTGTAAAGCTGACCGAGCCAGACACATCTCACATTCTACTAGAATATTCCCAACACGTCTAGTATTGGAAACTGTTCGACCAACCCCTGGAATCTGGGATGGCATTTACTAGCAGCCGTCTAAGGTCCTCTACATTCAAAGCGATTCACTTCAAATTCCATCTCGTAACTATCCCCCCATTCATCCCGTAGCTATTCAACACTGGGTTCCCTTTAAATTGTGCTTGCTCTAACTCCAAACCAATTCAAATCATAGCTACAAACTAAGCCACTAGACCCATAGAGTAGCCATTGCATGAGCTCTACTAGAGATCCTGCTACCTAGTTTTCCACTTTCAAACACCATGTCAAGTGTAGAACGGTGTCGAAGAACATCTTCACCATCAAGGATCCATCTGGCGGGAGCATCCTTGAAGCATCGTTCTCTATGACCCTAGAATGCAAGGTGACCAAGACCCTCAAAGCCGGCGGTCATTGGCAGCCGGTGTACCTCCTGAACAAAGGAGGCAGCGCCACTAGGATCTTAAGGGTGAATCAAGCCATGGGCATCCTTGGTGACCTAGAAGATGTCCATGATGTCCTCCATGGCTTGATGAGGGCATTCACACGGCTGCAACAACTCAACCTCACCAATGAGCAGTGGGAGGATGTTCTTCCTGAGCCCGAGGTTCCTGAACTCATGGCCCTGGCGCACGAGGCCTACTAGGATAGCTGCATTGCCCACGCTACGCTTGAGCTTTGGGTCGACGACCAGTTGAAGTTCATCGCGTCCGAGGCGCTCTTGATGCTCTGCATGGAGGCGGAGGCGGCGCCAGCAGGGTGTTGGGACTGCAGCATCTGCCTCGAGGATGAAACATCTAATCCTGTGATCGGCCATGCGGTGGAAATGCCTAGCTGTGGCCATGCATTCCACTGCAGGTGCATCACCAAGTGGTTGGGCCAGACATCCACCTGCCCGATGTGCCGATGAGATTTGTCTATGTATCTTGACCGGCAGTGCAGAGATTCCTCTCACACTTCATCGAAGAAGATTATTGATTACGCTCATTATTTTATGTTGTATCAAATACTTATACACATCATACTTCTCTATATATATTTGGTCAAAATTCAGAATCTTTGAGTAAATCTCTGCTCCATCACTTTCTCCCCTCCGTCACTCTAACCATCATGATCTCATTCGCAACTCCACTCGTTTATATCCAACCTTCCTAGAGCTCTCCCATTCTCGATCTAAACTGCGAGGAACATGTGGTTGCCTTGTCGTACAGGTACTCAACACATAAAATACATGACTTCGTGCCATCAGGCTAGACACCCAAGGCAACAAAAAATAGAAACCAACTGAGAAAACTTCATCCACTACAGCATCTTCACTGTCCGAGGCGTTCAAAAAATAGCAAGCGGACTTTCTTGCTTGTTCTGTAACATTTCAACAACAATGGCTCTTCTTTTTTGCATTAGATTAAGGCTAGACTTGCTCCTCGGTTCAAGGTTCTAGCAAGTTTAACAAAGTTTGACAAAGACATGCAAATAACATAACATTTATTAGCAAGGGTTCATACTACATGAGCTCAACACATACACTACATGACTTCGTGCTATCCCACAGATCAAAGCCAGTCATGGCTACTACTAGTAGTACTACTGATACAGGACAACAAACAGTACCAAAGCACACAAAATCTTGATGTTGTTGAATCGGTTTGTCTTGTTGAGATATTGAAGTCATAAGGACTTCTGATCAAATTGAGACGGTGAACCATCTTGAAAATGACGCAGTCTCCACTAACGTCGACACTGTAGTTAGAGCCGATGGGCATCTGCAATAGTGCTACAAAGCACAAAGATTTCTCTAGAATCATAGTCTTTGTTGATGGTAGTTAATATTCATCATAAAACATCAACCTACCTTGCATAAATGACTAAAATGGATCACCAACATAGACTTAGGGGTTTAAACTGACAAATTCCATTAGTTTTGGTGAATCTATGTTTCTAGTAGGATTTAATCACAAAACCAAGGGGGGCCTATTCGTCAAAGGAAATCATGAAATTCTATCGTGGTAACTACGTGGAAGACTCTAGGAGACTCTCCACCGAGGCAGGGCATGGCCCACTGACATGTGGGGCCAGCTGACCCCACCTAGAGGCCACCCAGACCCTATGGGCCCCACCTGTCATCCTTCTTGTTATGTTAGTTCTCCACCGCCTCCTAGGATGCATCTCAGCCGTTGCATCAAGTTGGTTTGATCCAAGGGCTGAGGATTGATGCTTAGGTCTATATATACCAGCTTGTCCCCCCCAGAGAAGAAGCCAAGTTAGATCCTGAGAGCTGAGAAGCCAGAAACCCTAATTCTATATGTCCATCAGGATCTAGAGCTAGCAATCAAGAGAAGATTAGTCCTCCATAGGATCTAGTCTTGTATTAGAGATAGAGAGATAGAGTGAGATTGAGGAGTTTTGGAGGAAGTGTTGACTTGTCGGTGCTCTCTCTATGGCTTGTACTCTGGTGGAATCAAGTTTTTCATGAGCTTGCTTCTAAGATTTCTCTGGTAATCGACTTCTAATTCAATTAAGCATCTTATTCATATTGTTCTTTAGGTTTGCGACTCTCTTTTGAGTACTCTCATCCTTGTAGCTCCTAGGTTAAATTAGTATTTGTAGTGTAAGTATGGTGCTTAGACTCGATTACTCATGGATGTACCCTATTTTTCAGATCGGTTGTAGCTCATGAGGGCGACTCTTATAGCCTCGTTGAATCTTCTGTTGTCCACCTCCCGTTAGTAGGCCTAGCAGGAACTTGTTACTAAACATACTCTGCCTATGTTTTCTCTAGTAATATCCTAGAATTGAACAATAGAAGACAAAGCTTACTAAAGTTAGAACTAGAAGTCCTTAGCAGTCTCCTTTATACTCCTATTATTTAGCCTTGGTTGTGAAGTTGGGTTAAGTTAAGACATAGTTAGCCTCACCTCTGTTTCTTTGGGTTTGATATTAAAACTGGGTTATTCTTGGTGAAGTGCTATAATGGTATAATATTTGTGCGCTTGTGGATAATTCTATGTGCATTAATTTATACCAACAGTCTTCAACAACTCTGGTAATGCATTGTTGCCCAACAACCGCACGAACAGCAGCTTCAATGATTAGGCATCACACAGCTCGGTCATGTACACGACGCCCACAAGTCACAAGCATCCTGTTCTGTTCTCCTGGCTCCACACCTAGCTACAAAAACACATCGTTTGTTGTAGAGTACACATCCATGGTATGGTAAGTAGTTGCCATTTGTAAACATGATTTTGGTTAGAACAAACGACAATTGAGGAAACAGGAGAAGCAATGAGGTTAGCAGACACAATAATAAGTTCATACATATAGTACGGTTTGATATGAAGCACATTACCATTGTCCAGATCCTAAAACCACCAAGGAACATGATTGGCAAAATGCAAATGGGTGAGGGAAGGGGGAGCTAGCAGATTGATGCAATGCTATCGAACGAGGGAAGGGGATGCTCCTTTCATATATACCTTGCACAGTTGATGAGAGTGAAGTGAATGCGGTAGGAAAGCTGGACACAAGAAGGAATCGAGAAAAGGAGCTTTTGACCACCATGACACACTTGTGACTTGAATGCCTGGTGTGGTTGTGATGGGTCTTTTCTGTACTTTTTTGACTCCAATCCAAGAAGTCACAACAGTCGAGGGCCATACTGGTTGCTACCACATTCAAAACTGATGACCCTTTATACTGTGTCCTACAAGATCAAATATACAGCGGCCGGACTTTCTTGCGTTCGTAGTAAAATTCAACAGCTATGTCTCATCCGTTATGTATTAGATCTAGGCAATACTTGTTGAGTGAACTCCTCGCTGCATGGTTCTTGCAAGTTCAACAAATTTTATCGAAAACTACTGATACGTGTTTGGTCTTGCAAGATCAAAGCCACTCATGACTACTAGTACTATTGATACATGTTTGGTTCAACAAACTGAGGCACAAAGCAACCCTTGCGCGGTTGGGATGAGTGAATTGAATGCATGAGGAAAGCCTCTGCAGTTATTTCACTCCAAGCATTCACAGTAGTCGAGGGGCAGACTGAAGAGTGAAGACAAGTTGCTCTTGCTTTAGTAAGCAATTTCTCTTAGTTTTGCAGAGCAGCAGCTAGCTAGAGATGGCTACATGGTTTCATAGGTCCTGATTGTCTGCACTCGCTAGGTTGTGCCTGAAGATGCCGCTTTAAATCCAAATATCTTAGTAGTACTTCATGCATGTAGCCACAGTCGATGCAGCTGTTCTTTGTAGCACAGCCTATCTGGCAAAAGTTCTAGTCACAGCTCAGTAGCAAAGATGTCCGAGCAGGTCAAATTTACACGACTCGGACTATGAGGCGTGCATATGATTTACAAGAAATAGGTAAACATTATTTCATCAATACTATACTTGTCTATATATATTTGGTCAATAGAGTTTAACCAACCTAATACAAAGTTTAACAAAAGCCTATTTACACGGATATTATTACAACAAGATAAACTAAAGAACATAACAATTATCTCCAGTGAACATTGAAAACACAAATCAGAACATCAGTGTTATGAGATACTTGAACATCACACCTATTTCAGAAATAGAGAATAAGGGCATGTCTTTAATGCCATATATACTAAACATTAACATCTCTGACCATGTTGCTACTGCTCAGCTGAAAGGAACTGCACGAACTCCACCAATCTCTAGATCATTCGGATAGATTGTAAGATAACGGATACGATGAGAAAATACTTCTGCACCATGGAACTCATAGCAGTATGAAAGCAAAGTCTAGAGATTTGCATTCGAAGGAACTGCAACAAACACATAGGGTCCTAGATGATTTTCAGCAAGACGGTAGTTTCGATGGCCAAGAACTTGATGAACAACTATAGAAGTAATGTACCACCTACTGTAATAGTTAGAATGCACTACAAGCACTACAATCCTTGTTTGTAGTCCCTGGCGAACACGAAGCTCGTGAAAGACATAGCGATACATAGACATGTCCCAAGAATGATCATAGTTATCCATGATCTATGTAAAAAAGAAAACAATATGCAGAAAAAATGATGAACAAAGATGCCTAGTAGTAGGGTGGAAGGCAAAAGCTTTGGGATGGAACTGAAGCAGGAGCTCTGGAGAGCCTTCCTCTCACCCCTTATCTCCGCTGTAATATAGTTCACGGGTCGTGGACCACCCCACGACCTGTGCGCGCGCCTACGCGCTCACGACCCCATATATGGTGCAAGAGTTGACATGATCTATCTTTTGTTGTTTTATAAAACTATGATCTGGCCTATCAAGATTTCTTTAGTATCGAACTGTCTTAGGCCCTATTTGGATGGACTACGACTAGTTAGCCATGGCTAAAAAATCAGCCAAATAGTTGTGTTATTAGTCCATACCTATTTGTATCTGTTGACGGTAGATAAGTGTCAATTTTAACCATCAACGAAACATGAAAAAGGACCTAAACATAATTACCACTTAGATATAGGGGGTCTACTAACATAATTCTACGAGTTTTGATGAATCTATGTTTTGCAGGGGTTAAACTGGAAAAGGACCAGAATCACCTAATAGAAGTATCTCAAATGATGATATAAAGTGAACCATTGCGTAGAGCTCGTTGAGACACATGAAATAGAGTTTTGGTTCATCCAAATTGGAGTCCAGACAACAAAGTTACACCTTCCAAAAGATTGCAAATGGGCTCCAAGAGCAGTCCGGAGTAAAACGAGCATATCTCCTTCATCCGAACTCCGTTTTAGGTGATCCACTAGGCGAATCGAAGCTAACGAAAAGATCTATCATCCCACACTAAATATGAGCCCATTTGGGCCAAGGGATGGGGCAGGCGCCCAGGTCCTGCAGCCAATCAGGCTCTGTCTCGCGGATCGCCCCTCCACCGCCTTTGAGGATCAATAATAATCATTGATCTAAGTCGGTTTGATCCAAGGGCTATCGTGCATTTGAGGGGGCTATATAAGCATGGCCCCTGGAGAAGGCATCCCCTAAACCCTAATTCATTATCTCCCAGCTAGGATCAGGTGAGAGGTGTCCCATGAAAGGATGACCTCTCTAGGGGATTAGGTCTAGCTTCTTTAATATAGTATATTAGTATCTTGGGAGAGAGGATCGAGTTGGGATCTTGCTCATGGTTCCAGATCTAGTCATGGAGGCTTGGTAAAGCCTTGTATCTTCACTTCAACATTCTATAAGACTTATACTTATTTTCTTATTTACATGGCTATGCTTACTTTGAATATATCTTGCTAGTTGAGTTTATCATTCCTTTTGTGTGCTAGTTCATAGAGTGCTTAGCCTTCTAGTTTGTCGACAAGGCTAGATAGCCGAGCCTTGTGTAAGCGTGGTGCTTACACGATGCTCTGCCTATGAGTACACCCTGTTCCCTAGCTGTATGGTAGTTACGAGAGGTGACAGCCCCATCCATATCTATCGAGCAGGTTCTTAAATTGTAGAACCGTAGTCACGTCAGTAGAGGTATCCTTTGTGGTGCTCAAGAGTGTGGTAAGTCTTAACATAGTTGGGTATACCTTTACCATGTGATAAGAATATCATAGGAATCTACCTCACCCGTTGACCCCCCCAAGTTAACTAGTTGCATATCTTTAGTGACCTATCCCATGTGTGTCATATTACATAAATCGTATCATTTCATATATCATTTACCCCTGCTATAGTCTAGTCGGTTTACTAGGTTAGTAGATACATGATGGTGAATTATCAGATTCTTTAACCCTTGCTTCCCTGTGGTAAAAATATAAATAACGATACCTGGTTTACTTCTGGTAAAATGCTACAATGGTATGTTCTGTGAGTTTGCGGAATCCTTCATATTTTAGTTGCACTTAATTTATACCAACAGTATCCTAAACTAATTATTGGGTTTTATAGACTAGAACTAGTTGTTAGCTTCTGGTAGTCTGGTTCTTTGGACTAGTTGGATGGCCCCTATATTTCATAGTGCTTCGGATCGTCTATATTTTGTAGGGTCAGACTGTCTTAGGGTCTAGAAAATTTCAACATCTATACACCCACGTCCTCTGAACAGAAAGGGGAAACACTATTAGTATAACCAGTTACCAAATGACGAAAGGTCCTTAGCTACACCACGCTCAACAGTTTAAACGACCTAATACAAAGTTCAACAAAAGTCAACATAGACATGCATGCAAATAAGACTTCACATACAGTCGTCCCACAGACCAAACCTAGTCATGACTTGTACTACTGATACGGCCCATAGATCAAGGGTCGAGGCGGGCTTGTAGGATGTTGTCGTTCATGTTCACCTTCGCAAAGACGGCGTTGGCGACCGGCTCAAGGCTCACAAACAATGGGAACGTACTCCAATGATGGAAAGTACAGCATTGATTATGACTCTAGCTAGGAGGAGGACGATCTAGAGTACTGGCAAGTCGGTGAATCACAAGAGCGCTAGCCAGGAGGAGGATGCTTTAATTTTTTCCACTTCTCTGGAAACTCAAAATACCTTAGAATCCATGACTACTTTTTCCAAGGTGGGAAATCCATGGGGATATCATTTAAATAACCCATTTAATTTTTTTAAAGGGTTTTCCATCCCTGGGCATGCCTTCCCCTTGCTTCCTAATTATAGGCCATAGTTCAAATAGCCGCAGATGTAGTCACACACAAAAAAGCCAGTTGCAGCGCATAAGCTACAACGAGCAGGTTTATTTTTTCTTTTATTTATTTTGGTAATTTTAGGTGTTAAATTCATGGATCTTTTAATTGTTTGTTATCATCCTCTTTTAGTTTTATGTTTATTTATATTATGAAAAAACCAAAAAGGCAACAACTAACTGATCGGATATATAAGCAGGTGCACAAGAGAAAAATGAAAAGATGGATATTAGGTAAACACAACATTTTGTCGTAATCATTTTCTATTAAAATACAGAATAAATTCCGGTCTCTACTGAGCACTGCGCTGAGCAGTCCTACCAACACGCCCTAAAAATTTGATTTCGCACTGCGCCGAGCTGTCCCACCAACACGCACCGAAAATTAGACGTCTCCCTTTTGCTCTCCATGTAGAACATAGGTTTACCACGCCATCGATCTCAGACAAGGGCATTTGTGGTAATGTGATGGCCACATAAAAGAGCAAAGAGTCATTATCTCCGCCTACATCTCCATTCCCCAACCGCACCGTCTCTCCTCCAGCTCCAAATCCTAGTCCCATGGCCCCCCTCTCCACTCTCCAGCTACCCCCTCTGCCACCCCGCTCCGGACCCTAGGTGCCATCGGAACAGCAGCTTGATTCCCTCTCCACTCTCCATTCACACCCTCTCTCATACATTTCTGAACCCTAGCCAGAGCTGGATCCCCTTCGATTCGTCGACAGTAGTTTGATCAGCTGACGATGGAAGGACCGCCTTGACGACGGTACAAGCCGAATCAGGATCTCCTCCCTAGCTCGGCACCTGTGATGACCAACCGGATCTAATCCCTAGCTGGAGCTAGATTAGGTACCCATTCATCAATGCTGGCCGCACAAGCTCCGCGACCACAATGATAGGACGACGGTGCTGATGACAAAGCAATGCCAGGGAACATGGAGGAAGAGGTACCCAAATTTCTTTCATGATGTGTGCTCTACTGTAGTGGTTGAACCAAGGATATGTAGATAGCGATGGGGTTACATATTTTCTATAGTTGAGCATAGCTGACATGTGCTATTATTGGATTAATGACTTCCGTATAAGCTGTAGTTACTAGTTAGGTGCTTATTTGCATACTCTTGCTCTGTTGTGTTGACATTTCATAGAAGCTTTAGTTAATAAATGCCTTTGTAATCTATATGAACAACCACTAACTGCCTATGAACGAGCACGGGATGCACAAATCGCAAGGAATCATAGAAAGATGGGAGAACTTGGATTATGTGTGGGCCCAAAACCTGTGTCTCCAAAGGCAAAGAAGTCAAGCACAAAGGGTAGACACGATGAAGATTTGGATTACATCCCTGAACCAAGGGAGGTAGTTGAGGGATTTTATGATACAAATGAAATAGATTCAGATTTAGAAGAGGAGCCAGTGCCCTTATCAATTGAGGTGCTTGTTCTATCTTGTATTTAGTTCAGAGCGGGAGGGGGTGTAGGTAGCCATGCAATGCTTTACTGTTTGCATAGCAATAGAATTTGTACATGCTTGCTGCTTAAGTTTGTATCTCCAATTTTAGTGTCTGGGTCAAAGAAGCCATAGAGGAGGCTCTGCCACAAGACAATAGGTAGCGCTACCATGAGTCCTAGGTGAAGGCTCTCCAAGCGAGTGAGGTCAACACCACCAAAAGAGGCTGCTCATGGATTTTGTACTCGGAGGTCTTCTGCTGGCAAAAGGGTGGAGGTAGAAGTAGTAGGTGAACATAATTCTCCATCACGACCAGCACCCGAACCTAGGGATCTATTCCAAATTCATCAATTGACTGGAGACATTGTTCGGGATGGCACCCTACCTAGCCCTGAGAGAGACTACTCACCGCCAGATGATGATAGCCCTACTGAAGAGGAGCCCTCTTAGCAAACTACCATCTCCCCCCACCCATAGAACGATGAAATTTGCCAAGGTTGGCATTACCTAACTGATGTCTATCAATCAATTTGTACTAGCTATTTGATATCCATGTAACTCTTCTAACAATCCAAATGTATGAAAATTGTGTAGTACTATTACTGCAAAGAGCGAGGAAGCCAAGGGTTCCAACTCGTGGAATTATGCTTGACAAAATGAGCAAATCACTAGGAGGAGTGAGGATGCACATCTCTGTTGCCGAGGGGAATAGAAGGCCATGATCTAGTGCAAGCTACCAAGTTTGCCTCGGAGGTAAGTGTAGTAGTCAGGAAGGAAGTACCAATTTTGATGCATTAGAAAGAGTACAAGGGGCAGAAGCCCGGTGCCGTCTATTGCACAACATTTGTGGATAGGCTAAATGTATGTATGGGTATCCCCTCTTGACATTCAACTCTACTTTGAGCAACTTTAATGGATTTACTTTTCATTCACAATACTGTGTGCAGGGAAGGCTGTGCATTAATAGTGATTACTCACCAACAAAAGAAGCTTGTTGGAATGTAATGGAGACTATGGTACGGCAGGAATGCTACAGGTTGAAGCAAAAATACTGCACCGGCGTCCCTACTGATCGGCTCCATATGACCTCTCCTGTCTCATCCATGAACGATGCATAGTGGTGTAAACTTGTCAAGATTTGGCCTAGTGCTAAGAACAAGGTGTGTGAACCCATGAATTTCGTGTCTAGTCTTGCTATGGTCTACTTGTGTTGCAGTTTAACACAAATGAAGCTATAGAAAACATCTAAGAAGAACAAGTGAAACCGTGCAAAATTAAGTAGCACCAGGCTACAGGATCTTGCTCCTATGTTGTCAGAAGTATGAATTTGTAAGTGATGGTTTTGTTTTATTATTATTATTATTCTTGCCTTTGTATAAATATAAACTAAAATCCATGTGCAATGTGAACAGAAGGAGAACAAGAGGAATGCAGCAGAACAACATCAAGGACTTGAAGAAGAAAATGGTCCACCTGATGAAGATGTTAATGTAGTGGAAGTCTTCAGGGACTTCCATACCAGTAGGAAAAATGGCTTGAGCGATGCTGCAAGAGCAGCAGTTGTAAGTACCTTCTTTTACTTCCCTTGAAATCTACTGAAGCTATTGCCATAAAAGAAGAAAACATAGTAGGAGCCTAGTGTTATGGAAATCTACTAAAATCTATTGAAGCTTATGTAATCTCCATCAGTAGTAGGCTGAGGAAGACCTATGCATTACTTGTTATGAATCAATCTCTTGAGGTTTCAATTGAAGTCCTCTTACACTATCTATAACCTAATATTTTACTAATTGAATTGTAACACCCTAGGTGTTAGCCACTTGCTAAGTAGTGGGTTTGAGCTCAAACATGACACGTTAAGTGATGATCATGATCTCTAGTTCATAATCTTGAAAGTGGTGAGGAAAGGGCTGAGGTCGAATCTATGAAATTGAGTCCCAACTGGAACTTGGGCAATGCACCTTTGCTTACATGTAGACCCTTTTAAAAGGTATTCTTGATTAATGTGAAGGTGTTTCTTTCATGTGTCTCACCTCACTCCCTATCTATATTGACCACTGGAAAAGTTTCGTGAGGTTTGGAATGAAAAAGTCACATGAAATGATAATTTATGTCCTTGTTTGAATGACTTTATTAAGTGAATGGAAACATAGGTCATCAACCAAACCTTGCAACCTTACCCAAATGAATGTAATTGAACTCTACAACAAAAGTAATGAAGGGTTCATGTTGAGAGTTTGCCTAGAAAATGCCTCAATCGGCCTAAAACCCTAGTTTGAGCTTTACCGGGATGATACTTTGACCAAGGTGGAACTACAGATTGTATTCAATATATGAGGTTTGACCTTTAAGTAAAGTTGAAGATTATGGTGTGTATAACAAATGTTATTTTTGGACCAAGTCATGATTTAACTTCTAAGTGGCTCAAACAGTGGACTCAAGAGGGATGAAAATGTTGTTTTCATTAGTGTCATTAATGATTGGCATGCCACGTTCTTGGATTTTCGTTAAGCAATTGACTTGATCCCAAAATATAAGTTGGATCTAACTCCATGGAGAAGGCCTAGGAAAAGTTGTATTAAGTTTGACCAAGTTTTGACTAGGGAATTAGAGCCCAAAGTAAAGCTTGTTAAGTCGTTGACACTGTATTGGGGGGTAATTAACCACTAATCTATTGCTCTAATGGCTAAACACCCTTAATCAAAGTTGGAGAGCATTAGGTGGAGATCAAACTTTGTTTTTGGCCCTTATCCGAATTCAGCCTGTAGGTGGCCCAAAACTGTGTCCCACGTCGGCCACTTCGACGCACGCCACGTGCTCAGCGAAATGCCCCTAAGGGGGAGCGCATGGCAGCCATGCGAGAGCTCTTTCCACCATGGCCAACGCATGCCCCTCTCCTAGTTCCATGCCCTACCTCCTCCAGAGCACCCTCGCTCGCCCTCTGCTCCCTCTCCCACTCCTCCCCGCTCCCTTCCTCACCTCCCTCGCTCTAGAGCTCACGCAACCGCTTGCCATGGCCGGCTGCAGCCATGGCTGGCGAGCAAAGCTGCTGCGCTACTACTACTCCCTCCCTTGAATCACATCTGCCCTAATTAGCAGCTCTGCGACATCCTCTCCATGCCTTGAACATGCGCACCGAAGCCCTAGCCGCTGGGTTCGTCTGTGCGCCGTCTCGGTCATCAACGCCGCCCCCTGCCGCCTACTTTGAGTGGCTGAGCAGCCACAGGCGACTTGCAGTGAGGCACCACACCTGCGGGTGCAGTGTGGCTCCTCTGGCCCACACAGCCCTGCCCTAGGCATCCCTGGCCGCCCAGTCACCGGCGACCGCCGGCCCCGCAAGTCATCTGCTCTGCCTCCTTTACGAAGGAGGGCAAAAATTGGAGAGTGAAGCTTTTCGTTGGGTCCTGATGCAAAAGTGCTAGAGAGAGGAATTTACACATATGGGCTTAGCTAATTAGAGAAAAGTTTCATGTTCACTTTGCAAAAAAGTTTTTCCTTTTCTTTTTTGGAATATTGCAATAAATCGGCTGAATCTTTGAAAATTGATATCTCATGCTAGGGAGCTCCAAAAATAGTGAAACAAATTTTGTTAGCTTTGTTATGAAATGCTCTACAAGATAGATCTATAAAATGTGTTGCTTCATGCATGTTTATACAAGACAGATCTACAAGACAAATTATTCTTTAAAGATGCTTTTAGAAATGCTTTTAAGTTGGATAGATGCATATCTTGAGTCATAGAAGTCCAAAAATGGAACTTCTAGTCGTGTAAATCTGGTAATGACATGCTCTAGCTAAGAAAAATATTAAACATGCTAGATGAGTACTGTTTTATAATGTTTTGATTTAATCTTGTTAAGTAGGCAATTTTAGCTTCCCTTGATTGTTATTTTCATATCTTGAGTTATGGTGCTACAATTGCTATGAAAGTTTTATGGCAGGCTATTGATGTCATGTGGGTACTACGGTAAAAATTTCATGTTCATTGGATCCAATATGATTGAGTATTGATTTAACTTCTTTGGTACTTGATAAATGGCTTTAAATCAATTATAATTTTTATAAAGGTGTAAAAATGGAAAATGTTGTTTCTCTACCTTGGTATAATATTGGGCTACCATAATAACATATAATATGGCCATGTGTTTATAGAAAATGATAACCTTTAGATTTATCTTGCTCTCACATGATTTCTTGCAATAGTAATTTGTCTTTTTCATAGAGGTTGTTGTGCTTATTCAAATGACATGAAATTTCTATAGTAGACTATTGAGAGGATATGTGAGCTACTGTAATTTTCTCAGAATTTATTGTGCATTTTTTATATATGTTTATTATTCCACCTAATTATCTAAATAAATTAATAAAGGCATGAAAATCATTTATTTAGGGTTGGCCACTGTGTTTTCTAGTGTTCTCTTGATGTATATAAACTATTAGTAACATTGGTTGTGCCCAGACTCCATTTCTTGTATGTAGTGAAATATTATTTTGCTCTATATTTTTCAGTAGATGACTTTTGGTATAGTTTCTGTTGTCATGCTAATTACACCATGAAGATGATGTTTGCTGTGAATCTTGTTTATAACAAAGTTGTAGATAACTTCCTTATCTTGCTTGTGTTAAATTTTTATGACAATAGGCCAAATGGTTTGTGAGATATAGCTGTTTAAAGTTAGTATTCAGAATTAGTTACTCTCTGGAATTTCTGGACTAGTCATGCTGAGATGTTTAAAGATGTTTTGTAGATAATTTCATAAGCTTTTCAGAAAGTCTTGTTTCATATTTGTTGGATGTGTACAACTCTAGTTATGACCAAAACATATAGCTGTTGTTTGCAGTCCAGAAAATCACAGATTCTAGTTATAGCTGTTTACATTGTGTGTTGCTAAGTATGACTCATGTCTTTGGTGGTGTTAAGTTAATATACCTGAAACCTTGTGGAACTTGTGTGCCATGCCTAATATACTTGCTATCCATTTATAATAAATTGTGTGATGTTTAGTTAAATAACTATAAGTGGCTATGTCTTGCATAATCTTGTGCTTGTCTTGAATGCTCTTATGTGATGCATCTCATATTGCTATTCTTCATATTCATGCACTTGCATCTTACATCTCATTTTGGTACGCTAGACGAACCACATGAAGGACGTGATATTAGAGCCAAACCCAAAGACGGTGTTTTGGTGGACCTATCTAGAAGGTAGAAGGACTCAGCAAGTGCTAGGATCGAAGATGTCACCAAGACGGTGCAAGCTAACTTAACTGACTTGTGTTGGATCCCAGGCAAGCCCCGGAGCATTCTAAGCCTCCTACATCTTGCAAAATACAATTTGAGTATTTTATGATGTTTGATGTATTAAGTTATAGGAGTTGGTTATAAACACTTGTTGCATATCCTCACCTTGTCCAGTGAATACATCATGTATCCTATCTAAGTCTAGGATCGAATAATTGCTTAGCCATGCTTAGACCGGTAGTGTCAGGTGATTTCCTATCACCTGCAAGATAGGAGATGTCTGGTCATGGTTGGCTATATTTGCTATCGTGAAAATAACCATACGTTAATAATGAATGAAGACTGGGTGGGATGTTGTTGACGGTCCTTAAGTACCAAATATAGTTATCAAATAAATAAAGAAAAGGATCCAAATGCAACCAACACCTAGACTTAGGGTTTTATCTGACAGAATTCCACGAGTTTTGGTGTTTGTCTGTTTCTTCAGGGGGTTATCAGAAAATACGGAGGAAAGGCCCACACGTCGGGTTTACATAGAGATAATAACGTGTTCACTGATTTTCTATCATCTAGAAGACTCCAGAAGCCACGAGAACGAACGGGAGGCCGAATGGGCCCGGAGGCAGGGCGCCCGCCCTGGCCTGAGAGCCAATCAGGCTCCGTCTCGCGGATTATGCTCCACCGACCTAAGGGATCAAGGAAAACCGTGCGATTAATGTCGGTTTGATCCGACGGCCCACGTTCACTTGAGGGGGCTATATAAGCAGGACCCCTGGCCCCTGGAGGAGGCACTCCCTCATTCTCAATTCCTCAAACCCTAATCTCAGGAGGAGAGTCTCTGATCAAGCCCTAGAGCCACCACATCAACTAGATCTCTAGTATAGCATAGCTACATAGGATTAGAACTAGAAGGAGTCAATCTTCGATTGGTTTCCGGATTTGTCAAGAGGATTCTTGGTAATTCCTTTACTGTTCTTCATTGTTCATCTTTGTTCTTCAATATTATGAATACAACTTTGTTCTATTTCAATATATTGATTATGACTATGCTCTACTTGTTTACGTTTGCGATTATATTGTTCTTAGTTTATCGTAGTTATACGCTTGGCTTAGTTAGATTGGAATTATATACATGTTTAGGATCGTATAGCGTTTATCCATCGGATCCATGGGTAAATGATAAATATTGTGTAGGCGTGGTGCTTAGACCATATTTATCTGCGATTGCACCTTATATGCCGGATCGTGGGGTGGTCCGCGATGGTGACAGCTTCGTTGGTTCTTATATAGTCCCCCTCCCGTGTGTAAGGCAGGCAGAGCAACATTATTACGGGGGAGTGATTGCTATGTTTCTCATCTTCCTTGATAATATCACTATGCATGGGCGTAGTCCTTTCTCGCAATGATTGCCAAGTGTACTTGCACTAACTATGATATGCTAGACTTTATAGTTAAGAATAACTTAGGAAATATCCTTGTAGTTCATCCTAATACCATGCTAATGACTTGCTAGAATATCTGTTGAGGTGCTTATCATTATTATATGTGGCTAGCTGATCAGATTAATTATCTTTGTCACCATTCATACTTTATCTATATTTTATGTGACACTTACCCCTGTATGCAAGAGATAGATGAATGCTCTCACTTATACATGCAATGATTGATACTCATTCCTATATTCCATTCCATAATCAACATTGATGTTAGTAATCCCTTCCCAGTGGTAAAAATATAAATAACAATACCTGGAATACTTCCCGGTTAAAATGCTACATCGGTATTAATCTGTGCGCTTGCAGATCTTATTTATTATTTATTTAGAAGAGCAGTTGCATATTTCAATACCGCGTCTCTCATGTCATGCTGGGGATGACAACTTGGCTTAAGTGGCATGAGGGATAGGTTCGGCATTTTTGGCGCCGTTATCAGAATTAGAAAACTAAGTCTACTTTTGGTAATGACGTTAAGAATGCCCAACAAGCATTTTTGGCGCCGTTGCCGGGGAAGGTTGATTTACTAACAAGGAATGAATACGGAATTTGAGTCATCATTCGCATCATTAAGTGATTGAGATCATCAATTCTCCCATACAGATTTACCCCTGTATTTTTTCCATTCTTATTGTTTTGCAGGGTGATGTATGAATAGAGGACATCTTCCAGAAAATTTTGTTGACAACCCCGAAGCATTAATCAGAGGGGCAAGAGCCAAGCTCAAGAAGTCAACACTTCGACGCAACACTTCATCCAATCCAGAAGACCGCCGAAGTTTCATCCGGAATTTGTCAACAGAGTTCGCAGCCATGGCGAACAAGACGATCCGTGAGTTCTCAGCTCCCACTACGGACAACATCCGCACTGGACCTGCCGCGGCCATCGACAAGAACTTTGAGCTCAAGCCAGGGCTCATCAACATGGTACAAGCCAACCAGTTTTGTGGGAAGCCGCACGAAGATGCAAGTGCTCATCTCCAATACTTCCTGGAGATTTGCAGCACATTCACTTTATTAGATGTTCCCAGAGATGCCATACTACTTCGCCTTTTCCCATTCTCACTATTGGGAAGAGCGAAGCAGTGGTTCTACGTGACGAAGGATAAGAACACTACGTGGGCACTCTGCTCTACGAACTTTCTGGCTAAGTTCTTTCCCATGGGCAAGACCAATGCTCTCCGTGGGAAGATTACAAGTTTTCAGCAACAACATGATGAATCCGTTCCAGAAGCATGGGAGCGCTTTCAAGATTACATCCTAGAATGTCCCCATCATGGAATGGAGAGCTGGCTACTTATGCAGACTTTCTATCATGGGCTCATCACTAGTGCTCGTGAGACCATGGATGCTGCAGCTGGAGGCGCATTTCTATCACTCACCATACCACAAGCTACAGCCCTTGTGGAGAAGATGGCGTCCAACCAAGGTTGGAACGAAGAGAGGACTCAAACACGCAAGAAGGGTGGAGGTATGCACCAGCTCAAGGAGGTAGACATGCTGTCTGCAAAGTTAGACCTACTCATGAAAAAGCTCGATGACAAAGTTGGAGACAAAAGAGAAGTCATGAACGTCTACGACTCTCACATGACTTGTGAGGAATGTGGAGATACTGGACACTCAGGCAATCACTGCCCTGAGATGCTTGAGGATGCAAGGTACATCAACAACAACAACAACTACAACCGTCCTCAACAAAATCAAGGTTGGAATCAACAGAGGCCTAACTACTCAGGTAACTACTCAGGTAATTATCAAGGTAATAACTCTTACAACAAAAATAATAATTTTCCACCCCTGAGAGAGTTAGTGTCTAATCAAGGAAAGCTAATGGATAACTTGTCTAAGAAATTGGCATCCAATGATAAAATACTAGAAAACATAAATAATAGAATGGATAATTTCTCTACTGCCATCAAAAACCAAATTAGCTTTAATAAAATGATTGAATCTCAGTTAAATCAAATAGCTGCTACTGTTCCTGCTACTAACCCCGGTATACCATCACAACCGGAAGGATTAGAATCTGCAAATCTTGTAGACATGTTTGATGCAGGTAACTATTGGAGTAATCCCGCTGTCGGAGTACATAATGACCTTCTGCCAGTCAAGAGAGGCGATCCAGGACGCCCCGTCATCCCGATCTCCATCGGCATGGTGGACTTCCCAGAAGCACTCTGTGACTTTGGCTCCAGCGTCAACATTATGCCCAGGGTACTCTATGAAAAATTCTTTACATATCCTTTATCAGAAACAACTATGTGTTTGCAGCTTGCAGATCGGACACTAAGCTTTCTTAAAGGAATATTAAAGAACATGTGTGTCCGAGTTGGTACCTCGTATGCTCCAGCTGATTTCGTGGTGATAGAGACCGGGTCCGATGAGAGGTCACCAGTTATTCTGAGAAGGCCATTCCTGAACACCTCGGGAGCTGTCATCTATGCCAGCGCTGCAAAGATCAACTTCAACATCAAGGGGAGGAAGGAGACGTTTTCCTTCAAGAACAAGATTACACAAATCCCAGAGCAACCCCAACATGAACCAAGGAAGAGGACCAACAAGAGGAACAAGCAGAACAAGAATAACCAAGGATGGACCGAATCAGCTAAGATGGTCACTGCAGTTCAAGGAGGTCAAGATGGTCGACTCAAGTCGCCCTTCCTGAACAAGAAGGACGACCCAGGTATGCCAAGCATTGAGTGCTCAATCAATGGATACTCCTTTCAGAAGGCGCTCTGCGACACTGGATCAGGCGTCAACATAATGGCCACAGTCACCTATCAGCTCTTGTACGGGACCATGCCCTTAAAACCAACATACACTCAGCTCTAGATGGCAGATCAGACATCCCGAAAGGTCGAAGGTATAGTAACCGATGTCCCTGTTAAAATTAACGATCATTTTGTCCATACAGACTTTCAGGTCATTGACATGGGAGACGACGAGTACGACCCACCCATCATCCTAGGAAGACCGTTCCTAGGCACCGTCAAAGCAATCATCTACATTGGAACCGGAGAAGTCCATATGCATTTCCCCTCTGAGAAGGTACGCCGCTACTTTAATGACCCTAACTATATAGTTGAAGATTCTAAGCAGGTCAGGACAAGAAGAAGGCGACGTAACCGTAACCAAAGGAGGCAAACCATCAAGGACGTATGGGCAGACTATGAAGGAGAGGTCATAAGGCCCGAGGATACACAACAGGAGACCGAAGCACCAAGTCGGGTATGGAAAGTGAAGACAGTTACACAAGAAGAGGAGGCGCTGCCGGAACCACCGTCTACGCCACCCAAATCCCAGGACAACTAAGAAGAAAAGAAGTCCTGTTCGGAGGACTTAAAAACACCGAACGCCGTGCCAAGAGGTAAACTTGGTAGTTATCATTTTCCCTTTAATTATTGCTTAGTTAATCATGTTCATTCTGTCTTAAAAAAATGTTGAAAACAGTAAGCCCCATGTGAGTATGCGAGTGGCATAAAACCCATAAGTACATTCACTGTGGTGGCATAAAAAAAATAAAAAAAAATAATAATATATTTTTTCTGTTCTATAAAAATGAAAATAAAAATAGAGAGTGACATTTATCAAGGAAGCTCAAACATGATAAAGGCTAGATATTTATGCTAACGCTTAATCAAGTTCCACGAAGCTTTGTTGTCTATTTGAGCTCCACAGAATTCAGGAAGACTAGCAGACGGAGGATATCCTAATCGTTGTCAGGGTGCTGCCGACATTCAAATACACCTCTGCACCTGCTAGCTACATCAGAAGAAATTACGTCAAGATCCAGCTTGGGGGAGAGCACCCCCATTTATCCCGATAAGTATTTTTATCTACATTTATACTTATGCTTTATTAAAATAAAAAGATGCATAATCATGAAAACCCAAATAAATATTTTGTGTTTATATATATTTGCTTAGTTTAGTAAATAAATAAAGTAGCTATGCTAAACTGAATCTTGAAAATAAAACTCTAGCATGGATATGATGAATAGTTGCTCTGCCTAATTTTCAAATTTGTTCTCTCTCTAGTTTAGACATAACTGTTATAATTTAAAACTGGCTCTAAACCTGAACTAGTGGGAAGAGAACTTGATCTGAAGTCTAAGTTGTTAGCGGATATGATATGGGAAGGTTGAGCTGCTGTTTATCTGTTCCTAGAGATGCTAGAATTTTGGAGAATTTTATCTTTGAAAATCTTTAAAATGTTGCATGATGAGTTCCTGTATGATGAGAGTTTAAATTCCTACCACAGCTATATATACATGCTTGTTAGAATAAGAGCTGCACTTTTACTACTTACTGCTTATGGGCATTGAGTGTGGTCAAGCTGTGTAGACCCTTAGGAACTTGTCATGTGGTTAAAATCAAGATTCACTTGCACGTTCACTCATACATGCTGCTTCTACTCCGGAAGTACGCATCCACATATATCCACTCATTTCCATCTCCAGATTCACCCAAAATTATTCTACTCCTGACCCGGGAGAGAATAGCCAAAAACATTATCCCATTCCTGTTATTCCCTGTGAAGTTAATGCTCAAGTCATTTCTACTACCACTTGCTATATTTTCAAAAGAGGGAGATTGCTCTATATATATATATATATATATATATATATATATATATATATATATATATATATATATATATATATATATATATATATATATATATATATATATACGAGGAAATAAAAAGGAGCAAGTGCTCGGAACCTCGAAGAAAGAAAAAGTGAGACGAGAGGTAAAAATGGACAAGTGTCCGACAGTTGAATTAGGGGTACAAGATACCCACCTGAGAGAAAAAAGAAAAAAAAATAGAGCATTTCATTCCCCTCAAAAGTTTTAAAAAGCAAGAAAGGTATGTATTCCCTCAAAAAGAGCATTAGACTTTTGTTATCACCATCATCACCATACACCACTCATTCACCACACATGCATATCTTGATTTGACTTATTGACTTGTTTCTCTGGATCCATGGTTTGACTATGCAATAAATGTTCTATGAGTATGTATACTGTATCTCCCACCTATGAGCTCCAGATATCAAAGCCTTATTAGAGTAGGGTGAGAGAGAAGGCAATGTCACTACGCCTTATACCATAAATACCACATACTTTGAGAGAGAAGGCATATACCATTACTGCCTTGGTAAGGATCCAGAAATACCACAAAAGAGAGACCCGAGAAAGTCATACAAGGAATCTCTGAGTTTTATTTGAAAAATTTGCAAAAAACTCCAGAGCTATAGCTGATCAAGAATAAGAGACATGGCGTTTGACTAGACCGTTCTATCTTTTAACCACTCAAGATGCAGGTGACGGTTGCAAGCCCCATGGTGAAAGGTAAAATGAGTAAGTTTTAAGTCTTGACAGTTTACTCTAACTCAGGGATGAGACCTTATTTGAAAGCATATGTACCGTCAACGTTCAAAGGCGTTGCAGCAACTTCTGATCCATAATGAGTCTATCCTTGCTCAGGGACGAGCAAGAGGTAAGCTTGGGGGAGTTTGTTGACGGTCCTTAAGTACCAAATATAGTTATCAAATAAATAAAGAAAAGGATCCAAATGCAACCAACACCTAGACTTAGGGTTTTATCTGACAGAATTCCACGAGTTTTGGTGTTTGTCTGTTTCTGCAGGGGGTTATCAGAAAATACGGAGGAAAGGCCCACACGTCGGGTTTACATAGAGATAATAACGTGTTCACCGATTTTCTATCATCTAGAAGACTCTAGAAGCCACGAGAACGAACGGGAGGCCGAACGGGCCCGGAGGCAGGGCGCCCGCCCTGCTCCCTAGGGCGCCCGCCCTGGCCTGAGAGCCAATCAGGCTCCGTCTCGCGGATTATGCTCCACCGACCTAAGGGATCAAGGAAAACCGTGCGATTAATGTCGGTTTGATCCGACGGCCCACGTTCACTTGAGGGGGCTATATAAGCAGGACCCCTGGCCCCTGGAGGAGGCACTCCCTCATTCTCAATTCCTCAAACCCTAATCTCAGGAGGAGAGTCTCTGATCAAGCCCTAGAGCCACCACATCAACTAGATCTCTAGTATAGCATAGCTACATAGGATTAGAACTAGAAGGAGTCAATCTTCGATTGGTTTCCGGATCTGTCAAGAGGATTCTTGGTAATTCCTTTACTGTTCTTCATTGTTCATCTTTGTTCTTCAATATTATGAATACAACTTTGTTCTATTTCAATATATTGATTATGACTATGCTCTACTTGTTTACGTTTGCGATTATATTGTTCTTAGTTTATCGTAGTTATACGCTTGGCTTAGTTAGATTGGAATTATATACATGTTTAGGATCGTATAGCGTTTATCCATCGGATCCATGGGTAAATGATAAATATTGTGTAGGCGTGGTGCTTAGACCATATTTATCTGCGATTGCACCTTATATGCCGGATCGTGGGGTGGTCCGCGATGGTGACAGCTTCGTTGGTTCTTATATAGTCCCCCTCCCATGTGTAAGGCAGGCAGAGCAACATTATTACGGGGGAGTGATTGCTATGTTTCTCATCTTCCTTGATAATATCACTATGCATGGGCGTAGTCCTTTCTCGCAATGATTGCCAAGTGTACTTGCACTAACTATGATATGCTAGACTTTATAGTTAAGAATAACTTAGGAAATATCCTTGTAGTTCGTCCTAATACCATGCTAATGACTTGCTAGAATATCTGTTGAGGTGCTTATCATTATTATATGTGGCTAGCTGATCAGATTAATTATCTTTGTCACCATTCATACTTTATCTATATTTTATGTGACACTTACCCCTGTATGCAAGAGATAGATGAATGCTCTCACTTATACATGCAATGATTGATACTCATTCCTATATTCCATTCCATAATCAACATTGATGTTAGTAATCCCTTCCCAGTGGTAAAAATATAAATAACGATACCTGGAATACTTCCCGGTTAAAATGCTACATCGGTATTAATCTGTGCGCTTGCAGATCTTATTTATTATTTATTTAGAAGAGCAGTTGCATATTTCAATACCGCGTCTCTCATGTCATGCTGGGGATGACAACTTGGCTTAAGTGGCATGAGGGATAGGTTCGGCATTTTTGGCGCCATTATCAGAATTAGAAAACTAAGTCTACTTTTGGTAATGACGTTAAGAATGCCCAACAGATGTCGATAGTGAAGCAACAAGGCATGGAGGTCTTGTGTGTGGATATCCCCTTTTGTGTCAATTAAGGACTGAAGCATGGAATCCCTCTTGTCATTTTGAGCACATGCCTAACATTTAGCTAGCTGGATAAGTCATTCCGACCACGAAGCCGAGTAGCTCAACTCAGGCCAGACCCCGTTCAGTGGAAGTGCCTACCCTAGAGGTAGTAAGGGTGTGCAGAGAACTAATGGCGTGTGTCCAAGGGCGGGTAACCAGTCCCGAACATCCTGGCAGGTTGGATTCCCTAAGAGTGCGGCACTAATCGAGCCTGTGAATTTGGTTTTTGGGTTGTACCAAAGGTGATCTAAGGCGACAGTTGTTGGTCACCTGGGTTTGTGTTAGGAATAATTCCCCAGCTAGGTAGGAATCGATTCGAGTCGCCGTCTCTCCCGGATAGTGAGAAACTTGACGGAGCTTCTCCATTGTAGTAGCACTAAATGAACTTGATGGTTAAAATGATGATGATGATGGCTTTACTACACCTGATATGGTTATTAATGTTTGTATCTTAATCAAGTGATTGCTCTAGTACAGGTGCTAATCTAGATGATAAGTTAATATTACTAACCTGCTGCTAAGAAAGGAAATGTTACTTCTCTGTTACATAAGCTTTTCTGCAAAATGTTGTCAAGCGAGCTCCACTTATATATTAGCCTTGCATACTCCTTGGTGTCACTTTATTTTTGGTTTATGATGGGTAAGTCTAGCTGAGTACCCTCGTACTCAGGGTTTATCCCACCATGTTGTAGGTGCAGTTCTCGGCCTGAAGAAGATGGTGGCTAACCGCCGGTGGGCCTGGTGACTCTGTATTCATTTCTCATCTATATGCTTCTGCTACAGGATGTCACTTATGCTAGCAATGTATTTGAAACTTATATTACTGTAATTATTTTAAGCTATGTTATTTTCACAAATCGGTTTTGAAATCCAAACTTGTATTACTATTTGTGAACTCTTTGGAATATTATTTCTGCTGCAACTCCATGTATGCGATGTGTATTTGCTTAATCTATTATAGTCTTGGTTGTGAAGTGGATTTACCGAGGTCCTTCGTAACACTTAGCGGACTACCAGGTTTATATAAGTGCAAGTATGTGCATGTCAACGTGTTAAACGTGGACAGTCGTACTTGAACTTGTATAAATTGGGCGGTTCTGTCACATGAATTTCATAAGAAGCTATAAAAACTATGCAAGTAGAACATTTTACTGATGGGCAGCAACCAATTACTAGTGTTGATGTTGTTTGCAAGGTCCACTGTGCCCACCAGGGCAAGGCCCCCTCCCAAGGAAGCGGCAACAACCTTTTTTTGAAGAATGCTGGTATCCAGACAAGCTCCACCAGAACAGAGACATTGAAGAAGAGAATGCTTTGGGAATAGCTTGCTGCTGAATAGGAAAGTTCCGCTACCTTCATCGATCAAGTGGATGAACTGAAGAGGAAGACAAAAAAGACTGGAAGAGAGCTTAAGGAATACAAGAAACGGCAATAGGAGTACAACAATCTCCGTGAACTATGCACGCGCATCATCTCTTCTAGTAATTCTCAGTCTTCAACTCTTACGGCTTGATGCAATGAACATTCATGGTTTGATGTGTGGACTCTTGTGTTGGTTTGATATGTGGACTCTTATGCCTATTTAATGTGGAGATACTCTATCAGTGGTTCACTACTGACGTGTGTAATGTAAATTGTTGTTATTTGATTACCAGGCTAAATAGTTATGTAGTCAGTCTATGCAGTAGTGATAATCTCGAATTATTTCTATGACGAATTAATTGTACTCCACATGGTAGGACCAGGACAGGCCACGTGATCAAATAAAAATACAACACGTGGACGAACCAGTACACGACATGTGAATTGGCCAGGGCACGACACATGGGCTATTGAAAATCCGGCACGTGGAAGGAAATGGTCAAGCGACGTGGACGTATTAAAATATGACATGTGGATGGACAGCATAGTGACACATGGTCAAATAAGAAACTGACATGTGGACCAATAAAAATATGACACATGGTTCAATGAAGAAGTGACACATGATCCAACGACAACATGACATATGTGCTAGTAGAAAACTAACATGTGGAACAACAGGAAATGACACGTGGTCCAATAAGAACCTAAAACGTGCAAGAACCAGAGATGGCCACGTTGTGCAATAAGAAGGTGACACATACCCGAACTATCTCCAATGCAACCGGCTATAGCATGTACATGTGGAAAGCATCTCCAACGGAAGCGCCCACCAGCATGGCAACCTCCTACCACGCATGCCAAAGTCGTTCTATGACGATTTGGTTTTTGTCACAGATCAAGACACTTCTATGATAATTCAGTTAGATTCGTCATAGATATGCAAGAGTGACGCGACTTCTATGACGAACCAATTTTCGTTATAAATGTGTCAAAAAAACTGAAATAATGACAAATTTGGCTTCTTCAGTGACGATAGTAATTCGTCATAAAAGTGGATATTCCTACTAATGTAACTAGTATTTCTCCATCATACTAACTCCAAATGTGATTATTTTTTTCCTAAATGTTTCTAAAGTCAAGCTCTATCAATCTATTTGGGTCATCTTGTCACGTGACTTTGTTTGAAAAATTCAAATTTTGAATTTAAAAAATATGGAAACTTAAAACAACATATTGAAAAAGCATATTATTTTAAATCAAAAAGTCATGAACATAAAAGTTGTACAACTCATCAAGATCTATAACTTTTATTTTGGTCATCTTTCCATGTGACTTTTTTTGAACAATTCAAAACTTGAATTTCAAGAAATAACAACTTCAAACAACATTTTGGAACACCAAATGATTGGAATTGAAAAGTCATGAAAATAAAAGTTGTAGTACTCATCAAGATCTACAACTTTTATTTTGATTACGGACAATGCGTTAGTACACATTGTTCACAAATTGACATATCCTCATATAGAGATTTAAGAATTTGTGTACAATGTTTAATACCACTTTGTCGGATGAAAAAAATGACCAAAATAAAAGTTGTAGATCTTGATGAGTTCTACAACTTTTATATTCATGACTTTTTGTGCTGAAATCATTTAGTGTTTCAAAATCTTATTTGTAGTTGTTATTTTTTTAAATTCAAAATTTAAATTGTTCAAACAAAGTCACATGAAAAGATTGCCAAAATAATAGCTATAAGAACACAATAATTGATAGAGCGTGATTTTAGAAACTTTTAGGAAAAAGAACCATCCAATTTGGAGTTCATATGAGTTATATAAACTAGTTTCTAATTTTATTCACGCATTATAAAGTGAAAAACTACTATTCTTATATTCTTATGATTCCTAAGATGAACTTCAAAAGCAGGTGATGTAAGGGGCGCATTACCTAATAGACTTATAGATATAGGCTAAAGTGCAACTACTAACTGCAAGGTTGGTGTAGCTCAGTGGTGGAGCCAAAACTTACCTTTCTAATGGTCACTAGTTCAAATCCCGCTTGAATCACCTTTTTGACTTTTTTTAGATGGCCAATGCCATATATCTATATATATAAACCGAATGCACGAAATATGACACAATGTCTTCAATCCTAGTGGTGAGTCCATAGTTGTTGCTTTTTTTTAGATGGTCGACGCCACATATATCTATATATAAACCGAATGCACAAAATATGACACAATATGTCTTCCATCCTAGTGGTGAGTCCATAGCTGCTGTGGAAGGTCGTGGATTCAAGCCCCTTTGTAGCTTCGTTTTTTAGTTTTTCTCCTTAATTTTTTTATCTTATTTCCTATTATTTTTTACAGCGCAAAATAATTTCAAATTCAAAAATCATCAAAAGCAATGTTGTACAACTCAATGATATCTACAATCATTTTGTCATACAAGTTTGTTTGAACAATAAAAAATTAAATTTCAAAATTAAGAACTTTGAACGGAATTTTGGTGTCACACCCGGTTTTCTAAAGAACAAAACCAGGCTAATCATATGTGTGCCCAGGAAGTCCACACATATGCCAGAATGAAAAAGTATCAGAAACAATGTTATTATATAACATAGACATAGCTATATTAAACACTTACATCAGAGTATCGCGGAACGGTGACTAAACTTCAGGCTCCATTCTTCTCAGGGACGGCTAACTGGGGGTAACATATGCCTAGCACCTCTACTAGTCTTCTGGAAACTCCACTACACCTTTGTCCTTCTTCCGAGTAGCATCTTACTACACACTGGAGTGTGGGAGAAATAGCAAGAGTGAGTCCATGTCGAACTCAACAAGTATAACACAGGATTCATGAGGCACAAAAGGCTAGACACTGTTTGACTGCGTTTAGCTTTTAATCATCATATAATTAGCAATTGTGTAGCATCAAGGTAATTCTCTTCCCGTTAATGAACCAATGATCAATTGTAATAGGATAATGAATAGCATTAACATGAGCATAATAATAATCAACAGTAATTAATCATGATATAACAATGGTGATCAACTATTCCGTAAGAATCCCCAAGGCCGCTCGTATCCGTGAGCACGGCTAGTATACCAGTTTTTAACTCTGCGCAGAGGTGTACACTTTCACTGTGAGTCATGATTTCCAAATGTATGGGTTAATTACTCCCAAAACACTGAAAATCATATAAAGTCATTCAAAAGTTTGTCTAACAAGTTAGGGCCATTAGATTCACTCGGCAGGCAGATGTAGAACACCCCTTCCCAGTGGCACAACAACTCGCAGCCTATACACACTAAGGACAGGGGCTCGCCCTACACCCAACGTGGCAAGCCATTCTTACGCCATTTAAGGTAACCACTAACAAGCTAGAAAAGGTCTCTTGAACAACTAGAGCCAGAGCCATATAGCCCTCACAGCTGTACTGTATGTCTCGGTTATCACTTACAGGTAAGTCCTTATGGAGAGTAACTAGAGCATCAAAATAACCCACATGCTCTAGCCCCCTTTCAATAGGAATAAAATCATCTTAATTGGTTGATTGGATAATCCATTAGTCAAATTACAAGATCATTGTTCATAATTAAGCACTAGCAATAGCTACTCAAATGCATAACCCATAGGTGGTAAGGAAACAAGATATCAATAGCTAAGTTATAATCTCTATGGTTGTCAAGGAGGACACAAGCATATGTATGATAATTTCAGTGAATAGGTAACAAGGATAGTCCCATGTTATACTTGCCTTGCTCAAAGCTCTCTAGATAACACTGCTAATCTGGCTCAAAGTAATACTCCTGATCGTCCAGAAACTGCTCACCTTCTATACTCGACCATCAATCAACAACACGCATGCATCCAATCAAACATACATGAAGCAAACAAAGAAATATAATTAGAACAGTACACCAACAGTAACAAAACAGTAATAAAAGTTCATAAAACTCTTCTACACGTTCCTACGATCACACAGACGTAAAGACAACCAAATTCGGAGTTAAAACGTGAAAGTTATGAATTTTCTAAGATTTCCTATAGATGAATAAATACTTAATTATAAACTCGAAAATTAAATTGTCAAAACTGACTGTACAACTACACTAACATGTAGAGCTCACAAATACGAACCAAACGCAACTTGAACGGATCAAATCGGAGTTAAAACGAAGATTTTATGACCAAAACAATTCTAGTGGCAAAACTGTAAATATCTGAAAACGTATTTTTGATTTACCGCGAGATATTACGCTTTCGAAACACGAATACACGTTTCAGATAATACGTTTAGGACGGCGGGTTATATAATCCAAAAACCCAGGGGCTCTTTATAAATTTTACCCCGCGAAGGGGTAAGTTCTAATCTTGGCCGTTGAGCCAAGATCGGACGGTCACCATTCATTCCAGGAGAGAGAAGAGAATTGAGCCGGCCATCTACCCCAACTCCGGCTGGCTGGCGCTATGGCCGATGCCATGGGCTCGCCGGAGAACTTCGGCCCCGCCTTTTCCGACCACCACTCAACCCGCCACCAACTCCAATCGAAAGAGGAAACAAACCCGAGCTATTCTAAGCGGTTTTGGTGTGCTATGACTAACCGAGGAGAGAGCGCGGCAAGAGGAGAGATAGTGGCGCCATTGCCGACCGACTGTGAACTTCAAAAACCTACTTCGAAGCCTCTCCAACCAAAAAGAAAGCACCAGAAGATAGAGGAGACGAGTGCGGACTCACCCACGCGAAGAATTTGACCTCTGGTCCACCCGAAAGCACCCCAACCGAACAACCGCCGTGCTCCAACTACCTCAAGCCCTAGACCTCAATTTCTCATGGTGGAACTCACGGTTTAGATGAAAAACAGAAATAGGAGGGTCATGGCTTCCTATTTGTAGCTTCAAGTCGCCGTATTTGGGTAGGAAATCCCAAAAATCGTGAGATCGGGCGACATTGTTCACTTCGGTTCGGAGTCCGGCTCATCCACGGGAGGTTGAAGGCAACTGACGATCGGCCCCCACCTGTCAGCGACCAAGAAGAGAGAGGGGAAGCGCGGCTGTCGCGGCGCTGGGCTGGCCCAGAAGCATGCGGGGGGAGAGGGCGCGACGGCCTCGGCCCGATTTGCGGCCCAGGACGCGCACAGGAGAGCAGGCCGACCCGACGGCCTTCGGGCCGCCCGGAAGAAGGTAAATGATTCTCTTTTTTTCTTTTCTTCTTTCTTTTCTTTATTTGCTTGTTTTCAAACTATTCCAAATAAAATTTTCCAAGCCAAATCAAAATAAAATAAATCCACTCCACAAAAGAAAATAAATGCAACAGCATGAATGCAACACCAAATATTTTTGAAATTTTAATTTCCCATTAAATGTTATTTAAATTATTTGAAACCCATTAATTCTAAAATTTGGAATTTTTGGGTGTTACAAATTCTACCCCCCTTAAAAGAATCTTGTCCTCGAGATTGGACTGCTTACTCAAACAACTGCGGATATGATTTCCTCAATTCATCATCTCTTTCCTAAGTTGCCTCTGCCTCTGAATATCGATTCCACTATACTTTGCACATCTTAGTACTATCAGGATGAATAGAATAAGCTGACTCATGAGCTTCACAAAGAATTGCCTGTCTAACAGATTGATCCTCAGGTACACACAGCCTCTTTCCAAACCACAAAATCCCATTATCATCCATTCAAAACCCTGATGACTTACCAATCACTATATCTTCCGCTATTTTCTTTAATTCCTCATCCTTCAACTGACCCTTGTAAATTTCTTGCTCTAAGGTAGGTTCTATCACTAATTCCATTGTATTAGTAACAATTCCCAAATTCAAATATTCAAATTCAGCACATAGCTCACTAGTCATAGACAACGTCCGTATCTCATTGGCATAACTTTTCCTGCTAAGAGCATCAGCTACTACATTGGCCTTACCAGGATGATAGTGTATCTTGATATCATAATCCTTAATTAATTCTAACCATCTACGTTGCCTCAGATTCAGATCAGACTGAGTGAAAATATACTTCAAACTCTTATGATCGGTGTATATATCACTCTTTTGCCCAATCAAATAGTGTCTCCAAATCTTCAAAGCATGAACTACAGCTGCTAACTTCAAATCATGCATAGGATAATTCAACTCATGCTTTCTCAACTGTCTAGATGCATAAGCAACAACTCTGCCTTCTTGCATAAGAACACATCCCAAACCTTGACGAGAAGCATCACAATAAATAGAAAACTTCTTACTGAAATCTGGCAAAACCAAAATAGGCGCTGTAGTCAATCTCTTCTTCAATTCTTCAAAACTAGCTTGACATTTATCAGACCACACAAACTTGGCATTCTTCTCTAACAGAGATGTCATTGGTTTAGCAAGTTTAGAAAACCCTTCAATGAACCGTCTGTAATATCCAGCTAAACCCAAGAAACTACGAATCTCACTAACATCAGTAGGTGGTTTCCAATTCAATACATCCTTTACTTTGCCTGGATCCACTGATATTCCTCCATTAGAAACAATATGACCAAGGAAAGAAACTTCCTTCAGCCAAAACTCACATTTACTTCGCTTAGCATATAATTTATGCTCTCTAAGTTTCTGCAATACCAACCTTAAATGTTCAGCACGCTCTTTCTCCGTCTTAGAAAATACCAGTATATCATCAATAAACACCACCACAAACTTATCCAGATATTCCATGAACACCTTATTCATCATGTACATAAAGTAGGCAGGTGCATTGGTCAAACCAAATGACATAACAGTATACTCATACAACCCATACCTCGTAGTAAAAGCTGTCTTTGGAATATCAGAGGCACGGATCTTGAACTGATGATAACCAGAACGTAAATCAATCTTAGAGAACACATAAGCACCTCTCAACTGATCAAACAAATCATCAATCCTGGGCAAAGGGTACTTATTCTTGATAGTTACCTCATTTAGTGACCGATAATCAACACACATCCTCTGACCACCATCTTTCTTATCAACAAAAATAACTGGTGCACCCCAAGGTGAAGAACTAGGATGAATAAAACCTTTATCTTGTAGTTCTTTAATTTGTTTCTTAAGTTCTTCTAATTCATCTACTCCCATTCTATATGGTCGTTTGGCTATAGGTGCAGTTCCAGGTAATAATTCAATAAGAAATTCAATGTCTCGGTCAGGTGGCATACCTGGCAAATCATCAGGAAAGACATTCGGAAACTCCTCAATAACTGAATTCTCTTTGATAGCATCTTCAAGCTGATTCACCAAAGCGGTTGGCTGCTTCTGCACTGCTACATCCACGTTGATTTTATCTCTATTAGGTGCAGTCACAACTACCACTTTCTGCTGACACTGAATCTCTGCCTGATTTTGTTTCATCCAGTCCATACCCAAGATCACATCAATACCCGATGTCCTCAGCACTATAGGAGTTATTTTAAACTCTACCCCCCTTAAAATCATACTAACTGGAAGACAATGATTATTGGTTTGCATGGTACCTCCAGGTGAGTTTACTAAGAGGGGTTCTTTCATGCAAGCTTGGGTATACTATGCATTTTAACAAAAAAGTGAGAAATGAATGTATGAGATGCTCCAGAGTAAAAAAGAACGGTTGCAGGAGTGGAATGTACATTGAACGTACCGATCATAACTTCTGGTGCCTCATGAACAGTATCAGAAGACATGTGATTCACTCTTCCAGTACCGAATTGCCTCTGGATGCTTTTCTGGCTCTGAGGAGTATGCTGGTTCTGCTTTTCAGGACAATGGTAAGACATATGTCCCTCTTTACCACAGACGTAGCATCTAGTAGGCGTGTTGGGAGCACTGTTCTTCATTGGAGTGGCATTGGGATTTCCAGTGCGAGGAGTCTGTTGTCCATTCTGCTGATACTGTTGACGCTGCTGGTATGAAGAATGTTGCTGAGACTGATTATTTTGCCAATTCTGAGACCACTTCTGATTTGGATTGCGATTCCACTGGCTAACTGGTCCTTTAAACTTCTGATGAAAACCATGCTGAGAATTAGTACGCTGACGGTTATTGCTTCCTGAGCTTTGTCCTTTCATCTTTCTCTTCCTATCCATCTCCCTGCGCTCATTATCAAGTACAATAGCTTTATTCACAAGCTCTTGAAAACTGGCATAGTTATTACCCTTCAGCTGCAGACAAAGATCATAATAAATCCCTTTTAGGAAAAGATGCTGCCTGTCTGCATCTTCCCTCACTTCATTAGGAGCATAGCGAGCCAACTGCGTGAACTTGTCATGATACTCACTAACGCTCATCTGTCCCATCCTGAGATTTCTGAATTCTTCCTGCTTCAACTCAATTATACCCTCAGGAATATGATGAGCTCGGAAATCTCTGACAAACTCATTCCAAGTAATAGGAGGAGCGTTGTTAGGACGTGCAGTTTGATACGACTCCCACCAAGTCTGTGCTGTCCCTTGTAACTGACCAGATGCGAATAACACCTTTTCCATATCATTGCGTTGAGCGATGTTCAACTGTTTCTCAACTGCTCTCACCCAGTCATCCACCTCCAAAGGATCAGCAGCATGAGAAAACACTGGAGGGCGTCCCTTCAAAAATTCTCCGCGTTTGTCTCTCACTTGAACAGGTGGTGGTCCTCCTGCAGGGGGATTGTTCTGCATGTGCTGCATGAACATCTGCATCATCTGATTCTGAGTATGCATAAGTTTCTCTATAGTAATAGGTGGGTTAGCACCTCCATCACCCCTGCCACGACCTCTGCCTGACATCTATTTTCAAAACACAGAAAATGAAGTTCAGTATGATCCAAGATGATGTATTCAACAGATAAGCAAAATCTGATTTCTCTGGGCGAATTCCAATTTCAGCAACTCAGTAAAACTACCATATCTCGAGTTACAGACGTCCAAATCAGATGATCTTTACATGGTTGGAAAGCTTACAAAATTATCTACAACTTTTATTCACAACACTTTTTCTGATTCTGTCAATAAATTAGTCAAAAACTGAACTTTACCGAAACTATTTCAGAATTCCAGACTGCGCAGTGACCCCAACTTGGAACAGGTATATCTCTTAGCTCACAATAGATAATAAGATGATTCTTGCGGGGTTGGAAAGGTACAGAAGTCTATTTATTCCCAGTAAAATTTCTTAAATTTCTCATTAACGGATTTTAAGTTATTTCTAAAACATCCCAAACTGATCTAGAAATCAGCAAAGGACAGAACTAAGTTTACCTCACACCCAACTAATATATTCTTGATCAATCTTAATATTCTTAACCATGGAACTTGTAGGCATGTCTACAAAACTCCAGCACACATTACAAAGATCCAAATCACACATTATCATAATAACAATCCATCAATCACACAATTGTTCACACCACAAACTGACTCTCAAAACAACCAAACTCAAAATTGACTCGCAACTACTATCATTCTTATTACATAGGGATTTTCCTAATCCTAATTAAGCTTCTCATAAATCTTAGAACGGCCTAACTCCGCCCTTAATTGGTCGATCTCCTTATAGGCTTGCTCCTTAAGCTCTTTTTCCTTTAGCAACTCATCCTTCAAATCCACCTCATGGAGAGCCAATTCACGAACCAGTCCCACTGTAGCTTGTAAAGTCAAGGATGAATCATCTGCAAGCGGCACGATCCAGACACCCTTGTCATGTAAGAAACAAGGAAAATGCCGGAGTGCACCCTGTAATGTCTTGTCCGAGCGTAGACCATGGTAGTAAATGAACGCATTGTAGGCGACATCCTCCATGCTTGTTTCTACGGTTGCCCAGCTCACTCGGGTAATGAACTTTGACTCCACCTTAGACTCCTTAGTGGTAGGATCCCTTGTCTTGACCCATAGCTCCGTTTCCCAATAGGAATCCATCCATGGATGACTATACTCCGCACTGCGATACTCCAACGTAGCTTCCCAATCATAATAGTAGTTGTCCAAGGTTCTTGTCAACATGTCATGGAAGAAAGCATCAGCTGTAGGAACCATGATCTGAAACTTCGTGGTCCACCCCATAGCTACATCCTCCATTGGTGTGTCACCAACTCTTGATTCAGCATCAGATAACTCTTGGTCACCATCTACATGGGGCTCCTGGGGTTTGAAACGGGCAACGTACTGTGCAGCTGACAGACGGGGATGAGGAGGCATCTACAAGATTTAGACATAGATTAGATAGAATCAATGTATTTTCGCAATAGAATAAAGTAGAGGAAGCAGAAAAATTTAGTAATTAACAAGGTGAAAGGAATAAGCATGAAATAAGTGAAATATGGATGCTAATAACGGCCACTCTAACTAGGCTTGCGTCCTACAGTCAACACTGTCACACCTTGTTTTCTAAAGAACAAAACCAGGCTAATCATATGTGTGCCTAGGAAGTCCACACATATGCCAGAATGAAAAAGTATTAGAAACAATGTTATTATATAACATAGACATAGCTATATTAAACACTTACATCAGAGTATCGCGGAACGGTGACTAAACTTCAGGCTCCATTCTTCTCAGGGACGGCTGACTGGGGGTAACATATGCCTAGCACCTCTACTAGTCTTCTGGAAACTCCACTACACCTTTGTCCTTCTTCCGAGTAGCATCTTACTACACACTGGAGTGTGGGAGAAATAGCAAGAGTGAGTCCATGTCGAACTCAACAAGTATAACACAGGGTTCATGAGGCACAAAAGGCTAGACACTGTTTGACTGCGTTTAGCTTTTAATCATCATATAATTAGCAATTGTGTAGCATCAAGGTAATTCTCTTCCCGTTAATGAACCAATGATCAATTGTAATAGGATAATGAATAGCATTAACATGAGCATAATAATAATAAACAGTAATTAATCATGATATAACAATGGTGATCAACTATTCCGTAAGAATCCCCAAGGCCGCTCGTATCCGTGAGCACGGCTAGTATACCAGTTTTTAACTCTACGCAGAGGTGTACACTTTCACTATGAGTCATGACTTCCAAATGTATGGGTTAATTACTCCCAAAACACTAAAAATCATATAAAGTCATTCAAAAGTTTGTCTAACAAGTTAGGGCCATTAGATTCACTCGGCAGGTAGATGTAGAACCCCCCTTCCCAGTGGCACAACAACTCGCAGCCTATACACACTAACGATAGGGGCTCGCCCTACACCCAACGTGGCAAGCCATTCTTACGCCATTTAAGGTAACTACTAACAAGCTAGAAAAGGTCTCTTGAACAACTAGAGCCAAAGCCATATAGCCCTCACAGCTGTACTGTATGTCCCGGTTATCACTTACAGGTAAGTCCTTATGGAGAGTAACTAGAGCATCAAAATAACCCACATGCTCTAGCCCCCTTTCAACAGTAATAAAATCATCTTAATTGGTTGATTGCATAATCCATTAGTCAAATTACAAGATCATTGTTCATAATTAAGCACTAGCAATAGCTACCCAAATGCATAACCCATAGGTGGCAAGGAAACAAGATATCAATAGCTAAGTTATAATCTCTATGGTTGTCAAGGAGGACACATGCATATGTATGATAATTTCAGTGAATAGGTAACAAGGATAGTCCCGTGTTATACTTGCCTTGCTCAAAGCTCTCTGGATAACACTGCTGATCTAGCTCAAAGTAATACTCCTGATCGTCCAGAAACTGCTCACCTTCTATACTCGACCATCAATCAACAACACGCATGCATCCAATCAAACATACACGAAGCAAACAAAGAAATATAATTAGAACAGTACACCAACAGTAACAAAACAGTAATAAAAGTTCATAAAACTCTTCTACACGTTCCTACGATCACACAGACGTAAAGACCACCAAATTCGGAGTTAAAACGTGAAAGTTATGAATTTTCTAAGATTTCCTATAGATAAATAAATACTTAATTATAAACTCGAAAATTAAATTGTCAAAACTGACTGTACAACTACACTAACATGTAGAGCTCGCAAATACGAACCTAACGCAACTTGAACGGATCAAATCGGAGTTAAAACGAAGATTTTATGACCAAAACAATCCTAGTGGCAAAACTGTAAATATCTGAAAACGTATTTTTGATTTACCGCGAGAGATTACGCTTTCAAAACACGAATACACATTTCGGATAATACATTTAGGACGGCGGGTTATATAATCCAAAAACCCAGGGGCTCTTTATAAATTTTACCCCGCGAAGGGGTAAGTTCTAATCTTGGTCGTTGAGCCAAGATCGGACGGTCACCATTCATTCCAGGAGAGAGAAGGGAATTGAGGCGGCCATCTACCCCAACTCCGGCCGGCCGGCGCCATGGCCGACGCCATGGGCTCACCGGAGAACTTCGGCCCCGCCTTTTCCGACCACCACTCAACCCGCCACCAACTCCAATCGAAAGAGGAAACAAACCCGAGCTATTCTAAGAGGTTTTGGTGCGCTATGACTAACCGAGGAGAGAGCGCGGCAAGAGGAGAGACGGTGGCGCCATTGCCGACCGACTGTGAACTTCAAAAACCTACTTCGAAGCCTCTCCAACCAAAAAGAAAGCACCAGAAGATAGAGGAGACGAGTGCGGACTCACCCACGCGAAGAATTTGACCTCCAGTCCACCCGAAAGCACCCCAACCGAACAACCGCCGTGCTCCAACTACCTCAAGCCCTAGACCTCGATTTCTTGTGGTGGAACTCACGGTTTAGATGAAAAACGGAAAGAGGAGGGTCACGGCTTCCTATTTGTAGCTTCAAGTCGCCGTATTCAGGTAGGAAATCCTGGAAATCGCGAGATCGGGCGACGTTGTTCACTTCGGTTCGGAGTCCGGCTCATCCACGGGAGGTTGAAGACAACTGATGATCGGCCCCCACCTGTCAGCGACCAAGAAGAGAGAGGGGAAGCGTGGCTGTCGCGGCGCTGGGACGGCCCAGAAGCATGCGGGGGGGGGGGGGGGAGAGGGCGCGACGGCCTCGGCCCGATTTGCGGCCCAGGACGCGCACAGGAGAGCAGGCCGACCCGACGGCCTTCGGGCCGCCCGGAAGAAGGTAAATGATTCTCTTTTTTTTCTTTTCTTCTTTCTTTTCTTTATTTGCTTGTTTTCAAACTATTCCAAATAAAATTTTCCAAGCCAAATCAAAATAAAATAAATCCACTCCACAAAAGAAAATAAATGCAACAGCATGAATGCAACACCAAATATTTTTTAAATTTTAATTTCCCATTAAATGTTATTTAAATTATTTGAAACCCATTAATTCTAAAATTTGGAATTTTTGGGTGTTACATTTGGGGTAGTAAATTATCTTAAATGAAAAAGTTGTCAACAACAAATTCGTACAACTCATCGAGATATACAACTTTTAGTTTGGTTATTTCTCCATCCGACTTTGTTTGAACAATTTGAAATTTGAAATTCAAATTTGAGAACTTTAAATAGAATTTTGAGATAGTAACTAATTCCAAATGAAAACATCATCAACAACAAACTTGTAGAAATCACTGAGATCTATAAATTTGGTTCTGGTCATTTCTTCATCCGAGTTCGTTTGAGTAATTCAAAATTCAAATTTTAGAATATGAGAAATTTAAAAAGAATTTTAGGAGAGCAAATTATTTCAAATGAAAATTTTGTCATCAATAAAGTTATAGAACTCATCAGTTGTACAACTTTTGTTTTGGTCATTTCTCCATCTGACTTTGTTCGAACAATTCAAAATTTGAATTTTGAAATATAAGAACTTAGGGAGGCCACAAATGAACTGTGATGTTTAGACATCGTCACAAAGCTAGCACATCATTTTCAAACCGTCATAGCACCGTCATAGATTTTGTATGCGATGACAGTTTCAGAAACCGTCATGTATTAACAGGATTCTTGTAGTGGCCCCAAACACGCTATGTTTGATCAAGATCAAGATAAAACGGCCGATAAACGGGATCTAACATCAAAAGTAGGATTTTGGCATAAAATAATACACAAACGATAGATCAAAAGATGAAGACTGAGAAATCTTTAATCTAGATCGAGCAATTGCTGATATTATGTTGAATAGTAAACTACTTAACACAATATTGATAACTAATCTATACCACTACTTGTGAGAGGTCGACCAGACCGTTGTAGCCTTACAAATAACAATATAGATTGATAACTAACTTATACCAAACTAGCAAGAGGTCAGTCGGACCAATGCAGCCTTACAAGCAAAGTATAAGTTGTGACGGTACTTACAATAAACCAGAGGTCGGCTGGACCGTTGCAACCCTACTTGCTAAAGAACTCGCTGAAATCTACTCTACTCCTACTCCTAAGGGTGGCACGGGGCCAAAAAAAAGTAAAGGTACTATTTTGATTGATGTGGTGATTCATCTTACAATAGCCGCGGTTCAATTTTATACCCAAGGCTTGACTACGAGTCCTGGTCAAATAAGACCGGTTACAAAACTTGGTAAAGAGAACAAAAGGCTTTCTAAATTATGATAACTTGGACCTCAATCTTTCCTTTCTATGAGGTCCGACGCATCTTCTTGCTTCGTGTCATGCTGCTTCTGCCGATAGGGCCCACTCCTTAGAGATGACGACATCACCTTATTCAATGATTCTGATGGTAGTTCGGTTAGTCGATCTTGCTGGATATCTTGGCTTTCCTTGATAAATCCCGAAACTCAGGCCCTTCACATCCGAACCAAATTTCGGTGTCAACACATGCCTCCTAATTTTGGGATAAAATGATTTTATTCCAAAATTATCCTTTGTGGGTGTGGTATGTGCTTTGTCTCCCTAGCTTAGTTATTCCATCTTCTCTCTTCCTTTCTTGTGTTTGCTGACTATCACAGCCCTTGCCCTACCAACGGCAACCAACAATGTTCTAGAGGCATTCATAGACCCTCTCCATTTAACCATGCATGATTTCTAATCCTGAAGGTCATCATGGAAACACAGGCTGTCACGCTTTGATCGATTCCAAGAGCAAGAAAGCATAAGAATCCAGGGACACTAGCTGAGTATCATTGCTTCTGCTGTCCCCATTCTTTCCAACAACCATCGGTATCCTATCAATAAATTGTGTGGCAACTTGCTGGACCAGGCGGCAGGCACGTTGCTGGCTATCTATGAAGAAACAACCGACGACCAGCACTCGTTGACTCAACCCAATGCCATAACTGGAGCGAGTTCCTTCCTCCATTTGCTACAAGTTTGAACTTAGTTAATCAGGTCAATCCCTCGCTACTCAAGGAACGAGTAAAACGTGTTCTGTGCATCCCACCAAGAGAAACCAAAATATCCTTAAGGACTAGCTTTATCCACCTTAACTTGGGTGTAATTAACTTCTTTGACCCTTTTTGCAGATCTCATTTATCTATTTCATTGGCCCTTTTGATCAAGGACAAGATGAAGATCATGATGTTCACCAGTCCCGATGGTGATTATTAGATCATACCTTTCCTTTCCCTTACTCTTTGTTACTAATTTTCCAAACCCCTCCTCTTTCCCTAATGTCAAACGCAAGCACATTCTCCAAGGCAGGGTGATGTCAGCCCGTTAGTTGCGGAGGGAGTCACGAAGAAATCATCCAACGAATGTCATCAAGGATCACCTCCAACTCATGCTCATAGCTAATCTTTCACATTCCTTGAATTTGGCTGATACCACACTCTACTGTGCACAAATTCTTCTACCATCACCAACCGTTGCACCAGTGATCGACTTTCGGGCCGGTCGCCTTTGTTAATAAGATCTCAAGCTTTGTCCATCAACCGAGCTAGCTTTTAGTCGACTAAACTTTAGTTGATTAACTCCAGGACCTACCTCTGGACGTGCATGAAAACGCAAAGCCATGTTGGATAACCTTTCAAGTCCACGACCTAGAATTGAATGATCGTGCAAAGAACCCTAGTAAATGAAATCTCAAGTCCACGCTGTTTGCAACCACCGCTTTCCTATTAGGCCACGTGTGGTTTCCTTGATCCTTGGGATGGCCTCTCACCTTCTATTTACTGATTTTAATTCCACATTGCTCGAGAAATCCATCGGCGTCCCATCTTGGCTATAAATATGTTTCCCAGGGGATAGTCGAGAAGCCACATCTGCACTTTGCCTTCGCTTTTCGCCAGTACGCAACTTCTCTTTTTTACTTTTAGATCCTAAACCGTTCCCCGCAGATTGATGGACCACAGCAAGTGCATCGCCGATGATCTCCCAGAGAAGAACCTCCCTTTGTGCTGGCACCTTCAGTTACAGGGGTATAGAAAGATCAGATTTGATTCCAATCTCTCATTTTGTCTTGCTGACCCTTCTTTTTGCAATGGCGATCATCTTAGTGCTACCCATGATGCCCACTCGGTGGTGCAGGTGGGCTCTTCCTCCAATTCCGCTGACTCCTATAGTGGAGATGACGCACGGCGCTTTTGTCGTGAATGCGATCGATCGCTACTCTGAGGCAACCAGGTAGAATGGGCAACTGGAGTTTGCCCTGAGCACCTCCCAAGACGCTCTCTCTGCTACAGAGGAGGAGGCGAATGTGGTCCAGGCACAGTTGGCGGAGTCAGACACCAGGGTTGCCAATAAAATCTTCAAACCTTTGCTTTCTTTGTCGCTTCTTCCTTGCTGATCTTCTCCTGATTCCTCGTGTTATTTTGTTCTCAGCCCTGATGGTGCAACTGGAGGCCATCCAGTTGGTGGCGGATGACGCTGCTGGTGCTCTGAACCCTCAGGGCGATACGTCGGTGGCTCACCTTCAGGACATCCCCATGCATGCTAGGGATGTGGCCCTCCATGACGTCCACCATGGTGCCGCTGTTGCCCTGGCAATAGCCTAGGTGCGCTCAGGGCTTGACCTCCGCTTGGTGGAACTTGGCTTCCCGGAGGGACCTCGACGACTACTAGGACTTGGTGGAGGACTTCGAGGGGGCCGGTGACGCCGTGGCAAACATAACCTCAGCCGAGGGAGTCATGAACAACGTCTTCTTTGGCCCTTAGTTTGTAACTAGGGGTTATGTTTAATAAAAATCTTCAGTTGGCCTTCCTACGTTTATCTTCTATTCTATGCGGATTCTTTCTTGGGAATGTGTATGCTCCTTCAAATCGACCCCATGTGACTTATTTTTCTTTTTATTTTTGCACTATAGGCGATGCATGCCGCACCGGCTTCTTCCTTTTAAGGCTAAGTTAGGATCTTCATTTTTGTTCTAAAGGCGATACTCTGCTAGTGTCAGCTGTCAAATTTAGCGATGATCCAAGATTTAATCACACTTGAGCATTAATCCTAACTATCAGGGCTAAAAACCCCATAAAGGAAAAATGTTTCCAGAATGGCGGATGATGACTTAAGCATTAAATCATCCGCCATGGAATTCCTAAAATCATCGGCTGCCAATCTTTCTCAAAATGCTGCATGTTTAGATCCAATCTTGTTTCCTTGAAATAGAACGTCTCTATATTCCAACGAACTAATTTAAAAGGGCAATGTTTAGCCATTCCGCAATGAGCAATTGAAGAATTCATCAAAATAAACTTTCAGAGCCGATTGCTTGGATCGGCTGTTGACGTTCATCATTGATCTTGATAACACCTCCTTTCCAAACTCTACCAGAGAAGTACTCGCAATCTTCAAATTCCCAATATGCTGGGATGATGGGGACATGATTTCCGATCTTCCGTCAGGTTCAAGATAACAATCGATTTGGTCGGAAGCGACACACCGATCCGGCTTCATATCACAAAGACCCGAACCCTGCAACCTTAGCACCACATCTCCTCTAGTTATCAACCGTGTCACAATCTGGTTGACCTCACCACGAAGGGTAATCCCTGCTATGAATCGAAGAATACAAGCAATAACAAGATAAAACGCAACTCAATTGAAGTGACAATTGCAGATGAATGATTAACCACTCGAAGTTGGGGTCTCGCAAACCGATGAAACGACAACTGTCAATGGATAGAATAATCTAAGCAAAACCCAAACCCTAACATAGGTGGTGGCTACTAATTATAAAGCCTAAGGGGCATCCAAGGACCCCCACTCACGTCCCTAGGGAGTCTCAACACGTTACATGGCCCAAACGGCCCAAAAGACGACGACGCAGCGCCCTGATAGATTCTGGACGTCAACTTGTTTCGACGATTTCCATTGACTCCGATGGAATTTGAGTCTCAAACTAAAGCCATTGGTTAGCTTATGAAATTATCTTTTCATCCATATGTGGATCATCAAAAACGGAGTCCGAATGCGTCCTGAGTGTCCGTTTTATTGTAGACTGGTCTAGAAGGCCGAGGCAGACTCGAACTCGAATTGGACTGGGCCTCCGGCTTGGCTTGGACGTCCTTGCTGGCCTCCTAAGGTGGTGGCCAAGGAGGAGGACGTCCTTGAGCATCTCTTAGGTGTTCTCCATCTTCTTGGGGCGTGCTCCAACTTGGGTCTAGGTCCCAAGTGTGAATAACAAGCCCGCGATGACGCCGTAGCACCCGATAGAAATAGTGGCAGAATGTCTTGATGATTTGGAGATCTTCCTAATGTGATATTGAGGTGGGACCAGATCTATTTGAAATCTTACCAAATAAGCTTTCCATCAAGTGCTCATTGACCTCGATCGCACTCCGGATGGATGAGTTATGGCCTTCCCAATGAACCACTATCTGGCTGCTGACGAACCGAAAGTTCAACTTTGATGGACTTGCACTTTGAGACACATTTGTACCTACATTCAAATAATGACATGTACATGTGGAACCAAGTGAATTGTACCCAAAATTACTATGTAAATATAGGAACGAGCGCCCCTTATAATAAATGGTCGTATCCATTGGTGTCATGTCCTCATCACTGGATTAGCAGTCGCCACACTTACGGATGTATCAACTTGAACAACTTCAACATTGTCCCCTTGCCATTGGATATGACATTGGTGTATTGATGAAGAAATGCAGCAATTAGCATGAATCCAATCACAATCCAAGAGTATATTGTATGTCCCTTTGCCATCAATGACAAAGAAAGTAGTAGGCAAGGTCTTACTCCCAATCATCAATTTGATGTTAACTGCCCCTTGGGTCTTAGATGCATTGCCACCAAAGTCCTTTAGCATCATGTCGGTTTCAAGCAAACCTCTAGGACCTTTCATGAGCTTGCGGATCATGGTGTAAGGCATAAGTTGATAGTTGCACCTCCATCAACTAACATCTTAGTCATCAGCTTTCCATCGACAAATCCTTTCATGTATAAAGCCTTTAAGTGGCGATGCTGGGATGGCTTGTTAAATATGGCTTGTTGAGACTGGAGGGTTAGCTGAGCCACTACTTCTCCCAACTTTTCTTTATCATACTCTTCTTGCTCATATTTAGAGGGAGCTCTAAACTCTGTAGGTAAGATGAAGACCATATCAATATTAGCCGATGGCTTCCCCTTATCAGCTATTTGCTCGATGCGCCATGCCCGAGGTCTGCTAGATTTTTGAGCTTCTAATTATCTGTTCCTTAGGTGATGAACTCTTCTTTTTTGACTCCTTGTCAAACCACCTAGACACCATTGGCCCTCTTGCCAAACATACTTTTTCTCTCCTCCATCACGACTGGCCCAGTTCTGATCATACAGACGCTTACCTAGCCGATCATGAACTCCTTTATTTTTTACATGCTGATCCATGTTGTCAGATTGATAACTTAAATGCTCATGGATGGACCAGTGGTTGGCTTGAGATTATTTAAACTCTGAATACTGATTACTACACTCTAGGCAGTTATGTCTTGTAAGCAATTTTAAACCTTCGTTCCAGCAATGCCTAAAGAAAGGACAATTCCAATGTAATTTAGCTTGCTCTCTTTCATACCTTTCTTCTTCGCACTGATGTTCATACTTTTCTTCCTCAAGCCAACACTGGTAGTCCTTCTCCTTCTGGCATTGTCACTTATTCAACAAAATTCTAGAAGTTATGTGAGGACGCATAGCACCAGCTCTAGAGGTTTCACCTTGTTCATATCGGCTCTTTTGATGATCACATTATTGTCTAACCTCCTTCTATTCATTAGCCGATATCTGAACCTTGGGGTCGACTGACCCATCTTCTTTGGCCTTAGCCGATGTCAAGACTTTTGTCTTCCCTTTAGCCAGCTAGAATTCAACCATATTTACTCCTAGAAAAGGATGTCCATTGTAACACCCTCGGTGTTACCGCGTAAACAATTCACTAAAACATGGCATGAGCATCATGTTATGTGATTTTTGCATGTGAGGAAGTTTGTTGAGCTAGTCGAGCAACTTAAAATAATTAACAAAAATGTTAAATGGAAGTTGACGCATTAGTTCGTGTATACACTTAGGGTTCAAGATGAATTTTTATTGAACAAAAATGTTATAGAATGTATTTATGGCGTGTTAATAGAGTTTGTAGTATGAACTTTGTAGATGGCAATGCAATTCTCACTTGGGAAAAATAACGTTACTAGCTAGCTTTTCTAATAGCCTGGAAATCGAGTTTGAAAAAAATTCAACAAAGACTTAGAACTTTTTTCCAAGTTTCAAAACAGTTGGACAGCGATACTTTGGTGAATTTATTTCGAGAAAATTAGCTAAGGAGAAATGTTGTGTTTTGGTTGCCATAGGTAGCCCAATGTGCCCTCTAGTGCATAGTGAAGGTTGTTGGGTTTCAACGTCGGTGGCTAGTTTTTACACCTGCTTTAAATTTCATGCACGAACACTTGTCTCTGTTGTCAGCCTCGTCACGCGGTCACCCCACATGGCCACCCTGTGCCGTTCACCTAGCCGTGCTGCTATGCTGATCGGGCCAGGTCTACCTTGCTTTGGCCGCAGTTGGCCACAGCTAGCCGCTGGCCCTGCGCTACCGCCCCCCACACTGCGCACGGTGACGAGGCTACTGCCAAGGTCAACTCGCGTGGCGTCCGTGCCCTGGCCCCAGCGCCGCTGCTCGCACACGCCATGCCACTCCCTCACCGCACACACACGCCTTGGCGTTGGCTCTAGTGTGTGCAGGGCCCTGACCGCATCGACCCATGCCACCAAGCCAGAGGTGACCCAAGCGCTGACCTATCCTTTCTCCTTCCCCTACCGCCCTGACCGCCTGAGCCACCGCGACAGAGAGGGATCAGCAACACTCGATTCACCATGCCCTCGGCTTCGCAATAAAGACAACCAACCGGCCGATCCACGCCCACCTCATGCTATGCCCCACTGAGCTCCAATTTGGAGTCTGTCCGCCACCGGTTGTCTTAAGGCAATAATCGGCTGCTCCCATTACCGTGACTTCACCAAGCCTTAGCACCCAATTTGGTTGTACCGCTAGCCTCACCTCGCCTCCCTCCCTATGTTGCGCATGGTCGCTGAACCACTACCACCCCCGGTGTCGCTGACGCGTACACGCCGCTACAGAGTGCCGCCGCACCCATCGGGTCGTGCGTGGCCGGCTCAGCTCAGGTTATCCCCGGCCAAACCGTCACCGCGGTCGGGCCTGTGGTGAGTCACTGGAGCTCACTCGTCACCTCTACCATTTCCTTAGCGCCTCAGCTCACCGAAACATGGCTGTCACTGCTGCAGGTAACCTGCCAGCGTGGGGAGGCCACCTTACCTCGCCTCTAACCTCAGATTCACTGCCTGGTGCCACGCGTCAACCTCTAGGTGAGTACCGGCCCCCTAACTCGGCTTGGGTGGGTCTCTATTGGCCGGTGTTGTGGCTCCGTGCCGGCCGTGCAGCGCCGGTGAGCACGGGAAGCTCTGAGGACCTCCCTGTTGCGAAGGAGAGATAGAGCAAGGGCCTTAGTGCTTAAATGTAGACTGGAGAAATAGTATGTTTAGTGTTTGTGTAAAACAGCTTAAGTCTGAGGACTCTTTAGCAAGTTTACCAGCGCGCGCGGGCCGTACCCATCGTGGGCCACGCTAGGCTGCTTTGCTTTTTCTTTTTTGTAAAGGAGTAGAAATAGCTTTATATTTTGCATTCGGAGCTAAAATTTGATAATTAATATCAATTCATGTAGATGTCCAAAAATTATGAAACCACTTTAGCTAAGTTCCTAAATTCATGATCTAGCTGACTGTATAATTAGTTTATATGTATCTATGATGAGGTTGAGGTCCATAAAATCATTTAAAAATGTTTTCACGTTATTGTGATAATAATTGTAAGAATTTTTACAGCAAGTCTGTGATAGCTTTAGCTCTGAAACGGTTATAGTAGCTTCGGGGTATATTATGTGCTTGCTATAATATTTCGTAGCTTCAAAATAGACTATTGGCTAGGGTAACTAAATATCCCCCAAAACTAGTATGAAGAAAAGCATAATATTGATTTAGGAAGCTAATCACTTGTATGATGAGCTTGATACCTTGCTTGCTATAAATGATAGATAGTTCACTGTCTTAGTCATTAGAGCTAGCTTAGTAGCTTAGTATATGTACTTTTGTGTTAAGAATTGTTGTTGCCTAAATACTAAGTGTGTATCATCATTGCATGCATATAGAGAACGAGTTGGGGGAGTTCATGACCGCCGGGTGTTGACGGTTCTTAAGTATCAATTATAACCATCAAATAAATAAAAGAAAAGGACCTATATGCAAGCAACACCTAGAATTAGGGTTTGATCTAACAGAATTCCACGAGTTTTGCTGTTTATCTATTTCTGCAGGGGGTTATCAGGAAATACGGAAGAAAGGCCCACATGTCGGATTAATGACGGGATATTAACCGAACACGTAATTATCTTACATCTAGAAGATTCCAGAAGCCACGGGAACGAACGGGAGCCGTAACGGGCCAGGACACAGGGCGCCCGCCCTGTGCCCTAGGGCGCCCGCCCTGCCCCCGAGACCAATCAGGTCGAGTCTCGCGGATTATGCTCCACCGCCTTTGAGGATCAAGGAAAACCGTAGGATGAAGGTCGGTTTGATCCGACGGTCCAGATTCATCCAAAAGGGCTATATAAGCAAGGCCCCTGACCCCTGGTGGAGAAGACCCCAATTCATTATTCAGTTGCATATCTCTAGTTAGGGTTTAGAGAGAGAGGTTCCCTCTAGGGTTCCCACCTCTTAGGGCTTAGCATCCAATGTGAAAGTAGAATTAGTTCTACTAGATTGAGAGAGATAGAGTGGAGGTGTAGATCGGAGGAAGCCGGCATGTCGGTGTCTACTCCGAGGTTGTACCTGCGGGAGCAAGTTCTTCTAACCCGAGGCTTGTTCTCAGGATTCTTCAGTATTTCGACTTCTAAATTCTAGTAAGTTCTTTGTTTTATTGTTCTTTGGTTTATGAGTTTACTTTGATCTCTTCGCGTAGAGTTTAGAGTAATCATCTCTAGCGTAAATGTGGTGTTTAAGCTAGGATACTCATAGATATCCCCTCGTCTAGCCGGACCGTGGTAGTAGCGAGGAACGTGACAATTCCGAGTTACCTTTGTATTCCATATCCCGTTAGCAGGATCGATAGGGTTTATAGGTGCGGGTTGAACATCCTTTGTGGTGTCTAGATTCCGTAAACCTCCCCAATAGAACAGTAGATCATCCTTACCAAGGTTAGAAGAAGAGTGCGGTTGTAGTCTTCTCTATACATCACTCACATCGAATCATAGTGGTTGTAGCCTAAAGGTTAGTAGTAATAGATTTGGTTAGTCAGATGCACTCTGTCTCCTAAAGGTAAAAATATAAATACGATACCCAGGATAACATCTCGGGTGAAGTGCTCACCGATATCCGTGCGCTTGCGGATCCTATTTCCTAATTGCGTTACCAAATATCAACAAGCATTTCTGGCGCCGTTGCCGGGGAGAAAGACGGTTTGCTGAGATAACCTTGAATCTTACTACTAGCTTGTACCTATACTTTTATCTTTCTTTATCTTTTTATTCCTTATCTTTTTATATTCTTTATTCTTACCTTATGGAGAACCAAGATTCTAAATCAATCTATCAATTTGCAACACCTTCGGAAACTGACCTTTTACCATGGGAGTCATCACAGCCTATCCAAACATCCCAGTATAAGTTAAGTTCAAGGTTGATTGCGATGATTCAAAATTTATCTTTTTCGGGAAAGGAAGACGAAAACCCTTACCTTCATATTAGAGATTTTGAGCAGACATGCGATTGTCTTCGCATTGAAGGCATTTCTGATAAGACTTTACGTTGGAAGCTTTTTCCTTTTTCCTTAAGAGGAGAAGCTAGACGATGGTATAGTCAGAAGGTAAGTCAACAGCAAGGTGAATGGGGAGTTTTAAGAGCCAACTTTTGTCTAGATTTTTATTCCCTTGACCATACTGGTGACCTTAGACTCGAAGTCCTATCTTTTAAACAAAAAGATAATGAAACTTTGGGGAAATCCTGGAAACGTTTTTCTGATCTTTTAGAATCTAGTCCAAAACTTTTGCTTGAAGACACTGTTCTTTTATTTCACTTTTTTCGAGGTCTTCAGAAAGATAATAAACAAATGCTGCATACTATGGCTAGAGGTTCTTTCTTTCGTATCCCTACTGATGAAGCTAAGGGGATCTTGAATAGAATCCTAGAAGCTGAGATGGATAATGCCCTCCATGATAAAACCTACGAAGCCGAAGTAGACACTCTGCCAAATTTTTCATCTACTTTAGCTATCCCAGGTTCTGAGCCACAAAAGGAAGAAATTCTACCATCTGATTTCATAGAATCCGATCTTTTTGCCGATTTTGGAAACATTTCAAACTACCATTCTATAGACAAACCCCAAAGCGGCCATTATAGCATTTGTTTACCAAGTGAACGTCAATTGAGAGAGCTTATCTCAGTCATGAGTAGTGAATGGTTGGAGGAGTCAGAGCTTTCCTCTGAAGTGATCCGTTTGGATACACCTCCTATCACTATACGCTGTGCTTATAATTCTGATCAATTTAACGCTCTCTATAATCCTGTTGTGGAGATCAATATTATGTCCGAAGCTTTTGCACTTAATTTATTTGGGAAACTTGTTTTAACCCCCACAACAAAGGTCATAAAGGAATCTTCGGGACGATTAGTCCCCAGTCTTGGAATTATTACTGTCCTACCCTTTATGGTAGAAGGCTCCATGGTTCATTTGAACTTTTATATCTTTGATATATGGGGTTTCGACCTACTGATTGGACAACCTTTTAGAAGACTCCTTTATGAAGGTCAAACTGGAAAGCTCCACATTTCCTTGGGAAAGGATTTTAAACTTCCAATTACAATAACTCACTCCTTGAATAATAAGACCGAGCCATATCTTTTGCCTGATCCTATGGAGGAGGTAAAGGCTGCATCTCTAGAACTTTTAGATGATCCAGACTTAGAAGAGGAAGCCCCCTTCTTCACTGAAGAAGAGGCCGAACCTTCTGAACCTGAACCCTTAGATGAGTTTGCAGAAACACCTAGACCCCCCATAGAACTCAAAACTTTACCACCCGGTCTTACCTATGCTTTCCTAAACAATAATCCAGAGTTTCCTGTGATCATTAGTAATAAACTCACTCAGGAACAAACTCTGCGATTAATGACCATTCTTGAAAAACACCACTCTGTTTTCGGTTACTCACTTCAAGATCTCACAGGAATCAGTCCTATGATTTGTACCCATCGTATTCCGACAGATCCTTCTGTTACACCCTCTCGAGAGCCTCAACGTAGACTTAACAACGCGATGAGAGAAGTAGTTAAAAAAGAAGTTATAAAGTTGCTGCATGCAGGGATTATATATCCTGTGCCGCATAGTGAGTGGGTAAGCCCTGTTCAAGTTGTGCCTAAAAAGGGAGGCATGACTGTTGTTACTAATGAGAAGAACGAGCTAATTCCGCAACGCACCGTCACAGGGTGGCGGATGTGCATTGACTATAGAAAACTTAATAAAGCCATGAAAAAGGATCATTTTCCTTTGCCTTTTATAGATGAGATGCTTGAGCGGTTAGCAAAACACTCGTTTTTCTGTTTTCTAGATGGATATTCAGGGTATCACCAGATCCCTATCCATCCTGATGATCAAAGCAAAACCACTTTTACATGCCCATATGGAACGTATGCTTATCGTAGAATGTCTTTTGGGTTATGTAATGCACCAGCTTCTTTTCAAAGATGTATGATGTCTATATTTTCTGATATGATTGAAGAGATTATGGAAGTTTTCATGGATGATTTCTCAGTTTATGGAAAAACTTTTGATAGTTGTCTTGAGAACTTAGATAAGGTTTTGCAAAGATGTGAAGAAAAGCACTTAATCCTTAATTGGGAAAAATGTCATTTTATGGTTAGGGAAGGAATAGTGCTAGGACACCTAGTGTCTGAAAGAGGTATTGAGGTAGATAAAGCTAAAATTGAAGTAATTGAACAACTACCTCCACCTGTGAATATAAAAGGAATTCGAAGTTTTCTTGGTCATGCTGGTTTTTATCGCAGATTTATAAAAGACTTTTCATTTATTGCGAGACCACTTACTCTTTTGCTAGCCAAGGATGCTCCTTTCGAATTTGATGATGCATGTCTAAATTCTTTCAATTTATTAAAGCAAGCACTCATCTCTGCACCAATCATTCAACCCCCTGATTGGTCGTTGCCTTTTGAAATTATGTGTGATGCTAGTGATTATGCTGTGGGGGCAGTTTTGGGACAAACTAAAGATAAAAAGCATCATACAATTGCTTATGCAAGTAAAACTTTGATAGGAGCTCAACTTAATTATGCAACCACTGAAAAAGAGCTTCTGGCTGTTGTCTTTGCCATTGATAAATTTAGATCTTACTTAGTAGGAACTAAGATAATTGTCTACACTGATCATGCTGCACTAAAATATTTGCTCACTAAGAAAGATGCTAAACCTCGCTTAATCAGATGGATTTTATTACTCCAAGAATTTGACTTAGAAATAAAAGATAAAAAGGGAGTAGAAAATTCTGTTGCTGATCACTTGTCTAGAATGTACTTTAAGAATTCACAGGAACCTCCCATTAATGACTCACTCCGGGACGACATGCTCTATGGGATTAACAGATCTGACCCCTGGTATGCAGATATTGTTAATTTTATGGTTTCAGGTTATGTACCACCCGGAGCAAACAAGAAGAAGCTTATTCAGGAAAGTCGTTCACATATATGGGATGAGCCATATCTCTTCCGAGTATGCGCTAATGGCCTACTTAGAAGATGTGTGACCACTGAGGAAGGATTGAAGATCATCGACAGATGTCACTCATCACCATACGGAGGTCACTATGGAGCATTCCGTACACATTCAAAGATCTGGCAATGTGGATTCTACTGGCCTACGATGTACGATGACACGAAGCAATATATCAGAAGATGTGGGCCATGTCAAAGGCACGGAAACATAAATACAAGGGATGCCATGCCACTCACCAACAACCTTCAGATTGAACTCTTTGATGTCTGGGGAATAGACTACATGGGTCCATTTCCCCCATCTAAGAAGTGTGAGTTCATCTTGGTGGCGGTTGATTACGTCTCCAAGTGGGTAGAGGCACTACCTTGCAAACATGCCGACAATATCAGTTCGAAGAGGATGTTTGAGGAAATCATATTTCCAAGATTTGGAGTCCCCAGGATAGTGATAAGTGATGGAGGATCACACTTCATTGACAAGCGCTTCGAGCACTATCTATCAAGACATGGAATCCGTCACAACGTCGCTACTCCCTATCATCCTCAGACAAGTGGCCAAGCAGAGACTTCTAACAAGCAAATCAAGAACATTCTTCAGAAGACGGTGAACGAGATGGGAACGGCATGGAAGGACAAGTTACCCGATGCACTCTGGGCTTACCGGACAGCATACAAGACCCCAATTGGAATGTCTCCATACCAATTGGTGTACGGAAAGACCTGTCACCTACCTGTTGAACTTGAGTTCAAGGCACACTGGGCCATAAAAAGATGGAATATGGACCTAGATATCGCCGGAAAACATAGAAGAATGCAATTATCGGAGTTAGAAGAATGGCGGGAGAAAGCATATCACAATTCAAAGATCTACAAAGAAAGAGTCAAGAGATGGCATGACAAGAGGATCAAGAAGAAGGAGTTCTCACCCGGAGATAAGGTATTACTTTTTAATTCCAGGGTGAAGCTTTTCGGGCATGAAAAGCTCCGGAGCAAATGGGAAGGACCATTCAAGGTAATTCATTCATCATCCCACGGAGCTATCACACTTCAAAATGACGAAGGTACGTTATTCAAGGTAAATGGTCAACGTCTTAAATTATTTTTAGAGCCCAATAAAGAATTAGAAGAAATAGACGTGATCAATTTTTACCTTCCAATTAAAAATTAAAGCCCGACGCCAACAAGAGGATCGATGAGTTAGAGCATAGTCTTAGGAGGCGTGAGCGTCGCTGAGCTATCTAGATTAGATCTTGGGGCTATATATGTCTTAGTTATTATTAGATTCGATTAGGTTCGCTTATAATCAGTTTAGATCTATTATATTCGGTTATTATTATTATTCGGTTGTAATAAATGCCTCAAGATTAATAAAGATTATTATTAGTATGTCTTGTGTGTCTCTACTTTACTTTTGTGCAAGAAAGCAGAAAACAAGTATGGGGGAGATTCCCTGACATGTCACACACACTTCGATCGCACCACTCCATGAACCAGGTACACACTCTGCACACTTTTATTACACACTTACACACTCACCTTAGTTTGTGCAGAATTTTATCTCTCTAAACATGATAAATTAAAAGGATAAAAATGCTTATAATCATGATCAATCTCACTCTGTGATATTTCCTGGAAACCTGCAATTATTAAAATTATTTCAAAACCCTGTGTTGCTAAAAGTCATTATGGAATAAGAGATGGTAAGGGTATGAGTATCTTATTCTTAGTATCTTTATTGCTTGGAGAATTTGTTTTAAAAATCTCAAAATTATAGCTACCATCCTCAAGTTTTATATGCCTGCTAAACATGAAAATATTAATTAAAGCTATCTGCTTTGTATTGAGTTTGTTCAAAACAAGTTAGACCCTTGTTGAGAGATTTATCATACTCCTAAGATCAAGACATTTTTATTCAGAAAGATTCACTCTTCCGAAGTATTATTGCGTTAGAGGCATGGGCTATGCAAAATTATGAATATATCGAGGAAATAAAAAGGAGCAAGTGCTCGATTACCTCGTGGAAAAAAAATGGACAAGTGTCCGGCAGTAGAATTAGGGGTACCTCGGTATCCACCCAAAATGAAAAAAAAATGAGATATGATAAAAATATGATGGAAAGAAAATGATAGCCCATGGTCCCTCTAATAAGCAATATGCCAGTAAGAGTGACAAGTTTTTAATTTTCAAAATCTTTGATCTAAGAGTATGGCATTCTTCTCCTCGGATCCGGTTTTGACCATACAATAAATGCAAGGTATGTATGCTTAAAGAATTATTTTTGCAAAATCAAAACAGCCTCAGAGAGAAATATAAAAGATAATGAGTGACTCTGAGAGCACCTATGAGGATAAAGGTATGCTAAGTTTTTCTTTTCAAAAATATGTAAAAACTCCAAGTGATAGGGATTAAGAAGAAGAAAGGCTCTTTACTCTGACCATATATTTCCCTGACTATAAGTGCACAGTGGATTTTTACAACACCCTGCAGGTATGAAAGAATGTTTCAACCCCAGATGTTTTATTAACCAACCTTTTCTCGAGGACGAGTAAAAGCCTAAGTATGGGGGTGTTTGTTGACGGTTCTTAAGTATCAATTATAACCATCAAATAAATAAAGAAAAGGACCTATATGCAAGCAACACCTAGAATTAGGGTTTGATCTAACAGAATTCCACGAGTTTTGCTGTTTATCTATTTCTGCAGGGGGTTATCAGGAAATACGGAAGAAAGGCCCACATGTCGGATTAATGACGGGATATTAACCGAACACGTAATTATCTTACATCTAGAAGATTCCAGAAGCCACGGGAACGAATGGGAGCCGTAACGGGCCAGGACACAGGGCGCCCGCCCTGTGCCCTAGGGCGCCCGCCCTGCCCCCGGGACCAATCAGGTCGAGTCTCGCGGATTATGCTCCACCGCCTTTGAGGATCAAGGAAAACCGTAGGATGAAGGTCGGTTTGATCCGACGGTCCAGATTCATCCAAAAGGGCTATATAAGCAAGGCCCCTGACCCCTGGTGGAGAAGACCCCAATTCATTATTCAGTTGCATATCTCTAGTTAGGGTTTAGAGAGAGAGGTTCCCTCTAGGGTTCCCACCTCTTAGGGCTTAGCATCCAATGTGAAAGTAGAATTAGTTCTACTAGATTGAGAGAGATAGAGTGGAGGTGTAGATCGGAGGAAGCCGGCATGTCGGTGTCTACTCCGAGGTTGTACCTGCGGGAGCAAGTTCTTCTAACCCGAGGCTTGTTCTCAGGATTCTTCAGTATTTCGACTTCTAAATTCTAGTAAGTTCTTTGTTTTATTGTTCTTTGGTTTATGAGTTTACTTTGATCTCTTCGCGTAGAGTTTAGAGTAATCATCTCTAGCGTAAACGTGGTGTTTAAGCTAGGATACTCATAGATATCCCCTCGTCTAGCCGGACCGTGGTAGTAGCGAGGAACGTGACAATTCTGAGTTACCTTTGTATTCCATATCCCGTTAGCAGGATCGATAGGGTTTATAGGTGCGGGTTGAACATCCTTTGTGGTGTCTAGATTCCGTAAACCTCCCCAATAGAACAGTAGATCATCCTTACCAAGGTTAGAAGAAGAGTGCGGTTGTAGTCTTCTCTATACATCACTCACATCGAATCATAGTGGTTGTAGCCTAAAGGTTAGTAGTAATAGATTTGGTTAGTCAGATGCACTCTTTCTCCTAAAGGTAAAAATATAAATACGATACCCAGGATAACATCTCGGGTGAAGTGCTCACCGATATCCGTGCGCTTGCGGATCCTATTTCCTAATTGCGTTACCAAATATCAACACCGGGGAGCAGGAGTACAATGAGGTGATCGAAGAGTATGAGGAGGAGGTACTCATACAGGAGGAGTTTCCGAAGCCACCCGTGACTGACACCACTGACCATGCGCCTGCCCAAGGTAAGCCCCGATGCATAACCCGTTTTTTTGATGATCATGTTATATATATGTTGTGCATTTATGTTGCAGGAATTTATTGATACCCACATGCATATATATATATATATATATATATATATATATATATATATATATATATATATATATATATATATATATATCTACCTACCTATGAGTCTTACTGGTGCAGGACCGCGTAGCTGCTTTACTTAGGTTTATCGATAGCGTCACTAACCTATCGTTACTCACAATAGGTGGTTATTATTATTACAACTCTCAAGATAACATGATGGAAAGAAAAATGGTGACCGGGCAGGGATTTGGTATGGGTAATGGTGGGTGTAAAAGGTTGTGTCCCATGGCCACGGGGTTTAGCTTGGTTGCACTATTTTCCCTGTCCGTATCGATTGAGGACCGTCCATTGCATTGGACCTAGTCAAGTCACAGACTCATTATCCCGAGCACATACATGCTTATGGGAGTGGGAAGGCTTGTTACTCTCCTGTCGTGGGTTCTGGCTCTTTTTGGACTGACTGATTGGAGGCAGGAATAGGTCAAGGTCTACACACCGCACTGAGACCGGGTCTCCATTGTGGGGGCTTGGAGTCCAAGTTTGGATGGGGACCTAGACCCCTCGACAGGAGTGGAACGGGGTTGGTCTTGTTTGTGCCTAGGGTACAAGTGAGACGTAGGCACATTGATTCACAAATCACCGTTTCTACGCAATGGTACAACTTGACTACAGTTCAGCACCGTAGTAAGAACTGAAATAAGAATAATGGGAAAATGGTTCTAATTGCTCAACCCTTGCTTGAAAATAGAATAGGTGCTTACATAGAATGTTTGGATAAGGAACTAAACATGACTGCTAAAAATCTAAAGAAACAAGGACGCACTCGTAGTGTTGCTTTCCGCAAACCAGGAACCTACAAGCCATAAAGCCTATCATACTCCTTGAGAGTCGAGAAATATATCCTCTAGTCGGGTAAGTCTTGCGAGTACATTGTGTACTTAGGGTTTATTTTACCCTTGTTGCAGGTGCACCTTGAGAAGTTAGTTCTTGTGTGAAGGATTCTTCTAGTGGGCACAGACAGATCCTTGTACTACTTTGCTAGATGTTTATTTTATTCCGCTATTAAATTATCACACTCTAAACTCTGGTATTGTAATAATACTTTCTAAGATTCTATGTTGTATGAAATGGACTAAGTATTGTAAGCTTGCACTCATTATTGGATCCTGGATGTAAAATGTGGATTGTTTTGAGTTCTCCCGTTAGGTGTGCTCGACGGAACTATCCGGTTTAGCTCATGTTCAGGGTACTTAGTGTCTGGTGGAAGACCAGTGCCTCTGAAAGCGTGCTAAATTGGGCGGTTCTGCCACATCCATCTACCCATTGCTGGCTTCTTGGTCAATTCAAACTTGATCTTCCCTTGCTCAATGGCTTTCTAGATATGCTGCCTAAAGATTCTACATTCATTAGTACTATGAGTAGTAGCCTTATGAAACTTGCAGTACCTCTTCCCTTTATGTTTTCCTGCTGAGAGAATCACATGGTTTGGGGATAACCTCAACTGCTTCTTTTCTAGGAACAAGTCGAAGATCTTGTTGGCTTTCTTGATATCGAAGTCATAAGCACTCTCTGTTTCTTTCACCCAAGGACAAGACACAGCACCCTTGCTCCATGTCCATTCAGCAGCATCAACTTCAACCTCTTCATCCTTAGAGTCTGCATTGTATGGATCCACTGTAGCAGCAGTTCCCTTCAAATATTTCTCTCTTCATAGGGTCTGATGCTGACTCTTAAAAGCAAATACCCTCTGGACCAAGTGAGATAAATTCTCAAACTCCTGGCCTTTGAATTTTTCTCTTATTGTTGGTAACATCCCTTGAAGGGCCAATTCAGTCAACTAGCATCATACATATTCAATGAGTAACAATGGCTCTTTACTTATCTGAACATTGAAATGAATTTAGAGCCTAACTCATTTCTCTGCCTCATGTTTGTCAAATCTGACATCTTCTTCTCCCCGGTCCCATTGTAAAAGTATGCATGGAACTTGTGCTTGTTCATATTAGTTACGCACACGAAAGAATCTAAGAAAAATAATCCTCAAGTGCATGGATATCGGTGAGCACTTCACCCAGGAGATAAGCCCAGAGTATCGTATTTGTTTTATCCGCAAGGAGAAAGCGTGCGATGACTAACCAAGTCTTTATTATTACTCCTCGGCCGCACTACAAGGTAGCGAAGATATAAGCGATTAGAGACGACTACTACGATAGTCTGGTTCCAACCTATGGTAAGCTATGAAACTACTAGTCTAAGGGTTCGTACCATTGGAAAAGAGACACCACAAAGGATGCTTAGCCAGGGCACTTAGGTCCTACCAAACCTTTTAATGGGAGGAGGCTCCGAAGGTAACAATGGGATTGTCACGTCCCACGTTACTACACACCGATCCAGCCAGACAGGGGATATCTACGAGTATTCCTAGCCCAAGCACCACGCTTACACTATGAACGATTACTCTATTCCCTACGTGAAGCGAATAAAGTAAACTCGTAAACCAAAGAACAATAATAACAACGTACTTATTTAGTATTAGAAGTTGAATTGTCAAAGAATCCTAGAACCAAGCCTCGGGTTAGGAGACTTGATCCTGCAGGTACAAGCTGAAGAGGAGACACCGATAGGTCGGGCTTCCTCTAACTTCTACCTCCACTCTAACTCTCTCAATCTAGAAGAATAACTCTAATCTCACATAGAGACTACAAAGCCAAACTCTCTTGTATGTGCCCTAGAGAAAGATCCATTCAAGGGACCCCTCTCAGGCGAATTCTCCCTAGAAAATATGAATAAGGGTTTCTGAACTCTCTTGATCCAAGGGCCAGGGGCCTTGCTTATATAGCCCTCTCAGAATCACCACAGCCGTCGGATCAAACCGACCTTGATCAATGATTATTATTCATCCTCAAAGGCGGTGGAGGCACGATCCAGGAGCTTGCTCCTGAATGGTCCCCTAGGTGGGGCGGCCGCCCGGAGGGTAGGGGCGCCCACCCTGTCTCAGTGATAGGTAGGTCCCACCTTCCAGGGGGTGGCTTCCCGAGTCTTCTAGATTATACTTTTTCGGTGTATGGTCCTTTCTCTCTATGTAAACTTGACATGTGGAGCATCTTTGATTATTTTCAGCTAGCACCCTACAGAAATAGACATTCACCAAAACTCGTGGAATTCTGTCAGTTAAACCCCTAGTCTAGGGTGATATTTATATGTATAGCATTCTTTTGTTTGAGTTGATGGTAAAAAATTGATACTTAACTACCGTCAACAAACTCCCCCACACTTAGGCTTTTACTCGTCCTCGAGAAAAGGATGGATTACTTTAGGAATCATCTCTGGACAAGACATCAATAGTAGATTTATTCCTTAGTCATACCTGTACTGTGGGATTCAAAGTGTCTACCAAAGCCTCTTCCTCCTTTCAACTCTATCACTTGGAGTTTTTGTAAATAATTTTTCAAATAAAAACATAGCTTACCTTCTCCTTCATATGGTACTCTTTGGTCACTCAATATATGTGGTATTTGTAGATCTCACTAAGGCATATATGATGAATGCCTTGTATAATATCCTACTCTACAAAAGCTTATATGGAGTTTGCATGTATTTCAAGGATGTAGCATACTTACCTTGCATGTATTGCCTAGTCAAAACGGGATCCTCAGAGGGGAGTGTCATACCCTTAGATCAAGATGTGCATGTGTGTGGAAATATTTGGTGGCTAATCCTAATTCTACTTTGCTCCTTAAATAGGTTTTTCCTTCTTGAGACAAATGAGAAACTTTCTCAAGTAGGGACCATGAGCTATCAATCGATAATCTTTCTTTTTCTCTTCATTTCTTTCTTCTTCTTTTTTTGTCTTTTCTCTCTCTTTTTTTATGGTGGGACTTTTGTCCTCTTTTGATAACTTATTTTGCATAGCCTCATGTCCTATCCCTGGATTACAATAAACTTTGGAAAAAAAAGAATGAAGTAATAACAAGCATGGAGCACTTATTTTGGAAATCCTAATATTCTTTTTGTATCTAGACAGCTAAAAGGCGGAAAGCATGTTTTTGCGTCCTCCTAATGTAGGAGGAGCGGATATATGTGGGTGTATGTGATCTTGATCTTGGAAGCATGACCTACCTCTTGACAAGGGTCTCACACGGGTTGACCAAACTCAATACAAAGCAAGCAGCTTATGTGCTAGTTTATAAATGTAAGGCTCTACTAGGTATTTTATTCTTGCCACAGAGGAGAAGCATAGCTAATAATTTTAATATTTTTTATAAAAGAAATTCTCCAAATGACAAGGTATCATAAATCAGGTTCTCATGATTCTACTATCTCACATTCCATAATGACTTAAGTGATAAGGGGTCCCTATAAATTAGGTTCCCAATAGCAACAGGACTCCCAGGAAAATTCATGGTGTGAGTCTATAAAGAGATCATGACTAAAATAATTTACCTTTTTGTTTTCAGTATTTAAATGAGTTTTGTTCAAGAATTCAATATGCGAAATGTAACAGGAAGTGTATATGTAAAAATTGTAACATGTCGGGAGCAAACCTGACCGTGGTTGAAGGACAGAGCGAGAAGGGCCTACAGGTTGGGCGCCCGCCCCTGGCTCTAGGCAGCCGCCCCTACTAGGGTGGCGTTTCGACGTCCGCTTCGACATGCAGGGTCCTCATGCCATATATTCTCAAAATTTTTCATTTGGGCGGTAAAATCTATTTGTTATGTCGTTGGGTGTCTCCCCCCACACTTGTTTCCTATTATCCTTTATTCACATCATGGTGGAAACAGAAACAAAGACAAAACATATCCAATATATAATAACCAACTCTTTATTTCAGTATCATCTAAGGCACTTTTTGTTTACAATTGATGAAATGAAATGGAATTGAATAAAAGAATTAAACTAATCAAACTAAGAATCTAAGCAAGCTCGTGACTAACTCGATGGTGCCTTATCAACTGCTAGACTGACTTGATCTACTTCTTCGGCTTAGGGGGTTCTAAGGCGCTCAAACGCTTATCTAACTTTTTACACATCTTCTACTTTTTTGTTTGTATGGATAATGCATCTACTATGAAGACATAGGCTAGCTCCTATAGAGGCGATGGTCGCACGCTAAGCCTCAAACTCTTTTTCTAGATCGACTACAGTCCTACGACGCTAGCAAGGAGTTTCGAAAGTAGCAAGGGCGCATTTAGGAGTGTCCTTCGGTGGGAGGAACTTGACTTTGCTAGGATGAGCGCGGACTCCTTCAAAGTAGGTGCGATCTCCAGTGCTGTACTTGGCGCAGACGATCTCGCCACTCTTGTTGGCCTTCACGTCCAACAATGTTTCATTGTGCTTCAGAGGCAGGAGCTTGGTTCCTGCCGGTAGCGTGATGACTGGTCCCTTCGACGGTGCATCTTCTAGCAAGAGGGGCTACAAAGGTGCTATGAGAACCAGCCGAGCAAAATAGGATTGGCCATAGCTGCGAGGCTTTGGTGGAATGGCGGCGAGCGGGAGAGCATCGCTAACTGTTGACAGTAGATAAGTATCATTTTTTACCACCAACATAGCATGAAAAAGGACTAAACAATAATTACCACTTAGATATAGGGGGTTTACTGACATAATTCCATGAGTTTTGGTGAATGTCTATTTCTGTAGGGAGTCTGCTGAAAAGAACCAAGGAAGGCCCACATGTCAGGTTTACATAGAGACAACAGGGCCACGCATAACTTTTCTATAATCTGGAAGATATGAGAAGACTCTAGAAACAAACCAGAAGCGAAACGGGCCCGAGAGCCGGGCGGCCGCCCAAGGGTTAGGGCGGGCGCCCGGGCTGCAGAGCCAATCAGGCTCCACTTCCTGGATCATGCCTCCACCACCTTTGAGGATCAATAATAATCGTAGATCAAGGTCGGTTTGATCCGAGGGTTGTGGTGCTTCCTAGAGGGCTATATAAGCAAGGCCCCTGGCCCCTGGAGGAGGCAATCCCTTGAAACCCTAATTCATTATTTCCTGTGAGGATCAGCAGGGAGGGGTCCCTTGAATGGATCTCTCTCTTAGAGCACATATAAGAGAGATTAGCTTTGTAGTCTCCATGTGAGATTAGAGTTCTTCTTCTAGATTGAGAGAGTTAGAGTGGAGGGAGAGTTGAAGGAAGCCTGGCATGTCGGTGTCTCCTCTTCGGCTTGTACCTGCGGGATCAAGTCTCCTAACCCGAGGCTTGGTTCTAGGATTCTTCGGTAATTCAACTTCTAATACTAAGTAAGTACTTTGTTATTATTGTTCTATGGTTTACGAGTTTACTTTATTCTCTTCTATGGTAGAGGGTAGGGTAATCGTCTGTAGCGTAAGCGTGGTGCTTAGACTAGAGATACTCGTAGATATCCCCTATCTGGCCGGATCAGTGTGTAGTAGCATGGGAAGTGACAGTCCCATTGTTACCTTTGGAGCCTCCTCCCGTCAGAACGATTGGTAGGATTAAGTGCCCTGGTTAAGCATCCTCTGTGGTGTCTCTTTTCCATTGGTATGTCCCCATAGACCAATAGTTTCATAGCTTACCATAGGTTGGAACCAGACTATCGTCATAATCTTCTCTAATCGCTTATATCTTCGCTACCTTGTAGTGCAGCCCAAGGGTTGAGTATAGATTTAGGTTAGTCATCGCACGCTTTCTCCTTACGGATAAACAAATACGATACTCTAGAAATATCTCCCAGGTGAACTACTCACCGATATCCGTGCACTTGTGGATCCTTTTCTATGTGCGTTAACAAATATCAACACTAACTGGGATGAGAGCTTTGGAATCTAAATCTTCCTTAGGAATGGAGTTGAGGTCAATCTCGTAGGGGACCATCCTCCTATCTTGGTTGGCCATTGGAGCTTTGAGAACAGCTAGCAAGCTTCTAAACAGGATGAAAGGATCAAGATGCCCAAGAGGGGGAGTGAATTGGGCTTTTCTAAAAATTAATTGCAAGAATTAAATCCTACAAGCCAAAGTTCACCCCTAGTGTCTACTTGTGTTCCTTGTGATTCTACCAGTAAAAAGTTTTGCACCCTAATTTCCAATCCTAGTCTAGCATGGCAATTCTAGGAAAGTAAACCAAGCAATGAAAGTAATACGAGAAAGTAAATGCTTGAAAGTAAGGGCAAGGAACACGGCGATGTTTTCCCGAGGTATTGGAGAGTCGCCACTCCCCACTAGTCCTCGTTGGAGCACCTGCGCAAGGGTGTAGCTCCCCCTTGATCCATGCAAGGATCAAGTGCTCTCTACAGGCTGATTCTTCAACACTCCGTCGTGGTGAATTGCCCAAAACCGCTCACAAGATGAGTTGGGTCATCCACAAGCTCCGCCGGATGATCACCAAACTCCCAATCACCACCAAGCCATCTAGGTGATGGCGATCACCAAGAGTAACAAGCTAGAACTCTCACTTGACCACAACAAGCCTAATGAGAAGATGGATGCACACTTGCTACTCCCTAGACACTAGAGAGGGATCCTCAAACTTTGATTCTCAAATCACTACCGTCACTAGAGCTCTTGCACTCTCTTGCACTCCAAAGGTGTTTCTCAGCTGAACAAATGAGCAAGAGACCTCTAAAAGAGGTGAAGAGGATGTATTTATACACCCCATAGTCAAATCCAACCGTTACCTGCCAACTCAGCAAAATACGCGATGACCGGACGTGCCGGTCGATCGTAACGGTCAAAAATCTGAATGACTCTGCTGAGTGACCGGACGCACCGATCAGGGGTGACCGGACGCGTCCGATCGTGCAAGGTGCTTACTGTACTATGACCTGATGCTCGACCGCATCCGATCAGTAATGACCGGACGCGTCCAATCGTCAAGGTACCTTACTGGAACATGACCGGACGCGCCGATCACTTCCTAGTCGCGTCCGATTAGTTGTTTTCCCTTCTGTGACACGTGTCAGCGCAAACACCACGTCCGGTCCTCACAAGGACCGCGTCTGGTCAACCATGCTGTAACGCAGTAATTTGATTAGTGTTGGGCATTCTTAACGTCATTACCAAAAGTAGACTTAGTTTTCTAATTCTGATAACGGCGCCAAAAATGCCGAACCTATCCCTCATGCCACTTAAGCCAAGTTGTCATCCCCAGCATGACATGAGAGACGCGGTATTGAAATATGCAACTGCTCTTCTAAATAAATAATAAATAAGATCTGCAAGTGCACAGATTAATACCGATGTAGCATTTTAACCGGGAAGTATTCCAGGTATCGTTATTTATATTTTTACCACTGGGAAGGGATTACTAACATCAATGTTGATTATGGAATGGAATATAGGAATGAGTATCAATCATTGCATGTATAAGTGAGAGCATTCATTTATCTCTTGCATACAGGGGTAAGTGTCACATAAAATATAGATAAAGTATGAATGGTGACAAAGATAATTAATCTGATCAGCTAGCCACATATAATAATGATAAGCACCTCAACAGATATTCTAGCAAGTCATTAGCATGGTATTAGGACGAACTACAAGGATATTTCCTAAGTTATTCTTAACTATAAAGTCTAGCATATCATAGTTAGTGCAAGTACACTTGGCAATCATTGCGAGAAAGGACTACGCCCATGCATAGTGATATTATCAAGGAAGATGAGAAACATAGCAATCACTCCCCTGTAATAATGTTGCTCTGCCTGCCTTACACACGGGAGGGGGACTATATAAGAACCAACGAAGCTGTCACCATCGCGGACCACCCCACGATCCGGCATATAAGGTGCAATCGCAGATAAATATGGTCTAAGCACCACGCCTACACAATATTTATCATTTACCCATGGATCCGATGGATAAACGCTATACGATCCTAAACATGTATATAATTCCAATCTAACTAAGCCAAGCGTATAACTACGATAAACTAAGAACAATATAATTGCAAACATAAACAAGTAGAGCAAAGTCATAATCAATATATTGAAATAGAACAAAGTTGTATTCATAATATTGAAGAACAAAGATGAACAATGAAGAACAGTAAAGGAATTACCAAGAATCCTCTTGACAGATCTAGAAACCAATCGAAGATTGACTCCTTCTAGTTCTAATCCTATGTAGCTATGCTATACTAGAGATCTAGTTGATGTGGTGGCTCTGGGGCTTGATCAGAGACTCTCCTCCTGAGATTAGGGTTTGAGGAATTGAGAATGAGGGAGTGCCTCCTCCAGGGGCCAGGGGTCCTGCTTATATAGCCCCCTCAAGTGAACGTGGGCCGTCGGATCAAACCGACATTAATCGCACGGTTTTCCTTGATCCCTTAGGTCGGTGGAGCATAATCCGCGAGACGGGGCCTGATTGGCTCTCAGGCCAGGGCGAGCGCCCTAGGGAGCAGGGCGGGCGCCCTGCCTCTAGGCCCGTTCAGCCTCCCGTTCGATCTCGTGGCTTCTGGAGTCTTCTAGATGATAGAAAATCGGTGAACACGTTATTATCTCTATGTAAACCCGACGTGTGGGCCTTTCCTCCGTATTTTCTGATAACCCCCTGCAGAAACAGACAAACACCAAAACTCATGGAATTCTGTCAGATAAAACCCTAAGTCTAGGTGTTGGTTGCATTTGGATCCTTTTCTTTATTTATTTGATAACTATATTTGGTACTTAAGGACCGTCAACAAACTCCCCCAAGCTTACCTCTTGCTCGTCCCTGAGCAAGGATAGACTCATTATGGATCAGAAGTTGCTGCAACGCCTTTGAACGTTGACGGCACATATGCTTTCAAATAAGGTCTCATCCCTGAGTTAGAGTAAACTGTCAAGACTTAAAACTTACTCATTTTACCTTTCACCATGGGGCTTGCAACCGTCACCTGCATCTTGAGTGGTTAAAAGATAGAACGGTCTAGTCAAACGCCATGTCTCTTATTCTTGATCAGCTATAGCTCCGGAGTTTTTTGCAAATTTTCAAATAAAACTCAGAGATTCCTTGTATGACTCTCTCGGGTCTCTCTTTTGTGGTATTTCTGGATCCTTACCAAGGCAGTAATGGTATATGTGAAAGCCCAAGTTTGGTTTTGGTAATTAATGACACCAAGTTGCTAATGCCATGTGTTAAGTGTTTTGAGTTAGGCATAAGCAACACATGTGATGAAGGTGTACGTGGCAAGGAGTGGTGGCCACAAGATCACAAGAGATGGTGCATGGACATGGAATGATGATCATGATGGAGATGCACATAAAACGATGGACATGATGATCAAGTGGAAGAGAAGGATCTAAGAGCGCAAGGCAAAGGTATAACCATAGGGTTTTCCTTTTACCGGTCTAAGATGAGTAGAGAAGTGATTGACCGGGTTTAGGATACATAGCTGACTATCAAGAGGGGCAATCACAGTTAGCTCGGGAATCAAGTGCCACTAGATCAATGTCTTGAGCATATGCATTTAGGATCTAGTAAAGAGCTAACATAACGCCTTGGAAAATGTTTATGAAATGCTAACACTCATGCACATGGTGGTGTACACTTGGTGGTGTTAGCACATTTGCGAAGGCGGTGGAGTTTGAGCGGTAGAGAGGGGTTTGGGTTCCTCTCTATTTAGAGAAATGCCTATTTTCTATTGCGCCGAAAGTCGGAAAAGAGACGGAGGCGAACGGAGGTCACTGCGTGCACCGGACGCTGCACCGGACGCTGCACCGGACGCGGGGCGCGTCCGGTCAGTTCATCGCGGCGCGGGTGCAGCTAGGGTTTGTGACCGGACGCGGGTCTGGCCTGACCAGCGCGTCCGGTCAGTTCAACCGGGCGAAAATGAAAAGCGCGCGACCGGCGCGTCCGGTGCCCCACGGGACCGGAGCGTCCGGTCAGTCGTCCAGAGAGACCGAGCGCAGCGTAGCGCGATCGGACGCGGCTGGCGCGTCCGGTCACGTACCACCGGACGCGTCCGGTCGCGTCGGGTGCTTACTGGAATGCGACCGGACGCTGGCACTGTCGCGTCCGGTCGATCGAAGGAGCGCGTCCGGTCAGCTCAACGGCTAGTTCTAACGCGCACTGTTCACGTCTGTCGCGTAGTGACCGGACGCGTCCGGTCACCCTGACCGGAGCGTCCGGTCAGCGCGATTTCTGCTGCGTCGTTTCTAACGGCTAGCTGCGTACCCCTTCGTTATAAATAGATGGTGGACGGGTTTTGAGGGTAACTCTTGCACATTTTGAGACCTAGAAACATCCTTTGAGCTAGAGAACAACCCCTCCACTCATCTCTTTGATTGATTGCACATCTTGAGTGAGATTGAGTGAGATTCAAGTGCATTGCTTGAGAGTTGCATTCTAGAGGCACTTGATCTTCGAGTTGCTGCGGATTTCTTGTTACTCTTCCGTGTTTCCCGACACGGTAGACGGCTTGGAGCAGCGGAGGTGATTGAGCTCGCAATTGGAGATTGTTGGAGCCTTCACCAAGTGTTGTAAGGGGTTCTTGATCCTTCCCCGCGGGAGTTCGCAAATTGGATACTCTAGTGGAGCTCGTGGCTTGGAGGATCCCCATCTTGTGTGCGGTTGTGCGGCGCCCGCCGAGGGCTCGACTCTTGATAGTCGATTAGCTCGCAAACCGACAAGTGGGTGTATCGCCACAACGGGGAGTAGCTTGCCGGGAAGCAAGTGAACCTCGGGATAAATTCTTGTGTCATTCTCTTCCCGAGGATTTCTCTTGTGTGATTGATTGATTGGTACTTCTCATCTCTACACGGTGGTATAAACACTCGAAGCTCTTCTCTCGTATTACATCTCGTATCTAGCTTGTTGTTGTTGTGTTTAGTGAATAGCCTTGAACTAGACTTGTGTAGGTGGCTTGCTTAATTAGTTAGTGCTAGTGCTTTTTGCTCCGCCACCTTTTATACTAACTTGTGGTTAAGTAGTTTGTGTAGAAGTTTTTAAATAGGCTATTCACCCCCCCCCCTCTAGCCTATTTGGACCTTACAAGTGGTATCGGAGCCGAGGCACCGTTTATTTGAGGCTTAACAACCTACGGTGAAAAAGAAATGGCTCAATTAAGTTTGCACATCAACAACACCAAGAAGGCACCTCACTTTGATGGAACAAACTATGCATATTGGAAGGTTAAGATGACCGCACACCTCAAGTCAATCAATAGAGAAGTGTGGAAGGTCACCGAAACAAAATTTGAAGTTGCTAATCCGGAGGCACCTACACCGGTGGAAGAGAAGAAGCTCCAATGCAATGATATTGCCATTAGTGCTCTTCATGAGGCATTAGATGACAAGACATTTGAGCAAGTGAAGAACATAGAAGTTGCACATGATGCTTGGGCCAAGCTAGAAGAAACATTTGAGGGCACCGAAGGCACAAAGACCGCTAAAGCATATATCTTGCAAGAAAAGTTTTCTAGTTTCAAGATGCAAGAAGATGAGAGTGTACCGGAAATGTTTCATAGATTGCAAGTCATTGTGAATGAGCTCAAGGCACTTGGTGAGGAGGTCAAGGACAACCAATTCTCTATGAAGTTCTTGAGAAGCTTGCCCAAGAGGTTCGATACATTGATCACCGTGCTAGTGAGGACTACATTGAAGGATTCAACTCCTCAACAAATTTTTCAAGAAGTGATGACCGATGATTCATATAGAGAAGATGATGAGAAGGATGAGTTGGTCAAGAAGAAGAAGAAGGAGAATGAGAAGAAAGATGATGAAAAGAAGAAGAGTGTGGCATTCAAAGCCACCACATCCAAGGGCAAATCCAAGATTGAATCATCAAGTGAAGAAGACTCAAGCTCTTGTGATAGTGATGACATTGACGAGAAGATGGCTCTCTTTGTCAAGCAATTTGGCAAATTCATGAAGAAGAAGGGCTATCATGCAAGGAGGAAGAAGAACACATCTAAGAAGAATGAGCATACCATGAGATGCTTTAGATGCCATAGCAAGGACCATCTCATTGCAAAGTGTCCTTATGATAGTGATGATGAAGATGCTATCAAGAAGGAAAGGAAGAAGCAAAAGAAGAAGCAAGAAAAGAAGGAGAGCTCTTATAAGAAGAAGAATGATTCTCATGTTGCTACATGGGATAGTGATGATTCCTCAAGTGATGATGAGGATGACAACAAGAGCAAGAAGAAGGGACATGCTAGCATTGCTATCCAAGAGAAGGTCTCCCTCTTCGACACTCCATCATGCTTCATGGCTAAGGCCACTAAGGTATCATCCGATAATGAGAGTGATCATGATAATGCTAGTGATAGTGATAGTGATAGTGATGAAGAAGAATTCACTAAAGATGAACTAATCACTATGCTAGAAGATTGCACTCAACATTATAAAGAATCTAGAAAGGAATGCAAGGGCTTGCTTAAGGAAAAGAAAAATCTTATGCAAGAACTTGATGAGCTTAGAGCATCTTATGAGAGTCTAAAGGTAGACCATAAGAAGCTTCAAAAGTCTCACACTAAGCTTGAAGAAGCTCATTCCTCTCTAGTTGAAAAATGTGAAAACATGCCAACTAATGTTGAGAAAGCTAAAACTTGCAACATAGGCATATCATGTGATATAATTGATGAACCTTTTCATAAGCCTATTGTTGTTGCTCCCACTAACCCTTCATGTAGCACATCTACATCATCCTCATCTAGTAGTGATGGTTTCACTTGTGACTCCACACTTATAGTTGAGAATGAAAATCTCAAGAAGGAGGTAAAAGAGCTCAATCACACCTTAGCTAAGGCTTATGGTGGTGAGGACCGCTTGCTTATGTGCTTGGGTAGCCAAAGAGCTTCTCTCTATAAAGAGGGATTGGGCTATAACCCCAAGAAAGGCAAGGCCGCTTTTGCTCCTCACAAGACTCGTTTTGTGAAGAACAATGGTAGCTATTGCAAAAGTTGCAAGCAAGTTGGTCACATAGAGCAACATTGCATGAACAAGAAATCAAATGCTAAAGTATCCTCAATTAAGTTTGATTCCTTCTATATACTTACCAAGGGTACAAATGGTGTTCATGCTAAGTTCATTGGTGCACCATGGATGGGCTCAAAGAAGAAAGCCATTTGGGTACCAAAGAGCTTGGTCACTAACCTTGGAGGACCCAAACAAGTTTGGGTACCTAAAAAGAATTGATCTTATCTTGTAGGTCAATTACAAAGCCGGAGGAAGGCATTGGGTACTTGATAGTGGGTGCACTCAACATATGACCGGGGATTCATGTATGTTCAAATCAATTGATACAAGTCAAAATGGTGGTTTTGATGCTATCACTTTCGGCAACAACAAGAAAGGCAAGGTCAAGGGGCTTGGTAAAATTGCTATCTCAAATGACATGAGCATATCTAATGTGTTGCTAGTTGAGAGCTTGGATTTCAATCTTTTGTCAGTGGCACAACTTTGTGATCTTGGCTTCAAGTGCATATTTGGTAGTGATGATGTTGAAGTCATTAGTGTTGATGGATCAAATTTGATATTCAAAGGATTTAGACATGGTAGCTTGTACTTGGTTGACTTCAATGATAGTGAGACACAATTGACATCATGCTTGCTTAGCAAATCTAGTATGGGTTGGTTATGGCATAGAAGGCTTGGTCATGTTGGAATGAAACAACTGAACAAACTTTTGAGGCATGACTTAGTTAGAGGCTTGAAAGATGTGACTTTTGAAAAGGATAAACCATGTAGTGCTTGTCAAGCCGGCAAACAAGTTGGAAATAAACATCCTAGTAAGAGTGAAATGAGTACATCAAAGGCATTTGAGCTATTGCACATGGACTTGTTTGGGCCAACAACATATACTAGCATTGGTGGCAACAAGTATGGTTTTGTGATAGTGGATGACTACACAAGATACACTTGGGTGTTCTTTCTTTATGACAAGAGTGATATTTATGATCTATTCAAGTCTTTTGTCAAGAGAGTGCAAAATGAGTTTGAGACTACCATCAAGAAAATTAGAAGTGATAATGGTAGTGAGTTCAAGAACACAAGAATTGAAGATTTATGTGATGATCTTGGTATTGGACATCAATTCTCTCCAACATACACTCCTCAATCCAATGGTGTAGTTGAAAGGAAGAATAGAACTTTGATTGACATGGCTAGATCAATGCTTAGTGAATACAATGTGAGTCATTCATTTTGGAGTGAAGCTATCAACACGGCTTGCTATTGTAGCAACCGTCTCTATTGCCATGGAAAGCTTGGGAAGACACCATATGAGTTATTGAATGGAAGAAAGCCCAACATTGCATACTTTAGAGTGTTTGGTTGCAAATGCTATATTCTCAAGAAAGGCACTAGATTGAGCAAGTTTGAAAAGAAATGTGATGAAGGGTTCTTACTTGGTTATTCTACCACAAGCAAAGCATATAGAGTTTGGAATCTCACTAATGGCACCTTGGAAGAAGTTCATGATGTTGAGTTTGATGAAACCCAAGGGTCTCAAAATGAAGCTCAAAACCTTGATGATGTGAGAGGAGATCAATTGTCAAATGCAATGAAGAACATGGATATTGGTGACATAAGGCCGAGGCAAGTTGATGATGATGATATTCATGTGATCAACCAAAGTGTGCAAATTGATACAAATCAAGCAAGCTCTAGTGGTACTCATGATGAGGCTCAAGATCAAGGTCAAACAAGTGGAAGCAATCAACTCCCAATACTCCAACCTACTAGCATTGCAAGAGATCATCCATTGGATCAAATCATTGGTGGAATTCAAAGTGGTGTTCAAACTAGATCAAGATTGGCATCCTTTTGTGAGCACTACTCATTTGTGTCACTTGAAGAACCAAAGAAGATAGAAGATGCATTGAAAGATTCCGATTGGGTAAATGCCATGCATGAAGAGCTAAACAACTTCACTAGAAATCAAGTTTGGGAACTTGTTGAAAGGCCGAAGAACTATAATGTGATTGGTACTAAGTGGGTCTTTAGAAACAAGCAAGATCAAGATGGCATGGTTGTAAGGAACAAAGCAAGATTAGTAGCACAAGGATACACTCAAGTTGAGGGTCTTGATTTTGGAGAGACATATGCACCGGTTGCAAGATTGGAGGCAATTAGAATCTTATTAGCTTATGCTTGTGCACACAACATCAAGCTCTATCAAATGGATGTCAAGAGTGCATTTCTCAATGGCTACATCAATGAAGAAGTTTATGTTGAGCAACCTCCCGGTTTTGAAGATGACAAGAAGCCCAACCATGTTTACAAGCTCAAGAAGGCATTGTATGGTTTGAAGCAAGCACCTAGAGCATGGTATGAAAGATTGAGGGATTTTCTTCTCTCTAAAGGATTCAAGATGGGAAAGGTTGACACCACTCTCTTCACCAAGAAGCTTGGAAATGACTTGTTTGTGTTGCAAATCTATGTGGATGACATTATCTTTGGATCAACTAACCAAGACTTTTGTGAAGAGTTTGGAAATATGATGGCAAAAGAGTTTGAGATGTCTATGATTGGAAAGCTTAGTTACTTCCTTGGACTTCAAATCAAGCAAATGAAGAATGGCACTTTTGTAAGTCAAGGGAAGTACATCAAGGACATGATCAAGAAGTTTGGATTGCAAGATGCTAAGCCAATGAGTACACCAATGGGCACAAATGATCAATTGGGTGTTGATGCTAGTGGCAACATGGTAGATCAAAAGCAATATCGGTCTATGATTGGAAGTTTGCTATATGTCACCGCTTCTAGGCCGGATGTGATGTTTAGTGTGTGCAAATGTGCAAGATATCAAGCTTCACCTAGAGAAAGTCACTTGAAAGCAACCAAAAGAATATTGAGATATCTTAAGGGTACTCATGATGTTGGATTATGGTTTCCAAAGGGGTCTAATTTTGAGTTGATTGGATATTCGGACTCCGACTATGGTGGATGCAAGATTGATAGAATGAGCACAAGTGGCACTTGTCAATTGCTTGGAAGGTCTCTTGTTTCATGGTCATCAAAGAAACAAAATAGTGTTGCACTATCTACCGCCGAGGCCGAATACATTAGTGCCGGTAGTTGTTGTGCACAATTGCTTTGGATGAAGGCCACTTTGAATGATTTTGGAATCAAGTTCAAGAATGTGCCTTTGTTTTGTGACAATGAAAGTGCAATCAAGATGACACAAAATCCGGTTCAACATTCAAGAACAAAGCACATTGACATAAGGCATCACTTCATAAGAGACCATCAACAAAAGGGTGATATTAGCATTGAAAGCATTGGCACCGAAGATCAACTAGCCGATATCTTTACAAAGCCACTTGATGAGAAGAGATTTTACAAGTTGAAGAATGAATTGAACATACTTGACTTCTCCAACTTGAAATGAGTGCACCCCCACATTCTTATATGACATGCCTCTCCTCCGACATAGCAAGGTAAAGTTGTTTGGCATATCATTCATACTTTGCTAAGGACATGTTTAGAACATATAGACATATTTGCATGACAAATAGGCTCATTCATGAAAATCAAATGATTTTGATGTATATATGGTACCACTATTGCTTCTATGTTTTGATTGATCTAGTGGTAGCATATGACATGTTTGTGGGCTTGCAAACCTAGTGTTGAATCTAGAAAATGAGCTCATGATGTGTAATTCAACATGGTCAAGATAACCCTTATACTTTATGAGGAGTGAAGAAGCTTGTCCTTGGATCAAACCGAATTACATATTCTAGGCAAGTGATCTAGATTGAACCATAATATGGACTCCCTCATATTGATTGACTTAATTCTCACTAAAATTGGCACCTTTTTGGTGATTGTTGACAAAGGGGGAGAGAAATGTCACAAAGATAGAAAAGTCACAAAGATATATTAAGGGGGAGATAGAAAAGTCACAAAGAGAAGTAAAGGGGGAGAAAGATATTTTTTGGAAAGGGATCAATTAAAATTAAGCACACAAGTAGGGGGAGCAAGCTCATGAATTGTTTGTTGCATTTGTATGTGCATTAACATGATGAATTGTTGCATTGCAAAGCTTAAATTCATATTCATGTTTGTATGGTGTATGCTAGAAATAGAACTTGAATGATGATTTGATGAGAGTAGCTTTACAAGTAATATCTAGACACCTTTGCTTATAATGTTGATCTCACGGGGTACTTTAGTGTTTGTGATCTTTACAAGTGAGGTATTACAAGTGGTGTCTAGCTACATCGATGCTAAGGATGGTATATAAAGGCAACTTCGATTGGTATCACGCTTCAAAGGTCCATTCTATATACCTTAGCATCAATTTGATAGTAGTAACTCTCCCAAAATTCAAATCCATACATATGTGCACAATTGAACCAAACTCATGGAAGCACATATGTAGGGGGAGCTAATACTATCGAAATTGAAAATTGATTTCATTTCATATCTTTGTGATGGTTGTCATCAATTACCAAAAAGGGGGAGATTGAAAGCCCAAGTTTGGTTTTGGTAATTAATGACACCAAGTTGCTAATGCCATGTGTTAAGTGTTTTGAGTTAGGCATAAGCAACACATGTGATGAAGGTGTACGTGGCAAGGAGTGGTGGCCACAAGATCACAAGAGATGGTGCATGGACATGGAATGATGATCATGATGGAGATGCACATAAAACGATGGACATGATGATCAAGTGGAAGAGAAGGATCTAAGAGCGCAAGGCAAAGGTATAACCATAGGGTTTTCCTTTTACCGGTCTAAGATGAGTAGAGAAGTGATTGACCGGGTTTAGGATACATAGCCGACTATCAAGAGGGGCAATCACAGTTAGCTCGGGAATCAAGTGCCACTAGATCAATGTCTTGAGCATATGCATTTAGGATCTAGTAAAGAGCTAACATAACGCCTTGGAAAATGTTTATGAAATGCTAACACTCATGCACATGGTGGTGTACACTTGGTGGTGTTAGCACATTTGCGAAGGCGGTGGAGTTTGAGCGGTAGAGAGGGGTTTGGGTTCCTCTCTCCCTCCCGCCGAGCTTGCGAGGCGGGATTCGGCGCTTTTTAGAGAAGTGAAATGCCTATTTTCTATTGCGCCGAAAGTCGGAAAAGAGACGGAGGCGAACGGAGGTCACTGCGTGCACCGGACGCTGCACCGGACGCGGGGCGCGTCCGGTCAGTTCATCGCGGTGCGGGTGCAGCTAGGGTTTGTGACCGGACGCGGGTCTGGCCTGACCAGCGCGTCCGGTCAGTTCAACCGGGCGAAAATGAAAAGCGCGCGACCGGCGCGTCCGGTGCCCCACGGGACCGGAGCGTCCGGTCAGTCGTCCAGAGAGACCGAGCGCAGCGTAGCGTGATCGGACGCGGCTGGCGCGTCCGGTCATGTACCACCGGACGCGTCCGGTCGCGTCGGGTGCTTACTGGAACACGACCGGACGCTGGCACTGTCGCGTCCGGTCGATCGAAGGAGCGCGTCCGGTCAGCTCAACGGCTAGTTCTGACGCGCACTGTTCACGTCTGTCGCGTAGTGACCGGACGCGTCCAGTCACCCTGACCGGAGCGTCCGGTCAGCGCGATTTCTGCTGCGTCGTTTCTAACGGCTAGCTGCGTACCCCTTCGTTATAAATAGATGGTGGACGGGTTTTGAGGGTAACTCTTGCACATTTTGAGACCTAGAAACATCCTTTGAGCTAGAGAACAACCCCTCCACTCATCTCTTTGATTGATTGCACATCTTGAGTGAGATTGAGTGAGATTCAAGTGCATTGCTTGAGAGTTGCATTCTAGAGGCACTTGATCTTCGAGTTGCTGCGGATTTCTTGTTACTCTTCCGTGTTTCCCGACACGGTAGACGGCTTGGAGCAGCGGAGGTGATTGAGCTCGCAATTGGAGATTGTTGGAGCCTTCACCAAGTGTTGTAAGGGGTTCTTGATCCTTCCCCGCGGGAGTTCACAAATTGGATACTCTAGTGGAGCTCGTGGCTTGGAGGATCCCCATCTTGTGTGCGGTTGTGCGGCGCCCGCCGAGGGCTCGACTCTTGATAGTCGATTAGCTCGCGAACCGACAAGTGGGTGTATCGCCACAACGGGGAGTAGCTTGCCGGGAAGCAAGTGAACCTCGGGATAAATTCTTGTGTCATTCTCTTCCCGAGGATTTCTCTTGTGTGATTGATTGATTGGTACTTCTCATCTCTACACGGCGGTATAAACACTCGAAGCTCTTCTCTCGTATTACATCTCGTATCTAGCTTGTTGTTGTTGTGTTTAGTGAATAGCCTTGAACTAGACTTGTGTAGGTGGCTTGCTTAATTAGTTAGTGCTAGTGCTTTTTGCTCCGCCACCTTTTATACTAACTTGTGGTTAAGTAGTTTGTGTAGAAGTTTTTAAATAGGCTATTCACCCCCCCCCCCTCTAGCCTATTTGGACCTTACAATATGCCTTCTCTCTCAAAGTATGTGGTATTTATGGTATAAGACGTAGTGACATTACCTTCTCTCTCACCCTACTCTAATAAGGCTTTGATATCTGGAGCTTATAGGTGGGAGATACAATATACATACTCATAGAACATTTATTGCATAGTCAAACCATGGATCCAGAGAAACAAGTCAATAAGTCAAATCAAGATGTGCATGTGTGGTGAATGAGTGGTGTATGGTGATGATGGTGATAACAAAGTCTAATGCTCTTTTTGAGGGAATACATACCTTTCTTGCTTTTTAAAACTTTTGAGGGGAATGAAATGCTCTATTTTTTTTCTTTTTTCTCTCAGGTGGGTATCTTGTACCCCTAATTCTACTGTCGGACACTTGTCCATTTTTACCTCTCGTCTCACTTTTTCTTTCTTCGAGGTTCCGAGCACTTGCTCCTTTTTATTTCCTCGTTTTTATATATTTTTTTTAGAGCAATCTCCCTCTTTTGAAAATATAGCAAGTGGTAGTAGAAATGACTTGAGCATTAACTTCACAGGGAATAACAGGAATGAGATAATGTTTTTGGCTATTCTCTCCCGGGTCAGGAGTAGAATAATTTTGGGTGAATCTGGAGATGGAAATGAGTGGATATATGTGGATGCGTACTTCCGGAGTAGAAGCAGCATGTATGAGTGAACGTGCAAGTGAATCTTGATTTTAACCACATGACAAGTTTCTAAGGGTCTACACAGCTCGACCACACTCAATGCCCATAAGCAGTAAGTAGTAAAAGTGCGGCTCTTATTCTAACAAGCATGTATATATGGCTGTGGTAGGAATTTAAACTCTCATCATACAGGAACTCATCATGCAACATTTTAAAGATTTTCAAAGATAAAATTCTCCAGAATTCTAGCATCTCTAGGAACAGATAAACAGCAGCTCAACCTTCCCATATCATATCCGTTAACAACTTAGACTTCAGATCGAGTTCTCTTCCCACTAGTTCAGGTTTAGAGCCAGTTTTAAATTATAACAGTTATGTCTAAACTAGAGAGAGAACAAATTTCAAAATTAGGCAGAGCAACTATTCATCATATCCATGCTAGAGTTTTATTTTCAAGATTCAGTTTAGCATAGCTATTTTATTTATTTATTAAACTAAGCAAATATATATAAACACAAAATATTTATTTGGGTTTTCATGATTATGCATCTTTTTATTTTAATAAAGCATAGGTATAAATGTAGATAAAAATACTTATCGGGATAAATGGGGGTGCTCTCCCCCAAGCTGGATCTTGACGTAATTTCTTCTGATGTAGCTAGCAGGTGCAGAGGTGTATTTGAATGTCGGCAGCACCCTGACAACGATTAGGATGTCCTCCATCTGCTAGTCTTCCTGAATTCTGTGGAGCTCAAATAGACAACAAAGCTTCGTGGAACTTGATTAAGCGTTAGCATAAATATCTAGCCTTTATCATGTTTGAGCTTCCTTGATAAATGTCACTCTCTATTTTTATTTTCATTTTTATAGAACAGAAAAAATATATTATTATTTTTTTTATGCCACCACAGTGAATGTACTTATGGGTTTTATCCCACTCGCATACTCGCATGGGGCTTACTGTTTTCAACATTTTTTTAGACAGAATGAACATGATTAACTGAGCAATAATTAAAGGGAAAATGATAACTACCAAGTTTACCTCTTGGCATGGCGTTCGGTGTTTTTAAGTCCTCCGAACAGGACTTCTTTTCTTCTTAGTTGTCCTGGGATTTGGGTGGCGTAGACGGTGATTCCGGCAGCGCCTCCTCTTCTTGTGTAACTGTCTTCACTTTCCATACCCGACTTGGTGCTTCGGTCTCCTGTTGTGTATCCTCGGGCCTTATGACCTCTCCTTCATAGTCTGCCCATACGTCCTTGATGGTTTGCCTCCTTTGGTTACGGTTACGTCGCCTTCTTCTTGTCCTGACCTGCTTAGAATCTTCAACTATATAGTTAGGGTCATTAAAGTAGCGGCGTACCTTCTCAGAGGGGAAATGCATATGGACTTCTCTGGTTCCAATGTAGATGATTGCTTTGACGGTGCCTAGGAACGGTCTTCCTAGGATGATGGGTGGATCGTACTCGTCGTCTCCCATGTCAATGACCTGAAAGTCTGTATGGACAAAATGATCGTTAATTTTAACAGGGACATCGGTTACTATACCTTCAACCTTTCGGGATGTCTGATCTGCCATCTGAAGCTGAGTGTATGTTGGTTTTAAGGGCATGGTTCCGTACAAGAGCTGATAGGTGACTGTGGCCATTATGTTGACGCCTGATCCAGTGTCGCAGAGCGCCTTCTGAAAGGAGTATCCATTGATTGAGCACTCAATGCTTGGCATACCTGGGTCGTCCTTCTTGATTAGGAACGGCGACTTGAGTCGTCGGTCTTGACCTCCTTGAACTGCAGTGACCATCTTAGCTGATTCGGTCCATCCTTGGTTGTTCTTGTTCTGCTTGTTCCTCCTGTTGGTCCTCTTCCTTGGTTCATGTTGGGGTTGCTCTGGGATTTGTGTAATCTTGTTCTTGAAGGAAAACGTCTCCTTCCTCCCCTTGATGTTGAAGTTAATCTTCGCAGCGCTGGCGTAGATGACAGCTCCCGAGGTGTTCAGGAATGGCCTTCCCAGAATAACTGGTGACCTCTCATCGGACCCGGTCTCTATCACCACGAAGTCAGCTGGAGCATACGAGGTACCAACTCGGACACACATGTTCTTTAATATTCCTTTAGGAAAGCTTAGTGTCCGATCTGCAAGCTGCAAACACATAGTTGTTTCTGATAAAGGATATGTAAAGAATTTTTCATAGAGTACCCTGGGCATAATGTTGACGCTGGAGCCAAAGTCGCAGAGTGCTTCTGGGAAGTCCACCATGCCGATGGAGATCGGGATGACGGGGCGTCCTGGATCGCCTCTCTTGACTGGCAGAAGGTCATTATGTACTCCGACAGCGGGATTACTCCAATAGTTACCTGCATCAAACATGTCTACAAGATTTGCAGATTCTAATCCTTCCGGTTGTGATGGTATACCGGGGTTAGTAGCAGGAACAGCAGCAGCTATTTGATTTAACTGAGATTCAATCATTTTATTAAAGCTAATTTGGTTTTTGATGGCAGTAGAGAAATTATCCATTCTATTATTTATGTTTTCTAGTATTTTATCATTGGATGCCAATTTCTTAGACAAGTTATCCATTAGCTTTCCTTGATTAGACACTAACTCTCTCAGGGGTGGAAAATTATTATTGTTGTTGTAAGAGTTATTACCTTGATAATTACCTGAGTAGTTACCTGAGTAGTTAGGCCTCTGTTGATTCCAACCTTGATTTTGTTGAGGACGGTTGTAGTTGTTGTTGTTGTTGATGTACCTTGCATCCTCAAGCATCTCAGGGCAGTGATTGCCTGAGTGTCCAGTATCTCCACATTCCTCACAAGTCATGTGAGAGTCGTAGACGTTCATGACTTCTCTTTTGTCTCCAGCTTTGTCATCGAGCTTTTTCATGAGTAGGTCTAACTTTGCAGACAGCATGTCTACCTCCTTGAGCTGGTGCATACCTCCACCCTTCTTGCGTGTTTGAGTCCTCTCTTCGTTCCAACCTTGGTTGGACGCCATCTTCTCCACAAGGGCTGTAGCTTGTGGTATGGTGAGTGATAGAAATGCGCCTCCAGCTGCAGCATCCATGGTCTCACGAGCACTAGTGATGAGCCCATGATAGAAAGTCTGCATAAGTAGCCAGCTTTCCATTCCATGATGGGGACATTCTAGGATGTAATCTTGAAAGCGCTCCCATGCTTCTGGAACGGATTCATCATGTTGTTGCTGAAAACTTGTAATCTTCCCACGGAGAGCATTGGTCTTGCCCATGGGAAAGAACTTAGCTAGAAAGTTCGTAGAGCAGAGTGCCCACGTAGTGTTCTTATCCTTCGTCGCGTAGAACCACTGCTTCGCTCTCCCCAATAGTGAGAATGGGAAAAGGCGAAGTAGTATGGCGTCTCTGGGAACATCTAATAAAGTGAATGTGCTGCAAATCTCTAGGAAGTATTGGAGATGAGCACTTGCATCTTCGTGCGGCTTCCCACAAAACTGGTTGGCTTGTACCATGTTGATGAGCCCTGGCTTGAGCTCAAAGTTCTTGTCGATGGCCGCGGCAGGTCCAGTGCGGATGTTGTTCGTAGTGGGAGCTGAGAACTCGCGGATCGTTTTGTTCGCCATGGCTGCGAACTCTGTTGACAAATTCCGGATGAAACTTCGGCGGTCTTCTGAATTGGATGAAGTGTTGCATCGAAGTGTTGACTTCTTGAGCTTGGCTCTTGCCCCTCTGATTAATGCTTCGGGGTTGTCAACAAAATTTTCTGGAAGATGTCCTCTATTCATACATCACCCTGCAAAACAATAAGAATGGAAAAAAATACAGGGGTAAATCTGTATGGGAGAATTGATGATCTCAATCACTTAATGATGCGAATGATGACTCAAATTCTGTATTCATTCCTTGTTAGTAAATCAACCTTCCCCGGCAACGGCGCCAAAAATGCTTGTTGGGCATTCTTAACGTCATTACCAAAAGTAGACTTAGTTTTCTAATTCTGATAACGGCGCCAAAAATGCCGAACCTATCCCTCATGCCACTTAAGCCAAGTTGTCATCCCCAGCATGACATGAGAGACGCGGTATTGAAATATGCAACTGCTCTTCTAAATAAATAATAAATAAGATCTGCAAGCGCACAGATTAATACCGATGTAGCATTTTAACCGGGAAGTATTCCAGGTATCGTTATTTATATTTTTACCACTGGGAAGGGATTACTAACATCAATGTTGATTATGGAATGGAATATAGGAATGAGTATCAATCATTGCATGTATAAGTGAGAGCATTCATCTATCTCTTGCATACAGGGGTAAGTGTCACATAAAATATAGATAAAGTATGAATGGTGACAAAGATAATTAATCTGATCAGCTAGCCACATATAATAATGATAAGCACCTCAACAGATATTCTAGCAAGTCATTAGCATGGTATTAGGACGAACTACAAGGATATTTCCTAAGTTATTCTTAACTATAAAGTCTAGCATATCATAGTTAGTGCAAGTACACTTGGCAATCATTGTGAGAAAGGACTACGCCCATGCATAGTGATATTATCAAGGAAGATGAGAAACATAGCAATCACTCCCCCGTAATAATGTTGCTCTGCCTGCCTTACACACGGGAGGGGGACTATTTAAGAACCAACGAAGCTGTCACCATCGCGGACCACCCCATGATCCGGCATATAAGGTGCAATCGCAGATAAATATGGTCTAAGCACCACGCCTACACAATATTTATCATTTACCCATGGATCCGATGGATAAACGCTATACGATCCTAAACATGTATATAATTCCAATCTAACTAAGCCAAGCGTATAACTACGATAAACTAAGAACAATATAATTGCAAACATAAACAAGTAGAGCAAAGTCATAATCAATATATTGAAATAGAACAAAGTTGTATTCATAATATTGAAGAACAAAGATGAACAATGAAGAACAGTAAAGGAATTACCAAGAATCCTCTTGACAGATCCAGAAACCAATCGAAGATTGACTCCTTCTAGTTCTAATCCTATGTAGCTATGCTATACTAGAGATCTAGTTGATGTGGTGGCTCTAGGGCTTGATCAGAGACTCTCCTCCTGAGATTAGGGTTTGAGGAATTGAGAATGAGGGAGTGCCTCCTCCAGGGGCCAGGGGTCCTGCTTATATAGCCCCCTCAAGTGAACGTGGGCCGTCGGATCAAACCGACATTAATCGCACGGTTTTCCTTGATCCCTTAGGTCGGTGGAGCATAATCCGCGAGACGGAGCCTGATTGGCTCTCAGGCCAGGGCGGGCGCCCTAGGGAGCAGGGCGGGCGCCCTGCCTCCGGGCCCGTTCGGCCTCCCGTTCGATCTCGTGGCTTCTGGAGTCTTCTAGATGATAGAAAATCGGTGAACACGTTATTATCTCTATGTAAACCCGACGTGTGGGCCTTTCCTCCGTATTTTCTGATAACCCCCTGCAGAAACAGACAAACACCAAAACTCGTGGAATTCTGTCAGATAAAACCCTAAGTCTAGGTGTTGGTTGCATTTGGATCCTTTTCTTTATTTATTTGATAACTATATTTGGTACTTAAGGACCGTCAACAATTAGTACTGACCGGACGCGTCTGGTCATGCCAGAGACCGCGTCCGGTCAAGAGAAAACGACTCTAACTACTCCGAAACACGACGCAACTTGAACCAAGTTACTTCCAACTGAACTTTGAGCTTTTCTTGAGCTACCTAGTACTAAGTTTGACAAGTGTGCACCACACCTAAACACAAGACTCATCTAGGTCAAGCTACTCGCTCATGCCCCCCTTTATAGTACGGCCAAAGGAAAAAAGCAAAGATCCTAACGACTATTCCGAATTCAACTCAACACCTTGACATTCGGAACTAACCATCCTTAATCTTGTCGTTGATCCTTTGAAAACTGAAACGATTTCCATCAAGGGACATGAATTCCATAGTGCCCAAAGTGGTTATCAACCCCATGACCTAACTTACCAAAGTTTCTGCAAAACACACGTTAGTCATGGTAATAATGTATTGTCATCAATTGCCGAAACCAACTCTCTGGGCCTAGATGCTTTCACAGGAGGAGAGAAATGATCTGATGGAATGAAAATGGTAGAGGTCTTGGTCTATTTATATAGGGGTCAAAACGAGGCCTAGAAGGTTCCTACGATAGAATCAAATCTAACGAATGCATAAACAAGTTTTTGTGATAGAAGAATATAGAAAAATTGAGTAGGCAAAAGGTGGCGGCGAGGCGGCGCAGCAGGTGGGGCGGCCGCCCAAACCCTAGGGCCGGGCGCCCAGGCTTCGAGCCTGACTCCGGCCAGCTTTTTCATAATCTTTTCTAAATATTTTTGTTGTTTCAAGAAATATGTTGGACCCCAAAAATAAAAAATTAAAAAGGTCGGGCCCAACAATACTTAAGTAAAGAAGAAATTAATTTCGTCTAATTCTTTATTGGGCTCTAAAAATAATTTAAGGCATTGACCATTTACCTTGAATAACGTACCTTTATCGTTTTGTAGTGTGATCGCTTCGTGTGATGACGAGCTTACCACCATAAATGGTCCTTCCCACTTGCTTCATAATTTTCCATGTCTGAAGAGCTTCACCCTAGAATTAAAAAGTAATACCTTATCTCCGGGGGCGAACTCCTTCTTCTTGATCCTCTTGTCATGCCATCTCTTGACTCCCTCTTTATAAATCTTTGAATTATGATATGCTTCTTCTCTCCACTCATCTAGCTCTGAGAGTTGCATCTTCCTCTTTACTCCGGCAGCATCAAGGTCCATGTTCCATCTTTGAATAGCCCAGTGAGCCTTGAATTCTAACTCAACTGGTAGATGACAAGTCTTCCCGTACACCAACTAGTATGGAGACGTCCCAATAGGTGTCTTGTATGCTATTTGGTATGCCCAGAGTGCTTTGGGAAGCTTGTCCTTCCATCCAGAACCCATCTCATTTACTGTCTTCTGAAGATTATTCTTAATTTACTTGTTTGACATTTCTGCCTAGCCACTTGTCTGAGGGTGATAGGGGGTAGCGACGTTGTGACGTATTCCATGTTTCGACAAGTATTGCTCGAAACATTTGTCGATGAAGTGTGATCCTCCGTCACTTATCACTATCCTTGGAACTCCAAATCTTGGAACTATTATCTCTTCAAACATTCTCTTGGAATTGATGTTATCGGCATTCTTGCATGGCAGAGCTTCGACCCACTTGGAGATATAATCTACCGCCACTAGAATGTACTCGCACTTCTTGGATGGTGGGAATGGTCTTATGTAATCAATTCCCCAGACATCAAAGAGTTCAACCTGAAGGTTGTTGGTGAGTGGCATGGCATCTCTTGTATTAATATTGTCGTGCCTCTGACAAGGTCCACATCTTCGGATGAATTCTCTTGTGTCTTCATACATTGTTGGCCAAAAGAATCCACACTACCAAATTTTAGCATGTGTGCGGAATGCCCGATAATGCCCTCCATATGGTGATGAGTGACATCTTTCAATAATCTTTATTCCTTCTTCTGCAAGTACACATCTCCTGAATAGGCTGTCAGAGCATACTCGGAAAAGGTACGGTTCATCCCATATGTGAGTACGACTTTCCTAGACGAGTTTCATTTTGTTCTCTCCTGGTGGTACATATCCTGAAACCATAAAATTAACAATATCTGCATACCAGGGGTTAGATCTGTTGATTCCGTAGAGCATGTCATCCTAGAGTGAGTCGTCGATGGGCAGTTCCTGTTTCTCAAACTGCATTCTAGACAAGTGATCGGCAACAGAATTTTCTACTCCTTTTTTATCTTTTATTTCTAGGTCAAATTCCTAGAGCAACAAAATCCATCTTATCAAACAAGGTTGTCACACCCCAAAATTTTTAATTTTGGGTTGTGCATAGGAAACACTAAATAAAATAAATGTTTTAATATTCAGATAAAATTTCCTAAGTTTAGTTTATGATAGCATCAATTAGTTATAAAAAATGAAAAAAATAATCTTTAAATTTTTCTAAACTAATTTGACGGGCTATTGTTTGATGTGATGTTTTCTCGTTAACTCTGGTGTGTTAAGAGCGAGCAAAGTCTTTAAAATGCATTTAGTGGATCGATCTTTCTTCTCCAGCACGTCTTTATCTTTTTCCGCAATCAAATTCCTTGTTTCTCATCCGTCAATCAACCTCTACAAACTTCTCGGGAATTTTTCCGACTTTTTCTGTAGCTTGTTTCTACTTGTCTGTGAGCATAATCTAATTTTTAGATGCTCCAAAATATCTTATCATGAGCTCCAAATACTTTATTTGGTCTCCTCATGTTCCATAATGTCTCTGAAAAATTTCCCCGAATTTTCGGAGCTTTCGGAGTATTTTTCGCGGCTTAAATAATAATTCTGGACTTTTCTGGAATTATTTTATCCATGAAAATAATTAATTCCGAAAATAATAAATCTCTCATTTTTTTCCAACGCTCAAAGCTCATGTGCAATAATCCTAATAAATCTCAAAGGCCCATACATTTATTTACTAATGGGCTTAAATGATTACTTAGGCCTATTAGCGGAGGTGAATGGTGCAACGTCAATTAGCACCATATCGCTAGTTGACATGGAGGTGGAGAGTTTTCCTCCCTATATATATACGTACCTACCCCTTGGGCAAAGCACACCAAAACTACCGTAGAGGAGCCCCTAGTTTGGAAAATCTCTCGTGTAGTAAAATATAATTTTCTCTCTTCTTGTCGCCGTCGGCCAACCCTGGGGCAAGCCTCTGTTGCTACGTTTGCCAATTCATCACCATGGTTCGCCCATACCAGAAGGTGAGCACATTGCCGCATTCTTGCTCATTCTCTTCTCGTCTAGTTTTGCATCTCTTCCATATAAAAAAAATGGTGTCAACCTCGTTCCTAGGCAATATCAGCACCGCCGCCCAGGAGCTCATCATGTGCCGTCTGGGATTTGCCCGCTTCCTATCACCGCTGGCACGGCGGCACTGATCCTGGAGCACGCACGTGACAAATTTAATGGACCAAAGCACTGGCTACCGCATCCGTCGTTTTCCATCATCGGTAAGACCCAACCGCACGCCCTGTCTCCCTGTGCCTGCTCTACCGCACGCAGTTTCTCTTGCTAGTGGCTGGAGAGCTGATCCTTCATTTTCGGCCGAGCAAACCTACAGAGTACTCGCCGTTGCTTGCTGCTGCTTCCATTTATGCAAGCCGAGCTGAGCCATCTATCACTCTCATGCAACCAAAAGTCAGAACCGTGCATCATCGTGTATCTTGCCGAGCTGATATCATGTTTACCTCATCCTTGTACAAGAATCCATCTTTCTCTGTTTACTCTTAGATTTTAGAATCGGGATAATTCACATAAGCCCTTACCTGCATGCAACCTTCATCCTCCAGCGACCAAGCAAAGGCCTAGGCTATCCGTGCATGCCTACGTACGTGAGCTGCATGCCGGTTCTTTTTCCTTTTCTATTTGGCTTTCCGTTGTTCAACCGTTGCTGCCGAACGTTGCAGGAGGCACCGACCGCTCCGGAGAGGAGAGCTCCGTTCCGTCTCCATCTGTCCCCCTGCTAGAGCCTTCGCTGTGAGTTACGCTTTGTCTCCCTGTGCCTTCTCTGTGCCAAACCGAGGCCCGTAGGTCCTTCCCCATGCATGCTGGCAAGATACTCACTGCCGTTCATGGCATCACCGTGCCGGAGATCCTGAGCCGGCCGTGAACCGTGCGTGTTCTACCCTGCTCCAATTGCTAGCTTGTTGACGTTAGCTTGATGACGTCACATGATGTCATGACCACGTCACCCACACATTATGCCCGTTTTCATTTAGAAAAATAAATCCAGAAATACTATAGGAATACGCCACGCCACCTATAACTAGCAGCCATCCACCGTTTCTACGTCTTAACTCCGTTTCAACCCGTTCAACTTGCGTTAGATTCATAACAACGTAATTTGCGCATTAGTAACAATGTTTGTCATATATTTAGCTCTGGAATTTCATGGCTTAAATCCTAACTTAAATAATGATTATGCAACTGGATTTTACAAATAAAATATGATTAATTTTATTTTAGTTTTCCAATTCAAATATTAATATGGTTAGTTTCTTATTTACATGAGTTTCTAAATTCGAAGTTTTGCTTAGTAAACATGTTATATATCAGATGAACTCGAGTAGTTGCTTTCACATCACTTAATTATATGACATTCTTTACAAATAAACTATGAGTAGTTTTACCCGGCTTTTGAATTAAATTATGTTTCGTGTTTTAATAAATCTATACATGTTTTTGCTCAATTAAAATAAATCAAGTATATAAATATAGCCTTTTCTTTAATATAATATAAAAGACTCGGTAGTCGTTTCTTTCAAACCGTAGCTCCGATTAGCGTGCTTTTCGCGTCTGTGTGATCATAGCGAGACGTAGAATCGTTTTACAACTTTTCCATCTTGTTTATCTATTGATGGTGTACTGTTCTAATTGTAGCTATAGTTTGCTTTGTGTATGATTGCATGGATGCTGTGTGGTGCTGTATGATCATGTCCAGACGGTGAGCTTTACGTTGGTGATCAAGATGTAATCTTTTGGAGGTTAAGAATGAGAAAAAAATATGCTCAGAGTTCAAGGCAAGTATAGCATGGGATCATCCTTGTTTCCTATTCACCTTTAATACACTTAATTTATGTGCATGTGTCTACCTTGTTACCACTAAGGATATCCTAGTTTTTGTATTTTGTACCTTGACACCCATGGGACATTGCATTAGGTAGTATTTATGCTAGTGCTCTTTTTGAATAACCATGATCTGTAACTTGACTAATGTTATATGCAATAAACGTTTAAAAGATGATTTATAGAAACATGGCTCAAGAGGGCTAGAGCATATTTGATTGTTTTTATGGTGCTCTAGTTTCTCTCCATAAGGACTTATCTGTAAGCGAACATCCGGGACTTACAGTACAACTGTGAGGGCTATATGGCTCTGGCTTTAGCTCAGTATGAGGACATTTTCTAGCTTGTTAGAGGTTACCCTTGTGGCGCAAATGGGGTAAAGCAGACTGTGGATCCCTGCGTGGTGTATCACACGGACTGACTTCTGAAGCCTAGCGGCCCTAACTTGTTAGACGAACCTTTGAAAGGCTTCATAGTGAACCCTGCCTACTCACCTTGGGAGTGTTTTGGGGATTGGCCGCCCCAGGCATATGGGCAATCACGACTCACAGTGAAAGTGTACAACCTCTGCAGAGTGTAAAACTGTTATAACAGCCGTGCTCACGGTCACGAGTGGCCTTGGACCCTTACAGAATAAATGATGATACTAATGATAATGATAATACTGATGATATTGATGCTCAATAATGATTATTGTTTCTTGCTATACATTATTCTCGTTTACATGATCATGAGGTTATTTGGGCTTATGGAAAACTTGTTGCTACTCAAATGCTAAAAAGATGACCCACTAAAAGCTATTGCAGTAAACCCGTGTCAAACCTTTTGAGCTTCATGAACCCCATGATATATTTGCTGAGTTCGACATGGACTCACTCTTGCTATTTCCACCACACTCTAGTGTGTAGTAAGGTGCTACTTAGAAGAAGGATGAAGGTATAGTGGAGTTTTCAGAAGTCTTTCAGAAGTGCTTGGCATATGGAGCCACCAGTCAGCCGTCCCTGAGAAGAATGGAGCCTAAAGTTTAGTCACCGTTCCGCGATACTCTGATGTAAGTGTTAATATAGCTATGTATACGTTATATAATAACATTGTTTCTGATACTTTTTCATTCTGGCATATGTGTGGACTTCCTGGGCACACATATGATTAGCCTGGTTTTGTTCTTTAGAAAACCGGGTGTGACAAAGGTTTAGCATCTTTCTTAGTGAGCAAGTATTTTAAAGCAGCATGATCAGAATAAACAATTATTTTAGCTCCCACTAAGTAAGATCAAACAAACAAGGTTTAGCATCTTTCTTAGTGAGCAAGTATTTTAAAGCAGCATGATCAGAATAAACAATTATTTTAGCTCCCACTAAGTAAGATCAAAATTTCTTAATGGCAAAAACAACAGCAAAGAGCTCTTTTTTAGTAGTTGCATAATTAAGCTGAGGTCCTGTCAAGGTTTTGCTAGCATAAGCTATTGCATGATGCTTTTTATCTTTAGTCTGTCTCAAAACTGCCCTCACAGCATAATCACTTGCATTACACATAATTTCAAAAGGTAAAGACCAATCAGGGGGTTGAATGATTGGTACTGAGATGAGTGCTTTCTTTAGAATTTGAAAAGATCTTAAACATGCATCATCAAATTCAAAAGGAACATCCTTGGCTAGCAAACGAGTAAGAGGTCTAGCAATAAACGAGAAATCTTTTATAAATCTACGATAAAAACCAGCATGGCCAAGAAAACTTCTAATTCCTTTAACATTCACAGGCGGAGGTAGCTAGTCAATCACTTCAATTTTAGCTCTGTCTACCTCTGTACCTCTTTCAGACACTAGGTGTCTTAGACCTATTCCATCTCTAACCATAAAATGATACTTTTCCCAATTAAGGACTAAGTGCTTTTCTTCACATCTTTGCAAAACTCTATCTAAGTTTTCAAGACAATCATCAAAAGTTTTTCTATAAATAGAAAAGTCATCCATGAAAACTTCCATAATCTCTTCAATCATTTCAGAAAATATAGACATCATGCATCTTTGAAAAGAAGCTGGCGCATTACATAACCCAAAAGACATTCTATGATAGGCATAAGTTCTATAGGGACATGTAAAGGTAGTTTTGCTTTGATCATCGGGATGGATAGGGATTTGATGATACCTTGAATATCCATCAAGGGAACAGAAGAAAGAATGATTGGCTAACTGCTCTAGCATCTCATCGATAAAAGGCAACGGAAAATGATCCTTCCTAGTTGCTTTATTCAGCTTTTTATAGTCTATGCACATCCGCCATCCTATGACGGTTCGTTGAGGGATTAACTCATTCTTCTCATTCTTAACAACAGTCATGCCGCCCTTTTTAGGCACAACATGGATAGGGCTTACCCACTCACTATGTGGCACAGGGTATATAATCTCGGCGTGCAACAGTTTCAAAACTTCCTTTTTAACAACCTCCCTCATCTCATTATTGAGTCTACGTTGGGGTTCTCTAGTAGGTGAAATACTTGGATTTGTGGGTATGTGATGGGTACAAAGAGCAGGACTAATTCCTTTAAAATCTTGGAGTGAGTAGCCTAAGGCTGAGTGATGTCTCTCTAAGATAGCCATTAAATGCAGAGTTTGCTCCTGAGTGAGTTTATCACTTATGATCATAGGACTCTGGATTGTCATCTAGAAAAGCGTATCTAAGACCAGTAGGTAAAGGTTTAAGTTCTATAGGAGGCCTAGGAGGCTCTGCAAACTCATCTAAAGGTTCAGGTTCAGAGTAGTCAGCTTCTTCTTCTATGAAGAATTTAGCATCATCCTCTAGACCTGAGTCAAATAAGAACTCTAGAGAAGAAGCCTTAAATTCCTCCAATGGATCGGATTCAAGACATGATTTGGTCTTAGTACTTAGAGATCAAGATATGGACACTGGAAATTGGAGTTTCTTCCCAAAACAAATGTTTAATTTCCCTGTCTGTCCTTCATAAAGGAGCCTTCTAAAAGGTTGTCCTATCAATAGATCGAAGTCCCATATGTCAAAGACATAAAAGCTCAAATGAATTAAGATTCCTTATACCTAGATTGGTTGGATATGTAAAATTCCTAAACAGGGGACAATGTGTCCTGAAAGATTCTTCATTAATTTCGTAGTTGGGGTTAATGTCATGTGCTGCATTAAATGTTGTGCAAGTGAAGCAAACATGATATTTATACCCACAACTGGATTATAGAGAGCATCTATGTGGTTGGAATTGAGTAAGCAACGTACTGTAAGAGAAGGTGAATCCAAATGGATCACCTTAGAGGAAAGCTTTGATTCCTCTAGCCATTCACTGCTTATAACCGACACTAGCTCTCTTGAGGTGCTTCTATAAGAAATATCCTCAGAATGGTTTAAAGATTCTCTAAGATGATTATGATGACTCTATAGTTTCATTATAGAATAGTAATTCATGACGTTTCCAAAATTGGCAAAAAGATCGGGTTCAATATCAAGCATAAAATCAAGAAACAGAATTTCTTCTTTTTCTTGCTCAGAACTTGGAATAACTGAAGTAGATGGTATATCTAGCAAAATATTAGCTTCAGAAACTTTAGGTTCTACATTTAGGATGTTATCTAATTCAGAGGATAGGGTTTGATCTAGGATTGATCTTTCTTTTTCCGAAAAAACATGCAAGAATGATCCTCCAGAAGTTGTAGCGAGCAATTGCTTACTCTCTCTATCAAGACCTTTATAAAAATGTTGAAGAAGAATAGGGTCTTGTAAACTAACGTCCAGACCAGATGCTAAAAGGTTGGTAAAACGATTCCAGGATGAGGACAAAGATTCATTAGGCTCTTGCTAAAAAGTCAGAACCTTGACTCTAAGGTCGACGATTTGGGAGATGGGGTAAAATCTAGGCAAAAATTAGAACGTAAGGATCCCCAATCTCCTTATTGCTTACCTACAGCTTTGTCATACCATTGTCTAGCTTTTTCCTTTAAATAAAAAGGAAATAGCTTTCAACGTAAAGTTTGATCCGACATGCCCTCTATGCGAAGACAATCACATGTTTGCTCAAAATCTCAGATATGAAGGTAAGGGCTTTCGTCTACTCCTCCTGAAAAGGATAGGCTTTGGACCATTGCAATCAACCGCGGACTCAACCTATAGCTAGGGGTTTGGATAGGTTGTGATGACTCCCATAGCACTAGGTTGGTCTCCGTGGGTGCAGAAAATTAAAAGATAGGAATGGAATTTATGTTATCCATAAGGATATAAAAAGGAAAGATAAAAAAGAATAAGGAAAAGAATAAAAAGGAAAAGATAAAAGTATAGGTACAAGGTAAAGCAAGACTTAAGGTTAACTCAGCTGACGTCTTTCTCCCAAGCAACGGCCTTAGAAATGCTTGTTGATATTAGTTACGCACACGAAAGAATCTAAGAAAAATAATCCGCAAGCGCACGGATATCAGTGAGCACTTCACCCGGGAGATAAGTCCATAGTATCATATTTATTATATCCGCAAGGAGAAAGCGTGCGATGACTAACCAAGTCTTTACTATTACCCCTGGGCCACACTACAAGGTAGCGAAGAAATAAGTGATTAGAGAAGACTACTACGACAGTCTGGTTCCATCCTATGGTAAGCTATGAAACTACTGGTCTAAGGGGATGTACCGTTGGAAAAGAGACACCACAGAGGATGCTTAACCAGGGCACTTAGGCCCTACCAAACCTTTTGACGGGAGGAGGCTCCAAAGGTAACAATGGGATTGTCACGTCCCACGTTACTATACACCGATCCGCCCAGACAGGGGATATCTACGAGTATTCCTAGCCCAAGCACCACACTTACGCTACGAACGATTACTCTATTCCCTACGCGAAGCGAATAAAGTAAACTCGTAAACCAAAGAACAATAACAACAATGTACTTACTTAGTATTAGAAGTTGAATTGCCAAAGAATCCTAGAACCAAGCCTCAGGTTAGAAGACTTGATCCCGCAAGTACAAGCTGAAGAGGAGATACCGACAGGCAAGTCTTTCTCCAACTTCTACCTCCACTCTAACTCTCTCAATCTAGAAGAATAACTCTAATATCACATAGAGACTACAAAGCTAAACTCTCTTGTATGTGCTCTAGAGAAAGATCCATTCAAGGGACCCCTCTTAGGCAAATTATCTCTGAAAAATATGAATTAGGGTTTCTGAACTCTCTTGATCTAGGGGCTAGGGGCCTTGCTTATATAGCCCTCTCAGAATCACCACAGCCCTCGGATCAAACTGACCTTGATCAATGATTATTATTCATCCTCAAAGGCGGTGGAGGCACGATCCAGGAGCTTGCTCCTGATTGGTCACCTAGGTGGGACGGTCACCCGGAGGATGGGGGCACCCGCCCCTGTCTCAGTGATAGGTGGGTCCACCTTCTACGGGGTGGCTTCTCGAGTCTTCTAGATTATACTTTTTTGGTGTATGGTCCTTTTTCTCTATGTAAACCTGACATGTGGACCATCTTTGGTTATTTTTAGCTGGCACCCTGCAGAAATAGACATTCACCAAAACTCATGGAATTCTATTAGTTAAACCCCTAGTCTAGGGTGATATTTATATTTATAGCATTCTTTTGTTTAAGTTGACGGTTAAAAATTGATACTTAACTACCGTCAACAGTGCTCTAAATCGGCCCATCTAGTGATTGAGTTCGATTCTAGCGATGAAAACCAACTGAAGGCTGGTCCAGACAAAGACAAAGGGAAAACCTAACTCTATGCGCCTCCTCAACAGATGCTTCCCCAAGCTAAGCAAGATAACAACTGACATGCTCCAAGGTGGTCATTTCATCTACTCCGGTAAACTTGGAGAAATCAGGAACTCTGTAGCGTGAAGGAAGTTGCACAATATCATACTAAGCTGGGTATGGATGCAGATATGTGCCAATTTGGTTCTTGGGTTTTAGACCAAACTGGCTCTGCATCAGATTAGTTATTCAGTTGACCAAATCATTAGCATTCATGCTAGCAATTTGTTGTCTCGGCTGACCTTGGACCTAAGCTTGAGAGCCTTGAACTTGAAGCTGTTGATCTTGAGCCTAAGACTGTTGACCTTGAACTTGGGATTGCTGCCCTAGGGTCCAAAGCTGCTGAATCTATTGTGTATTATATTTCTAAGGACTTTGATACCTCGGGTGCGGCAAAAGCTTATACGTGCTGGCCTCGGACACTAGATGATACCCTTCTGGATAGTCGATCTGAGCATTGTGAGTTGCATATCCTTGCAATCGACTATTGTAATAAGTTGGGTCGGTATCTCTAATGATCCTCTGCACTGATGGAGCAATTCTATGAGCCGACTAAGGTGTTTTGTAGGAAGTATTGAATCTCCCCTGAGCTAGCTGTTACACAACCTATTGAGTGATTGGTGAGGTTGATTGCTAGACTGAATACACTTGGGTCTGTCTAGTAGGAAGCTGAGCTGTCTACGTGATAGGGGCACTTGGTGATTGCTGCACTAGTGGTTGCCCCTGTCACTTGACCTTGACCTTGCCCCCCTGCTGTTGGCAGGGCTTGACCTTGCCCCCTACTGTTGGCTGAAGTTGAGGATCCTAAACTTGCCCTTTAGGAAGCTGTTGCACTAGTGGCTACTGAAACTGCCCGCCATTTGGCAGCTGACTAGAACTAGGCACACTGCTCCCAACAACTGAAGGATTATAGCTATTGAAATATGATGGTCCCACTTGATCAACTGGCGCTCCAAAGAAAACTTCTTTCATAACATTGTCGATTGTATTGGCTAACACCTTATTGTGATTTATAAAGGCTTCATGAACAATCTTGTAGACCATCTGGGTAGCAGCTCTAGCTTTGCGCGTCCTACTGTAAGACAACAAACACTTTTCTCAGAACTCTTCCGCTGCCTTGTCGATTAGTACCCTCTAATCGTCTGGCAAATCTTCAAGGTTGACTTTGAGAACCGTCTGGTTATCCATGTTGATGATTGTGGTCCCATTGGGTGTGCCAAGAGTGCATAGACGACAAAAACAGTCACCCTCTTCGTCATCCACACCGCACCAAGCTGAGAGAAACCGCGCAGAGTAGATCTCGGGATCTCCAGCGGCTTAGGACGCAAGACCAGTCGATTCGGAACCTGGGGCGTACCAGTCAATTTGACCCTGTAATTGATAAGGAAAGAAAGGTGATCAGTAGTTTAAGATGGAACATGTCAGCGTTGCTCCAGACAGTTCCAAATGTGTGGCTAGATAGCCGATCTGATAAGGCTATCGATTAAATAGTTGATACCCAACATGTTCATGATGTAAGATATTTAAAATGAATAATGTTGGCAATTATTAGATATAAATGATGTAAATCTAATGCCAGTAATCATAAAACATGCTAGAACATGGTGGACAGTTGATACGAATGATAGCGTTTGCATTGACCATACTTTTTACTGGCTTTAGGATTAAGACAAGAGTAAATGCAATAGATAAAGAGCCAATATATTTACAATGCATTGGCTATCGGCAAGATACTCAATTCCAAGGTAAACAGATACATATCATGTAATCAGTCACTTGTCTAGTATAAATAAGTCTAGGGACTCATCAAATCTAACCTATCATCATTAACAGAGGGGGTCGAGTAGATCGAAGACAGCCATAATGATAACAGATTAAACTCTTAGAGCATATAGATCTATCCATATTTAGATAAGATTATGAACACATGTTATGAGCATGAAAGCATAAGCAAATGGCCGAGAGGTTGATTTGGGTATTTTTGTCGTATAACACACAAACGTTCAACCACCGGACATAAATGAATTTACAAATTAACCAAGTCCAATTTACAGCACTATCAATAGGTCGACCGGATCAATGCAGCATTGATAGTAGAACGGCAAACTGCAAGCCTAGCAATCTATAAATCTACTTATGTTTCGGCGGAATCATCGACATGTGCCATACACGTGAAAGCTAAGGCTATCCGCTAAAATAGCTAATAGAGACATAACGGATGGATGGCGTCATATCTCCCTTAACAAGTAGATCCACTAACCAACAATTCCTGAACTAGTGCGCTACCAACAGGTTAATAACAAAGACAGCAAACCGGAGATTGATGACTAGTAAACCTATTCCTTAATGGAAACAGAGCCCCAAACACTCGCTATGTTCGATCAAGATCTAGATAAAATGGTCAATAAACGGGATCTAACGTCAAAAGTTGGATTTTGCATAAAATAATAGATAAACGATAGATCAAAAACCGTGAAATCTTCAATCTAGATCGAGCAATTGGTGATATTATGTTGAATAGTAAACTACTTAACACAATATCAATAACTAATCTATACCACTACTTGTAAGAGATCGACCGGATTGTTGCAGCCTTGCAAATAACAATATATATCGATAACTAACTTATATCAAACTAGCAAGAGCTTAGCCACAAGCAAAGTATAAGTTGTGACTGTACTTACAACAAACCGGAGGTCGGCCGGACCAATGCAGCCCTGCTTGCTAAAGAACTCGCCGTAATCTACTCTACTCCTAAGGGTGGCATAGGGCCAAAAGAAAAGTAAAGGTACTGTTTTGATTCATGTGATGATTCATTTTACAATAGCCAGGGTTCAATATTTATAGCTGAGGCTTGACTATGAATCCTAGTTGAATAAGACCGGTTACAAAACTTGGCAAAGAGAACAAAAAGAACTTTCTAAATTATGATTGGACCTCAATCTTTCCTTTGTACGAGGTCTGACGTGTCTTCTTGCTTCGTGTCATGCCGCTTCTGCTGACAGGGCCCACTCCTTAGAGATGACGGTATCACCTCATCCAGCCGATTCTGATGGCAGTTCGGTTAGCCAATCTTGCTAGATATCTTGGCTTTCCTTGATAAATCACGAAACTCAGGGCCTTCACATCTGAACCAAATTTCGGTGTCAACAGGAGCCCAGCTCGACACCCGCTTCTAGTAGTAGGACCAGTGCTACCGGGACTCCTACTTCACTCCAATGGGGTAGCGCCTACCGGACTTGACTGACCACATGGGTCATCTTGCTATTCATGAGGGGGTCTAATAGGAATAGGTGCACACTCAACAACAACAGCTCCAGGGCACCTTCACCTCACACACGCCGGCCTTCTGGGAGTATCGCCAGTCCTACGACGCCTTCACCGACCAATTCTACGACGTCTTCCCACGTCCACAGGCTCCTCAGCAGGTGTTGTGCCACCAATGTGGCCTCAGCACTACCAGTAGGTTCTACAGCCTCCATGGACGGGGGTTCCCATTGTTACTCCAAGTGTGCGTCCACAACTTGCTCGTTTGACGTTCCTTCCACCACAGCATCACATCCGGTTCCCGTACCAGCAGGATCCTTGACCGTCATTTCCTCACGAGTAGGTATTCTGCTTCGCCTTTGTCTTAGTTAGCAGTAGGTCATGGTTAGGAGTCAGAGACACATACATTGCTTATTTTGCCTCGTGTGATGTATAGAGACATCGAGTAGACATTGATCCAGCTTGATGGCAGACACAAAGAATATGCAAGATATGTTCCATACGGATTTGATCTACTCCAAGGCTTATCAGTATATATATATATATATATATATATATATATATATATATATATATATATATGTATATATATATATATATATATATATATGTATATATATATATATATATGTATATATATATATATATATATATGTATATATATGTATATATATATATATATATATATGTATATATATGTATATATATATATATATATATATATATATATGTATATATATATATGTATATATATATATATATATATATATATATATATATATATATATATATATTACATAGGACGTTTTGGCATTATCGTAGATCTGCCTACTTAATGACGATAATGTCGATGCAGTGTAGACTGATAACAGATAGAGGTAGCAGATCCATTTAGCTAACAACATCAAGGATGTCAATGTAGTCGAAGAAGTTGTCTGGGATGTTGGCACGAATGTTAGCATGGTCAGCGGTGGCTTTGACGGCGATGTCGACATAGAGCTTGTTATGCTGATAACATATTGTAAAACACATTGTCGGTTAGAACATTTTCTTCTCCATCTCTCATGATCAACATAGTAGATAACAATAGAACACAAAGACACAGGAACACAACATAGGGATAACTGTTCTTTGCTCTCTAAATATTGATAATTACAACATAGAGCTCTCACCAATTGTAAATGTGGCAAATAATTAATTATCCCACATTCTGAGTTTTTTTTTCGATCAATCACATTCTGAGTTATAAATGATGTAACTATGTTTTGTTTAACTGAATTTATAAGAAAAGGATATATTTGGGTTAACGAGATGTAGTCTCCTACTCTCGGTTGCGTGTTTATAAAGGATGGGGAACAGCCCCCCACCGGTGGCTTACATCTGGTGATGAGTACAACTCAGAACATGCACCGCTACACTTGACCCTATATGATCCTATAGACTAGGATTACATCGGTGTTAATTCAACAGGCTAACTATAGAAAGTCTAAGACACTACATCCTCTAATAGCATATTCTCTAACATCCCCCTCAATCTCAGCCACGTACAAGGTTGAGATTGGAACAAAAAGTTCTGATCTTGCTAGGCTGGCTTGGTAAATCCATCCGCTAATTGATCATTTGTACTAATGAACCTCACATCAAGAAGCTTCTGAGCAACTCGTTCTCTTACAAAGTGAAAATCAATTTCGATGTGTTTGGTCCTAGCATGAAATATGGGATTTGTTGTAAGGTACTTGGCTCCTAGATTGTCACACCACAATCTAGCCATCGGTGGATGGGGTATCCCCAGCTCTTAAAGTAACTTTTGTACCCACATCAATTTTGTTGTTGCATTTGCAAGAGCTTTGTATTCAGCTTCAGTAGATGATCTTGATACTGTGGCCTGTTTGCGTGCACTCCATGAGATCAAATTGTTACCCAAGAACATAGCAAACCCTCCAGTTGAACGCCTGTCATCTACACAACCTGCCCAATCAGCATCAGAAAATGCACTAACTAGCATGGACTGCGATTTGCACACTTTCAAACCAGTGTTCCAAGAGCCTTTAAGATACCGTAGGATCCTTTTTACAGCACTCCAGTGTACTATAGTTGGAGCATGTAGGAACTGACAAACTTTGTTCACAACAAAGCAAATATCAGGTCGAGTGAGGGTAAGATATTGTAAAGCCCCAACCATACTGCGATACTTAGATGAGTCATCGGCCCCAGCTTGTCTCTGTCACACCTCAAAATTTTTAATTTTGGGTTATGCTTAGAAAACACTAACTAAAATAAATAATTTTAATATTTGAATAAATTTGTTAGATAAGTTAAGTTGCTGCTAATTTAAATATAGAAAATTGTGGTTTTAAACTTTTTCATAATAATTTAATAATGTGGTGTTTTGTGTGATGCTTGTCTTTGGTGTTGGTGAGTACTATTATTTTCAAAATACCATAGGATGACGTTTACTTCTCACTGGAAATTTTTTTGGTATTTTCTGGATTTAAAATTTCAATTTCCGTGAGCTTAATCTTTTTCCTTGATCTCTTCATCAATCTTTTCATGAGTCCAAACTCATTTGGTTGAGTTCCTTCTCTCCCCAAGAGTCTCCAGGATTTTTCCCGCGATTTTTCTGAGCTCCGGACTATTTTTCACGGCCAAAAAGGTAATTTTAGATTTTCTGAAATTATTTTATTCGTGGAATTAAAATAATCCTGAAATTAAGAAATTCTGAAAAGTTTCCAAACCTTACGACTATATATATGCCGCCGCTCGTAGCTCCCTCCACCTCTCGCCGAAGTTCTGCATCTACAGCTTGCGTTCCGGCGAACTTCCGACGAGCTTTTCTGGCCAAACCGTCGCGTCCCGACACCAGCCACCACCACCGAGAGGCAGCCCTCGTCGTTCTTTACACCGTGGTATATCCGTTTGCGCGAATCCATCGCCGTTTCATCGAGTTCCCATCTCATCTTGCTTCTCTCCAGCGCGAGGTTCACCATGGCTGACCGGAGCTCCACCAAGCCTAAGGTATAAGATGATACTATTTATAGTTTTGCCACTAAACTTGTTTTGATCATAAAATCTCCATTTTAACTCTGATTTGACCCGTTCAAGTTGCGTTAGGTTCGTATTTGCGAGCTCTACATGTTAGTATAGCTGTACAGTAGGTTTGGGAAATTTAATTTTTGAGTTTATATTAAAGTAATTATTTATCTATATAAAATCTTAGAAAATTCATAACTTTCACGTTTTAAATCCGAATTTCGTGAACTTTACGTCTGTGTGATCGTTGTAACGTGTAGAAGAGTTTTACAAACTTTTTATTATATTTTGCTACTGTTTGTGTACTGTTTTAATTATGTCTCTTTGTTTGCTTCGTGTATGATTGCTCGGATGATTGTGTGTTGATGCTTGATGATCGAGTATAGACAGTGAGCAGTTTCTTGACGATCAGGAGTATTATTTTGAGCTAGACCAGCAGTATCATTAGGAAAGCTTTGATCAAGGCAAGTATAACATGGGACCATCCTTGTTGTCCTATTCCCTGAAATTATCATACATATGCATGTGTCCTCCTTGATAACCATAGAGATTATAACTTAGTTATTGATATCTTGTTTCCTTGTCACCTATGGGTTGTGCATATGGGTAGCTATTGCTAGTGCTTAATTATGAACAATGATCTTGTAATTTGACTAATGGATTATGCAATCAACCAATAAGATGATTTTATTATTGTTGAAAGGGGGCTAGAGCAAGGGGTTATATTGTTGCTCTAGTTACTCTTCGTAAGGACTTACCTGTAAGTGATAACTGGGATATACAGTATAGCTGTGAGGGCTATATGGCTCTAGCTCTAGTTGTTCAAGAGACCTTTTCTAGCTGGTTAGTGGTTACCTTAAATGGCGTAAGAATGGCTTGCCACGTTGGGTGTAGGACAGCCTCTGGTCTATGACCATAGCCGAGAAGGAATTGTGCCATTTGAAAAGGGGGTTCCTACATCTGCCTGCCGAGTGAATCTAATGGCCCTAACTTGTTAGACGAACTTTTGAATGGCTTTATATGGTTTCTGATGTTTTGGGCCTTGCAAACCCATGCATTTGGAAGTCATGACTTACAGTGAAAGTGTACACCTCTGCGCAGAGTTTAATAAACTGGTATACTAGCCGTGCTCACAGATACGAGTGGCCTTGGGGATTCTTACAGAATAGATGATCACCATGGTTATATCATGCTTAATTATTGTTGGTTATTATTATGCTCATGTTAATGCTATTCATTATCTTTATTACAATTGATCATTGGTTCATTAATGGGAATTGGAATACCTTGATGCTACTCAATTGCTAATTATATGATGAATAAAAGCTAAATGCAGTCAAACAGTGTCTAGCCTTTTTGAGCCTCATGAACCCTATGTTGTACTCGTTGAGTTCGACATGGACTCACTCTTGCTATTTTCCCACACCTCAGTGTGTAGTGAGGTGCTGCTCAGAAGAAGGATAAAGAGGTAGTGGAGTTTTCAGAGGTCTTTCAAAAGTGTTTGGCATGTGGATCCACCAGTCAGCCGTCCCTGAGAAGAATGGAGCCTGAAGTTTAGTCACCGTTCCGCGATACTCTGATGTAAGTGTTAATATAGCTATGTATATGTTATATAATAACATTGTTTCTGATACTTTTTCATTCTGACATATGTGTGGACTTCCTGGGCACACATATGATTAGCCTGGTTTTGTTCTTTAGAACAACGGGGTGTGACAGAGTGGTATCAGAGAGGTGTTGACTGTAGAACGTATGCCAAATAGCACTGGACGTATTCTAAAACTTATTTTACTATAAAATTATTTTTGTCATCCCTTGACTTATTGATTTTGACTATTTTCTCTTCCTTGTCTTATTGTATCCTCTCCTTCATAGCTTCCTTTAAGCTATTATTTCTTACTCGCTTGGTTTTTGTTTTATGTTGTTTTTACTAAAAGTTTTCTGATTCCACCTGGTTCAAAGATTCGATGGACTTTCATCATCTCCAATGTGCCATTAGGATGACCACCATTGTTGAAGAAGCACATGTAGTACCGATGATGTGATGTGTGCTTGTTTTGCTTGATGTGTTGCTTGTGTGTTACCTTGTTCTCGTGTTTCAAATGTGGCTCGAAAGGTATAAGTCTTGAGGAGTAGCTCGATCCATGTTAAGTGGGGTAGGTTTTACGTAATACTCTGCATGCTGATTTCTTTAGCAGTCTGCAATGTTTCTGTTATATCTCAAGATATGGATATGAGAAATTTATGAAATTTTACTAGGAATAACTAGACTTCTGTATCTTTCCAAAACCACTAGACTTACCTTTTTATCTATTTTGAGCTAAGAGATATATCTGTTCTAAGTTGAGGTTACTGCACAGTCTGGAATTCTGGAACAGTTTTGGCTAAGCTTTGTTTTTGATTAATTTAATGACAGAACCTGGAAAAGTGTTATTAATAAAAGTTTTAGATAATTTCATAAGTTTTCTAACCATGTAAAGATCACTTCATTTGGATCTTTGTAGCTCGAGTTATGCCAGATTTACTGAACTGTTAAAATTAGAATTCGCCCAGAAATTTTCTGCATTACTTCGTTATCTTGTATAAGTGAATATATCATTGGATATCTTTGAATCTCATTGATTTTCCTTGGAATATTACATTAGAGATGATTATGGTTATCTAGTATAAAAGGATATGCAAGTTACTTTGGTGTCCCCTAGTTTCTTTTTCTTAAGGGGGGTAGCAAAGTTGTGAGTGTTGCAAGATGAAGGTTTCGTATGTCCTAGTGCTTCACTTGGAAGAAGTGGTTAACTCTATGATTGAAAGTCTACTCATGTGCTAGTGTTGTTTGCTTGGGATCAGTGCTTTGTTAGATCATCTACAAGAAGCTCGGGTATTCGTCAGGACTGGTCTTCACTTCAAGCTATCATCAGTTGGGAGTTCAACATTCAATTCAACATACTCTATACAAGTTAGCATGGATGACATAGGAAGGAGATGTTGGAAGTCTATAGTTAGTTTCATGAAAACTAAGATGACATCACCCCCATATCAAGTATGTTTAGTAAGTTTTAAGTGAAGGACTTATCATTAGCAGCAAGCCTTAAAGAAAGTGTTGCCTTCAATGACATTGCCAGGTGAAACAAAATCTTTGTTAAGTGGGGTAGTGTCCACTACCATCATTAATCTCAAGCGACGAGGTACGAAGAACTGAAGATCAAACTTTATCTTTCCTGTCATCTTTTTGCTATACTCAATCCATGTCTTATATCTCATCAACACAAATCAAAGAAGCATGAAGACTTGAAGATTAGTGTCATCTATCTCTCTAGTCTCCCTGAATCTTGTTCCTACCTTATCCTGTCTTTTTAGAACAGTCTGTCTTCCTTAGCTTATATCTCTATTTTTGGACGCCCAAAAATTATGGATAAATTCTGGACAATAGTAGACTTCAATATCTTTCTCTGACCTTAAGAACCACCCTGATAGCTATTATGGTTTGGGAGTTATAAAAATCACAAGGCGACACATCTGTGCTGTTAGCAACCTGGAATAGTTTCTGTTGTGCATAGTTTTTGACTACCTCAACTGTAGAATCTGGAGAAGTGTTCTATAAGAAAGTTGTAGTAAATTTGATAAGCTTTCCAATGGTATAAGCTAAAATATCATTGGATTCATAGAACTCGAGTTATAACTGGATTTCCGTACTGCCATTTTTTTGCTCGCGAGGAAGTGTAGATTACTTGTTCTTGTATGTGCTCATGAATCTCTTTGGGATGCCAGAAGGACATAATGGTAGTCATCACTCAGAAATAAATGCAAGTTATCCTTTGGTGTTCTCTAGTTGATCTCTTCTTAAGGGGGTTTGTCGCACTAAAAGACGATACAAGATGGAGGTTTATATATATTCTATTTTGTCACTTGGAAGCATCAGCTACCTACATGGTTGCAAAGTTACTATCAAGCGCCGGTATCTTTTCTCAGCACTGGTAACATGTTAGAACCATCTACAAGGATCGTAAGTGTCTAAAGGACACCTTTACAAAGTTGGTTATGAGCATGTGGCATCATCATTGGATAATAGTTGATGAAGGAAAAGTGAAGGCTTGCAGAATCAACTTTATCTTTCTCCCTAGTCTCTCTAAATCTCGGGACAAGATTCCTGTTAAGTAGGGTAGAATTGTCACACCTCAAAATTTTTAATTTTGGGTTATACTTAGAAAACACTAACTAAAATAAATAATTTCAATATTTGAATAAATTTGTTAGATAAGTTAAGTTGCTGCTAATTTAAATATAGAAAATTGTGGTTTTAAATTTTTTCATAATAATTTGATAATGTGGTGTTTGTGTGATGCTTGTCTTTGGTGTTGGTGAGTGCTATTATTTTCAAAATACCATAGGATGACGTTTACTTCTCACCGAAAAATTTTTTGGTATTTTCTGGATTTAAAATTTCAATTTCCGTGAGCTTAATCTTTTTTCTTGATCTCTTCATCAATCTTTTCACGAGTCCAAACTCATTTGGTTGAGTTCCTTATCTTCCCAAGAGTCCCTAGGATTTTTCCTGTGATTTTTCTGAGCTCCGAGCTATTTTTCACGGCCAAAAAGGTAATTTTAGATTTTCTGAAATTATTTTATTCGCGGAATTAAAATAATCCCGAAATTAAGAAATTCCGAAAAGTTTCTAAACCTTACGACTATATATATGCCGGCATAGCCCTCGACGGCCTGGTTTCAGAAGTACAACCCTTATCGCGAGCCGCCGCTCGTAGCTCCCTCCACCTCTCACCGAAGTTCTGCATCTACAGCTTGCGTTCCGGTGAACTTCCGACGAGCTTTTCTAGCCAAACCGTCGCGTCCCGACACCAGCCACCACTACCAAGAGGCAGTCCTCGTCGTTCTCTACACCGTGGTATATCCGTTTGCGCGAATCCATCGCCGTTTCATCGAGTTCCCATCTTATCTTGCTTCTCTCCGGCGCGAAGTTCCACCATGGCTGACCGGAGCTCCTCCAAGCACAAGGCAGAAGATGATACTATTTACAGTTTTGCCACTAAACTTGTTTTGATCATAAAATCTCCGTTTTAACTCTGATTTGACTCGTCCAAGTTGCGCTAGGTTCGTATTTGCGAGCTCTACATGTTAGTATAGCTGTACATTAGGTTTGGAAAATTTAATTTTTGAGTTTATATTAAAGTAATTATTTATCTATAGAAAATCTTAGAAAATTCATAACTTTCACGTTTTAAATCCGAATTTCAGGAACTTTACGTCTGTGTGATCGTTGTAACGTGTAGAAGAGTTTTACAAACTTTTTATACTGTTTTGCTACTGTTGGTGTACTGTTTTAATTATGTCTCTTTGTTTGCTCGTGTATGATTGCTCGGATGATTGTGTGTTGATGCTTGATGATCGAGTATAGACGGTGAGCAGTTTTTTGATGATCAGGAGTATTATTTTGACCTAGACCAGCAGTATCATCAGGAAAGCTTTGATCAAGGCAAGTATAACATGGGACCATCCTTGTTGTCCTATTCCCTGAAATTATCATACATATGCATGTGTCCTCCTTGACAACCATAGAGATTATAACTTAGTTATTGATATCTTGTTTCCTTGTCACCTATGAGTTGTGCATATGGGTAGCTATTGCTAGTGCTTAATTATGAACAATGATCTTGTAATTTGACTAATGGATTATGCAATCAACCAATAAGATGATTTTATTATTGTTGAAAGGGGGCTAGAGCAAGGGGTTATATTGTTGCTCTAGTTACTCTCCGTAAGGACTTACTTGTAAGTCATAACCGGGACATACAGTACAGCTGTGAGGGCTATATGGCTCTAGCTCTAGTTGTTCAAGAGACCTTTTCTAGCTTGTTAGTGGTTACCTTAAATGGCGTAAGAATGGCTTGCCACGTTGGGTGTAGGACAGCCTCTAGTCTATGAGTATAGCCGAGAAGGAATTGTGCCATTTGAAAAGGGGTTCCTACATCTGCCTGCCGAGTGAATCTAATGGCCCTAACTTGTTAGACGAACTTTTGAATGGCTTTATATGGTTTCTGATATTTTGGGCCTTGCAAACCCATGCATTTGGAAGTCATGACTTACAGTGAAAGTGTACACCTCTGCGCATAGTTTAATAAACTGGTATACTAGCCGTGCTCACAGATACGAGCGGTCATGGGGATTCTTACAGAATAGATGATCACCATGGTTATATCATGCTTAATTACTGTTGGTTATTATTATGCTCATGTTAATGCTATTCATTATCTTTATTACAATTGATCATTGGTTCATTAATGGGAATTGAAATACCTTGATGCTACTCAATTGCTAATTATATGATGAATAAAAGCTAAATACAGTCAAACAGTGTCTGGCCTTTTTGAGCCTCATGAACCCTGTGTTGTACTTGTTGAGTTCGACATGGACTCACTCTTGCTATTTCCTCACACCTCAGTGTGTAGTGAGGTGCTGCTCAGAAGAAGGATAAAGAGGCAGTGGAGTTTTCAGAGGTCTTTCAGAAGTGTTTTCATATGGATCCACCAGTCAGCCGTCCCTGAGAAGAATGGAGCCTGAAGTTTAGTCACCGTTCCGCGATACTCTGATGTAAGTGTTAATATAGCTATGTATACGTTATATAATAACATTGTTTCTGATACTTTTTCATTCTGACATATGTGTGGACTTCCTGGGCACACATATGATTAGCCTGGTTTTGTTCTTTAGAAAACCGGGTGTGACAGTCTCCATCATAGAGGCTAAGTTTTTCAGTATTAGAAATAGGAGTATTAACAGGTTTACAATTAGTCATACCTGCCCTCTTCAAAATATATGTGGTATATTTTTGTTGAGACAAGACCAAGCCGTCCTCCATCAGTTTGACCTCAATACCCAGAAAGTAATGAAGATCTCCAAGATCTTTGAGAGCAAACTCGGCCTATAAATCTGTGAGCAAGGCTGTTGTAGTAGTGTGAGAGGAGCTTGCAACAATTATATCATCAACATAAACTAGGGCATATAAAATGTGACCACCCTTGTTATAGTAAAATAGTGAAGTATCTGCCTTGGATGGAGTGAAACCAAGCCTGATCAACATGTTATCGAGACGGGCATACCATGCTCGAGGAGCTTGCTTAAGTCCATACAGAGCCTTATCTAATTTGCACACATAAGTAGGATGTGTTGTCAACATAACCTAGGGGTTGGTGCATGTAAACATCCTCTTGTAGCACGCCCTGGAGAAATGCATTTTGGACATCTAATTGTCGCAACGACCATCCTCTGGAGACTGCAACAGACAAGATGAGGTGAATAGTAGCTGCTTTGACCACAGGGCTGAAGGTGTCTTCATAATCTATGCCATATCGCTACTTGAACCCCTTTGCAACAAGTCGTGCTTTGTATCTGTCCACAGTCCCATCAGATTTATGCTTGGTTTTATAAACCCACTTACAACCGATAACATTGGTTCCTTTCAGAGGCGAAGGAACTAAGCGTCATGTCTTGTTTCACATCAAGGCCTCATACTCGGCGTCCATGGCTTTAACCCACCTTTTATCACACAAGGCCTCACTAACAGTAGTAGGTACACCTGTGAAAGATGTAGCAAGGTTGCACCATCGAACGGTGCCATCAGTGTAATGTTTTGGCTACAAAATACCATGTTGTGATCATGTAGTCATGCGAGGAGGAGGTGGAGCCACGGCAGTCGCAGGAGATGTCGTAGGATCTGTGGACGCAAGAGATCCCGAGGAGAGAATCTCCGCTCCAGCAGAGGTGTTAGCACCTGTCGAGGCAGGACCTACGGTCGCTGTGATAGCGGGAACGGGTTGCGGCGAGATGTCCTAGGATTGAGTGGCGGGCGCAAACTCTGGAGAAAATTCTGCGCTGCTAGGTGGATCCAGATTGGGATCGATGCCCCCATTATCGCGGTCCAGGTGCATGTGATATAGCCGGTGTACCTCCATTCTTGCGCCATTTTCTTCGCTGTTTTCACCTACGTCTTTTCCTGTAGATGCATCATCACGCAAAGAGCTAGACACAACATTAGTCGATAATGGAGAAGATCGATGATCATGCAATCATGCATTCCCAAAAGTACTATAATTAGACCCGTGAAGGGAGTCAGGTAGTAGCAGAATTTCGGCCCGAAGGCGTGCTCCTGCATTAGGATGTAAAGAGGCAAAAGGAAACACATTTTCATCAAACGTGACATCACGCGAAATGTAAACACGGCCTTTAGAAGGATCCAAGCACTTGAATCCTTTATGCATATTGCTATAGCCAAGGAAGACACACCGCTTGGACCTAAATTGTAGTTTTCTAGAATTATAGGGTCTCAAATTCGGCCATACGGCACAACCAAAGGTGCAAAGAAATGTATAGTCTGGTGGATGACCGAGTAGGCGCTCAAAAGGACTTTGATCATTGATCACATTGGATGGAAGGCGATTTATCAAAAAAACAGCTGTGAGGAATGCTTCATCCCAAAATTTCAAAGGAACTGAGGCATGAGCAAGAAGAGAGAGACCCATTTCAACTATGTGACGATGTTTCCGCTCCGCAGAGCCGTTTGTTGGTGAGCATGTGGGCATGAAACATGATGATCTATTCCTATGCGTTTGAAGAAAGGGTTCAAGGATTGATATTCCCCTCCCCAATCAGTTTGGACAGCTTTGATTTTGCAATTGAATTGTCTTTCAACAAGGTGCTGGAAATCATGAAAACATTGGAACACTTCGGATTTGCGACGCAGTAGGTAGATCCAAGTGTATTTACTAAAATCATCAATAAAAGAAACATAATATTCATGCCTTCCAACTGACGTTGGTGCAGGGCCCCACACGTCGGAGAATACAAGTTCCATAGGACTCGATGAAACACTGGTGGACTTAGGATATGGTAACTGATGGGTCTTGCCAAGTTGACAGGCATCACACACACTATTATTTGTTGAAGGAATAAAAGGCAATTTATGACGGCTAAGAACTTGTTGCACAACTCGACTAAATGGATGACCTAGCCTATGATGCCACGAGGTACTTGATGGCTTGACAACACTAAGAGTTTGCTTATTCGAAGGAGACTTGAATGGGTAGAGGCCTCCTTTACATCTGCCTCTATGGAGAGTTCTCCTCGTCCCCTGTTCCTTGATCAAGAAATGAGTTGGATGAAATTCAAGAAAGGCATTGTTATCTTTGGCAAGACGATGGACAGAAACTAGATTTTTGCTGGCTCGTGGAACATAAAGAACATTATTTAGATGAATAGTACTATTGGGAGAATGCAAAGTGCTATGACCAACAAAATCAATCTCCATACATGTCCCATTTAATTCATGAACCTGATCACCACCAGAGTAGCGATCTCGAACGATGAGCTTCTCTAACTCGCCGGTGATGTGATCTGTAGCGCCCGAGTCCATGTACCAGTTTGAGTCGACGCCATAGTACGATGTTGTTGCCGAAGAAGCAGACTTCTGTGGGGGGCTAGTGAAGTTGGGGTCAAAGCGCTTGAAGCATCGGATCACGGAGTGTCCTTCCCTACCACACAGTTGACAAATAATACCAGATTCAAAATGACGGCTGCCATTGCCGCCATTGTTGCGGTTGCCACCACCACCACCACCACCATTGTTGTGACTGCCCTTGTTGTAGTAGCCGCCGCGCCAGGAACCTCCACAACCTCCACCCTCGTGACCACGCGAGTTGGAGTTGGGGTAGCTGGGGTTGCCACCGCCACGACCACCCTTGGTTGCCATGTTGACGGAGGAGCGAGAGCCCCGCCATTCATCTCCTTCCTCTGCTCGTAGGAGATCAATTGGGCGTACAGTTCGGCGACGGAGATGGGCTCGACTCGAACTGCCACCACGGAGACGACAGAGTCGAAGTCGTCCCCAAGGCCGGTGAGGATGTATGTGATGAGTTCTTCATCCTCCAGCTTGCGGCCGGCCGCTGCCATCTCATCGGCAAGGCCACGCATCTTGACAAAGTACTCAGCCACGGTTGAAGATCCTTTGGAGGCCGTGGCGAGTGCCATGCGCTTGGAGATCATCCGCGCATGAGATCGAGACGCATGAAGCGCCTGAATGGCTGCCCATAAGTCTGCCGCCGTTATGGCGGACGAGACTTGGGCAAAAATCTCTTTGGACAGAGAAGAGAAAAGATAGCTGAGGACTTGTTGGTCCTTGACATGCCACTTCTCGTACTCTGGGTTGGGGAGTGGCGGATCAGCAGGCTTTCCAGTGGAGGGAGGGAGAAATTTGGAAGGAGGCGACACGGTGGGATCAATGAGATTGGCGAATTGCGCCCCCTTTAGTGTGGAGGAGACTTGAGCATGCCACATGGAATAGTTGGCACGGGTGAGTTTCTCAAAAACAGGTGGAAGAAAGCCGAAGGAAAAAGCCGCCGCAGCGGAGGAAGATGCTGCCATGGATCGATCCGCGAGGAAAAGAATGGCTCTGTGATACCATATAAGAAAAGGATATATTTGGGTTAACGAGATGCAGTCTCATGCTCTTGGTTGCGTGTTTATAAAGGATGGGGAACAGCCCCCCACCGGTGGCTTACATCTGGTGGTGAGTACAACTCGGAACATGCAGAACATGCACCGCTACACTTGACCCTATATGATCCTATAGACTAGGATTACATCGGTGTTAATTCAACAGGCTAAGTATAGAAAGTCTAAGACACAACATCCTCTAATAGCATATTCTCTAACAGAATTAACTACAGTCTTCTATGTCATCCTTCAAACAATTCTGCCAGTAGATCCTTCAAATCTTTTGCTGTTATCCTTGCAGATCTTTCATCCTTTAGATGTTTTTTCAGGTACTCACTGTACAAAGGAACTATTTTGTTTGATACAGATACCCTCAACTTTTCACGAAGAAGAGGATCAGGAACCTTCCAGTGCCTCTGAATATCATAAACAGATTGGAAAGCTGTGGTGAACTGTTGCACACACGAAGGCTTCAAGAAACTGAAGCGCTTTCCATCCATATCTGCCAGGTGGGAGGATACAGGAGCCCAGGAGGTCTCAATGTATTCCTCCACGTAATGCTCAATTTTTTCCTGGTACCGCACGTCCCAGTCATATCCAATAGGCTTTGCCACTGCATTCTTGACTTGCTGGAGAATGAACTGCAAATTGTTTGACAAAAATATGTACTGCAACTCTCTGTGCTCCAGGAGCTTACTGCTCTGCTCCAGAGCTGATCCCAATTGCATCATCAGATTGGATATCAAGCAAGCAAATGATTTTGTGCTACAGATACCTTCAAGTGTCTGGCAACAGTTGCGAGCAAGAATTAAATTGAGTGTCTCTCTGTGCTGAGACAACAACCCTATGCCTTTTACAACAGCTCTGGCAACAGGGTGAATGTCACTTCCCTCAGTTTCTGACAGAACACTGGATGACATCACATTTGTTAGAGTATAAAGCATTCTGGTCACCACTTCCTCCACACTTTCTCGTATTGCTTCAGCCTTTATTGAGACAGATCCTCTACATTCTGGTGAAACTAACTCCAAAAGAGTTGGGACAACATCTGTAAGTGTCTTGTGTGTACTGAGGGCGTGACTGATTCTCAGGAAGATGGATGACATGCATTTTACTGATCCATGAGGGACCTCCTCCAACAGTCCATCAAGAGCAGCTGACATAGAAGCATCATCTAGTAATTTCAAAATCGGCTGCTCCACAATCTTAGCAAAGTAATCCCCTTTGAGCTCATTAAAGGCACCAAAATTCTGTTCATTTAGCTGCCGCTGCATCTCTAGAAGAACTCTTGTGATTAACTGTGATGCTGAGTTCCAGTATTGTAGTGAAATATCCTCGCCATGCCAGGAGTCACATTCATCAACCTTCCAATGTCCGCGGAAGTTCCAACTGAAATCAAGAACTTGGAAATCCCTGCTTCATGAAAAAAATAAGTTTCAAATGAAAATTTCACAAATGGACTTCTATAACACTCTAAATAATGAGCAATGTTGTTGAATAGAAAAAGAGTAAACGGTGTAGTATTAATCAGATGTGCCTCTGCAGAACTTAATCAACTCATTCAAAAAGAACTAGCTGTTGCCAAGGGATCACCTGATCAACTCTTTGGATAAATCAGTGAATGTCTCTCTTAATCTCTCCTTGTATCCAGCTTTGATCATTCGACTGGCTATACTCGCTATAACTTTGACAGATTTTATGTTGATTAGATCAACCTTCTTTTCCTCCAAGCAAGATATTACATTGTGCAATGTTGTACAGTCTTCTGCAGGTATCAAATCACTGTCTCTGCTTGAGACACCCGTGCTATTGGAGCTCAATGAAGTTGGCTCACTGCTGCTTGAGGACAGACAAGGCCCATCTAAGGCTAACAGACTGTTTAGCTTAATGACCGTGCCTTGAAAATGCGGTGAGCTATCTAGGTCCTCAAAATGGTTGGTGTTCCACAACTTGAGGCCATAAAGTGTTTTTGCAAGATTTGACATTTCAATGTCGAGAGCTGCATGTGCCTGCTTACGGACATCATCGGCTGCAGCAGAAAGTCCAGAAAAAGATGAATCCTTAGAGAGATCGATAAGGACATCAACAGCTGAGAGGTATTTCTTGTTCTCTACAATGGAGGGTTCTGGCTTCATGAATTCATCATAATACAACTGGAGAACTCTTTCAGCTTTGTTAAGACAGGCTTCTGCACTTTGTCTTTGATACTCTCTCTGTGAACCTTTTTGACTACGTGTTCTTTTCGTTTCAGTGCCTGGAAGAATGCAACTCGAAGATCTCTTATCCGGCTCTATTTCCCAAGGAGAAACATTATTAAAAATTGCAACAGCTGATTCTTTATCCCACTTGACCTGAATTTTGTTTTGAAAATATTCATCAGCTGAATAAGGAGCAGTAAAGCCATCAGTTTCGAATTATTATTGACAATTGCTTGTAGCCAACTACCTTTAGGCATCTCCAATGCGAAACAGGCCATGATTCATCAAAATCTACGATTCCTGATATAATACCTGAAACCCTGCAATATCATAGTAGTAAATAAAGCGTTTGTAGTAAGTGAAGTTGTTCCAACATTAGAAAACTCATATAAATTATGAACTGCCATAATAGACACAACATAAAGAAACAAGAAAAATTACATTAAAATGATCGTACCTATCCTCCATGGCAGCTTCCCTCGAGGAAATCATTCTAAATCTCATCCCTGCGTCGTAGTTGCTATTGATTGACTCATCATATCTATTATATGGCACAACAAACTGATCTGCACCGGTCCTGTAAGATTATTTACCAGGTGATGCTTTAGTGCACATCATGGAAATGGCAAGCTGCACTGCTGATAAGTAGCAAGCCACTATGATCTTACATTAGAACAAACACATAAAAGTGCATCATATCATAACCCTTGTCCTGCACATACACGCATAGTAGTGACTAATTGACTTTGAGATGAATCGTTAGGGTTGTATTAGAAATTACAAATTACTCCATCCGTTCACAAAAGTATGCAATTCTCATTTTTCATTTTTCAAGGAATCAAGCGATTTAAAGTTTGACTAAAATTTTATAAAGTATTAACATTTAATGATACAAGATACTCTTTCCATCCCAAAATAAGTGCACTTCTAGGGCTTTGGTGAGGAGTTCAATGCTAGTAAAAAATTACACATATACTCCTATAAAGATGTAATCATTACACTTCAAGAAAAGAGAAAGTTGAAAAAGATAATTAGAGTTGGTTGTCTCATGCCTAGAGGTGCATTAATTTTGGAACAAATTTTGAACTCTAGAAGTACACTTATTATGGGACGGAGGGGGTAAGTACCATTAACTAATTATGAGTATAGAAATATACTTTCATATTAAATCTAGTTAGACTATAAACTTGATCAAAAGCTAAACTAGTTTGAGTTGCACAAATCTTATAGTTGCCCATTTGTTGCACGTAGGACATTATTTAACTTAAGGTTTTGAGGACTCAGCAAGTATTTACTGGACTGGATAGCGATCATGGGCAATCCACAACCCGTTTCACCGTCGGCGATGAGCCCCGCTTGGGACGCAGCTCCGGGGCGGCCTTCCGTGCACGGGAAACGAGGTCAGCCATCCAGGTTGGGGGTGTGGCCTGCCCGGTCGCATCATCGCGTGGCGCCATGCCCTGTCACCGCTACGGCAGCAGGTTTGGCAGTAGGTTTGCCGCTGGGGGGCGTACGCGTGTCGAGCAGCCGGTCGCATCGGAGCGCGGCGCCATGCCCTGTCACGGCCAGGACACCGAGTTTTTTGCGCATGGGCGGGCGCGTGTCGTCTCACCCTTGGCTGCGACCGTTGACTACGCCATCAGCCCATCATGCAGCTCTGCTCACCCACTCCTGTCAAGTGCCCAGATGCAGACCCAATGCTTGTCGAGGCGGCACTGTGCATGCCGCGGCTACCCGTCTGCTCCGACATGGCTAGGGTGCAGTCTATCGACGTCTGCCCGCGGGAGTCGCGCCCCTCTACTTGCCACCGCAAGGGCATGGTGGGGGCCTCCCTAGATGCTGAGTTCGAACTCTGGGCAGGCCATGGGAAGTGTATGCCTGTTGGGCCTGCTGATGGGCCGGATGTCATGTGTGGATTCAGATTTGGGCTGCTGCAGTTGGAAGTGGACAACCGTGACATGGGCCACGAGGTCGATCTCTGCCTCTCCGGGCCTGATGAGTGCAGCTCAGGCAACTGCTCACCGGCGCGGCCCACTGCGGTTGGACATTGCTCTCAGGCCCAGGTCACGCCTGTGGACTCCTTCCTTGTTGACGAAATCAATGGGGGTCTTGGCCGTAGCGGTGACAGGGCATGGCGCCACGCGATGATGCGACCGGGCAAGCGGGTGGAGAAGACGCGGGCAGCCTGCCGTGATGATCAGGACCTGATCCCGAAGAGAAGCGCCCGCCTCGCTGCAAAGAGCAAGAACAGGTTGAAGCCGGAGGGACAGGCACGCAAGGTAAAGGTAATGATGAGACGCATTGGTGTCGAAGTGAAGATGCGGCTGCCTGACGAGGCCTCGTTTGAGGAGTTCCAGACGGCGTTCAAGCTCCTGCTTTCGCCGACGACCAGGGAAGCCATGGAGGTGCTCTTCCCGGGCAGGAAGCAGCAGGCTCGCCGGCCCGTTCGCGCCGCCTAGAAACATAGTTTCTACGTCGTCTATCTCTTTAGCGGCACTTTGCCCTTTGTGGTCGCGACAACAGATACATATGTAATCGATCAATGTAAACCTGGTAGTTTAGGGCAGCCCCTGGTGGTTGTGTGCTGGCCCCTCGCCCACGTATGTTTGTATGACTTCCAAATCTTCCTCTTAATGAAATACGGGCAAGATGTCCGATCGAGAAAAAAAAAGATCATGGGCAATCATGGTGGACCCAGCTACTAGATGATAGACACCGGATGCAGGAGTATTGCGGCTAGGATGATATGACCAAATTGGCCAGTTGCAGGACCAAATTGGCCAGTTGCAGGCCCTCAGTACTGACATAGAAAATATGTGCACGAACGCTTAATGTAACGATAGAATGATCTTCAATGAGTTGTGTTATCTATTTTCCATATCTAAGGTATGTCAAACGAAATGCAGAAACTGATTGATGAAAATAGGATAACAAAAGAAGTGAAGCAGAGGGATACATACGTAGGTTTGTATAAGACGGTGAACTTGGATCTTGTGGTTACTGCATGACTTATACTTCGAAGAATGCTAATGCCTGTTTCACAGCCTTCATTATTAGGTATTTCTGGTGCGGATACATTCTGTCTCATTGATCTTCTAGCTCCAATGCGTAGATCACCGTCTTGTCCTCTACAATAAGGAATTCCAGAAATTGAGGCTTTTTTTTTTAACTTGATGGTAAAAAATCCTAGGATCTAGAAATTCATTTCGTACAATTGAACCTTTTCAAACTGTACACCGCAAATCCAGTGTGAACTCGGGCTGACTCGTACAGGAAGGGCATATTTATCTGAGATAAAATGGCTGGGCGGGGAAGTAAATGACACAGTTTTTTTTTTCTTTCATGCCAGTTCTGTTCACCGAAGGCAATCCTGACTGGTTGAGTTGTTTGTGTTAGAATCTACTACCCTAGTTATGGACAACAGCCATAAGATCTTTAAAAGGATATCATCATGAATATAATACGCTTGTACCGAATCAAAAATGACACAGACAAATCTTGTAGAAAACCCCTAGATGACTATGTTGAAGCAGTCACGATAAGATATAGGGCTTGGCAAAGCTGACCGCATATTTAATAAGCACAACTCCAAAAAAGTATAAGTAATTGTCGCTCTCAAACAACCCTATATTCCTTTACGACCCACTCATTTTCGCTCCATACATGAACGTAGGGCTTTGTTTGGTTGGTGGCTCAGAAAACTTGTCTGACCTAGTTATGCATCCCAGGCATCCATTTTTAGATGCCTGGGGCTAGGATGTGTTGCCTGGCAGGCACTCCAACCAAACTTTCTCGTAATGATGTAGAACTGCCTAGACTAATCCTGTTGAGCATTTCTAATTGCTCCATACAAACCTTGGATAAGACCCTATATTGGCTTGGTTGTTGCCTATGGCTTTCATCCATTGTTTATATAGTCCCATCTAAAGGCCTCATACATATAAGTAGGAGCCATATTCCAATTAGAATTTTACACTCAAGTCCTAATAATAGGATTTGAATTTGAAATAGCACACCGCTGTCGAGTTATAGTTCAAGCAGGATTCGAGTCACCGTATAACAGTTTGTCATCTGATTGATGAGAGAAAACAACCAACTGACCTCAAAATTACAATACTATCTCCTGCAACAAGATTGTTAGAAGTTGCAAATTCTGCAGTTTGAAGGCGATGATGCCTCCTCATCTGTCGTCCCACTAATAATGCATGACAAAAGAAGAAACAAAGCAACGACAGTTACGATTCAGTTGAGACAAAACAAAACCTAAAATGATATGAGTGCTCACCACCAAGTTAATGTATCACAAAATTTGAGATGGAAAATATCACGGGCACATATGTTAAGTATACTTTTGGCAAATCGATATGTGTATGTTGAGTATTGTTTTGTTAAAATCTAATTTCTGCATCTTTAGTTCCATGGCATGAAGGGTCAGTGTTGTTGACAAAAAGGATAAGTTTCAAGTTCACCTAATAATCTGTGGTGGAAGCGCCACTCCTTCCCAGAAAGATCCTTTGCCACTAGCACTTGCATTGGTGCCATCTGCGTCATATCCTGAGCCAGTAAATTAGTATTAGTTCTGGTATATCCATCATGTTTTAAGCAATAAATCTAAGAGAAACCGTACAGTTAGTTAGACACCAACCAATTGAGGAAGACATTTCTCAGCATGTTTCCTTGGTATAGATAACCATGCATGGGCCACTGTGTCTGCAGGTCCTAATTTCTTGCAGAAGTAAGGCGCAGGATGCCTTCTAGGCATTGGTGGAGGTAGACGCTTGTTATCGATCAACTCCGAATCATGCTAAGAAAGAGCAATATGAAGAACAAAGTGATGCAGTGACTAGTGAGAACTGAGAAGAACAAGGGAGTAAATTGAATTCTACAGAGCCTTACAGGCTTAGGTTCCAAGAACATCCAAGCATAGACATGACCCGTTTCAGACTGCATAAAGGTACAATACAAATCGGTATCTTGTTCGCACAAGAGATGGAAAAAAGAGTGGCGTCTCAACACATCAGAGGGAGAAGCAGTAAGCAGACCACCTTCAGCTCTAGATTCAGAACGCGGCATATGATCTGAGCCTGAGGGGAGACACCTTCCAAGGGGCTGTTTGCTTTGCACCCATGCAGATCTGCCTGGCACGAGCGGTGCTCCCAGACGTTCGGTTTCGGACGCCTGGGACCAAGATTACTACTACCTGAGGGACAGGTGGATTGAGAGGTCGCAAAGCAACCACCCCCCCACGACTCTCCTCGCCTGATCCAGCAAGCAACGAATACTTCAAACAAGCTCATAATTTCTCCGCTGACTTCTTCTTCATGAACTCAAATCAAGCGATAAAATAAAACACGAGTCAGAGTACCTGCTCTAGATGGCCTTGGGGAAAGTAGACAATAGTTCCCCTGCTCGAGGAATCGTAACTCCCGGACCAGCGCAGGCACACCATAGCTCCACCAAATCTAGAAGAACATACGGAACCATGCATCACATAGAAACCCAAAAGGTGAAGCATCATATCAATAAGGCTATCTCTCACCTTCACAATCATAAGAATTAGAAGCCTTATTAGCTGAACTCATGGCCATCTTTTGCAACCCCAACAAGTACCTCCCCAGTGAGGTTTTAATTTGGCCTTGGCAAACCGTGTTTTTTGTTTCTCTTCTTTCTGTTTAAAGCCGGAGCCAGACACTTTAGACCTAGACAATGAGCTACTTGACAGTTTGTTATTCATCCTTTGCCACACATAGTGCCAAAGTTGATTCGTAAGAGAATACGCTAGTGCGCTACACACTACTCTGCAGAACGCAGTCCGCAGACCGCCGCCGTTGACACAGACAGGCTTGTCCACTCGCGTGCGGGAAAAGATCACACGTATGAAAAGCGCGCGCCAGAACAAGGGAAGGCCCACACGTCATGGAGAGAAAAAAATTGCAGCACACTGTAGCATTTCGTTTGTATTTGGTAATAATTGTTCAACCATTGACAAATTAGGCTCAAAACGTTCGTCTCGCAAAGTACAACCAAACTGTGCAATTAGTTTTTGATTTTGTCTACATTTAGTACTTCATGTATGTACCGTAAATTTGATGTGATGAGAAATCTTCTTTTTGCATAGTGCCAAATTCTGGAATTTGAGGGAACTAGACAAGGCCATAGACAATGTGCTACTTGACAGTCTAGGAAAATGCCTTTTTCTGCTTACTATTTTGTTGAAAGGCATTTTCCAATGGACGGCGGGGGGCGTGTGCTCCTAGCGGTTAGATTTTGTAACCACCTCGGTTAATTTTGGACAGTGCCTCACAAAATTACTTTTGCAGTAGTAGATAGAAGTTGTTTACTAAATCAAACTAACATAAGTTTGACAAAGTGCATAGAAAAGAACAATAACATTTATGCATGCTATTAAATTAGCATCATTAGATATATTATGAAATGTAATTTTATCATTTAATTTTTGGTGTGATAGAAATTAATTAATATATTTTTTTATAAACTTTATTAGTTTATAATAGTTTGACTTGAGACAAACTTTTTTTGACTGAAACTTTTTTTGTGACTTTTTTTACTGAAACATGGGATAAACTTCAGTTACCTACATTTCAGGATGCAGGAGTATGTTTTGATCAACGAGGACCACACAACGCGCTGTGTGCGAGTATGACTGCATGGTCGTCGTTTTTTTTCACAAACGTGACTAGATATTACAATGACTGCATGCATGGTGGTCGTAACTTCACCCGCATCCATCCAGTGTCCTGGAGACCTGGACTACCCTCGTAGTCAGTGGCCGATCCACGGGGGACTGCAGCCTACAGTAGCTTATTTCACCACTAATCACTGTAGTAAAAGCTTGATTTCACCATTAAATCTCTATATTTTTATTGTTTTAGCCCCCCTTTCCTCTATCCTGCCTCCGCCACTGCTCCAGGGGGGGGGCTGCAGCCCCCCAGTAGCTTATTTCACCACTAATCACTGTAGTAAAAGCTCACCATTAAATCTTCATGCAAATCAACATTTTCATTGTTTTAGCCCCCCTTGTCCTCTATCCTGCCTCCGCCACTACTCGTCATCACTCCGAGTCCACGCCGGACCGGCCGTGGGCCGCCGGTATACATTCTTGTCACAAGATGAATGCCAAAAATGATAATTTTCACTACAGGGACCATGACACTAGTGGTGTTCTTCCTGGCAGCGCTACTGGCGACCCTGACGCCTTCGTCGTCGCCTTCGTCCAACGGCACCGGTCTTCAGCCCACCGCGACCTTCTGCTCCGGCCACTCTCCGGCCGTGACGAGCAGCGAGGTCATCAGGTTCCTCGCCGCTGTGTGCGCCGGCGCCTACGGCGTCGCGCACATGTCCCACAACATGTCACCGAGAACCGTACCATGTACGGGGTCGTCCAGTGCCGCCCCGACGTCTCGGTCTCCGACTGCACTGCTTGCCTCGCTTCGGCCTCCAAGCTCATCATCGCCGGGACGCGGTGCGCGGCGTCGGCGGTCTGGCACGACGCCTGCTTCCTCCGGTACTCGGAGCGCGACCCCAGCCGGTTCCACGAGGGTGAGTACACGGTGACCGTGTTCAATGCAAGCCGCGGGCTGTCGTCGCCGCACGACGGCAAAGCCAAAGCGGTGGTGAGGCGCCTCCTCGCCTCCGCGGGAAGCCACATGTGCAGCAACGTTGGTGCCGGCACTGGGACTGCGGCGTCAGGCGGCCAGATCTACGGACTCACGCGGTGCGCCGCCGGGATCTCGTGCGCCGACTGCCACCGCTGCCTCCGCAGCGCCCTCGAGGTGGTCAACAGGGCGTACAACGGCAGCGCGGGGATGCAGGTCCTGCGGCTCAGCTGCATGGCCAGGTATGAGAGCTACCCCTTCTACAACACCAAGTCCCTGGCCCGGCGATTGCTCGCGGCGGACAGATTTAACGGCGCAGTGGGAGGCGGAAATGCATCCACTCCGGCTGCTACACCTGCTGTGCCGGCGCCACCTCCAGCAGCATCCAGGACCATCATCACAAATGCTACAGCAGGCGCGTCCCGAGAAAATACGAGGCACAGTTCGAAACACTAAGTGGAGGCCCTAATATCTAGTGTCAAAACAAAAAAATAGCAAATATCAATATATTACTTATACTACAAAGTATTGCAGCACAAACCAAGAATTATACCTGTTATATAACCATCACTTGAAAAGTGATATTCTCTTAGCATTCTTTGAAATGAAATCTTCAATGATATGGTCATAATCAATCTTGTCCAACACGCCACTCTCAAGTGCTATTAACGTCAGTGCATTAAGTCTTTCTTGGGTCATTGTAGTTCGCAAGTAGGTCTTTAATAGCTTCAATTTAGAAAAGCTCTGCTCTGCCAATGCAATAGTTACTGGAATGGTCAATAGAATTCTGTATGCAATGGTTGCATTGGGAAAACACTCATGTCGTTTTAAAAAATTTAGAATTTCGACCGGGCCTTTATTTTCTTGTGGAATAAAATCTTGAAGAAAAATCAACTCCACATAAAGGTCATCAGCATCAATATCATCCATCTCGTTTAAGTGCAGCCCCAAGATGATCACAACAAGATTTCAAGCTCTTATTATCTAGAGAACCCGTCTTCATATTTTGAGTTAATTCCTCAATTCTTTGCTTTTTCTGACGCTTTTGATGTCTGGATTCATATTTTCTCATCCGATTTGAAGAAGACATGACTTGTAAGTTGGAACAATTACACTAGATCAATTTGTGTACAAAGACAATGCACAAAAGATTAACTAAATAAAATAGGGGCTGCATATGGAATTTACCAAGCGATCTCCGTCTCTGATCCGGTCTGGATTGCGACTAGGTCTTGAACACCGAATAACTGCGAGGGCGAGGCCGAGGAACTTCAAGTCAGCGGTCCAGGCAACGAACACGAAGGCGGAAGGCAGCCTGGCGGAAGGGTTACGGGAAACTGAAAGAACGCAGCGACCGCTCCATCTCCGGAAGGAAGAAGTCACGATCGTGACTTGTGGCTGTGCCTAGGCTCTAGCAGGCCACGTTTTGGGCCAAGGAAGACAAGCTAGCTGATTTTCTCATTAAAACAAAGCCCAAATTTATCATATATAATTAGCATACTTAGTAAATTTGGGGGGCCATGATTTTTGGGGCCTTATTCGATCACACAGCCCGCACGGGCCCATGGACGCCCTTGGCTACAGTCAATTCTCCTGGGTCTGCACAACCCACCCCCCAGCGCCCCCTGCTGGGGGCCATACCCCACTGCCTGCTGCTGCCGCACCGAATGGTAAAAATTCATGGTTTCTACTTCAGCGTGCTAGTGTTCATTAACCCTGATTCAGTACAGCACTGCCAACTGTCAGTGTTACTATTCAATAGCTTCTTGCCTTCTTCTTTTGGTTTGTTTGTTAGATCAAACGGTCACCGGATCATCGGAAAGCAAAGGGAAGGGAATGTCGAATAGATCCAAATGGCTGATCGTTTCTCTTGCAACTGGGTTGGCAATTGCCGCCATCATCCTTGCACTCATCATATGGTACCGTCGAAAACGACGACCAGCTCAGAGAGGACATGTCATAGGTAATTCAAGCCGGCAGTCTTTTTTTCCCTTGATTTTCTTTTTCTCTTTACTTTCTGTTTTCTCTTATATATGTTGACATATCACTATTTATTTCTAGAGCCCCTTGTTTTGAATCGTCAAGCAGATGTCATGCCGGAGGAGACGACGCATGACCAAGGAGAGAAGCATTTGAGTTGGGAAGAAGGCGAGGAGGACGACGGGGAAAGAACGAGCTGCCAATTCTACAGCTACCAGGTTCTTGAGTTGAGGCTGCTACATGCCGCTTCTCAAGTAGAAACAAGCTAGGGAGCGGTGGATTTGGAGCAGTATACAAGGTATAATAGTTACTTCTCATCTATCTAATTTGTTATTAAAAAACGCTTTCGATTGGAACATATATAAATAATGGAAAGGAGAAGTGCAGGGCATGCTTGAGAATGGAAACGAAGTAGCAGTGAAAAGGCTCAGGGATTCCAAGAGGACTATACAAGAACATGAGAGGGAGATCTCCATTGTGGCTGACTTGCGCCATAAGAACCTTGTGAGATTTTTAGGCTACTGCTTCCAAGAGGAAGGGAGGTTCCTCATCTATGAGTACGTACCTAATAACAGCCTCGATAAATTTTGGTACAAAGGTAAGTTCATATTATATTTAATAGGGTAATAAAAAGATTACCAAGGAGAAAACACCAAAAAATTGGCTTGCAATTGCAGCATCTTTTCATAGCGAGAAACTAGAGTGGGCTACATGGTTCAACATCATCTTAGGGGTTGCTCGTGGCCTCCGATTTCTCCACAACAAGGGGATCATTCACTGGGACCTAAAGCCACACAATGTACTTCTCGACGATAATTTCAATCCAAGGATCGCCGATTTTGATCTCATGAGGATGTATGATAAACAGAAAACTCATGAGAGCACTGAGAAGGTAGCCGGAACATTGTAAGTAGATGAGCAATCATTATGCTCACAAGTCACAACTACACACTTTGTCCATACTTTTCAAATTTTATCTGACTAGCCAAACAACCCATGCTCTAGCAGGGTTTAGAACTTACATTACATGAGCATTAAAAGTTTCATAGACAAATTTAGTACATACTATATGTTTGTTTCTTAACAATACATATCCAAATACTCTATAATCTTTATCCGGTTGTAATACATTTGCATACTACTACATATGTGTTTTCATCCTTTGCATCGCATTTCTCTGTGGGTTTTAATATGTGTATTTAGTTGAAAACTTATATTAAGTTATATCAGCTCTTGTTGCATCAATTTTTATGACATTATGAAACTATATTTTGGTTTTCAACTTTTGACGATCTTATTAGTTGTTTTAGTTTCTCTGTCCATGTGTTAAGTTCGAACTCTAGTGCTCAATATACTTTCTCTCTTTTATATTTTATTTTCAAAATAAATTCTAGTTCCTAGATTCTACACTTAGTTACTACAATGACATAAATGGTCATTTTAGCATGCACCACGGTACTCAAGATGTTATGTTTATGTTGAAATTAAAATTAGTATAATGGTATAGCTTAGAAACATATATAGCGCATTTATGGTTATTTAATTATTTTCTATAATAACTTATATTGGTGATTAGATGTACTTTTTAGAGATATTTTAGTTTTTGTTTTACACATATGGGTACTTCAGATCCAAATTGAAGAGGTCCCTTTATATTATCATTCATAGTGGTAGAGAGGTGGGTAATTGTAACACCCCGACCTAGAAAGACGGCTAAGATCCACTCTACACATTGAATGGACCACACCTGCTAATTAACTCTCTTGTGCTTTCGTCCTCGCTTCGCGCAAAAGGATTGATCTGGAGTTAACAGCCTCCCATTGCCTGAGCTTTTAAGCTGGTTTGGCTTTCCTTCGGTCACTGAGTTGGCACTAAAGTTTGGCGCTACAGTATTCTGGTGCTGCAGTAACACATCCATTCATCCCAGCCCACCAACCTGGCCCAGCTTGGCCCATTAGCAGGGTCTCACAGTAATCAAAAAGAAAATTTAGGGTTTCATTTAATATATTTTATAATGGTAGAGGTGGTTGTTTAGATGTAGAATTATTAGTTATTTATGTTTTCTCATAATTGTAGAAGTAGGTAATGTTTTTAGAAAACAGAATACATTTAATGGCTATTGTTGTGTATGATGATTAGAGTCAACCGAAATGATAGCCATATGTTCCTGATTATTGATAATTTATAGGATTCCTTTCCAATCTATCTGTTGACAACCAAAAATGTCTATTTTGTGAAGTTGTCAAAATATGTAACAGACTTCACCATTGTGTTCTCCTCATCGAGATGGTCAAAAAAACATATATGGAACGTCCAATTTGGAGTTCGGACGAGGGAGTTATGCCTCCGAGAAAATGTATGAACTACCAGTACTACCGGTCTAAGATCACCGGTACTACCGGTCCGAGAAGGTTTGGCGCAAATATGAACTACTGGTACTACCGGTCCGAGACTGGTACTACCAATGGATGGTGGAAGGTAGCGTAGTTTGGCACGAATATGAACTACCGGAACTACCGGTCCGAGACTGGTACTACCAGTGGAGACTGGTACTACCGGTAGAAGCCGGACCGGTACTACCGGTAGGGTCTATTTCGAATCTGACTCTCAGATTTTGAACCGATCTGTTTCTAGATCGGTTTTTGGTAAGTTTTGGGCATGGGAAACTTGAAGATTAAGTCTTGGAGAGGGTTCCTACTGGGATAAGACCACTCCCTCTATATATATGAGAGGATCATGGCCGATTGAGTTTCCATCTATCCAATCGACAAAAAACACAATCTATCTCCTTTCTTGCCCTAATTTTCTTCTCTCAACCCTCTACCTTGCTGTCCAGCACTTCTCTCCACGAGATTTGTTGGCTTCCTAGGCATCCTTGCTGGTCCTAGGAGATCCTCCATTTGCTTCCTCCTGACGGATCCTTCCAGAGGTGGTTCGGGAGCATTTTCAGCCAAGAACAAGCTCTACATCGGTCTTATCGATCTCTAGATCGATTTGGCTGGTTACGCTACATCTCTTGCTGCGTGTAGGTTGTTCTACAACCTATTTGGGCGTCCAAGGCCCTGCTGGTGTGGTTGCTCGGGCAATCTTCGGCGTCAACATACTTTTTGGTGACTCCGCTGGGGAAAGCGAGGCGACGAATCGAGTTTCCATCCAGCGACATGGGAGGCAACGACGGCACTAACAAGACCAAGGTTCCCAACCCTGAGAACATGGTCTGCCCTACATCCATGGATGAGCTTCCAGATGATTTGAAGCAGAAGTTGCAGGCCAAGCTCGATGCCGATGTTAAAGCTTTCTTAGAAAGTTGTGTCAAGGATCAGCACGATAAAGTTACACAATTTTGGGATCCCACCTACGGTGATGGTGCTGCTACTACTACAACTATAGACACCGAGGTAAATCCTGTCGATAAACCTAGGTTTGATGATGATCCATATCTTACTCATGTGGATTATGCTAAGATGTTGGTAGATACAGAGAAAGCACTTACAAATACTATTCAGCATTCTCATGCATTGCTTAGCACTCGCATGGATAAGTTAGAGGGAAAGACAACTGATTATGACCAATCGGGTGTCTTGAAACAACCTGAGTTCGGCATGCCTTTAAATTTTTATGAAGGTCAAATTACTCAGCCAGGTGCTAGTACATCTACCACTGGTGCACAAGGATCGGTTCGTTAATTGCAAACCGATCATGGGGCATCAGCGAGAGCTTCGGGGGGTCATGCGGTTTTGCCAAACCCACCAAAGTCTCCTAGTCAAATTCCTACATTTAATCTTGCTCCTGATGCTACAACTGCCGATTTCAATGATGCAATAAATCGGCTTAGAGAGGATTTGACTAAATCAATTGAAAGTAGTTTGGGTGTGCAAATTAAATCTAGTAAAAATAACTATAAAAAATGTAACACCCTAAAATTTGAAGAGAAGAAAAAATAGGAAAAATGTGATTTTTATATTTATTTTTGTGAAGCATGCAAATTTAGAATAAGAATAATTTTTATAAATTTAAAATCAAATATAAGGGTAGAAATATGATTGAGCATTCATGCTGCTGCATTTGAAGTTTTGTATTGAGTGGTTTAAATCAAATTCAAATTTGATTTGAAAATCATTTGAAAAATGAATTTGAAAATTGGAAAAGGATTTCTTATTCTCTCTCTGTTCTCGGGCCGGTTTTCTTCACGGCCCAGCGCGCGCGGCCCGCTCTTCTTTCCCTCCCGGTCGGCCTCCTTCTCCTGGGCCGAGCCCAAGCCAACGAGCGCGCGGCCGCTAAGCCAGCCGCCGCCCCGTTTTCGTTTGAGTCGCCGACAAGTGGGTCCTGCCTGTCAGCGACTATCTTCACCTTCCTTTCTTCTTCCTCCAGCTCTTTCCAACCGCGAGCTCGCCTTCCTCCTTCCCCGATTCAAATCCGTGGCTCAATCTTCACCCTTTCCTTAAGTGCGACGCCTCCGGGCTATAAAAACGAGACCCCCGCATCGTACCGCCCTCATCCCACCCTTTTGGAGCAGCCAAAATCGCCTAGCGCCGCCACCGTGAGCACCACCGCCTCCACCGTCCGCCACCGCAAGCACGCCGCCGCTTTCGTCCATCCCGTGCCCTAGTTCTCGTCCGGGGTGAGTTCGCCATGCTCCGAGCTACCTCCCGGTGTTCCCCCTCTGTTGAATGGTGCCCGGTGTCGTGTTTTCGTGTGTTCCGGCAATGGCGCCGCTGCGGGAGCTCACCGACGGCCGGAGTCCGGCCGGTGCGCCGCCCGTTTCTTCCTCGATCTGCTCTGGACCGTCGGATCGGAGATCGACGGCTGTTATTTGAAGATACCGTTTCGGCTGGCATTTTTGTTAAAGAGCCCCTGATGTTTTCACATTTATAACCCGCGGTCCAAAGCGTAATCTAGAAAATACGTATTTATTAAATGAAAACGTAATTCGTTTCGGAAAAAGAAAAATACGCTTTCTGATATTTACAGTTTTGCCATTCAGTTTGTTTTAGTTGTAGAATCTTCGTTTTAACTCCGAATTGGTCCATTCAAATTGCGTTAGATTCATATTTGCGAGATCTATGTAAATATACAACTGTACAGTAGGTTTGGATTAATTTATTTTCGAGTTTTAATTAAAGTATTTATTTTTCTATAGGAAATCTTTGGAAATTCATAACTTTGTCGTTTTAGCTCCGTTTTTCGTGATCTTCGCGTCTGTGTGATCCTAGCGAGTTGTAGATTCGTTTTAAAGACTTTTTATCTTATTTTCTTACTGTTGGTGTATTGTTCTAATTATAGCCTTGTTTGTCTATGCATGATTGCCTCTGGATGTGTGTTGTTGATATTGGTTGATCGAGTATAGACGGTGAGCAATTCGTTGGAGATCAAGAGCTTTACTATGAGCAAGATCTTCAGGACCAGTTTGAGCAAGGCAAGTATAGCATGGGATTATTCTTGTTGTCCTATTCACCTTATGCAATTAATATCATTATGCATTTATTCCTTGTTAAGGATGACTTAGTGATTGATCCTATACCTTGGTACCTATTGTGATGCATTGAGTAGTATGGCTAGTGCATAAACATGGACTATGATCATGTAAATTGATTAGAGGAATATGCAACAAACATTAAAAGATGATTTTGATTAATGTTTAAAGGGGATTAGAGCATGTGGGTTACTTTTGATGCTCTAATTGCTCTCCATAAGGACTCATCTGTAAGCGAACATCCGGGACTTACAGTACAACTGTGGGGGCTATATGGCTCTGGCTTTAGTCATATAGAAGGACCTTTTCTAGCTTGTTAGAGGTAACCTTTTTGGCGTAAGAATGGCTTGACGAATCGGGTATAGTGCGGCCTCTGTCCTTATGTGTATAGGCTGCGGGTTATTGTGCCATTTGGAAGGGGGGCTCTACATCTGTTTGCCGAGTGAATCTAATGGCCCTAACTTGTTAGACGAACCTTCAAAAGACTTCATAGTGTTTACCCTGCCTGCTCACCTTGGTAGTGTTTTGGGAGTAATTAACCCGGGCATTTGGGTAACACGACTCACAGTGAAAGTGTACAACCTCTGCAGAGTGTAAAACTGTTATAACAGCCGTGCTCACGGTCACGAGTGGCCTTGGACCCTTATGGAATAGTTGAATAATTGTTTATGGTTATGTTTTTGCTATTCATTAATCATTTCACATGGATCATATGTTTATTGTTTACATTGAGACCTTTTGATGCTATTGATATGCTAAAATCATGTTAACTAAAAGCTATATGCTGATAAACCAATGATTATGCCTTTTTGAGCCTCATGAACCCCATGTTACACTTGTTGAGTACGAGATGTACTTACGCTTGTTTATTTTTCTTACTTAGATAAAAATCCCGGATGGGTAACAGATGGAGGTAATAGTGACTACTACGCCTACTTCCCTAAGGATTACTAGTCTTGCTGTTAACCAGTCAATGTACCTGTGACTGGAGCTACCACGAGAGATTTTTATTTATACTTCCGCTACATTTGTGTTAAGACTAAGTGTTTAAATATCATGATGTAATAACATTTGCCATGATACTTCTGTTATAATTTGTGAACTTATGTGTGATTGATCTCTGGGCGCACATAAGGGTAAGCATTCCATTTGGTCGATAAATGGGTGTGATAAATTGGTATCAGAGCTCTTGTTGACTGTAGGACGCAAGCCTAGCTAGAAATGGTCGATTTAGTGTCATCTTTATACTATTTTTATGCTCACTATCTTGCTCTTGTTATTTGATAAATTTTTATGCTTCTTATGTCTCATTCTATTACGAAATTTTGCCTCTAATCTAACTTCATCTAAAAATTCTGTAGATGGCCCGTGACCGTAAGACTGCCCGCATTAGCTCTGGAGGATACTACCCACCTCGTGCCCTGCATGCAACTGAAGAGCCACAAGAGCCAGAACCTCAGGAACAGGAGCAGACCCCTGTAGCACCAGTCCAAGCACCAGCACCTCCCCAGGAAGAGCCTGAGCCTGAAGAAGATCCAGAAATCATCAAAATTGAAGATGGTGAGGAGGAAGCTAATGGAGGAGTACAACCCCCGCCTCCACCACATGAAGCTCCTAAAGATATGCCACCTCCTCCAATGGGGTGGACTGTGAGGATCTACCACAGGAATGGAGGGGATGCTGTCTCTCATATTCGCCTAGTGGGGATGCTCACTGCTTACTTCGCTGATTGGCATCCAGCTGTGGAGTACGTCTGCTGGGAGTACACTGATCCACTGGAGGACACGTACTGGAAGGCAAGGGCAAGCATCTTTGCACACAAGCAAGACAAGGGGGCATATCAGCTGGACAGGATGTTCTCTCACGTGGGACATCGAGCTACTATAGAGGATAACCTTATGAAGCATGACATTCATCGCTTCTTTTCTCGTGCACACCCCGAACTTGGATGGGCTATGACAGATCCAGTGCAGCTAGAGCCACTACCTCGGGTGATGGTGAACTTTGTCTATGATATGATGGACAGGAAGCTGCAGCTAGAAGAGATGGTGAGGGCACAAGGGAAGACTATCAAGAGGTGCCAAGCAACCATTGATGAGCTCCGAGCAAACCAAGGCATGCCCAAGATCTATGAGACATTAGAGCATGAGCCACTTCCTTAGGAAGTAGGAGTCCTTTATGTAATAAGAACGTTCTTAGTAACGTCAGTTGAGTCAGTTGAGTCTGTCGTGTGGTTTGAACCTTGGTGTGCTAGTTGCTTTATTATTATGCTTATGTGTGAGTTGGATCTTTGTTTGAGTGTCGGGACTTTTAGGCATGTCTACAAGTTCCATTCTTAAGAATAATAAGTTTAATAGTCAAAGAATAATAGTTGGGTTTGATATTGTCTCATTTCTGTCCTTGCTGTTTTCTGGAGCAGTCTCCAATGGTTCTGCTATAGTTTAAAAACGGTTCGTGCAACATTTATGAAATTTTTATGAGAGAAACTAGACTCAAGCATCTTTCAAATGCCACTGGAATCACCTTTTTATCTAATCTGGTTCGAGAGATATAATTTTCACAAGTTAAAGTTTCTGCACAGTCTGAAATCTGGAACAGTTTCTGTTACGCCTTATTTTTCATAGACTTAACGACAGAATCTGGTCTTGAGGTATGAATAGAAATTGTGGATAATTTCATAAGCTTTCCAACCATATAAAGCACGCCTCTTTTGGACTTTTGTAGCTCGAGATATGATTGAAATACTGAACTGTCAATATTGCTACTCATCCAGAAAACTTTCAGATCTCATTCTTAATCTTATAAGTGGTTGATAACCTGGAATTCTTAAAGTTTGCATGTCTATGGGTGGCAGATGGCCGGAAGAGGAAGAGACAGAGGTCGTGGAAACATTCCCTCAAATCCACCACCACCACCGCCACCAACTATCGAGCAGCTGCTGGCAGTACAGACGCAGTTGATGCAACAACTAGTGCAGAATCAGCAGAATCAGCCAGTTGCTGGGGTTCAACCACGTGATAAGCGTGGTGAATTTTTGAAGGGTCGTCCCCCAGTGTTCACACATGCTGCTGATCCTTTGGAGGCCGATGATTGGCTTCATGCTGTGGAGAAACAACTCACTATTGCACAATGTGATGACCGACAGAAGGTGTTGTTCGCTTCTGGGCAACTTCAGGGAGAAGCTCAGGATTGGTGGGAGTCATATGAGTATGGTCGTCCTGCCAATGCTCCTGCAGTCACCTGGCAGGAGTTTAGAGAGAACTTCAGGGCTTACCATATACCTGAAGGAATGATAGAGTTGAAGGCGGAGGAATTCAGGAACCTGACCCAGGGGTCAATGACTGTAGCTGAGTACCGTGACAAGTTTGCTCAATTGTCACGATATGCTCCACATGAGGTGGCCAATGACAATGATAAGCAGCGCCGCTTCTTGAAGGGATTATATGATGGACTACAATTGCAGTTGATGTCCAATACCTACCCTAACTTTCAGACGCTTGTGAACCGCGCTATCGTGGTGGATAACAAGCGCAAAGAAATGGATACAAAGAGGAAGAGGTTACAGGGACAAGCCTCCAATAGCAACACCCGTCCACGTACTGGCTTTTAACAGAATACTCAGCAGAGGCCTCCTTCTGGACAGTGGAATCGTGGTCAGGCCCCATTCCATGGACAGTTCCCGCAACGTCCCCCATTCCAGCCACAGAATAGTAACCAACGACCACCGCAGCAGAATGGGAATCAAGCGCAGCGTCAGGGTCCTTCCAACAACACTCCTGCAAAGACTAGTGCTTCCAATACTCCCAACAGGTGTTTCCGATGTGGAGAAGAAGGTCACTTGTCTTACAATTGCCCGTAGAAGCCTAACCAGCAGACTCCCCAGAGACAGAGCAGCCACCAGAAGCCCGCACTTAACTCGGGAAGGGTGAATCACTTGTCCTAGGAAACTGCAGTGGAGGAGCCAGAAGTTATGCTTGGTACGTTTGATGTCCACTCTACTCCCGCCACTGTTCTTTTTGATTCTGGAGCATCACATTATTTCATATCACAATCATTTGTTAGAATACATAGAATCCATTTGTGTGCCATGAAGAACCCTATCTTAGTAAACTCACCTGGTGGAAGCATGCCAGCATCTTATCGCTGTCTTCCAATTAGTCTCAACTTAAGGGGGGTAGAGTTTACAGTTAGCCCTATAGTATTGAGAACAGCTGGGATTGATCTTATATTGGGAATGGATTGGATGATGCAACAACAAGCAGAGATTCAGTGTAAGGATAAATCAGTTGTGCTGACAACACCAAAGGGTGATAGAATCAGGGTTGAAGTAAAAGTGCAAAAACAAGAGACCGCTACAGTGAACCAGCTCAATGATGGTGCCAACCAGGAAGATCCAGTTGTGGAGGAGTTCCCAGATGTGTTTCCGGAGGAATTGCCAGGTATGCCACCAGACCGTGACATTGAATTTATTATTGAATTATTACCTGGAACTGCACCTATAGCTAAGCGTCCATATAGAATGGGAGTAAATGAATTAGAAGAACTTAAGAAATAAATTAAGGAGTTGCAGGATAAGGGTTTTATTCGTCCTAGTTCTTCACCATGGGGAGCACCAGTGATTTTTGTGGATAAGAAAGATGGAACTCAGAGGATGTGTGTAGATTATCGGTCTCTTAATGAGGTTACTATTAAGAACAAGTACCCATTGCCTAGAATTGATGACCTGTTTGATCAGTTGAGAGGAGCTTGTGTATTCTCCAAGATTGATCTTCGCTCTGGATATCATCAATTGAAGATTCGTGCCAGGGATATACCCAAGACAGCATTTACCACACGGTATGGGTTATATGAGTATACAGTGATGTCCTTTGGTTTGACTAATGCTCCTGCATACTTCATGTATTTAATGAATAAGGTGTTCATGGAATATCTGGACAAGTTTGTAGTGGTATTCATTGATGATATACTAGTGTTTTCCAAGACGGAGGAAGAACATGCTGAACATTTGAGGTTGGTCTTGCAGAAGCTCAAAGAACACCAACTATATGCAAAAAGGAGTAAATGTGAGTTTTGGCTGAAGGAAGTTTCTTTTCTGGGTCACATTGTTTCAAATGGAGGAATATCAGTAGATCCTGGCAAGGTGAAAGATGTATTGAACTGGAAACCACCCATCAATGTGAGTGAGATCCGTAGCTTCTTGGGATTGGCTGGTTATTATAGGAGATTTATAGAGGGATTTTCAAAGCTTGCAAAACCAATGACTGCATTGTTGGAGAAGAATGCCAAGTTTGTGTGGTCCGAGAAGTGTCAGGCTAATTTTGAGGAATTAAAGAAAAGATTGACTACTACACCCGTCTTAGTTTTACCAGATCTGAATAAACCTTTCTCTATCTATTGTGATGCATCTCGATTGGGTTTGGGATGTGTTCTGATGCAAGAAGGTAGAGTTGTGGCATATGCATCGAGGCAGTTGAGGAAGCATGAGTTAAATTACCCTACTCATGATTTGGAATTAGCTGCAGTAGTTCATGCATTAAAGATATGGAGACATTATTTGATTGGACACAAGAGTGATATATACACTGATCACAAGAGTCTAAGGTATATCTTCACTCAAACGGATTTGAACTTGAGGCAGCGTAGATGGTTGGAGTTGATAAAAGACTACGATCTAGAGGTGCATTATCATCCTGGAAAGGCCAACGTTGTTGCTGATGCTCTTAGTAGGAAAAGTTATGCAAATGAAATACAAGTAATGCCTATGCCAAAAGAATTGTGTGCTGAGTGCAAGCATCTGAACTTAGGATTTACTACCAATGCAGTGGAACTAGTATTAGAGCCTACTCTGGAGCAAGAAATCCGTAAAGGTCAGCAGAAGGATGAAAAGTTGAGAGAGATAGCTGAAAACATAGCGAAAGGTAAATCTCCAGGATTCCGTAAGGATGAAAATGGTACGCTATGGTTTGGGAAAAGGCTGTGTGTGCCCGAAGATAAGGATATCCGAATGGCAATTCTGCGTGAAGCTCATGAGTCAGCTTATTCCATATATCCGGGGAGTACTAAGATGTACTTAGATCTGAAAGAGAAATATTGGTGGTATGGTTTAAAGAGAGACGTAGCTGAGTATGTTGCCTTGTGTGACACTTGTCAAAGGGTGAAAGCGGAACATCAGAGACCTGCAGGATTGTTACAACCTATGTAGATACCCGAGTGGAAATGGAAAGAGGTTGGTATGGACTTTATAGTTGGGTTACCACGGACTCAAAGAGGATATGATTCAATTTGGGTGATAGTGGATCGTCTGACTAAGGTTGCTCATTTTCTGCCTGTGAAGACTACATATAGCAGTGCGAAGTTGGCAGAGTTGTATATGGAAAGAATAGTGAGTCTACATGGAGTTCCTAAGAAGATTGTGTCTGATCGAGGTACTCAGTTTACATCTCATTATTGGCAAAAGATACATGAATCATTAGGGACCAAACTAAATTTTAGTACAGCTTATCATCCCCAGACAGATGGTCAAACAGAGAGAATTAATCAGATATTGGAAGATATGTTGAGAGCTTGTGCTTTACAATATGGTACTAGCTGGGATAAGAGTTTGCCATACGCAGAGTTCTCTTATAACAATAGTTATCAGAAGAGTCTTCAAATGGCACCGTTTGAGGCTCTGTATGGACGAAAGTGTAGGACCCCGTTGTTCTAGAATCAGACAGGGGAGAGTCAAGTGTTTGGGCCTGCTGTATTAAAGGATGCTGAAAAGAAAGTGAGAATGATTAGAGATAATCTAAAAATAGCACAGTCCAGATAGAAAAGTTATGCTGATACTCGCAGAAGGGAGTTGACTTTTGAGGTAGGGGATTATGTCTACTTGAAAGTGTCACCCATGAGGAGTGTGAAGAGGTTCAACATGAAGGGTAAATTGGCACCAAGATATATTGGACCTTTCAAGATTATAGAAAGACGTGGTGAAGTGGCATATCAGTTGGAATTACCTGAAAGTTTGGCAGGTGTACATGATGTGTTCCATGTGTCTCAATTGAAGAAATGTTTACGAGTACCAGAAGAACAGATTCCGATAGAGGAACTCACTGTTAAGGAGGATCTTACATATGAAGAGTTTCCGGTTAAAATTTTGGAGACTGCGGACAGAGTCACAAGAAGTAGAACAATCAAAATGTGTAAAGTACAGTGGAATCGGTACACCGCAGAAGAGGCTACTTGGGAACGAGAAGAGGATCTGAGAAAAACCTACCCGCAACTGTTTGAGTAAGCACCGGTCGAATCTCGGGACGAGATTCATTTTAAGGGGGGTAGAATTGTAACACCCTAAAATTTGAAGAGAAGAAAAAATAGGAAAAATGTGATTTTTATATTTATTTTTGTGAAGCATGCAAATTTAGAATAAGAATAATTTTTATAAATTTAAAATCAAATATAAGGGTAGAAACATGATTGAGCATTCATGCTGCTGCATTTGAAGTTTTGTATTGAGTGGTTTAAATCAAATTCAAATTTGATTTGAAAATCATTTGAAAAATGAATTTGAAAATTGGAAAAGGATTTCTTATTCTCTCTCTGTTCTCGGGCCGGTTTTCTTCACGGCCCAGCGCGCGCGGCCCGCTCTTCTTTCCCTCCCGGTCGGCCTCCTTCTACTGGGCCGAGCCCAAGCCAGCGAGCGCGCGGCCGCTAAGCCAGCCGCCGCCCCGTTTTCGTTTGAGTCGCCGACAAGTGGGTCCCGCCTGTCAGTGACTGTCTTCACCTTCCTTTCTTCTTCCTCCAGCTCTTTCCAACCGCGAGCTCGCCTTCCTCCTTCCCCGATTCGAATCCGTGGCTCAATCTTCACCCTTTCCTTAAGTGCGACGCCTCCGGGCTATAAAAACGAGACCCCCGCATCGTACCGCCCTCATCCCACCCTTTTGGAGCAGCCAAAATCGCCTAGCACCGCCACCGTGAGCACCACCGCCTCCACCGTCCGCCACCGCAAGCACGCCGCCGCTTTCGTCCATCCCGTGCCCTAGTTCTCGTCCGGGGTGAGTTCACCAAGCTCCGAGCTACCTCCCGGTGTTCCCCCTCTGTTGAATGGTGCCCGGTGTCGTGTTTTCGTGTGTTCCGGCGATGGCGCCGCCGCGGGAGCTCACCGACGGCCGGAGTCCGGCCGGCGCGCCGCCCGTTTCTTCCTCGATCTGCTCTAGACCGTCGGATCGGAGATCGACGGCTGTTATTTGAAGATACCATTTCGGCTGGCATTTTTGTTAAAGAGCCCCTGATGTTTTCACATTTATAACCCGCGGTCCAAAGCGTAATCTGGAAAATACGTATTTATTAAATGAAAACGTAATTCGTTTCGGAAAAAGAAAAATACGCTTTCTGATATTTACAGTTTTGCCATTCAGTTTGTTTTAGTTGTAGAATCTTCGTTTTAACTCCGAATTGGTCCATTCAAATTGTGTTAGATTCATATTTGCGAGATCTATGTAAATATACAACTGTACAGTAGGTTTGGATTAATTTATTTTTGAGTTTTAATTAAAGTATTTATTTTTCTATAGGAAATCTTTGGAAATTCATAACTTTGTCGTTTTAGCTCCGTTTTTCGTGATCTTCGCGTCTGTGTGATCCTAGCGAGTTGTAGATTCGTTTTAAAGACTTTTTATCTTATTTTCTTACTGTTGGTGTATTGTTCTAATTATAGCCTTGTTTGTCTATGCATGATTGCCTCTGGATGTGTGTTGTTGATATTGGTTGATCGAGTATAGACGGTGAGCAATTCGTTGGAGATCAAGAGCTTTACTACGAGCAAGATCTTCAGGACCAGTTTGAGCAAGGCAAGTATAGCCTGGGATTATCCTTGTTGTCCTATTCACCTTATGCAATTAATATCATTATGCATTTATTCCTTGTTAAGGATGACTTAGTGATTGATCCTATACCTTGGTACCTATTGTGATGCATTGAGTAGTATGGCTAGTGCATAAACATGGACTATGATCATGTAAATTGATTAGAGGAATATTCAACAAACATTAAAAGATGATTTTGATTAATGTTTAAAGGGGATTAGAGCATGTGGGTTACTTTTGATGCTCTAATTACTCTCCATAAGGACTCATCTGTAAGCGAACATCCGGGACTTACAGTACAACTGTGGGGGCTATATGGCTCTGGCTTTAGTCATATAGAAGGACCTTTTCTAGCTTGTTAGAGGTAACCTTTTTGGCGTAAGAATGGCTTGACGAATCGGGTATAGTGCGGCCTCTGTCCTTATGTGTATAGGCTGCGGGTTATTGTGCCATTTGGAAGGGGGGCTCTACATCTGTTTGCCGAGTGAATCTAATGGCCCTAACTTGTTAGACGAACCTTCGAAAGACTTCATAGTGTTTACCCTGCCTGCTCACCTTGGTAGTGTTTTGGGAATAATTAACTCGGGCATTTGGGTAACACGACTCACAGTGAAAGTGTACAACCTCTGTAGAGTGTAAAACTGTTATAACAGCCGTGCTCACGGTCACGAGTGGCCTTGGACCCTTATGGAATAGTTGAATAATTGTTTATGGTTATGTTTTTGCTATTCATTAATCATTTCACATGGATCATATGTTTATTGTTTACATTGAGACCTTTTGATGCTATTGATATGCTAAAATCATGTTAACTAAAAGCTACATGCTGATAAACCAATGATTATGCCTTTTTGAGCCTCATGAACCCCATGCTACACTTGTTGAGTACGAGATGTACTTACGCTTGTTTATTTTTCTTACTTGGATAAAAATCCCGGATGGGTAACAAATGGAGGTAATAGTGACTACTACGCCTACTTCCCTGAGGATTACTAGTCTTGCTGTCAACCAGTCAATGTACCTGTGACTGGAGCTACCACGAGAGATTTTTATTTATACTTCCGCTACATTTGTGTTAAGACTAAGTGTTTAAATATCGTGATGTAATAACATTTGCCATGATACTTCTGTTATAATTTGTGAACTTATGTGTGATTGATCTCTGGGCGCACATAAGGGTAAGCATTCCATTTGGTCGATAAATGGGTGTGACAAAAAACCATACCCTTCTACTTTTGATTTTATGAAAGCACCTGATGGTTGGAAAGTTCTAGATTTTCATAAATTTAGTGGTGATGATGGTAAATCAACTATGGAGCACATTAGCATGTTTCTTGCACAACTAGGTTCAGCAAGTGCTTATGATTTTATGAAAGTTAGAAATTTCCCTTTGTCACTTACTAGTACTGCATTTGCTTGGTTTACTTCATTACCATCATGTTCTATTGGTTCTTGGGCTGAATTAGATGAAAAGTTTCATAATCACTTCTACACTGGAACCCAAGAAACTAGGTTGTCTCATCTTGCATCGGTTCGCCAAGGGCGTGATGAACTTGTTGTTGATTTCTTTAAACGTTTTAGGGAAATTAAGAACTGATGTTTCCACTTGATGATTTCTGAAAGGGATTTAACTAATTTATGCTTTGCTGGTCTACGTTCTAGTATTAGAGAAAAGCTTGAGCATTATGAGTTTCTCAATGTTAATCAACTTATGCAAAAGGCCATTTCAATTGAATCACACCTCAAAGAATCTCGTGATGCATATAAGTCAAATCGTCATAATGTACACTTTGTTGATAATGATTCAGATTATTTTGACGATGATAAAGAATGTTTAGCTGCTGAAATTAGATGGCCAGCAGAAAATAAAATGGTTATGTGCCCATCTCTCAAATCAATTCATAAGAATCGGGGTGAAGAGATGAAGTTTACTTTTGATTTTTCTAAATGTGACCGAATCTTTGATGAATTGTTAAAATTCGGTTATATTAGAATTAATTACACAGTACCTTCAATTGATGAGTTAAAGAAAAGGGCTTATTACAAATATCATAATTCTTTTTCTCATGCCACTAATGATTGCAATATTTTCCATCGGTAGGTCCAATCGGCCCTTAATGAGGGACGATTGAGTCTTTCTGATATGCAAGTTGATAAGGTCTCGTTTCCAATGCATACTATTGAAGCAGGACAACCCGCTGTCTTGATCCATCCTGAGCAAGCCGATACAACTCAAGGCAAGAATGTGATTATCGGCAAGCCACATGTAGCACTGAATGTCCAAGCAAATTCAGGGCGCAAGGTGATGCTTGAGAAGGACGAGGAAGGCAAGAACAAGTTGAAGATCACTGCTGGATCAACACAATTCTTAAGAAGATAGCGGTGGTACGAGATGGTGGCGGCACAGCAGAGGCTGGTTAGGCCGACTGAAGCAGTCGGCCAGGCCGACTCCAGCCACCAGCAGAGCCAGTCGGCTAAGCCAACTATTTTGCGCACATTTGTTCCACGTAGGCCAGAGATTGGTACTTGGAAGACTAATCAGAAGAATAATTAAGGAGAGTTGGTGCCAAGGTCACCATGCACTTTTGATAGGCTCATGGCCAAATACAAGTAGGAAAAGACCGATTCTGAATCAGCCATTAAAAAAGAGAATCTAAACCGCCTAAGCGAGATGATGACAAGAACAAGCAACTGGCGGTGATGCAACCTATAGCTCCATCTCAGAGGGCTACACCTCGTGTATCTCACTGGGGACCCTCAATTCCACCTCTAGTTTTGCCACAATGGGGTCCCTATGGAGTTTGGGTGCCATATCCTCCGGCGGCGCCTGTGCAAGGTCAATAGAAGATTGGAGAGCTTGCTGTTGGGCATTCTTAACGTCATTACCAAAAGTAGACTTAGTTTTCTAATTCTGATAACGGCGCCAAAAATGCCGAACCTATCCCTCATGCCACTTAAGCCAAGTTGTCATCCCCAGCATGACATGAGAGACGCGGTATTGAAATATGCAACTGCTCTTCTAAATAAATAATAAATAAGATCTGGAAGCGCACAGATTAATACCGATGTAGCATTTTAACCGGGAAGTATTCCAGGTATCGTTATTTATATTTTTACCACTGGGAAGGGATTACTAACATCAATGTTGATTATGGAATGGAATATAGGAATGAGTATCAATCATTGCATGTATAAGTGAGAGCATTCATCTATCTCTTACATACAGGGGTAAGTGTCACATAAAATATAGATAAAGTATGAATGGTGACAAAGATAATTAATCTGATTAGCTAGCCACATATAATAATGATAAGCACCTCAACAGATATTCTAGCAAGTCATTAGCATGGTATTAGGACGAACTACAAGGATATTTCCTAAGTTATTCTTAACTATAAAGTCTAGCATATCATAGTTAGTGCAAGTACACTTGGCAATCATTGCGAGAAAGGATTACGCCCATGCATAGTGATATTATCAAGGAAGATGAGAAACATAGCAATCACTCCCCCGTAATAATGTTGCTCTGCCTGCCTTACACACGGGAGGGGGACTATATAAGAACCAACGAAGCTGTCACCATCGCGGACCACCCCACGATCCGGCATATAAGGTGCAATCGCAGATAAATATGGTCTAAGCACCACGCCTACACAATATTTATCATTTACCCATGGATCCGATGGATAAACGCTATACGATCCTAAACATGTATATAATTCCAATCTAACTAAGCCAAGCGTATAACTACGATAAACTAAGAACAATATAATCGCAAACATAAACAAGTAGAGCATAGTCATAATCAATATATTGAAATAGAACAAAGTTGTATTCATAATATTGAAGAACAAAGATGAACAATGAAGAATAGTAAAGGAATTACCAAGAATCCTCTTGACAGATCCAGAAACCAATCGAAGATTGACTCCTTCTAGTTCTAATCCTATGTAGCTATGCTATACTAGAGATCTAGTTGATGTGGTGGCTCTAGGGCTTGATCAGAGACTCTCCTCCTGAGATTAGGGTTTGAAGAATGAGAATGAGGGAGTGCCTCCTCCAGGGGCCAGGGGTCCTGCTTATATAGCCCCCTCAAGTGAACGTGGGCCGTCGGATCAAACCGACATTAATCGCACGGTTTTCCTTGATCCCTTAGGTCGGTGGAGCATAATCCGCGAGACGGAGCCTGATTGGCTCTCAGGCGAGGGCGGGCGCCCTAGGGAGCAGGGCGGGCGCCCTGCCTCCGGGCCAGTTTGGCCTCCCGTTCGATCTCGTGGCTTCTGGAGTCTTCTAGATGATAGAAAATCGGTGAACACGTTATTATCTCTATGTAAACCTGACGTGTGGGCCTTTCCTCCGTATTTTCTGATAACCCCCTGCAGAAACAGACAAACACCAAAACTCGTGGAATTCTGTCAGATAAAACCCTAAGTCTTGGTGTTGGTTGCATTTGGATCCTTTTCTTTATTTATTTGATAACTATATTTGGTACTTAAGGACCATCAACAAACTCCCCCAAGCTTACCTCTTGCTCGTCCCTGAGCAAGGATAGACTCATTATGGATCAGAAGTTGCTGCAACGCCTTTGAACGTTGACGGTACATATGCTTTCAAATAAGGTCTCATCCCTGAGTTAGAGTAAACTGTCAAGACTTAAAACTTACTCATTTTACCTTTCACCATGGGGCTTGCAACCGTCACCTGCATCTTGAGTGGTTAAAAGATAGAACGGTCTAGTCAAACGCCATTTTCTCTTATTCTTGATCAGCTATAGCTCTGGAGTTTTTGCAAATTTTTCAAATAAAACTCAGAGATTCCTTGTATGACTTTCTCGGGTCTCTCTTTTGTGGTATTTCTGGATCCTTACCAAGGCAGTAATGGTATATGCCTTCTCTCTCAAAGTATGTGGTATTTATGGTATAAGGCGTAGTGACATTGCCTTCTCTCTCACCCTACTCTAATAAGGCTTTGATATCTGGAGCTCATAGGTGGGAGATACAGTATACATACTCATAGAACATTTATTGCATAGTCAAACCATGGATCCACAGAAACAAGTCAATAAGTCAAATCAAGATGTGCATGTGTGGTGAATGAGTGGTGTATGGTGATAACGGTGATAACAAAAGTCTAATGCTCTTTTTGAGGGAATACATACCTTTCTTGCTTTTTAAAACTTTTGAGGGGAATGAGATGCTCTATTTTTTTTCTCTCAGGTGGGTATCTTGTACCCCTAATTCTACTGTCGGACACTTGTCCATTTTTACCTCTCGTCTCACTTTTTCTTTCTTCGAGGTTCCGAGCACTTGCTCCTTTTTATTTCCTCGTATTTATATATATATTTTTTAGAGCAATCTCCCTCTTTTGAAAATATAGCAAGTGGTAGTAGAAATGACTTGAGCATTAACTTCACAGGGAATAACAGGAATGGGATAATGTTTTTGGCTATTCTCTCCCGGGTCAGGAGTAGAATAATTTTGGGTGAATCTGGAGATGGAAATGAGTGGATATATGTGGATGCATACTTCCGGAGTAGAAGCAGCATGTATGAGTGAACGTGCAAGTGAATCTTGATTTTAACCACATGACAAGTTCCTAAGGGTCTACACAGCTTGACCACACTCAATGCCCATAAGCAGTAAGTAGTAAAAGTGCGGCTCTTATTCTAACAAGCATGTATATATGGCTGTGGTAGGAATTTAAACTCTCATCATACAGGAACTCATCATGCAACATTTTAAAGATTTTTTTAAAGATATAATTCTCCAGAATTCTAGCATCTCTAGGAACAGATAAACAGCAGCTCAACCTTCCCATATCATATCCGCTAACAACTTAGACTTCAGATCAAGTTCTCTTCCCACTAGTTCAGGTTTAGAGCCAGTTTTAAATTATAACAGTTATGTCTAAACTAGAGAGAGAACAAATTTGAAAATTAGGCAGAGCAACTATTCATCATATCCATGCTAGAGTTTTATTTTCAAGATTCAGTTTAGCATAGCTACTTTATTTATTTATTAAACTAAGCAAATATATATAAACACAAAATATTTATTTGGGTTTTCATGATTATGCATCTTTTTATTTTAATAAAGCATAGGTATAAATGTAGATAAAAATACTTATCGGGATAAATGGGGGTACTCTCCCCCAAGCTGGATCTTGACGTGATTTCTTCTGATGTAGCTAGCAGGTGCAGAGGTGTATTTGAATGTCGGCAGCACCCTGACAGCGATTAGGATGTCCTCCATCTGCTAGTCTTCCTGAATTCTGTGGAGCTCAAATAGACAACAAAGCTTCGTGGAACTTGATTAAGCGTTAGCATAAATATCTAGCCTTTATCATGTTTGAGCTTCCTTGATAAATGTCACTCTCTATTTTTATTTTCATTTTTATAGAACAGAAAAAATATATATTATTTTTTTTATGCCACCACAGTGAATGTACTTATGGGTTTTATGCCACTCGCATACTCACATGGGGTTTACTGTTTTCAACATTTTTTTTAGACAGAATAAACATGATTAACTGAGCAATAATTAAAGGGAAAATGATAACTACCAAGTTTACCTCTTGGCACGACGTTCGGTGTTTTTAAGTCCTCCGAATAGGACTTCTTTTCTTCTTAGTTGTCCTGGGATTTGGGTGGCGTAGACGGTGGTTCCGGCAGCGCCTCCTCTTCTTGTGTAACTGTCTTCGCTTTCCATACCCGACTTGGTGCTTCGGTCTCCTGTTGTGTATCCTCGGGCCTTATGACCTCTCCTTCATAGTCTGCCCATACGTCCTTGATGGTTTTCCTCCTTTGGTTACGGTTACGTCGCCTTCTTCTTGTCCTGACCTGCTTAGAATCTTCAACTATATAGTTAGGGTCATTAAAGTAGCGGCGTACCTTCTCAGAGGGGAAATGCATATAGACTTCTCCGGTTCCAATGTAGATGATTGCTTTGACGGTGCCTAGGAACGGTCTTCCTAGGATGATGGGTGGATCGTACTCATCGTCTCCCATGTCAATGACCTGAAAGTCTATATGGACAAAATGATCGTTAATTTTAACAGGGACATCGATTACTATACCTTCGACCTTTCGGGATGTCTGATCTGCCATCTGGAGCTGAGTGTATGTTGGTTTTAAGGGCATGGTCCCGTACAAGAGCTGATAGGTGACTGTGGCCATTATGTTGACGCCTGATCCAGTGTCGCAGAGCGCCTTCTGAAAGGAGTATCCATTGATTGAGCACTCAATGCTTGGCATACCTAGGTCGTCCTTCTTGTTTAGGAAGGGCGACTTGAGTCGACCATCTTGACCTCCTTGAACTGCAGTGACCATCTTAGCTGATTCGGTCCATCCTTGGTTGTTCTTGTTCTACTTGTTCCTCCTGTTGGTCCTCTTCCTTGGTTCATGTTGGGGTTGCTCTAGGATTTGTGTAATCTTGTTCTTGAAGGAAAACGTCTCCTTCCTCCCCTTGATGTTGAAGTTGATCTTCGCAGCGCTGGCGTAGATGACAGCTCCCGAGGTGTTCAGGAATGGCCTTCCCAGAATAACTGGTGACCTCTCATCGGACCCGGTCTCTATCACCACGAAGTCAGCTGGAGCATACGAGGTACCAACTCGGACACACATGTTCTTTAATATTCCTTTAGGAAAGCTTAGTGTCCGATCTGCAAGCTGCAAACACATAGTTGTTTCTGATAAAGGATATGTAAAGAATTTTTCATAGAGTACCCTGGGCATAATGTTGACGCTGGAGCCAAAGTCACAGAGTGCTTCTGGGAAGTCCACCATGCCGATGGAGATCGGGATGACGGGGCGTCCTGGATCGCCTCTCTTGACTGGCAGAAGGTCATTATGTACTCCGACAGCGGGATTACTCCAATAGTTACCTGCATCAAACATGTCTACAAGATTTGCAGATTCTAATCCTTCCGGTTGTGATGGTATACCAGGGTTTGTAGCAGGAACAGCAGCAGCTATTTGATTTAACTGAGATTCAATCATTTTATTAAAGCTAATTTGGTTTTTGATGGCAGTAGAGAAATTATCCATTCTATTATTTATGTTTTCTAGTATTTTATCATTGGATGCCAATTTCTTAGACAAGTTATCCATTAGCTTTCCTTGATTAGACACTAACTCTCTCAGGGGTGGAAAATTATTATTGTTGTTGTAAGAGTTATTACCTTGATAATTACCTGAGTAGTTAGGCCTCTGTTGATTCCAACCTTGATTTTGTTGAGGACGGTTGTAGTTGTTGTTGTTGTTGATGTACCTTGCATCCTCAAGCATCTCAGGGCAGTGATTGCCTGAGTGTCCAGTATCTCCACATTCCTCACAAGTCATGTGAGAGTCGTAGACGTTCATGACTTCTCTTTTGTCTCCAGCTTTGTCATCGAGCTTTTTCATGAGTAGGTCTAACTTTGCAGACAGCATGTCTACCTCCTTGAGCTGGTGCATACCTCCACCCTTCTTGCGTGTTTGAGTCCTCTCTTCGTTCCAACCTTGGTTGGACGCCATCTTCTCCACAAGGGCTGTAGCTTGTGGTATGGTGAGTGATAGAAATGCGCCTCCAGCTGCAGCATCCATGGTCTCACGAGCACTAGTGATGAGCCCATGATAGAAAGTCTGCATAAGTAGCCAGCTTTCCATTCTATGATGGGGACATTCTAGGATGTAATCTTGAAAGCGCTCCCATGCTTCTGGAACGGATTCTTCATGTTGTTGCTGAAAACTTGTAATCTTCCCACGGAGAGCATTGGTCTTGCCCATGGGAAAGAACTTAGCCAGAAAGTTCGTAGAGCAGAGTGCCCACGTAGTGTTCTTATCCTTCGTCGCGTAGAACCACTGCTTCGCTCTCCCCAATAGTGAGAATGGGAAAAGGCGAAGTAGTATGGCGTCTCTGGGAACATCTAATATAGTGAATGTGCTGCAAATCTCTAGGAAGTGTTGGAGATGAGCACTTGCATCTTCGTGCGGCTTCCCACAAAACTGGTTGGCTTGTACCATGTTGATGAGCCCTGGCTTGAGCTCAAAGTTCTTGTCGATGGCCGCGGCAGGTCCAGTGCAGATGTTGTCCGTAGTGGGAGCTGAGAACTCGCGGATCGTCTTGTTCGCCATGGCTGCGAACTCTGTTGACAAATTTCAGATGAAACTTCGGCGGTCTTCTGGATTGGATGAAGTGTTGCGTCGAAGTGTTGACTTCTTGAGCTTGGCTCTTGCCCCTCTGATTAATGCTTCGGGGTTGTCAACAAAATTTTCTGGAAGATGTCCTCTATTCATACATCACCCTGCAAAACAATAAGAATGGAAAAATACAGGGGTAAATCTGTATGGGAGAATTGATGATCTCAATCACTTAATGATGCGAATGATGACTCAAATTCCGTATTCATTCCTTGTTAGTAAATCAACCTTCCCCGGCAACGGCGCCAAAAATGCTTTTTGGGCATTCTTAACGTCATTACCAAAAGTAGACTTAGTTTTCTAATTCTGATAACGGCGCCAAAAATACCGAACCTATCCCTCATGCCACTTAAGCCAAGTTGTCATCCCTAGCATGACATGAGAGACGCGGTATTGAAATATGCAACTGCTCTTCTAAATAAATAATAAATAAGATCTGCAAGCGCACAGATTAATACCGATGTAGCATTTTAATCGGGAAGTATTCCAGGTATCGTTATTTATATTTTTACCACTGGGAAGGGATTACTAACATCAATGTTGATTACGGAATGGAATATAGGAATGAGTATCAATCATTGCATGTATAAGTGAGAGCATTCATCTATCTCTTGCATACAGGGGTAAGTGTCACATAAAATATAGATAAAGTATGAATGGTGACAAAGATAATTAATCTGATCAGCTAGCCACATATAATAATGATAAGCACCTCAACAGATATTCTAGCAAGTCATTAGCATGGTATTAGGACGAACTACAAGGATATTTCCTAAGTTATTCTTAACTATAAAGTCTAGCATATCATAGTTAGTGCAAGTACACTTGGCAATCATTGCGAGAAAGGACTACGCCCATGCATAGTGATATTATCAAGGAAGATGAGAAACATAGCAATCACTCCCCCGTAATAATGTTGCTCTGCCTGCCTTACACACGGGATGGGGACTATATAAGAACCAACGAAGCTGTCACCATCACGGACCACCCCATGATCCGGCATATAAGGTGCAATCACAGATAAATATGGTCTAAGCACCACGCCTACACAATATTTATCATTTACCCATGGATCCGATGGATAAACGCTATACGATCCTAAACATGTATATAATTCCAATCTAACTAAGCCAAGCGTATAACTACGATAAACTAAGAACAATATAGTCGCAAACATAAACAAGTAGAGCATAGTCATAATCAATATATTGAAATAGAACAAAGTTGTATTCATAATATTGAAGAACAAAGATGAACAATGAAGAACAGTAAAGGAATTACCAAGAATCCTCTTGACAGATCCGGAAACCAATCGAAGATTGACTCCTTCTAGTTCTAATCCTATGTAGCTATGCTATACTAGAGATCTAGTTGATGTGGTGGCTCTAGGGCTTGATCAGAGACTCTCCTCCTGAGATTAGGGTTTGAAGAATGAGAATGAGGGAGTGCCTCCTCTAGGGGCCAGGGATCCTGCTTATATAGCCCCCTCAAGTGAACGTGGGCCGTCGGATCAAACCGACATTAATCGCACTATTTTCCTTGATCCCTTAGGTCGGTGGAGCATAATTCGCGAGACGGAGCCTGATTGGCTCTCAGGCGAGGGCGGGCGCCCTAGGGAGCAGGGCGGGCGCCCTGCCTCCAGGCCCGTTTGGCCTCCCGTTCGATCTCGTGGCTTCTGGAGTCTTCTAGATGATAGAAAATCGGTGAACACGTTATTATCTCTATGTAAACCTGACGTGTGGGCCTTTCCTCCGTATTTTCTGATAACCCCCTGCAGAAACAGACAAACACCAAAACTCGTGGAATTCTGTCAGATAAAACCCTAAGTCTAGGTGTTGGTTGCATTTGGATCCTTTTCTTTATTTATTTGATAACTATATTTGGTACTTAAGGACCGTCAACACTTGCTGGTTCAGTTTCATGACCTTCCATCTTTAGCCGATTGAACAATGGTCAATCAAGCTCTAGTAGTGCCCTTCAAGGTCCAGCAGCTCCACCCAAGGCTCAGGTTTCTCAAAGTCCAGGAAAGGCACCTATGCAGCAAATATATGTGCCTAAGAAGGTTGAAGCTCCTATTGTTCCTCCGCCAAGGGCTAGGCCTTAGTCGGTGATTACAATCGGCTCTATGGAAGCTCCTATCACTAACCATGATGGGCCGATCGTAATTGAGAAAATTTCAGCAGAAAAGCAAGATGAAAATCCTAAAGAAGTTGCTGGAGATGAGAAGAAGGAGCACGCCAAAGTAGACTCCAAGTATTTGCAACCCAAGTGGTGTCCACAAGGGTTGAATAAAACTCAATGACGCAAGTTGCAACATGCTCGGCATAGGCAACAGAAGCGGGAGAAGCTTGCCAAGATGGAGGGTGAAGTGGTGAACCCTGAACAAGTCAAAAACCCTCTAGAAGATCAGAATGCCACTGCTGCTGCTCAATGTCATTGCTGCTGCTGCTCTAGAAGCTCCAGAGTCGGCCTAGCCGATTGCCGCTGCTCCTGATGCTCTAGAAGTTCTAGCGTCGACCCAGCCAACTTCAGAGTCGGCTGAGCCGACTCCCACTGTCCTAGTGACCTCCGAGGTGTCCTCCGATGATTTTGCTCACACTGTTGCTGCTCTCGTTGGCATGGAGGTTCCTGAGGTTTCCGAAGAGGAGATGGTTGACTATGAGGCTACCCCAGAGAGGGAGATCAATGTAGTTGTTTTATCCGCTGATTATTACATCGTTGAGGATGATTCAGCTGCCGCGGTCTTCAACTTCCCCATAGAAGATGCCACATTCAAGAAACCAGGGGATCCTATCGACCATCTTAGGCCTTTGCATATTAAGGGCCATATCAATGGCACACCGGTTCATGGCATGTTAGTGGACAGTGGGGCAATTGTGAATGTGATGTCATATATGCTTTACAAGAAGCTTGGTGGTACTGATGATGAGCTAGTCAAGACCAATATGACTATCACCGGTATAGGAGGAGGCACTCCCATCCCAGCCAGGGGAATTGCTAACATTGAGCTCACTGTTGGAAGCAAAACCTGGCTACTACGTTCTTCGTGGAAGATGTGCAAGGTAGCTACAACTTGATACTTGGGCGCGATTGGATCCATGCCAATTATTGTGTGCCATCTAGCTTGCACCAGTTTCTTATTCAGTGGGTGGGAGATGCTATGGAGATCATGCATTCAGATTCATCGGCTGATGTGGCTACAACCGATGCTCCCATGCTTGGGGGGCATGATGCTTTTGGCTGCTTGTCTGGTAAAGATCTTTCTGGCTATGAGTTTATTAGTGTTACCAGGCATGGCTTTGTTCTTGTATCATTGAAGCCGATTGATAATTGGCTCAATATCATTGTGTAATCTTTTTATTAATGGATTCTAACAAAGAATGGTTAAAACATCGTGTTGAACAATATCAGGCTAATAAGATAGATGCTTGTGAAGCTATTGATGATTTTGATGAGCTCAATAAGTTGGGCCAAGGTTTCACGTCGGTCGACCCTTTGGAACAGGTTGATATTGGGGATGGCTCTGTGCCCCGGCCGACGTTAATAAACCAAAACTTGGAAGCCGATTACAAACTTGAGCTAATCACACTTCTCAAGGAATATGTTGATTGTTTTGCATGGAACTATACAGAGATGCTGGGGCTAAGCCGAGAGCTTGTTGAGCATCAGCTCCCTATCAAGGATGGATTCAAACCGTATAAGCAACAACCCCACCGATTTAATTCTACAATCTATGATAGAGTTAAAGAGAAAAGTAATCGGCTCTTACAAGCAGGTTTTATTCAGCCATGCAGATAAGCGGAGTGGGTCTCTAATATTATGCCTATTGATAAGAAAGATTCTAGAAAGATTAGAGTTTGCATTGATTTTAGGGATCTGAATAGAACTACTCTGAAAGATGAATATCCTATGTCTATAGCCGATATGCTTATCAATGATCCTTCAGGACATCGGGTTATTATCTTTCTTGATGGTAATACCAGTTATAATCAGATTTTTATGGCCGAGCAAGATATGTCCAAGACGGTGAAAGATCCTTGTTTGGTTTTGGTAATTGAGTGACAACCTTAGGTGGACTAATTATGTTTATGTGAGATACACAGGAGATTAGTCCACATGTGATTGTGTCATAAAGGAGCTCATTACATATGAGACATGATATGGAGTCATGTGACCAAGGTGACAAAGATCAAGATGAGGCTTGGCTTGATGGACCAGTTGCAAGTGTAAATGACAAGTCAGAGGCTTTGGAGCGATGGATCGCAAGGCGATGAAGCTTGAGCAAGACTTGGCACCGATGGACCGCCGCAACGGTGAAGAGCAAGTGAGGTCAAGATCAATGGGCCAACGAGGTCACATGATGATATGAAGTGGATCATATCATTTGTGATATGGTTGGTGCATGTGTTGCATAAACAATTGGAGGAGTTGGAATGAAATGCGCAAGGCAAAGGTATAACCCTAGGGCATTTCCATTTTACCGGTCATAGGCGTGTAGAGAAGTTGATGACCGGGTTTAGGATAGATGGCCGTACTATTAAGAGAGGCAAACTTGTTTGCATACCGGTCATCTAGTGCCACTTGAGCAATCTAACCTTGCATACGTGTTAGGATTGAGTGGCGTGGCAAGTTGAGTGGCTAACTCCTTAGAGAAAATGATTGTGAAAATGCTAACACACGTGCACAATGTGGTGAACACTTGTTGGTGTTGGCACATTTGCGAAGGCGATCGAGTCTGAGCAGTAGAGAGGGGTTTGGGGTCCTCTCTCCCTCCCGCCGTGAGGCAGGATTCAGGAGTTTTCGAGGAATTGAAATGACTATTTTCCTTTATGCCAGAAGCAAGAAAAGTGGTGAAGTCATGGAAGAAGTTCCGTACTGGAAATGAGCGTCAGACGCTGGTTTCATAGGCATTAGGCATGGGTATAGCGTCTGGTGCTAAACCCTAAGCGATGCGGCTATAGCAGGCGAGCACCAACGCATCTGACGCTCAGCCGTCTGACGCATGACGTCAATGTCTGTTGGCTAGGCATCAGCAGCACGTAGAGGAGGCGAAGGAGTGTGCATCGGACGCGCTGGTGGTGCTACGTCAGACGCCGTGCGCAGCATCTGGTGGAGGTGACGTGGCGCTGAGTGCTCGTCGGACGCTGACGTCAATGTCTGGTGATGGAGCGTCTGACACGTTTGATGACCGAGCGCGTAAACGGATCTCTCTGGAGTACGTCTGTTGCACCGTCGGACAGGCGGGCTCGCGGCATTAGATGCGTCTGTCGAGTGGTGCTAAAGTGCAGTATCATTTTAGTGATCGTTGGAGATCAACGGTGCTTATTCAGTCAAGGACATGTGGCAGCAATTGAGCAAAGCTGGCTGAGGGGCTGTTGACGGTTCTTAAGTATCAATTATAACCATCAAATAAATAAAGAAAAGGACCTATATGCAAGCAACACCTAGAATTAGGGTTTGATCTAACAGAATTCCACGAGTTTTGCTGTTTATCTATTTCTGCAGGGGGTTATCAGGAAATACGGAAGAAAGGCCCACATGTCGGATTAATGACGGGATATTAACCGAACACGTAATTATCTTACATCTAGAAGATTCCAGAAGCCACGGGAACGAACGGGAGCCATAACGGGGCCAGACACAGGGCGCCCGCCCTGTGCCCTAGGGCGCCCGCCCTGCCCCCGGGACCAATCAGGTCGAGTCTCGCGGATTATGCTCCACCGCCTTTGAGGATCAAGGAAAACCGTAGGATGAAGGTCGGTTTGATCCGACGGTCCAGATTCATCCAAAAGGGCTATATAAGCAAGGCCCCTGACCCCTAGTGGAGAAGACCCCAATTCATTATTCAGTTGCATATCTCTAGTTAGGGTTTAGAGAGAGAGGTTCCCTCTAGGGTTCCCACCTCTTAGGGCTTAGCATCCAATGTGAAAGTAGAATTAGTTCTACTAGATTGAGAGAGATAGAGTGGAGGTGTAGATCGGAGGAAGCCGGCCTGTCGGTGTCTACTCCGAGGTTGTACCTGCGGGATCAAGTTCTCCTAACCCGAGGCTTGTTCTCAGGATTCTTCAGTATTTCGACTTCTAAATTCTAGTAAGTTCTTTGTTTTATTGTTCTTTGGTTTATGAGTTTACTTTGATCTCTTCGCGTAGAGTTTAGAGTAATCATCTCTAGCGTAAACGTGGTGTTTAAGCTAGGATACTCATAGATATCCCCTCGTCTAGCCGGACCGTGGTAGTAGCGAGGAACGTGACAATTCCGAGTTACCATTGTATTCCATATCCCGTTAGCAGGATCGATAGGGTTTATAGGTGCGGGTTGAACATCCTTTGTGGTGTCTAGATTCCGTAAACCTCCCCAATAGAACAGTTGATCATCCTTACCAAGGTTAGAAGAAGAGTGCGGTTGTAGTCTTCTCTATACATCACTCACATCGAATCATAGTGGTTGTAGCCTAAAGGTTAGTAGTAATAGATTTGGTTAGTCAGATGCACTCTTTCTCCTAAAGGTAAAAATATAAATACGATACCTAGGATAACATCTCGGGTGAAGTGCTCACCGATATCCGTGCGCTTGCGGATCCTATTTCCTAATTGCGTTACCAAATATCAACAAGCATTTCTGGCGCCGTTGCCGGGGAGAAAGACGGCTTGCTGAGATAACCTTGAGTCTTACTACTAGCTTGTATTCATACTTTTTATTTTCTTATCTTTTTCATTCTTTCTTTTTCTTTTTACCAAAAATGGAAAACCAAGGTTCTATATCTATCTTTGATGCCGCAACACCTTCAGCAACTGACCTTTTACCATGGGAGTCATCACAGCCTATCCAAACACCCCAGTATAAGTTAAGTTCAAGGTTGATTGCGATGATTCAAAATTTATCTTTTTCGGGAAAGGAAGACGAAAACCCTTACCTTCATATTAGAGATTTTGAGCAGACATGCGATTGTCTACGCATTGATGGCATCTCTGATAAGACTTTACGTTGGAAGCTTTTTCCTTTTTCTTTAAGAGTAGAAGCTAGACGATGGTATAGTCAGAAGGTAAGTCAACAGCAAGGTGAATGGGGAGTTTTAAGAGCCAACTTTTGTCTAGATTTTTATTCCCTTGACCGTACTGGTGACCTTAGACTCGAAGTCCTATCTTTTAAACAAAAAGATAATGAAACTTTGGGGAAATCCTGGAAACGTTTTTCTGATCTTTTAGAATCTGGTCCAAAACTTTTGCTTGAAGACACTGTTCTTTTATTTCATTTTTTTCGAGGTCTTCAGAAAGATAATAAACAAATGCTGCATACTATGGCTAGAGGTTCTTTCTTTCGTATCCCTACTGATGAAGCTAAGGGGATCTTGAATAGAATCCTAGAAGCTGAGATGGATAATGCCCTCCATGATAAAACCTACGAAGCCGAAGTAGACACTCTGCCAAATTTTTCATCTACTTTAGCTATCCCAGGTTCTGAGCCACAAAAGGAAGAAATTCTACCATCTGATTTCATGCTAGACATAGAATCCGATCTCTTTGCCGATTTTGGAAACATTTCAAACTACCATTCTATAGACCGACCCCAAAACGACCAATTTAGCATTTGTTTACCAAGTGAACGTCAATTGAGAGAGCTTATCTCGGTTATGAGTAGCGAATGGTTAGAGGAGTCAGAGCTTTCCTCTGAAGTAATCTGAGTGGACACACCCTCTATAACTATACGCTGTGCTTATAATTCTGATCAATTTAACGCTCTCTATAATCCTGTTGTGAGGATCAATATTATGTCTGAAGCTTTTGCACTTAATTTATTTGGGAAACTTGTTTTAACCCCCACAACAAAGTTCATGAAAGAATCTTCGGGACGATTAGTCCCCAGTCTTGGAATTATTAATGTCCTACCCTTTATGGTAGAAGGCTCCATGGTTCATTTGAACTTTTATATCTTTGATATATGGGGTTTCGACCTACTGATTGGACAACCTTTTAGAAGACTCCTTTATGAAGGTCAAACTGGAAAGCTCCACATTTCCTTGGGAAAGGATTTTAAACTTCCAATTACAATAACTCACTCCTTGAATAATAAGACCGAGCCATATCTTTTGCCTGATCCTATGGAGGAGGTAAAGGATGCATCTCTAGAACTTTTAGATGATCCAGACTTAGAAGAGGAAGCCCCCTTCTTCACTGAAGAAGAGGCTGAACCTTCTGAACCTAAACCCTTAGATGAGTTTGCAGAAGCACCTAGACCCCCCATAGAACTCAAAACTTTACCACCCGATCTTACCTATGCTTTCCTAAACAATAATCCAGAGTTTCCTGTGATCGTTAGTAATAAACTCACTCAGGAGCAAACTCTACGATTAATGACCATTCTTGAAAAACACCACTCTGTTTTTGGCTACTCACTTCAAGATCTCACAGGAATCAGTCCTATGATTTGTACCCATCGTATTCCGACAGATCCTTCTGTTACACCCTCTCGAGAGCCTCAACGTAGACTTAACAACGCGATGAGAGAGGTAGTTAAAAAAGAAGTTATAAAGTTGCTGCATGCAGGGATTATATATCCTGTGCCGCATAGTGAGTGGGTAAGCCCTGTTCAAGTTGTGCCTAAAAAGGGAGGCATGACTGTTGTTACTAATGATAAGAATGAGCTAATTCCGCAACGCACCGTCACTGGGTGGCGGATGTGCATAGACTATAGAAAACTTAATAAAGCCACGAAAAAGGATCATTTTCCTTTGCCTTTTATAGATGAGATGCTTGAGCGGTTAGCAAAACACTCGTTTTTCTGTTTTCTAGATGGATATTCAGGGTATCACCAGATCCCTATCCATCCTGATGATCAAAGCAAAACCACTTTTACATGCCCATATGGAACGTATGCTTATCGTAGAATGTCTTTTGGGTTATGTAATGCACCAGCTTCTTTTCAAAGATGTATGATGTCTATATTTTCTGATATGATTGAAGAGATTATGGAAGTTTTCATGGATGATTTCTCAGTTTATGGAAAAACTTTTGATAGTTGTCTTGAGAACTTAGATAAGGTTTTGCAAAGATGTGAAGAAAAGCACTTAATCCTTAATTGGGAAAAATGTCATTTTATGGTTAGAGAAGGAATAGTGCTAGGACACCTAGTGTCTGAAAGAGGTATTGAGGTAGAAAGAGCTAAAGTAATTGAACAACTACCTCCACCTGTGAATATAAAAGGAATTCGAAGTTTTCTTGGCCATGCTGGTTTTTATCGCAGATTTATAAAAGACTTTTCATTTATTGCGAGACCACTTACTCTTTTGCTAGCCAAGGATGCTCCTTTCGAATTTGATGATGCATGTCTAAATTCTTTCAATTTATTAAAGCAAGCACTCATCTCTGCACCAATCATTCAACCCCCTGATTGGTTGTTGCCTTTTGAAATTATGTGTGATGCTAGTGATTATGCTGTGGGGGCAGTTTTGGGACAAACTAAAGATAAAAAGCATCATGCAATTGCTTATGCAAGTAAAACTTTGACAGGAGCTCAACTTAATTATGCAACCACTGAAAAAGAGCTTCTGGCTGTTGTTTTTGCCATTGATAAATTTAGATCTTATTTAGTTGGAGCTAAGATAATTGTTTACACTGATCATGCTGCACTAAAATATTTGCTCACAAAGAAAGATGCTAAACCTCGCTTAATCAGATGGATTTTATTACTCCAAGAATTTGACTTAGAAATAAAAGATAAAAAGGGAGTAGAAAATTCTGTTGCTGATCACTTGTCTAGAATGTACTTTAAGAATTCACAGGAACCCCCCATTAATGACTCACTCCGGGACGACATGCTTTACGGGATTAACAGATCTGACCCCTGGTATGCAGATATTGTTAATTTTATGGTTTCAGGTTATGTACCACCCGGAGCAAACAAGAAGAAGCTTATTCAGGAAAGTCGTTCACATATATGGGATGAGCCATATCTCTTCCGAGTATGCGCTGATGGCCTACTTAGAAGATGTGTGACCACTGAGGAAGGATTGAAGATCATCGACAGATGTCACTCATCACCATACGGAGGACACTATGGAGCATTCCGTACACATTCAAAGATCTGGCAATGTGGATTCTACTGGCCTACGATGTACGATGACACGAAGCAATATATCAGAAGATGTGGGCCATGTCAAAGGCACGGAAACATAAATACAAGGGATGCCATGCCACTCACCAACAACCTTCAGATTGAACTCTTTGATGTATGGGGAATAGACTACATGGGTCCATTTCCCCCATCAAAGAAGTGTGAGTTCATTTTGGTGGCGGTTGATTACGTCTCCAAGTGGGTAGAGGCACTACCTTGCAAGCATGCCGACAATATCAGTTCGAAGAGGATGTTTGAGGAAATCATATTTCCAAGATTTGGAGTCCCCAGGATAGTGATAAGTGATGGAGGATCACACTTCATTGACAAGCGCTTCGAGCACTATCTATCAAGACATGGAATCCGTCACAACGTCGCTACTCCCTATCATCCTCAGACAAGTGGCCAAGCAGAGACTTCTAACAAGCAAATCAAGAACATTCTTCAGAAGACGGTGAACGAGATGGGAACGGCATGGAAGGACAAGTTACCCGATGCACTCTGGGCTTACCGGACAGCATACAAGACCCCAATTGGAATGTCTCCATACCAATTGGTATACGGAAAGACCTGTCACCTACCTGTTGAACTTGAGTTCAAGGCACACTGGGCCATAAAAAGATGGAATATGGACCTAGATATCGCCAGAAAACATAGAAGAATGGCGGGAGAAAGCATATCACAATTCAAAGATCTACAAAGAAAGAGTCAAGAGATGGCATGACAAGAGGATAAAGAAGGAGTTCTCACCCGGAGATAAGGTATTACTTTTTAATTCCAGGGTAAAGCTTTTCAGGCATGGAAAGCTCCGGAGCAAATGGGAAGGACCATTCAAGGTAATTCATTCATCATCCCACGGAGCTATCACACTTCAAAATGACGAAGGTACGTTATTCAAGGTAAATTGTCAACGTCTTAAATTATTTTTAGAGCCCAATAAAGAATTAGAAGAAATAGACGTGATTAATTTTTACCTTCCAATTAAAAATTAAAGCCCGACGCCAATAAGAGGATCGATGAGTTAGAGCATAGTCTTAGGAGGCGTGAGCGTCGCTGAGCTATCTAGATTAGATCTTGGGGCTATATATGTCTTAGTTATTATTAGATTCGATTAGGTTCGCTTATAATCAGTTTAGATCTATTATATTCGGTTATTATTATTCGGTTGTAATAAATGCCTCAAGATTAATAAAGATTATTATTAGTATGTCTTGTGTGTCTCTACTTTACTTTTGTGCAAGAAAGCAGAAAACAAGTATGGGGGAGATTCCCTGACATGTCACACACACTTCGATCGCACCACTCCATGAACCAGGTACACACTCTGCACACTTTTATTACACACTTACACACTCACCTTAGTTTGTGCAGAATTTTATCTCTCTAAACATGATAAATTAAAAGGATAAAAATGCTTATAATCATGATCAATCTCACTCTGTGATATTTCCTGGAAACCTGCAATTATTAAAATTATTTCAAAACCCTGTGTTGTTAAAAGTCATTGTGGAATAAGAGATGGTAAGGGTATGAGTACCTTATTCTTAGTATCTTTATTGCTTGGAGAATTTGTTTTAAAAATCTCAAAATTATAGCTACCATCCTCAAGTTTTATATGCCTGCTAAACATGAAAATATTAATTAAAGCTATCTGCTTTGTATTGAGTTTGTTCAAAACAAGTTAGACCCTTGTTGAGAGATTTATCATACTCCTAAGATCAAGACATTTTTATTCAGAAAGATTCACTCTTCCGAAGTATTATTGCGTTAGAGGCATGGGCTATGCAAAATTATGAATATATCGAGGAAATAAAAAGGAGCAAGTGCTCGATAACCTCGTGGAAAAAAATGGACAAGTGTCCGGCAGTAGAATTAGGGGTACCTCGGTATCCACCCAAAATGAAAAAAATGAGATATGATAAAAATATGATGGAAAGAAAATGATAGCCCATGGTCCCTCTAATAAGCAATATGCCAGTAAGAGTGACAAGTTTTTAATTTTCAAAATCTTTGATCTAAGAGTATGGCATTCTTCTCCTCGGATCCGGTTTTGACCATACAATAAATGCAAGGTATGTATGCTTAAAGAATTATTTTTGCAAAATCAAAACAGCCTCAGAGAGAAATATAAAAGATAATGAGTGACTCTGAGAGCACCTATGAGGATAAAGGTATGCTAAGTTTTTCTTTTCAAAAATATGTAAAAACTCCAAGTGATAGGGATTAAGAAGAAAGGCTCTTTACTCTGACCATATATTTCCCTAACTATAAGTGCACAGTGGATTTTTACAACACCCTGCAGGTATGAAAGAATGTTTCAACCCCAGATGTTTTATTAACCAACCTTTTCTCGAGGACGAGTAAAAGCCTAAGTATGGGGGTGTTTGTTGACGGTTCTTAAGTATCAATTATAACCATCAAATAAATAAAGAAAAGGACCTATATGCAAGCAACACCTAGAATTAGGGTTTGATCTAACAGAATTCCACGAGTTTTGCTGTTTATCTATTTCTGCAGGGGGTTATCAGGAAATACAGAAGAAAGGCCCACATGTCGGATTAATGACGGGATATTAACCGAACACGTAATTATCTTACATCTAGAAGATTCCAGAAGCCACGGGAACGAACGGGAGCCGTAACGGGGCCAGACACAGGGCGCCCGCCCTGTGCCCGAGGGCGCCCGCCCTGCCCCCGGGACCAATCAGGTCGAGTCTTGCGGATTATGCTCCACCGCCTTTGAGGATCAAGGAAAACCGTAGGATGAAGGTCGGTTTGATCCGACGGTCCAGATTCATCCAAAAGGGCTATATAAGCAAGGCCCCTGACCCCTGGTGGAGAAGACCCCAATTTATTATTCAGTTGCATATCTCTAGTTAGGGTTTAGAGAGAGAGGTTCCCTCTAGGGTTCCCACCTCTTAGGGCTTAGCATCCAATGTGAAAGTAGAATTAGTTCTACTAGATTGAGAGAGATAGAGTGGAGGTGTAGATCGGAGGAAGCCGGCCTGTCGGTGTCTACTCCGAGGTTGTACCTACGGGATCAAGTTCTCCTAACCCGAGGCTTGTTCTCAGGATTCTTCAGTATTTCGACTTCTAAATTCTAGTAAGTTCTTTGTTTTATTGTTCTTTGGTTTATGAGTTTACTTTGATCTCTTCGCGTAGAGTTTAGAGTAATCATCTCTAGCGTAAACGTGGTGTTTAAGCTAGGATACTCATAGATATCCCCTCGTCTAGCCGGACCGTGGTAGTAGCGAGGAACGTGACAATTCCGAGTTACCTTTGTATTCCATATCCCGTTAGCATGATCGATAGGGTTTATAGGTGCGGGTTGAACATCCTTTGTGGTGTCTAGATTCCGTAAACCTCCCTAACAGAACAGTAGATCATCCTTACCAAGGTTAGAAGAAGAGTGCGGTTGTAGTCTTCTCTATACATCACTCACATTGAATCATAGTGGTTGTAGCCTAAAGGTTAGTAGTAATAGATTTGGTTAGTCAGATGCACTCTTTCTCCTAAAGGTAAAAATATAAATACGATACCCAGGATAACATCTCGGGTGAAGTGCTCACCGATATCCGTGCGCTTGCGGATCCTATTTCCTAATTGCGTTACCAAATATCAACGGGGGCATCGGATGCTGGCTACGTCTGATGGCTGGGCAACAGACGTGTCTGTTGACCCTATTTTCAGCCCAGTGAAGGGGCAACAGCTCTATTTTGTGGAGGGGCTTATAATAGCCCTTTGGCTAGCCATGGCTTGTAGCTGAGCACACTTTAGCCTTAGTGGCTTATGTTGTGGTGCATGGGAGCCCTCTAACTCACTCATGCTTGAAAGTGTTCATCAGATCGAGTGAGAGAGCGATTCTAGTGCGTGGCATCGTGAGGATTGCATCGAGTGGCACTAGGTGTTCGAGTTACAAGCTGGTGGTGCTTGTTACTCTTGGAGGTTGCCACTTCCTAGATGGCTTGGTGGCTTGTGACTTTGTTGAAGCCTGCGTGAAGATTGTGCGGAGCTCCGGAGGAGGATTTGTGAGGGGTACTGTTGACGGTAACTATCATTTTTAACCGTCAACTTAAAGAAAAGAATGTTACAAAATTTATTATCACCATAGACTAGGTGTTTAACTCACAAAATTCTATGAATTTTGGTTAATATCTATTTCTATGGGGTGCCAGCTGAAAATAATCAAAGATGGCCCACATGTCAGGTTTACATAGAGAGAAAGGGCCACGGATGGAAAAAGTATAATCTAGAAGGTTCGAGAAGCCAAACCCTAGGAGGTGGGACCCACCTTTCACTATGACAGGGGCGGGCGCCCAGCCCTAGGGGTGGCCGCCTCACCCAGGGAGCCAATCAGCTTCCACCTCACGGATCCTGCCTCCACCGCCTTTGAGGATGAATAAAAATCGTTGATCAAGGTCGGTTTGATCCTAGGGCTATGGTGCTTCCTAGGGGGCTATATAAGTAAGCCCCTGGCCCCTGGAGGAGAGAGTTCAGAAACCCTAATTCATATTTTCCAGAGAGAATTCACCTGAGAGGGGTCCCTTGAATGGATCTTTCTCTAGGGCACGTACAAGAGAGTATAGCTTTGTAGTCTCTATGTGAGATTAGAGTTATTCTTCTAGATTGAGAGAGTTAGAGTGGAGGTAGAAGATTGGAGGAAGCCCAGCCTGTCGGTGTCTCCTCTCCAAGCTTGTATCTGCAGGGTCAAGTCTCCTAACCCAAGGCTTGGTTCTAGGATTCTTCGACAATTCAACTTCTAATACTAAGTAAGTACGTTGTTATTATTGTTCTTTGGTTTACGAGTTTACTTTATAAGCTTCGCGTAGGGAATAGAGTAATCATTCGTAGCGTAAGCGTGGTGCTTGGGCTAGGAATACTCGTAGATACCCCCTATCTGGGCGGATCGGTGTGTAGTAGCGTGGGAAGTGATAATCCCATTGTTACCTTTGGAGCCATCCTCCCGTCAGAAGGTTTGGTAGGATTTAAGTACCCTGGTCAAGCATCCTCTATGGTGTCTCTTTTCCATCGGTATTTTCTCTTAGACCAATAGTATCATAGCTTGCCATAGGTTGGAACCAGACAGTCGTTATAGTTCTCTCTAATCGCTTATATCTTCACTACCTTGTAGTGTGGCCCAAGGGTAATAGTAAAGACTGGGTTAGTCATTGCATGCTTTCTCCTTGCGGATAAAACAAATACAATACTCTAGACTTATTTCCCGGATGAAGTGCTCACCGATATCTGTGCGCTTGTGGATTATTTCTTTTGAATTCCTTCGTGTGCGTATCTAGTATCAACAAGCATTTCTGGCGCCGTTGCCGGGGAGAAAGACGTCAGGTAAGTTAACCTTAAGTCTTGCTTTACCTTGTACCTATACTTTTATCTTTTCTTTTTTTATTTCTTACCTTATTCTTCTTGCCTTTTTCTATCCTTATGACTAACACAAATTCAATTCCTATCTTTCAATTTTCTGCACCCATGGAGACCAGCCTAGTGCCATGGGAGTCATCATAACCTATCCAAACCCCTAACTATAGGCTGAGTCCACGGTTGATTGCAATGGTCCAAAGCCTATCCTTTTTAGGAGGAGTAGACGAAAACCCTTACCTTCATATCCGAGACTTTGAGCAAACATGTGACTGTCTTCGCATAGAGGGCATGTCTGATCAAACTTTATGTTGGAAGCTATTTCGTTTCTCTTTAAAGGGAAAAGCTAGACAATGGTATGATAAAGCCATAGGTAAGCAACAAGGAGATTGGGGATCCTTACGTTCTAATTTTTGCCTAGATTTCTACCCTATCTCCCAAATCATCGACCTTAGAGTCAAGGTTCTAACTTTTAAGCAAGAACCTAGTGAATCTTTGGCCTCATCCCGGAATCATTTCACTACTCTTTTAGCATCTGGCCCGGATCTTAGTTTACAAGACCCTATTCTTCTTCAACATTTTTATAAAGGTCTCCATAAAAAGAGTAAGCAGTTGCTCGATACAACTTTTGGAGGATCATTCTTACATGTTTCGTCAGAAAAAGCAAGATCAATCTTAGATCAAATCCTATCCTCTGAGTTAGATAATCTCCTAGAAGAAGAACATCAAGTAGCTGAAGCAAATTCTTTGTCAGATATACCATCTATTTCAGCTATTCCAAGTTCTGAGCAAGAAGAAGAAGAAATTCCGTTTCCTGATTTTATGCTTGATATCGAACCCGATCTTTTTTCTGATTTTGGAAACATTATGAATTACCATTCTATAAAGAAACCATAGAATCATCGTAATCACCTTAGAGAATCTTTGAATCCTTCTGAGGATATTTCTTATAGAAGCACTTCAGCAGAGCTAGTGTCGGTCATAAGCAGTGAATGGTTAGAGGAATCAGAGCTTTCTTCTAATGTGATCCATTTAGATTCACCCTCTCTTCCAATGCGTTGCTCAATTGATTCCAACCGCATAAATGCTCTCTATAATCTAGTTGTGGGTATTAATATCATGTCTGCTTCACTTGCACAACATCTAATGAAGCACATGACATTAACCCCAACTACCAAATTGATAAAGAGTCTTTCAGGACATATTGTCCCCAGTTTAGGGATTTTACATATTCAACCAATCCAGGTAGAAGGAACTTTGGTTCATTTGAGCTTTTATGTCTTCTCCATATGGGACTTCGACCTGTTGATGGACAACCCTTTAGAAGACTCCTTTATGAAGGACAAATGGGAAAATTAAACATTTGTTTTAGAAAGAAACTCCAATTCTCAATGTCCATATCTCATTCTCTAAGTACTAGGACCGAATCTTATCCAGAATCAGACCCGCTAGAGGAATTTAAGGCTGCTTCTCTAGAGTTCTTAGTTGACTATGGTCTAGAGGATGATGCTCAATTCTTCATAGAAGAAGAGGCTGATTACTCTGAGCCTGAACCTTTAGATGAGTTTGTAGAGCCACCTAGACCTTCTATAGAGGTTAAACCTTTACCAACTGGTCTTAGATATGCTTTTTTAAATGATGATCTAGAGTTCCCTGTGATCATAAGTGATAAACTCACTCAGGAACAAACTCTTCGCTTAATGGCTGTTTTAGAGAAACATCGATCAGCTTTTGGCTACTCACTCTAAGATCTTAAAGGAATTAGTCCTGCCCTTTGTACCCATCGCATACCAATAGATCCTACTGTTCCACCTTCCAGAGAACCACAAAGAAGACTTAACAATGCGATGAGGGAGGTTGTTAAGAAAGAAGTTTTGAAACTGTTGCACGCTGGGATTATCTATCCTGTGCCACACAGTGAGTGGGTAAGCCCTGTCCAAGTTGTGCCTAAAAAGGGAGGCATGACTGTTGTTAAGAATGAGAAGAATGAGTTGATCCCTCAGCGTACTGTCACAGGATGGCGGATGTGCATAGATTATAGAAAGCTTAATAAAGCTACTAAAAAGGATCATTTTCCGTTGCCTTTTATTGATGAGATGTTAGAACGGTTAGCCAATCATTCTTTCTTCTGTTTCCTTGATGCATATTCGGGGTATCACCAAATCCCTATCCATCCGGATGATCAAAGCAAAACCACTTTTACATGTCTCTATGGAACATATGCTTATCGTAGAATGTCTTTTGGGTTATGTAATGCTCCAGCTTCTTTTCAAAGATGTATGATGTCTATATTTTCTGAAATAGTTGAAGAGATTATGGAAGTTTTTATGGATGACTTTTCTGTTTATGGAAAAACTTTTGATGATTGTCTTGAAAACTTAGATAGAGTTTTGCAAAGATATGAAGAAAAGTACTTAGTCCTTAATTGGGAGAAATGTCATTTTATGGTTAGAGAAGGAATAGTGCTAGGACACTTAGTGTCTGAAAGAGGTATAGAGGTAGATAGAGCTAAAATTGAAGTGATTGAACAGCTACCTCCATCTGTGAATATGAAAGGAACTAGAAGATTTCTTGGCAATGCTGGTTTTTATCGTAGATTTATAAAAGATTTCTCATTTATTGCTAGACCTCTTACTTGTTTGCTAGCCAAGGATGTTCCTTTTGAATTCAATGATGCATGTTTAAGATCTTTTGAAATTTTAAAGAAAGCGCTCATCTCAGCACCAATCATTCAACCCCCTGATTGGTCTTTACCTTTTGAAATCATGTGTGATGCAAGTGATTATGTTGTGGGGGCAGTTTTAGGACAAACTAAAGATAAAAAGCATCATGCAATAGCCTATGCTAGCAAAACATTAACAGGACCTCAGCTTAATTATGCAACTACTGAAAAAGAGCTCCTTGATGTTGTTTTTGCTATCGATAAGTTTAGATCTTACTTAGTGGGAGCTAAAGTAATTGTTTATTCTGATCATGTTACTCTGAAATATTTGCTCACTAAGAAAGATGCTAAACCTCACTTAATATGATGGATTTTGTTACTCCAAGAATTTGACTTAGAAATAAAAGATAAAAAGGGAGTAGAGAATTCTATTGCCGATCACTTGTCTAGAATGCAGTTTGAGAATTTACAGGAATTACCCATCGACGATTCACTCCGGGACGATATTCTCTACGGGATCAACAAATTTGACCCTTGTTATGCAGATATTGTTAATTTTATGGTTTCAGGATATGTACCACTAGGAGCGAACAAAAAGAAACTCATCCAGGAAAGTAGTACTCACATATGGGATGAACCGTACCTCTTCCGAGTCTGCTCAGATGGCCTACTTAGGATATGTGTACCTATTGAAGAAGGAATAAAAATTATTGAGAGATGCCATTCATCACCATATAGAGGACATTATGGGGCATTCCGCACACATACAAAGATCTGGCAATGCGGATTCGTTTGGCCAATAATGTATGAAGACATAAGAGAATTCATCCGAAGATGTGGACCATGTTAGAGGCATGGCAATATCAATACAAGTGATGCCATGCCACTCATCAACAACCTTCAGATTGAACTCTTTGATGTCTGGGGAATAGACTACATGGGACCATTCCCGCCATCAAAGAAATGCGAGTACATTCTAATGGCAGTAGATTATGTCTCCAAGTGGGTCGAAGCGCTGCCATGCAAAGATGTTGACAACATAAATTCCAAGAGGATGTTTGAAGAGATAATATTTCTAAGATTTGGAGTCCCGAGGATAGTGATAAGTAATGGAGGATCACACTTCATTGACAAGCACTTTAAGCACTACATGTCTAAGCATGGAATACGTCACAACGTCGCTACCCCCTATCATCCTCAGACAAGTGGACAAGCAGAAACATCAAATAAGCAAATCAAGAACATTCTGCAGAAGACAGTAAAAGAGATGGGTACTGGATGGAAGGACAAGCTTCCTAAAGCACTCTGGGCGTACCGAACAGCATACAAGACACCCATTGGGATGTCTCCTTATCAGTTGGTGTATGGGAAGACTTGTCACTTACTAGTGGAATTAGAATTCAAAGCTCACTGGGCTATCAAGAAATTGAACATGGACCTTGATGCTGCCGGAGTAAGGAGGAAAATGCAACTCTCAGAGCTAGATGAACGGAGAGAAAAAGCATATCACAATTCTAAGATTTATAAAGAGAGAGTCAAGAGATGACATGACAAGAGAATCAAGAAGGAGTTCGCCCCAGGAGATACGGTATTACTCTTTAATTCCAGGGTGAAGCTCTTCGGACATGGAAAGCTACGAAGTAAGTGGGAAGGACCATTTAAAGTGGTAGACGCATCATCACATGGAGCGGTCACACTTCAAAATGATGAAGGTATGTTATTCAAGGTAAATGGTCAACGCCTTAAATTATTTTTTAGAGCCCAATAAAGAATTAGAAGAATTAGATGTTATTAATTTCTTTATTTCTTAAGTATTGTTGGAACTGACCTTTTTAGTTTTTGTTTTTCGAGGCCCAACATATTTTTTGAAATAACAAAAATATTTAGAAAATACTGTGAAAAAGTGGACCGAAGCCGGGCTCGTGGGCCGGGCACCCGCCCCTAGGGCTAGGCGGCCACCCCACCCCCTATGCCGTTTCGCCTCCGCCTTTTGCCTTCGTGATTCTTCTATATTCTTCTTCCAGAAAAAGTTTATTTCTAGCTTATTCGGGCATTTTTACCACGAGATAACGTTTAGGTGCCATTTTGGTCCTCCGAGCCCTCCTATATAAAGAACCCATGACGTCAGCCATCCTCATTCCATTAGATCATTCCTCTCTTTTAGAAGCTTGCTAGCACTCTCTCTCTCTCCCAAGCTCCAATGGCCAACCACGACAAGAGGATCATCCCCTACGGACTCGACCTCAACTCCATTCCTGAGGAAGATCCGGATTGCAAAGCTCTTATCCCAGTTAGCGATGCTACACCCCTTGCTGCCATTCCACCAAGGCCTCATAGCTATAGCCAATCCTACTTCGCTTAGCCAGTTCTCACAGCACCTCCATAGCCTTTCCTGCTAGAAGATAAGTCGCTGAAGGGGCCCATTGTCCAGCTACCTGCTAGAACCAAGCTCTTGCCGCCGAAGCACAGTGAGACACTTGTTGGTGTGTAGTAGCATGGGAAGTGACAATCCCATTGTTACCTTTCGAGCCCTCCTCTCGTCAGAAGGTTTGGTAGGATTTAAGTACCCTGGTCAAGCATCCTCTGTGGTGTCTCTTTTTCATCGGTATTTCCCCTTAGACCAATAGTATCATAGCTTGCCATAGGTTGGAACCAGACTGTCGTCGTAGTTCTCTCTAATCGCTTATATCTTCACTACCTTGTAGTACGGCCTAAGAGTAACAGTAAAGACTGGGTTAGTCATCGCACACTTTCTCCTTGCGGATAAAACAAATACGATATTCTGGACTTATCAACCGGGTGAAGTGCTCACCAATATCCGTGCGCTTGCGGATTATTTCTCTTGAATTCCTTTGTGTACGTATCTAGTATCAACAGGTACTGTGCTCACCCCGTGAGAGGCACGAAGAGCAACTCTAGTAAAGCGAGATGCGAAGGGCGACAAGTGGTTCCGCCAGGTCAAGTGCTAGAGCTCGTGGCTTGGAGGATCCCCATCTTGTGAGTGGATGTGCGGCACCCACTGAGGATTTGACTCTTGATAGCCAATTAGCTCATGATCTAACAAGTGGGTGCATCGCCACAACGAGAAGAGAAAGAGGACCGGTGGCAACCTTGGAGCTTGTCTCAACGGGGACTAGCGTGTTGGCAAACACGTGAACCTCGGGATAAAAATCATTGTGTCAACTTTGTGTATTTCTTCACGGTGGTTTGCATCCTCTCTACGCAAGCTTGTATTACCTTCACATATATACACTGTGCTTGTGTTGTTGCTCTCATATCTAGTTGTGTTTGTGTAACTAGTTAGATATCTTCTTGCTTGTGTAGCATAGAAGTAGCTCCCATTGCGTGGCTAATTTAGTTTGTGTAACCTTGTTAGTCACATTGCTTAGTTTGTGTAGCTAAGTAATTTGCGCTCTCTAATTTGGCATTGGTTGCCTTGTTACTGAGCTTTGCTAGTGAGCTTAGGAGCTTTGTGCTTTGCTTACTAGAATTGTGTAGGAGCTCCCCCGTGCTTGAAGTACTAGTGCATATGTTTGTGTGACCTTGCTCTAGAATTGATTAGGTGAGCTCTTGCTAAGCTTGGCACCTTAGTTGCATAATTAGGATCTTTGTAAGGTGCTAGAGAACATAGATAGAGGGGTGTAGTCTTGGCTTGACCGATAGTTTTAATTCCGCATAAGTTTCGGTTAGCCGACGCGATTAAGTTATAGAAATAACTATTCACCCCCTCTAGTCTGCCATCTCGACCCTACAGACGACCTTTATATGTCCTGGCTTTGTTGGTCTCTTTGAGTGGATTGTGATGACATTTGGGCTAAAGAATGCAGGTGCTACTTATCAAAGGCCTATGAATTTGATTTTCCATGATCTAATTCGGGTGATTATGGAGGTTTACATTGATGATATTGTGATCAAATCGGCTGCCCATAAAGCTCATTTAGCCGATTTGCGTCTTGCCTTTCAGAGAATGCGTCGTTATGGGCTGAAGATGAATCCACTCAAATGTGCTTTTGGAGTATCGGCTGGGAAATTCTTGGGCTTCATAATTCATGATAAAGGCATAGAGATTGATCCCAAGAGGATAGAGAAGATCAAGGGAGTTCTGGCGCATATATACAAAAAAGACTTGCAAAAGTTCTTGGGAAAAGTAAACTACTTGAGAAGATTTATTGCTAACTTGTCCGAGAAAATTATTCCTTTTACCCCCATTTTGAAACTGAAGGATGAATCTGAATTCACTTGGGGGGAAGAGCAACAAGCTGCATTTGATAAGATAAAGGAATATTGTCTACACCACCGATTCTTTGTGCACCTAGAATAGGAGTTCCTTTTAAATTATATATTGCTGCCGAAGAGAAGACAATCGGTGCTGTTTTGACTCAAGAAGATAAAGGTAGAGAGTATGTCATTGCCTATCTTGGTCGTCGTCTTCTTGATCCCAAGACAAGGTATGCCCATATAGAGAAACTGTGCTTATCACTATATTTCGCTTGTGCCAAGATGAGACATTATCTTTTGACAAGCACATGTGTTGTTGCTTGCCAGGCCGATGTGATCAAACATATGTTATATTGGCCAATTCTTCGTGAAAGGATAGGCAAATGGGCATATGCACTAATAGAATATGACTTGGCTTTTGAACCATTGAAAACTTTGAAAGGTCAAGTTCTTACTGATTTTATTGTTGAGCATGGTATTGATTTAGATGATGAGGTCAATTACCTTAATTTTACTCCTTGAAAATTATATTTTGATGGATTAGTTTACAAAGATGGCCAAGGTGTTGGCATTGTGCTTATTTCCCCTAGTGGTCTGAATTTGAGATGTCAAGCCGATTGGATTTCTATTGCACTAATAATCAAACCGAATATCAAGCTCTATTATTTGGATTGATTATGTTGTGCTCCACGGGAGTAAAATATGTTGAAGCCTATGGTGATTCCTTACTAGTAGTGCAGCAAGTCGCTGGTGAGTTTCAATGCTTAGAAGGATCACTAAGAGCTTGTCTCGATGCTTGCCCTGACATCATTGGTTCGTTTGCCGAATTTCAAATTTGGCATATTCCAAGGCATAAAAATCAAAAGGCCAACATGTTAGCTCAACAAGCATCTGGCTATGACGTCGGTGGGCATAATTTTCATATTCAAGAATAGTCGATGCATGAAGATTTACATTTTTGCTGTGCAGGTACAGAAGAGTCAGCTAAGCTGATTGCCCCAGTCGGCCTAACTGACCCCTCTTCTCTGGCAAGACAGCCGGCTTGGTTGACTTTACTGGTCGGCCTAGCCAACTTCCTTGTGGCCAGCCCGGCCAATGTGCATGACGAACTTTTAAATCGTCCCAACAAAACTTCTAGTGATGTTGGGGCCGATTTACATGATTGGAGGACTCCCTTATTGGCATATCTACGAGATCCAAGTGCCAAAATTGATAAAAGTGTTCGGTGAAGTGCTTTCAAATATGTGTTACACAACAATGAGCTTTACCGAAGAACCACCAAAGACTTGCTGCTAAAGTGCTTGGGAATTGATCAAGCAGGAGTGGCTATGGGAGAAGTCCATGAAGGTATTTGTGGTACGCATCAATTGGCCCTAAAGATAAAGTGGTTATTGCATAGAGCTGGTTTCTATTGGCCTACTATTATGGTCGATTGCTTTCGTTACTACAAAGGTTGCAAAGAGTGCCAAAGGTTTGGGAATATTTAGCTGGTGCCTGCTGCTATGCTTCATCCAATCATCAAGCGATGGTCTTTTTGTGGTTGGGGGCTAGACTTCATTGTCCAAATACATCCCCCATCTTCCAAGGGACATCGCTTTGTGTTGGTTGCTACAGATTATTTCACTAAGTGGGGCCGAAGTTGTTGCTTTGAAGAATATGACACATAAAGAGGTGATTGAATTCATTACCGAGCACATTATTCATAGATTCGGCATACCCCCAAACATTAACTACAGATCAAGGGACATTGTTTATGTCCAAGGAAGTAAGGGACTTTGCCGAATTATATAAAATCAAGTTACTCAAATCATCTCCATATTATGCTCAAGCTAATGGCCAGGCTGAGTCTAGTAATAAGACTTTGATCAAGCTTATCAAAAAGAAGATTGAGGAGAATCCAAGAAGGTGGCATGAAGTATTGTCTAAAGCTCTATGGGCACATCGCATTTCAAGGCATGGTGCCACAAAAGTTACTCCTTTTGAGCTAGTATATGGTCAAGAGGCCGTGTTGCCCGTTGAAGTGAATTTGGATGCATACCGTCTTGCTAAACAAAATGATCTATCAGCTGTTGTGTATCATGATCTAATGATGGATAATATTGATGAGGTGACTGATGTGAGATTAAAGGCTCTCAAGGAAATAGAGAAAGACAAAGCTAGAGTTGCCAAGGCGTATAAAAAGAAAGTCAAAAGCAAATCATTCCAAGTGGAAGAATTAGTATGGAAAACCATATTACCTATTGGGACGAATAGCAATCAGTTTGGCAAGTGGTCACCAAATTAGGATGGTCCTTATAAAGTGATCAAAGTCATGAGCAGTAATTCTTACTTGCTAGAGACATTGAAAGGTAAACGTCTCAAAGTAGCATTCAACAGGAGATACTTGAAAAAGTATTTTCTAAGTGTTTGGCAAGAAGCCTAAGTGCTCTCCGAACAATGGCCGATACATGTACGCCCTTAGAAAAAAATGGCCGATGTATACATCGCCCTTAGTCACCATGTAGCCGATGAGATGGGTATCATCGCTGTTTGGTTTAATTATGTTTGTTTGATCAAATGTTTTCAGGTTCATGCATCATAAACCTAAAACAAGGGTCATATGTTGACAACCAAAAATGTCCATTTTGTGAAGTTGTCAAAATGTGTAACGGACTTCACCATTGTGTTCCTCTCGTCGAGATGGTCAAAAAAACATATATGGAACGTCCAATTTAGAGTCCGGATGAGGGAGTTATGCCTCCGAGAAAATGTATAAACTACCGGTATTACCGGTCCGAGAAGGTTTGACGCAGATATGAACTACCGGTACTACCAGTCCGAGACTGGTACTACCGATGGATAGCGGAAGGTGGCGCAGTTTGGCGCAAATATGAACTACCAGAACTACCGGTCCGAGACCGGTACTACCGGTGGAGACCGGTACTACCGGTGGAAGCCTGGCCGGTACTACCGGTAGGGTCTATTTCGAATCTGACTCTCAGATTCTGAACCGATCTGTTTCTAGATAAGTTTTTGGTAAGTTTTGGGCATGGAAAACTTGAAGATTAAGTCTTGGAGAGATTTCCTACTGGGATAAGACCACCCCCTCTATATGTATGAGAGGATCATGGCCGATTGAGTTCCCATCTATTCGATCGATAAAAAACACAATCTATCTCCTTTCTTGCCCTAATTTTCTTCTCTCAACCCTCTACCTTGCTGTCCAGCACTTCTCTCCATGAGATTTGTTGGCTTCCTAGGCGGCCTTGCTAGTCCTAGAAGATCCTCCACGTGCTTCCCCCTGAAGGATCCTTTCGGAGATGGTTCGGGAGCATTTTCAGCCAAGAACGAGCTCTACATCGGTCTTATCGATCTCTAGATCAATTTGGCTGGTTACCGCTGCGTCTATTGCTGCGTGTAGGTTGTTCTACAACCTCTTTGGGCGTCCAAGGCCCTGCTGGTGTGTTGGCTCGGGCAATCTTCGGCGTCAACTCCATCTTGTGAGGACAAGGCCAATCAGCTAATAACACTTGAATGATGGTTGAAATAACCTTCTACAATGAATAGTTTCATTCTTTGTGTTTTATATGCATGCATTTCATTTAGTTCTATGACAAATTAGGACATAGAAACAATTTCCACGGCGTTTGATTTAGATGATATTCACTCTTTCTCAATACTTTGGAATGTTATAAAATATTTACGTACCACCCTTTTGTGAGAACGAAACTCCATTGAGAGAGGCCTAATGTGGAGGCTTCAGTGAGGGCCTCATATTAGTGATATTAGGCTATGCGTTGTCATATTTTTCATTGCAACTCTATGGGTCTTGAATAAGTATTTAGTTGAAACATAGCTTAAGTTTAGTGAGCTTTTGTCACATCACTTTATGTGACATAGATCTATAATTTTTAGCTTTCAACTTTTCATCTTATTATCTGTTGTTGTTTTTTTAATATAAAGTTCGATTCACTTCTCTTGAAGTAGTCACTGAATTTGAAAGACATCATCGTACTTCAGTGTCGGACAATATACACACCTTAACTTTTAAAAGGTTACAAAAACCCCTTCCCCTGACCATTTTAAAATAGTTTCTTGGCTGTGGTTTTGCTGATGTGGTAATGGCTCCACCTATCATTCTCTCTCTCTCTTAAAAAAAGCATATTTTTCATATGAAGTTGTATGAATGCAGGTTGGGTTGTATGGATACAGGTTGTATATCGAAGTTGTAGAGTTCGACACTGTATATCGAAGTTGTAGAGTTCGACACGATACACAATTTTGTAGTTGATAATTTTTATTTAATATATTTTAGAGGCTCAAATATTCATTTTAAGTTACCTGATTTTAAAAATCATTTCTTTGAATTTTCAAAGGATCTTGGATGTTGACATAGTGTCTCTCTCTCTATATATATATATCAAAGTTGTAGTTTCAAAATCTACAGCCTTATAGTTAATAACTTTTTATCTGAGATCGTTTAAATATTTGTTTTAAGTTCTCTAATTTTGAAATCATTTTTTAAATTTTCTAAATGGCCTTCTCCCCTAAAGTTGTAGCTCTCAATAATGATCTATAGCTTTCTACTTGATATTTTTTTTATTTGAGATCCTTTAGAGCCCGGAGCATTTCTTTGACCTCTCTGTTTGGTGTCTGTTGTTTGTTGTGAAGCGGGTACATGGCCCCAGAGTGCACGCCCGGCCGAAAGTTCCTGCTGTCCATCAAGTCTGACGTGTACAGCTACGGGGTGCTGGTGCTGGAGATTATCACCGGCCACAAGATCTATACGTTCGAAGGCCAAGACTCTGAAGGCCTCGTCGAATACGTGAGTAGTGCAGAAATCTTGTTGGCAGCATATCTATCCCTTCATAGCTTGGTTCTTAAGCTAATTATGGTTAGTAACCGTGGTCATATATGCGCGTGCAGGTGTGGCAGCACTGGACGGAGAAGAGAGGGAGCGACGTGGTGGACGGCGACTTGGGCGTGGAAGGTCAGGAGCACGCGGCACGGCAGGGGCTGCGGTGCGTGCACGTCGCGCTCCTCTGCGTGCAGTCGGACCGAGCAAGGCGGCCAACCATGGGGCAGGTCATCGCCATGCTTAGCAGTGGCGACGACGGGGCCGAGGAGCTGCCGGAGCCGTCTCTGCCCGGGTACGTCGTCCGTCCAACGGCGGCGTCAGGTGCCCAGTTGTGCTTCGGGTGCAGGTAGCGCCGCCGGGTGACGTACGAGCCATGACCAGTACATATATAACAAGGAGATGATCTGACTGGTTGTATTTGGTTGGTCAAAATTCTGAAAAGCAGAATCTGACACACAGAAAAACTGAAAATAATCAAATATTAGGGAGAGGAGACTGCCGAATGCTGATTTCAATCATGAAATGCAAGTTACGTGCCTTCTAATATTCATCATGTACAGGGGATATTACAAATCCTCTACAAATGCAACCCACAACCTTTTCGATTTCAGTTGACAGACAAAAAAGGAGTCAACGACGTTGGTTGATAATCTACAATGAGCCGGGTCAATCACGGCGGAAATTCCACCAGCAAGAACAACACTGCCAGGGCGGCCGTCTCCATCCTCTCGCCCGCCACGACGCCGCCGCAGTCCTGGGAGCCCGACGCCTGCACGGCCGTGACCGTGAACGCCGACACGGCCTCGGAGTTCACCCCAATCAGGTGCTGCACGTACACCACCTCCGGCACGTTGCTGCGAGACAGACACACAAAGCACAAACAGCGAGCGCACGCGGTCAGTTCCTAGGAGTACATCCTAGGAGTGCTAAACAAGAAAAGTACTATACATATGGTCTATTTAGCAATTTGTTGAAACTTACGGGGTAATGTTAAAGCAGCCTCAGGCGATCTGGGCAAGGAGCCAAGGCCGAATCGGGCAGAGACGCAGAGTCGACCAGGACATGAATTGGCCCCATCCGGCTTTTTCCTCTTTCTTCGTGAGGCAGGCTGAGAAAATAATCTATGTTGCAGCCTACTTGATCTTTGAGCCCATTTGGCCCTCCAAACCCTTGTTAGCGTATATTCCCCAAATTAACCCTTTTAACATCAAAATTATCTTGAGACACCAATTTTCCTCCTAAATCTATAAACCGGATTGCCCCTCTCAACTTTTAAAATTGTTTGTTTTTGCACCCCGAGCGGTTTTAGACAAAGGTTTTAGCCTATGTGTTGTCACATTGGTGCACATGGCAGCAAATTAGCCATGAGCAAGGTAGGACTACATTGATAGTTTGAGGGATCAAATATATTTTATTAAAAAAATGTATGCATCTATGTTTAAAAGAATGTCTAAATAATCTTTTCTTGAAAAGTATTATGCAATTTAAAATATAAAGCCATTGTTTATTCTTAGAAATTTGTTAGATCTTGCAAAAAATTAAAGGAGTCAGTTTCAGTTTTCCCCAAAATCATGTTTTATCTTATGGCACCTAGCTTCAAATTATTCGAATTCTTTGGTCCACTTTTGGTTATTTGCTACTAAATGCTCTAGTGAGTTGACGTTGACGACCCAAACTACATAGAACGCAAAGTAACTTTGAGACAACACAATTTTATGTAACCACTTCACCATTGGTCCAATCTATATAACCTATATAGATGGAACACACTAAAAAATATTAACTCTTATTTCTCTACAACCACGTTGCTCCATGTCCCCTCAAATTCTTATCTCTGTGAGATCATCATGTTCCTTCAAAAATCTGTCCATCCGTGTGCCAGAAGGATTGAATGGTCAACAAGCTCCACTGATAGTTATGAACCCATTCATCATATTTCTGTGGCACATCAACGAAGCAACCATTATTCAACTTAGCTGTGAACTAAGAAAATTGAACACACAATAAAATGCTCTATCTGAATCGATTCTACAGGGTACCAATAAAAAATAAAAAGAGACACAACTTAGATTGTGCCCCCAAATCACCAGGAACCGCGAAACACACAGTAGAGAGATTTGGGATTGGGGCTCTTACCTTGGAGGAGCCATCTAGCGGGTGGAGGGCTGCGCCGTCACGGCCCCTTCAGCTATCGGCTGATGGAGGGTGAAGGAGGCAGCCTGCCGGTGGAGGACACAGGGCCCGCAAACCCTAGCGTTTGGCTGCCAAGCAAACGGGGTGGCAAACACGCTGACTGGGCCAGGAGTTGGGAAGAGGTGGCGGGCGGCCACTAGCAGCAGGCGCTGGCCAACGGCTATGGCAGAACCGCTTAATCTAATACCCTCCCAAGGGTACCCGTCTTCTACTAAACACTAAGTACCTAAGAGAAAGCACTAAACTATGTGATTCTGTCGAGCACACCGCAAGGGAGAACTCGAAGATCAACATTCTTACATCAGGATCACAAATGGGAGAGTAAAGCTTACAACATCCTTGCCATTTCTTACATCACTTTCAATACAACATCAGAGTAACTCATTATTTGATTATAACATCGAAATATAAAATGTTATCAGAGTTTCAACGGAAATGATAATAGTTTAATGACAAGTTAATATTACTATGAGGAATATTTATATACTAGAAATGATAACAGGTTATAAGTCTTTCCTTGTAACTTATTTTTGGGGAAGCTTTGAATAAACTCTAGATCCGTAACGTAAAGGAAATTCTCGCTGAGCCCACCAGGAGGTTTCTACACACAAGTGTCAGCTCCAAAAACGCCTATCACCTGTAACAGGGGAAAATAAAACCCTAAGTACTCAATTGTACTCAACAAGACTTACCTGTTAGAAGAAAATAAAAAACTCTGTTGACGATGGTTATCGACCATAATAAAGGGTTAAAATAAAAATATAAAGGGCTAATAAATGATCACCAACATAGGTTTAGGGTGTCAACTAACGAAATTTCATGAGTTTTGGTGAATCTATATTTAGCAGGGTGTTATCAGAATAATTTAAGAATTGATATCTTCCACGAGAAGGAACCCACATCAATCGGCCTAATCTCCACGTCATGAATACGCAAGAGGCTTCTAGAGGACACCAGAGGACTCCACGAGGAGGGCCACCACGAGGTGCGCCAGGTGGGGCCGACCGGCCTCAACCCTAGGCCGACCAGCCCCTGGCCGCCGCCCCTCGGCTCCTTCCTTTGCAAGCTACTTCAACCGCCTCCAAGGATGCACCCTAACCCTACATGAAGGTCGGTTTGATCCAAGGGCCACAGTTGCATGCTCTAGGCTATATAAACGAGGCCCTAGGCCCCCCTCCAAAAGGAGAATTCATTCAATCAATCATCAACCAGAAAGCAAAAGACCAACCAGTAACTCTCATCTCCTTAGAGCTCCATCAGATCTAGGCATAGCTAGATTAGAATTAGAAGTAGAGGAGTCAAGCAGCCTTGGGCTCCAGATCTAGTCAAGAGGAGCTTGGTAAATCCAGTTCTTCTCTCTTGTATCAACATTGTTCTTTAGATATTCATCTAGTTCATCAGTTCTTCTAGTTCTTGATCTAGTTCATGTTCTAGTTCTTTCTGTTCTAATTGTTTATGTTCTAGTTCGTAATTGTTCTAGTTCATCATTGTCTAGTTCTAGTTCATTGTTCTTGATCATTATTCTTGATACATTAGATATGATCTTGTTCTTAATCTATATTATATCCTTGATTATTATGAGATTAGTCTGCTTTGATTATATATTTGGCATAGATAGTTTATCATTATGTTTATACACATGTTTGCAAAGCACTCACCTTATTGAGTCATGGGTGGGTGGTCAACATTGTGTAAGTGTGTTACTTATACACTGTTTACCTGCAAATACACTCTATACTCCGGGCCATGTGGTAGATCGTGGGTGTGACATTCCTGTTGAGTCCTTTGTAGTCCACTCCCCGAGTATAGAACTTAGTAGAACACGGTCTCATTACTTAGTTGTTACTCTGTTTCTCAACTTCGTAATGGAGATGTTCCTTGTTTATGGATATGAGATAACCTAGCCAATGATTGCCTGATATAATTGCACTAATCAATGTAGATTATGACTAATAGTTAACGGATTACTTAGGAGTTATTCTCTTACTTTATATTCTGATCAATGACTTGCCATAGTAGTACTGCTCTAAGGAATATCATCTGAATGGTCTGATTATCATATATTTTATCTCTTTTTATTTGATTGATTCCTATTTGAGAGTAAAGGATAGTGATTTCGAATATTCATATCACATGTGTAAAGTAGCCTTTAATTAATATGTGCCCCTCTGTTTGTTCTCCTTTGGTTAAATATAAATAACGATACCTAGGATAACTTGGGTGAAATGCTGCAACGGGTGTATTTATTTGTACGCTTGCGGATATATACTTTAATATCTTTATATAGTTAAGTGGCATGAGTACAATACAACCACACTCTTGGTGTCATGTTGGGGATGACAACCTAACGCGAGTGATGCTAAGAAGTGTCAACAGACTCCAAGGATTATGCAAGGCTTTATGGCTTGTGGGTTTATTGCATCAGCAAGAATCATTACGAAAGGTGCATCCTTATATTTCTTTTATTAGCAGTCATCATTAGTTCGTTAACCGATCATTCTATGTGAGCACCAAGGCTACTTTCAAGTAGGTGGTAAGCAATCAGAACCATTTTACCAGCTTTCATAGTTCTTGCTACGATGCTAGATTATAGCCATGCCCGACCATCAAATTGACGGCGATTCGCGAATCAATGTGCCCAGCTGGGTGCCCCGAAAACACACGCCTTGCTTGTACCCGGCACAAGCAAGAACAACCCATTTCACTCCTATCAAGGGGTCCAGGTTCCCGTCCAAGTGAAAGGTCTTGATGGCTAGAGGGGGGTGAATAGCCTTTTAAAACTTTCTACAAAGACAAGCTAAACAAGTTTATCAATACAACAAATAGCGAGATGCAAGTTTTGCTTAGCCTACGGGGTGTTTGCAAGCCACCTATCCAATTCACAATTCTAGTATATTTGCACTCAACCGCACAAGTCAAACCGAAAAGGAAACTACAACTAGCAGGCTACACAAAAGAGCTACTCTTGCAAAGTGACTAAGAAAATAATACAAGAGAGAGTTAGAAGGGTATCACCGAGGGGCGAAGTATTGAGCCAACCAAACAATAAGATTAATAGATGAATTCCACAATACACAACCACCGGGATCGATCAATCACAATAAGAATGATGACACAAGGATTTATCCCGAGGTTCACGTGCTTGCCGGCACGCTAGTCCCCGTTGTGTCCCTCTTCACCACGTGGTTCGGTGGCTAATCGGTCTCACACCGAGCCTCTCAAAAGGCACCACAAGAACCTACTAAATGGCAAAAGGTTGCAATGACACGAGCAATTTACTAATGTTGCCTTTGGCGCTTCGCCGAGGTAGGCACAAACCCCTCACAATCACCGGAGGTGGCCAAGAACAATCACCAACTCTTGCCAACGCCTCCAAGCTGCTCCAAGCCGTTTAGGTGGCGGCAACCACCAAGAGAAACAAGAATCCCGCAGCAAATCAACCACCAAGTGCCAACTAGATGCAATCTCACAATGCAAATGCACTTGGATCACTCAATCTCACTTCGAATAGGCAAAGAAGCAAGAGAGATGAGTGGGAGGAGAGTTGCTTAGCTCAAAGTGCTCACAAATATGTCAAATGTCCAAGAGAGAGAGCCTTGAGCCGGCCAACGAGTATTTATAGACGTACCCCTTCGAATATAGCCGTTAGGAACTTGATTCAGCAGCAGTCGCGCTGACCGGACGCGCTGGTCGCGTGGACCGGACGCGCCGATCGTGCAACGGCTCTTTTTCGAAACACCGACCGGACGCGCTGGTCGCAACGACCGGACGCGCTGGTCACGACCGGACGCGCCGGTCCCGTGACTGACCGGACGCGCTGGTCAACCCTGAGCCGTGCACAACGAGACATCGACCGGACGCGCCGGAGAACTGACCGGACGCCACAGTGCCAGCGTCCGGTTAGAGTCCAGTAAGCTCCCTGATCGACCGGATGCGTCCGGTCGACTGTGACCGGACGCGCTGCGTGTCCGATCAACCAACTGAAAAACGCGCAGACGCTGAATGCTGACCGGATGCGTCCGGTCAAACAGTGACCGCGTCCGGTCCAGCGTCCGGTCACCATTGTGACCTCCGTTCGCCTCCGTTTCTTTTTCCGACTTCCGGCGTAGTGGAAAATAGGCGTTTCAACTTCTCGAAAACGCCTGAATCCCGCCTCGCAAGCTCGGCGGGAGGGAGAGAGGACCCCAAACCCTCTCTATCGCTCAAACTCCACCGCCTTCGCAAACGTGCTAACATCACCAAGTGATCATCACCATGTGCATGTGTGTTAGCATTTTCACAATCATTTTTTCGAGGCGTTATTAGTTCTATCCAAATGCATATGATTATGAAATGCACACCTAGAGGCACTTAGGAGTTCAATAGCCGCGTCATTCCCCTCTTTATAGTACGGCTATCTATCCTATAATGTAACCACACCCACTAGGTGTCTTGGTTACTAAAACACAACCCTTAAGCATATACCTTTGCCTTGATCACGTAGGATTGCGTCCAAATCCAAGTGTGGCCATCATGATCACCATGTCCATCTTGCCACCAACCTTGGAATGTACTAATCCTCATATGCTACATACAACTTAGGCATAGGATTAGTACTTAGGCATTGTCACTAATTACCAACACCAAACATAGAGCTTTCAATCTCCCCCTTGTTGGTAATTGGTGACAACCCTTTCACAAAGATATTATGATAAAATTTTGATTGAACCCATGTCACATTGTCCAAATGTGTTACCATGTGTAAGAAGTATGGACATGTGATCATGAATTCAAATTGATAGCAATGGCTCCCCCTACATGTATGCTATAAGTTTGGATTTTGGAAGCATACATGTTAGATAGGAAAGATTAGGAGCATTGACTACCAATAGGTGCTAAGTGTTTTAGATTATAGACCTTTGAAGCGTGATACCATCGGAGTAGCGATAAACACCATCTTAGCACCTTGTGTAGTTAGATACCACTTGGAAAAGCACAAACATAACTAGAAACCTCGTGAGATCAACATTATAAGCAAGGCTCTAGTACCACTCTGAAAAACATGAAGCAAGAAAAATCTAACTACTTCCTATTCATGCTAGTACTTCAATACACCATTCAAATTATACTAGCAAGTCACCACACAAGCAAATTATTGGAGAAAAAGAAATGCATAACTATGCATCATACATATGAGTGCACAAAGAAATGCAACATTCATGTTTAAGAGCTTGCTCCCCCTACTTGTGTGCTCAAAATTTTAGTTGATCCCCTTCTTTTATCAATTCTCCCCTTTAGGTTTTCTCCCCCTTTAGAATCTATCTTTGTGAACAACATTTTCTCCCCCTTTGGCACCAATGACCACAAGGGACCAATTTTAGATAGATTATCATGTTGAATTATGGGGTGAGAATCAAGTTTGTGATTCAACCTAGATTGCTTGCATAAATAAAATGCTTCGGTTTGATCCAAGGGCAAGCTTCTTCACACCTCACTAGAAGGGTTATCATGCACCATGTTGAAGCAAATACTTAAACAAGTTATCTAGATCAAACACTTAGGATCACAAGCTACTTAAACAAGTTATATGCTACCACTAGATCATACAAGTCATGGAAACAATAGTGGCACCATATAAACTTCAAAGTCATTTGATTTTCATGAGTGAGCCTAGAACATGTAAATTATGACTAGATGCACTAAACAAGTCCTTAGCATAGAATGTATGACATGTCAACCAAATATACCTTGGGGCTCGAAGGAGAGGCATGTCATAACATTGGGGTGCATCAACTCATGTTGGGGAAGTCAAGTATATTCAACTCATTCTTTAGCTTGTGAAATCTCTTCTCATCAAGTGGCTTGGTGAATAGATCGGCTAGTTGATCTTCGGTGCCCACACTCTCAATAGCAATGTCACCCTTTTGTTGATGATCTCTAATAAAATGATGACGAACATCAATATGCTTTGTTCTTTGATGTTGAACCGGATTGTTGGTTAGCTTCACGGCACTTTCATTGTCACATAGCAATGGCACATTCTTAAAGTTGATTCCAAAATCCTTCAATGTTGCCTTCATCCACAAGATTTGTGCACAACAACTACCCGCAGCGATGTATTCGGCCTCGGCGGTAGATAGTGCAATACTATTTTGCTTCTTGGATGACCATGAGACAAGTGATCTTCTCAACAATTGACAAGTCCCGGAAGTGCTCTTTCTCTCCACTTTGTCACCGGCATAGTCGGAATCCGAATATCCTACTAGCTCAAAGCTTGCACCTTTGGGATACCATAATCCAACATCTTGTGTATGCTTTAAGTACCTCAAAATTCTCTTTGTTGCCTTCAAATGACTTTCTCTTAGTGAGGCTTGAAATCTTGCACACATGCATACACTAAACATCACATCGGGCCTTGATGCCGTCACATAGAGTAGGCTACCAATCATTGATCTATATAGCTTTTGATCCACCATGTTGCCACTCTTGTCACTATCCAAGCTTCCATTAGTGCTCATTGGAGTAGTGATTCCTTTTGCATCCTCCATACCAAACTTCTTTAGCATATCCTTTATGTATTTGGTTTGGCTCACAAATGTTCCTTCCTTCATTTGCTTGATTTGAAGTCCAAGAAAGAAACTAAGTTCACCAATCATTGACATTTCAAATTCCTTTGCCATCATTTTCCCAAACTCATCACAATAATCTTGATTGGTTGAACCGAAGATGATATCATCAACATATATTTGCAATACAAATAAGTCTTTCCCAATCTTCTTGGTGAAGAGAGTAGTATCCACTTTGCCCATGACAAATCCTTTGGTTAGCAAGAAGTCCCTCAATCTTTCATACCATGCTCTAGGTGCTTGCTTCAAACCATACAAAGCTTTTCTCAACTTGTAGACATGATTGGGTTTCTTGTCATCTTCAAAACCGGGAGGTTGCTCCACATACACCTCCTCTTGAATGTACCCATTGAGAAATGCACTCTTCACATCCATTTGATATAGCTTGATATTGTGAGCACAAGCATAGGCAAGTAAGATCCTAATTGCTTCCAATCTTACAACCGGGGCATAAGTTTCACCAAAGTCAAGACCCTCTATTTGTGTGTAATCTTGAGCCACTAGTCTTGCTTTGTTTCTTACTACTATTCCATCTTAATCTTGCTTGTTGCGAAAGACCCATCTTGTTCCAATGACATTGTGATCTTTAGGCCTCTCAACTAGTTCCCATACTTCATTTCTCTTGAAGTTGTTGAGCTCTTCATGCATTGCATTTACCCAATCCGGATCTCTCAATGCTTTATCAATGCCCTTGGGTTCTTCTATTGACACAAAAGAAGAGTGAGCACAAAATGATGCCAATCTTGATCTAGTTTGAACTCCCCTTTGTATGTCACCAATGATGGAATCCAATGGATGGTCTCTTGCAATGTTAGTTGGTTGAAGCACTTGGACTTGATTGCTTGGATGTTGATGTTGATCATGAGTTGGAGATGATGAACTGGCCACTTGTTGATCTTGTTGCACTTGAGATGATGTACTAGCTTGATTTTGCATTAGAGAACCACTAGCTTGTGTAATTGGACTTTGGAGCACTTGATCTTTGTTGTCATCCACATCAATCACTTGCTTCGGCCTAATATCACCAATATCTATTTCTTTTATAGCATTGGTCAATTGAGTTCCTCTCACATCATCCAAGTTATTTTCTTCATCTTGAGAGCCATTTGTTTCATCAAACTCAACATCATGAACTTCCTCAAGTGAACCACTAGCCAAATTCCAAACTCTATAAGCTTTGCTAGTAGTGGAGTAACCAAGTAAGAATCCTTCATCACATTTCTTCTCAAACTTGCTCAATCTAGTGCCCTTCTTCAAGATGTAGCATTTACAACCAAATACCCAAAAGTATGCAATGTTGGGCTTTCTTCCATTTAAGATCTCATATGGTGTCTTCTCTAGGAACTTGTGGCAATAGAGGCGGTTGCTATAGAAGCAAGCCGTGTTGATTGCTTCGGCCCAAAAAGAATGACTCACATCATACTCATTCAACATTGATCTTGCCATATCAATCAAGGTTCTATTCTTTCTTTCAACTAAGCCATTAGACTGAGGTGTATACTTGGCCGAAAATTGATGTTTGATTCCAAGCTCATCACATAGCTCATCAATTCTTGTATTTCTAAACTCACTTCCATTGTCACTTCTCACTTTCTTGATTGTGGTCTCAAATTCATTTTGCACTCTCTTGATGCCAAAAATTTTTACCATGTTTAGTAGCTTCTTGAATATGTCAAATACATCACTCTTGTCCACAAGAAAGAATACCCATGTGTATCTAGTGAAATCATCCACAATCACAAACCCATACTTGTTGCCACCAATGCTTGTGTATGTAGTTGGCCCAAATAAATCCATGTGCAACAACTCAAATGCCTTGGAGGTACTCATGATGCTCTTCAATGGATGAGTGTTGCCCACTTGCTTTCCGGCTTGACATACACTACATAGCTTATCCTTCTCAAATGTGACATCCTTCAAGCCTCTAACTAAGTCATGCTTCACTAACTTGTTCAATTGCTTCATGCCAACATGACCAAGTCTTCTATGCCATAACCAACCCATACTTGATTTGATGAGCAAGCATGTTGAAAGTTGAGTGTCACTAGCATTGAAATCAACCAAGTATAGATTCTCATATCTAAAACCCTTGAAGATCAAGTTGGAGCCATCAACACTAACTATCTCCACATCATCAACACCAAATATGCACTTGAAACCAAGATCACACAATTGAGCAACCGAGAGAAGATTGAAGTTCAACTTTTCAACTAGGAGCACATTGGAAATGCTATGATCATTTGAGATTGCAATCCTTCCAAGAGCCTTCACATCACCCTTGCTATTGTCACCAAATGTGATACTATCAATGCCACTATCATTTGATTTAAGAGAGTTGAACATTCTTGAATCACCGGTCATATGTTGAGAGCACCCACTATCAAGCACCCAATGCCTTCCTCCGGCCTTGTAATTTACCTACAAAATGAATTAATGTTTCTTAGGTACCCATACTTGTTTGGGTCCTTGGAGGTTAGTAACTAAGCTCTTTGGTACCCAAATGGCCTTCTTCTTTGGACCCACAATTGGTGTACCAACAAACCTAGCATGCACACCTTTCTCATCCTTGGTAAGCACATAACAAGAATCAAAAGGAATGTAATCCATTTTAGCATGAAACTTGTTGTTGTTCTTGTTCATTTTATTACAATTAATCTCTAGATGCCCAACTTGCTTGCATCTATTGCAATAACGACCATTGCTCTTCACAAAGCGAGACTTTGGAGTAGCAAAGGCCGCCTTGCCCTTCTTAGGAGTATAGCCCAAACCCTCTTTGTTAAGAGAGAACCTTTGGCTACCCAAGCATTTTAGCAAGCGGGCATCCCCACCATAGGCATTGCCTAATGCGCGGGTGAGATCATCCACCTCTCTCTTAAGAGTCTTATTCTCAACCACAAGTGATGAATCACTAGTAGTAGAGGTAGAGTTGGTTGTGGTGGATGATGATGAGCTACATGAAGCATTAGTAGGACCAACAAATAAAGAATCATCAATAATATCACATGTTAGTCTAATATCACAAGTGACAATCACTTGCTCCTCCTTAGCTTCCTTCATGAGCTTCTCCAACTTGAGGTCCTTCTCCTTGATGAGCTCAAGTAGAGAGGAGTGGGCTTCCTTAAGCCTAGTGTGAGCAACTTCAAGGTCCTCGTGATCTTCCTTTAGACACTCACGAGAGGCCTCTAGCTCATCAAAGGATTTCCTAAGAGCTTTAAGCTCTTGTTCAATTCCTTTGCACTCCTTACTCTTTTTGAGAGCAACAAGCTCTTCCATCAAGGCATCATTTTCATTGCTCTTGGCAATGAGCTCTTGCTCCAATATTTTGCACTTCTTGGTTGTCCTCTTGTAGCCCTTGTTCATTTGATCTATTATGCCCAATAGATCATCCTTGGAGTAGTCCTCATCCTCCTCATCATCACTCCTACAACCATCACTAGCACAAGAATCATCATCACTATCATCATATTTTACCTTGGTAGGCTTGGCCATAAGGCATGTCGATGTAGTGTCGAAGATGGATGGCTTGTTGGAGAGGGCGATGCTTGCAATGGCTCACCGAGTGGTCCTCTCATCATCACTAGAGCTATCATCATCACTATCGGAGTTATCACTATCCCAAGTGACCACATAGCCACCACCCTTCTTCTTCTTGTTGATAGTGAAACTCTTCTTCTCTTTCTTCTCCTTCTTATCCTTCTTGTTCTTCTTCAACTTCAACTCTCCATCATGATATCTTTTGTCTTCATAGGGACACTTTGCCACTACATGATCGGGGCTATTGCAATTGTAGCAAAGCATCTCCTTTGCCTTCATGAAGTCCCTTCTCTTTCTTGCACCATATCCTTTCTTCTTCATGAGCCTCCCCATCTTGTGCACTAGGAGGGCCATGGTCTCATCATCGAATGGATCATCATCATCGCTCTCCATCTTGCTCTTGCCCTTAGAAGATGAAGCCTTGAATGCAATGGGCTTCTCTTGCTTGACCTTGATCTCCTTCTTCTCATTTTCATCTTCATCATCATCATATTGAGCATCGGTCATGACATCTCCAAGCACTTGGTTTGGAGTCACCTTGTCCAAACCCTCTCTTTGGATCATCTTCCTCAAGATAGCAAACTTCTTAGGTAAGTTCATCAAGAACTTATGTGAGAAGTCCTTGTCCTTGACATCCTCTCCTAGGCTCTTGAGATCATTGACAATAACTTGTAGCCTATAGAACATCTCCGGTATAGACTCATCATCCTTCATCTTGAAGCTTGCAAACTTATCCTTGAGCATATAGAGCTTGGCACTCTTTACCGTTGAAGTACCCTCATATGTTTCCTCTAATCTTGTCTACACTTCACTTGCCATCTCAAGATCCTTGATTTGCTCAAAGACCTTTGCATCAATCCCATTGTAGAGAGTGTTGAGAGCCATAGTGTTGCATTGGTTGTTGATGCGGTCATTGTTGGTGAGGTTGTCGGGATCAATGATAGCATAATCATGATGTGTCACCTCCCAAACCTTCTCATTGATAGAGCCAAGATATTGCTTCATCTTTCTTTTCCAATGATCAAAAGATGAGACACCATCAAAGAATGGAGGCTTGCCCCCGACATGGTTGAACACAACTTGAGCCATCTTACACCAAGGTTGTTAAGCCTTACAAACGGTGACCACGGCTCCGATACCACTTGAAAGGTCTTGATGGCTAGAGGGGGGTGAATAGCCTTTTAAAACTTTCTACAAAGACAAGCTAAACAAGTTTATCAATACAACAAATAGCGAGATGCGAGTTTTGCTTAGCCTACGGGGTGTTTGCAAGCCACCTATCCAATTCACAATTCTAGTATATTTGCACTCAACCGCACAAGTCAAACCGAAAAGGAAACTACAACTAGCAAGCTACACAAAAGAGCTACTCTTGCAAAGTGACTAAGAAAATAATACAAGAAAGTTTTAAAAGGCTATTCACCCCCCCTCTAGCCATCAAGACCTTTCACCAAGCTTGGACTCTAAGCCCCCAACACTGCAGGCCCGACCTCAGTATGGTGCTTAGACCTCCTCAACCCAATATATATAACCATCTAAAAAGCCGGTCTGGAAAGAGCCGAAACCTATGACAAGAGAGAAACAAGTCTTCCTACTCCCATAAGCAAGTATATGCTCGGGACAAGTAGGTCTGTGACTTGACTATGAAATCCAATGCAACGAACGGTCCTTAATCGACACAGGCGCAACAAATGCAATCAGAGACCCGCTCTGTTGCCCAACCAAGTCCAAGTCCATCCAACCCGTTCCGCCTGGTCTCTAATTATCCATATATATTTATATTCCATGTGATAGTAACATGATAATAGTAACAATAATATATTTCCTATCTCTCGCGAGTGACCGGTAATCACTCAACTTCTATCGGGATCCTATAACATAGCACGCTACACGATCCTATCATACTAGTAAGACTCATAGGAAAGGATATATATATATATATATATATATATGCAAGTGGGTTTCATTCAACTCCTTTAAACTTAATACACAAGTATAAATTAAAGTGCAGAATAATAGGGGTTATGCATCGGGGCTTGCCTGGGTACGAAAGAACTCAACAGTCAGCATTCCATCAGGGTGGCCTAATCAGTGAGGCACCATCTGCTTCTACTACTCCAGGTGGATTCACACTCCATCGGTGTTCCTATTATGATATTTGTGGATGCAACGTAGAGACATAAATAACAACAATAATTGCAACTAAGAGAACACGATACGATTCGCAAACTCACGAGCTAACTCTAACGTACTAGGCTACGTACCCCGCGGTGGAAAAGACATGATTTCCACAACCGGTATTTTAACCATATGAACCCAAGGTGTTGCTTTATTCATTTTACCGATTTAACCTTTATACTCTAACTAGGGCTCATTAACTAATTCAGCAACTTAATTATTTGGAAGCTACAACAATGGCAGTAAGCATGTAATAACATTATGAACCTACCCTAAAATTTTCAAAGCTAATGCTATCGTCATTTTGCCACAAGAATTCCTACAAGTTCACTTTTAATAATTTTTACGCGTCTCAAAATAATTAGAGCAAACCTAAAATTATTCTGAAACTACATGAACCCATTGTACTTTTAGATAGGTCATAATTTTTCAATCCTAACAAAATTGGTTTCACAATTTTTGGATCCCTACAAAATTTGGTATTGAATTTACAAGTTTGCCTAGAAGCTAATATTAGAAATTGCTTTATAAAAGGAAAAGGGCAATGGCAACATTTTGGCCCAGCGACCCGCTGAGGCCCGCGCGAGACGCAGACACACGCCAACAGGTTGGCCCAATAGGCCCGCTGCGCGCCAGCTCCGACACATAAGCAAAAGTGCCCCTGGACTATCGATTTACTACGTGATGGTCCTACACACTATTGCTCAAGAGACAAACTTTGCAGACCAACCCCCGAAATAACCCATCTTCGCAACTAGCCGGTCCCCGCTACCGCCTGCGCACACCAGTGTGGCTCTGGCCGGCACGACGCACTTCCGCCGGCCAATCGAGCGAAGAACAAGCCCATGAGCAGGCCGATGAGCACTGCGGAGCTTAGGTGAAACCCTAGGCGGCGGTTGAACGGCATACGATGCCCCCCCCGAACCCTGCCCAAGCTGGTGGCCCATCCGCCAAGACGGCGCCTCTGTTCCGATGAGCTAGCGCACCTATCGCCTAACCGGAAGGGCGATAGAGCAATAGAGGCTTACCAAGCATACGGCCGAGGGGGTGGTTGAGCCGGAGGCGGCTCAGGAGAGCCTGGCCACGCGTGCGGTGAAGGGGGTGGCGGCGCACCAAGCATGGCACAGTCGCGTCAGCTGCTCACCGGTGAGGATTCCGGCCAACCCAAGGCGAGCACCAAATGGAGGAGGTCAAGGCGAGTCAAATTACACCAGTTAATTGGAACTAAAACGAAAGAGGGGCTTACCCCCAACCCACTATGTTCAAGTGGAAAGATGACCGGCGATGACGGTATACTGAAATTGGCCATCGCTGAACCACGTCGGGATTCGCTGTGAAAGGGGCATCTAGCTCGCTACTTCTACTGCTCGTGGAGGCGAGGAATTGCTGCGAGAGCGAGCTATCGGTGAGGGGGGGATAACCAGCGGCTCAGTGCATAGTGCGAATGAGGGGGGTCACACGAATGAGCCACACGGATAAAAACAGAGCGGTTCAATCAATCAGGGCAACTCTAGTACCGTCACAGTGGACAAGACAAAGGAGAGGGGCTTGGCCTGCCGTGCTTGCACTTGAGTCAAAGTGGTAAACTCCGAGCAGTGCCTCCGATGGCGGCTAGCGGAACAAGCAGTGTAGGGCGGCACGCAATGACCTATGACAGGGTGCGGTCGCGACGGTGCCAAGGTCAAAATGGTAGCAGCCACAGCGATCCAGGCCCCTCCTCTGCAGCGGCGTCGGCAAGCGAGGGAGAGGACACCAGAGCGCGTGATGACCCCATGCCGGGGGGCAGCAGGGCAGAGGCGAGGCGACCCTCATCGCTACGCACACAACAACGGGGCCAGACCCACACGGGGCTAAAGCGCCGCGCGACCCACACCGATGCGCAGTTGGCCCATAGCCATAGCGCGGGCATGGCCCGCGACCGATGCTAGAGTGCCAGCACGTGTGGTGACCGCGAACGCGGAGCGAAATGGCCGAACGCAACACCCGCACGAATCTTAAAGCGATGCAAGGACTGTCTCACAGTGCAATTAAGGTTCAACCCAAAACACCAGCATGAAGTTGACACTAACAACTATCTAACGGAGCCCAAGACACGGCCAGAGAGTGACCCGAGGAAGAGATGGAGGGGTGCCAAGATGCGTTCGCCATGCTAGGCGTCAGTTTGCGAACAGAGCAAAGAACACGGTTCACAGCATGTTCTAGGGAGTTTCGTGCAACTGTTTAAATGGACAACGCCTCACCCAGCACCACCATGACCTACCCGTGCCCAAGAGCTCACTTCGAGTCTTTCAACTACACAAGAACATTAAGTTGGTATTTAAGCACTTTTGTTGCAATTGGGATGCCAAATTGGCATCGCCATTACCTTTCTAGACCTATGAAAAGGATTGAGTTCCATTTACACTATCAACCATGATCACTCTTGTCGTAATTTTCAAAAGGTCTAAACCTACTTAGCTTCCACCAACAAGCATATCATTATCTCGTCCATAATCCATACTCACTTACGGGATCAAAGTATGTGAGCACTGGTTACTTGCTTTTCACAAATTAATTCTCCAAAACGTCACTTTTTAACTTTAAGATATATTGCACTTGGGTTTTTAGAAATTGTTTTCCATGCCGAACAATTTAGACAACTTATCCTACTTTTCTGGTTAAGGTTTTATTAACATGTTTTCATATAAAATAACTAGCTTGCCATATCCATTTGGCTTTGCTTAACCACCGTGTGAACCACAAAAAAAATCTATTTCATCATTTCATGCGAGTTGAAGCTTTTAAAAACCCAAAACCTTGGTTTGTTAGTTTCTTTTAGGCCCTAACCCACATGCTCAATAAGGTCGTAACACCAGGGGTGTTACAACGGCGCACCTAGGTCTCGCGATTGCGACCCTGTCTCGATTCGCATGTTGCGATACCAAGAGGAAAAATTCTAGCAACTTCAATTTGGATGAGGGGTAGTCTCGTCTTTTTCCTGTGTCCTAAACAATGAAAAGAGACAACTAGAAATACAAAATGAGAGAAATCCTCCAAGATCGCTCATATCCAAAGAATTGTCATGTGTAAGGTTAAATGTCAAAAGGCTTGCGAATTGGATGTCAATTGTAGAGAGGCGTCGAATTGAGGGTTAAATATCAAAATTTATCCAGCTCAGGTGCTCTACGTAGCGTGTTTGTGTTGTGCGCGAGCACAGATGCATGCTACTGGTGCTACATGCTACTTGGTGTGCGCAAGTGAAAGGTCCTTGTTTGGTTTTGATAATTGAGTGACAACCTAGGTGGACTAATGTGTTCAAATGTGAGATACATAGGTGATTAGTCCATAGGTACACTTGTGTGAGCAACTCATGCTATGACAGTGAAGATGGCTTGGATTTGTTGTAAGGCTCCACATGTGATGAAGGAGTGTTGGCATTTCTTAGCAACATTACTAGATTTAGCAATATCACCAAAAATGTCTTAATAATAGATCTTAACAATTTTAGATATTTATCCGTAAGCACACAGATCTATCATTGTAGTATTTCACTCGAAAGTATTCAGGGTATCGTTATTTATATTTTCCTAAAGGAAGGCATAATTGATTAAGATTCTAGTATAGATATGAACAAGTTAACATACTTGTAAAGCGAACCAATGATCACAGTAGGGGTAAATATGATATGGATTAAGATAGTGGACACACACACTTGGGCTTTCCTCAAGGATAAAATAGAAATAAAGAATAAAAGAATATTCCTAAGTAGAGCAGACATGTTCTAATATAGTCATGCAAAGAATAGTTTATAATCATACAAGTTACATAATCAGAGTGAGATCTAAGTGTAAGGTAGGTCGAGAGGCCACCGAGTACTAGTCTGCCAACAACCACATGTGACAATTTAGACTCCTACATCCTAAACGTATATGGGGGATTATAAGGGACGGACAATCTGTCACCACCTGCCGCCTACCCCTCAACCATGGAGAAGGACAATGCATTCACTTGTTCCTCCATACCCGAGCACCACGCTCGTGTACACAGAAACTACCCAAATCCCCCTAGGCTTTGACCCTATGGATCGACAAGCATAGGAAATGGGCACACCCAAAGGCACGATGGACCACCACCTCAGCTTAGCTCTAGTTCTAATCATATGAGTTATATGAATAATTAAGCATAAAGTCATATATGCTAATCTCATAACATAAAAACTATATGCTAGTTCATATGCTAAGATCATAACATAAGGACTACACTCTAGTTCATAAGTATGACTATAATTATGAGTAAGGAACAAGACTTTGGAGAAATGATTCATCTTATTCATACCAAGATCTCTCTCCAAGGAGTGAAGCCCTCCAAGGTAGCTTTGCATTGCCTTGCTCTAGATGACTACTCAAATGTAAAAGTACAAGGTAGAGATTGAGGTGTTGCTCCAAATGGTGTGTGTTGAGAGAGTCCCCCTCCCTATCTATATATACTGGTGCTAAGGGCAGTTGCGTAGCATATTCTTGGAATATCCCGCATGCAACCATCCTAGGAGCATTGAATGAACCGCCATGACGAAGGTAGGGCCAAGAGGTGGTGTTGGGGGTGCGGCCGTGTCTGGCGAGCCTCTAGCTTGGTATGGGCTATTGGTAATTGTTAACGCACACAGAAAATTCTGCAAGCGCACGGATACCGTTATAGCTTTTACCTAGGAGTATTCTAGAGTATCGTATTTATCCACAGGGAAACAATGGTTAAAGAAGCTAATAATTCACCATCATGCATCTACTAACTTAATATACCAACTAGACTAAAGTAGGGGTAAATAATAAATGATAGGAGTTATGCATAATGACACACACATAGGAGAATTTCATGATAAAAGAGTAGCATAGCTAAATTGAGAGAACAGCGGGAGAGTTCAAGGTTCCTAAATACTTCTCTATTACTTTGGTTCTATGATAACTGATTTATAGGTAGATATAGCAATCACACAATAACACTTTGGAGCAACAGTACCTTTTCAACTCTCGAAAAGACTGGAAAGGGGTAGTCAGGGGAAGGCTGCCAAAAAACCCTACGAACACCAATCCGAATGTGGTGTGGATTACAAAGGCCTAGTTAGAGCTGCCACCTCTAGGGTTACCACAACTATCTGTGGGACTGGGCGCAATCTCAGGTAACCTATAGTCTAGACACCATGTCTACACCAGCGATTACTACTCTAGTCACACGTGATAACTAGCACACTCAATACAAGCGGAGATCCCATGCAAAAGTATAAAAACTATACTAACCACACATATAAAAGCATAAAAGTAAATAGAGAAGATAAATATATTAAAGCATAAGTCTTGCAAAGATAAGATACAAAGATATACTGTGGGGGTATTAACCCCTATACCCCTACGGCTAGACTTGGGCTAGCTCAGATCAGTGGGCTCAGTCCATGACAAGGATGATGCATGGTCCGGTCAATCTGCTCGGCGTCCCACGCAAGGAAGGAAGGCAAACTTGGAGATCAAGCAAGATCCTGGTCGGTTAGAATAGGAATCCTTATCTGGCCAGCTATGGCAATTGTAACCAACTAGGATTAGTTTCCAGATTTGTAACCCTGCCCCCCAGACTATATAAGGCGAACGAGGGACCCCCTCAAAACACATCTTAATACACACAACAATACAATCTGACGCAAGATGTAGGTATTACGCCCTCACGGCAGCCGAACCTGGATAAATTCTTGTGTTTGTCTTGCGTCACCATCTAGTTCATAGCTTGCGCACCTATCTGCCGACAATCTACTACCTTGGGCATACCCCTCGGTAGACTACCGACCATATCTCATCGACATATACCAGACCTCTGAAGAATTCTCCAGAACCTGAGCATAGTCCGACTCTCCCTAACTCTCAACTAGAACTAATCTACTACATTGGAGAGTCTAGCCCTAATTCTCTAGTGTTGTGCCTTGATCTGAATAAGAGATGGCCTCCTGGAGGGGGTAGGGGGCATCCTTATATAGGCCGAGGTGGAGTAGAGGCCAAGTAACTGCTACGTCATCAATCCGTGTGACCTCCCTCGACCACCGTTGGATAAACCGACTTCAATTGGACGTAGATGGGACCCTAGGAGGCTAGGAGGAACATTCCAGAAGCACGGGACGAGGCAGCGCAGCCAAGGGCCAGCTGGCCCCACCTGTCAGCCAATCGGGGTCTGCTTTGGTCCGGTGTCTTCTCGTGTCCTCTGGAACCTTCTAGTATATGCGTGGTCACGGATTGATATCTTTTTATTCCAAACTCCAAATATAGCAAATAATATATCTGTTTTGATCGTCTCAACGAGCCCTTCACAATGGTGTACTCCAATTCATCATTTGAGATACTTTTATTCTGTGAAAAATTCCATATCCTACAAGACAAATGAGAGCACCAAAACTTGTGCAACTTGTTAGAATCAAACCCTACAACTACGCTTTGTAATTCATTTCATATCATTTTATGCAATAGTAGATGGTTATATTTGGAGTTTAATGACCATCAACATGGGCCACTCCTTGGGTGGTACTTCGCCCAAATTGTCTACGTAGATGGGCCTTTTTATTGTGCATATCTGCATTACACCTTGTTGGAATGCGCCTTTTGATGTATTCTCCACTGTATTCAAGTTTAAGTCCTGCAAAACAATGATCTCCAAATACATGTGGAACTTGATTAATAGTAAAGGCATATGTGCATAAGTATGTCAATTTCTCTTCTTTTTATGTCTTAATTGGTGGTTAAAATTGGTAGTTAAGGACCGCCAACAAGGAGTTCATTGCATATGAGACATGACATTGAGTTATGTGACTAAGGTAGAGAAGATCAAGATAAGACTTGGCTTGATGGACCGGTTGCAAGCGTGAAGGGCAAGTTGGAGGCTATGGAGCGATGGACCGCGTGGTGGTGAAGCTTGAGCAAGACTTGGCATCGATGGACGAAGGCAATGGTGAAGATCAAGGGAGGTCAAGATCGATGAACCAATAAGGTCCCCTGATGATATGAAGTGGATCATAACATCTGTTGATCGAGGTTGGTGCATGTGTTGCATCAACACTGGAGGAGATGGAATGAAATGCGCAAGGCAAAGGTGTAACCATAGGGCATTTCATTTCACTGGTCATAGGTGTGTAGAGAAGTGCATGATCAGGTTTAGGATAGATGGCTGTACTATCAAGAGAGGAAAACTTGTTTCCATATCGATCATCTAGTGCCACTTGAGCGATATAACTTTGCAAACGTGTTAGGATCGAGTGGCATGGTGAATTGAGTAACTAATCCTTTAAAAAATGATTATCAAAATAATAACACACATACACATGGTGCTATACACTTGATGGTGTTGTCACATTTACAAAAGAGAAGTTGTTGGAGTTGAATTGGATCAACTTGGAGAAGAAAAGGAGGAGATCAGGGTAGACCAGACCCTGGTAGCTGAGCGATCGGACTCTGCCTTGGCGAGTCCGGTGGCAAGCCCTAGCTGGCCAGGGAGTGTAACACCTCAGGTGTTTAGCTTCCTGAATTGCATTGCATGGCATAAAGCATGAACATTCATCATCTCATTATGATTTACTTTGCTTGCAACATTATTGGGTGTATTAGGGTTTTGGCTTGTTTCCAATCTTGTGACCCTAGTGTTTGTGTGTAACTAAGGGGTAGAGTGGTTAATTATATCCTACAACACCTTAATTGCACTTAGGGTAACTAATGGAGCAATGTTCATGTTGACCAAATTTACCAAAATGCCCTCCAAAGTGTTGTTGACCGACATTAGACCCTAGAATGCTTTAGATTGACCAATTAAAAAGTCTAGCTTAGAGACCTTGCATGGAGGAGCAACCTTAATCAAAGTTGTAGAGAATTTCCTAGGGAACAAAAGTCTCAATATGGCCATCTCATGAAAATGACTAGAACATGCTCAAAAATGGTCCACAAGTCATCTTGAGTGGCTGCCCCAACACTTAGAAAATTTCTAAGTATAAAATGTGACATTTCAGTTTCATGGTGGCCTACTTTGGGAGCTTGTAGTTTGAAAACTAGACCAAACCAGCTCTAACCCATATTGACACTTTTGTAGCATCCACTTAGCTCTACAATTTTGTCAACATAATCATCACCTAGTTCCCAAGGGTTTAGGAGATAGAATGCTTTGAAAAAAAGGGTTTCAGTCGAAGGAGTGAACTGAAACTCAGTTTCAGTTTTCAGGAGCCTCACTTTAGGGAACTATATCTCAATAACTAAGACGAACTAGTCCTGGAGCCAATTGACAAAGTTATAGTCCTCATGTAGCTCTACAAAATTGGTGTTATCGTCCTCTGCTAACTCGAGCTCGTTTGTGAGTTAATCGACATCAAAAACACGCTGTCAAACCACCCGTCAGGCTTCGTTTCAGAATATAGACAGCAGCGCTGTCGTGGCGACCGTGCAGAGCGGTGCGACCGCGTGGCGTTCACGCCCTGCCGTCGCCTCCACGTCGCAAGCGCATGCACGGGTGTGAAGACGGAGCCGACACCTCACCCCCACTCGCGCTCACCATTTCCTTCCCTCTCTGCTTCCTCCTCCGCGCACGAGCAGTGACCGGAGGAAAAAGCAGCGACCGCTTTCGAGCAATTCATCCAAACCACAGCGCCATTGGCCAAATCGCCTAGACCACCGCACCACCGTGAGCCCCTCCACCTCCTCGTCCTCACCGAACCACCATTGTCGCCTCAGGTAGGGTACACCGCGAAGGCGGCTCCACCGGGCTGCCATGTCCACCACCGTCGAGCTCGCACGTGGCCATGCCATTCGGGCTCCTCACTATCCTATCTCTCCCGTGCTTTAGGTGCAGTTAGGCATGTTGATGCTCGTAGGGTAGGCTAATTGAGTCGGGATGCCGGCGACTCACCAGAGCTGGTCGAACCGCGGCCGTACGCCGCCATGGCCACCGCCATCCTCTCTAGACACCGAAATCATAGCAATTGAGGGTACCCCTAGGTGCGCGAGGATGAGGTGAACGCGTTGGTACCTGTAGCTTCGCCGGAGCTGCCGCCGGCGGCGAGCTACCGCCGTCGCCTTTCTTCCCTCCTCTGTCCCCCTCTGACCTGTGGGGTCACCTGGTCAGGCGTGCGCGTGCGGGCGGGAGGCCGACCGCAGGCCGCACCCGGGAGCGGGCCGCGCCGCGCAGTTGGGCCACGTCGGTTCCCAGGCCGGCCCAGTAGCGGGTTTTGAATTTAGTTTTCGTTTTTCCTTTTATTTTTGTCATAGATTTTAGGTGAGGTTTAGGAAATTAATATCTAGGGTTTTACTTGCTCAAAAATTATGAAGTAAATTTTGTTGGGCTCTGCATGATGTGTAGTATTTAAGAAAAATATTAAATAGGTATGTGATGTTTATTTTCTGGAAGAAACAATTAGGGTTTTGAAATGTGTCTTAATTGGGATATAAACTTGATAAATGAATAACTGGAGTTCTATTGTCCCAAAAATTGTGAAAATTGGTGGGTAGGTTAATTTGTGCATGTATTAGCTCTGGTAAAAATTTGGGCACTAGTGCTTGAGTACTTTTCAAGTTATGATGATGTCATGTTATATTAAGGAATACTTGAATGAATTTTAGTAATTTTTCTACATGTGCAATATTTATATAAATTTGTGGAGAGTGTCCTGGTACCCTCTGGTGCTTAAGAAAAATATGAATTCTATTGTTTGATACCTTTCAATATGATTTGTTAATTATACAAAAATCAGCCTTTTTGGCTTGTCAATTTTGTGTAGAGAGTTTCTGTGAATAACTTTAGTTAACATTTTTACAGTAGCCTCTTTTTAGGTCAGGGAGTCTCCTGTAATTTTTGTAGAATTTTATGAGTAGTTTACATATATGATTAATTTTCCACTTAATTAATTAAGTAAATTAAGAAAGGGGTGAAAATAAATGTTCTAGGTTGGTACACCTTACTTTCTGGTGTTTTTGTGACATATGTGAACTATTGGTAACATTATTTTGGTCATAGAGAAAGTTTGCCACATAAATAAATATTTAATATTCACATTTCTAGGTTTTCTGGACAGCTGATAGTATCTTTGGGTTTGACCCTTAATAAAGGAGGTTGCTGGAAAACTTGTGAATACCAAAGTTGTAGTAAACTTGATAAACTAGCTTGTGTCAAAATTTTGGGGCATTTGGCTTAGTAGTTTAGGAGTTATTGCTGTTTTAAGTGACTGTCCAAAAATGGCTGCTCTCTATTTAGAGAGGACAGATTTCTGGAACTTTGGAATTTCGACCAGGAAAACTTAGGAATTAAGGGTTGAGGTCTGAAAATGATTTGTAGGGCATTCTTAACGTCACTACCAAAAGTAGACTTAGTTTTCTAATTCTGATAACGGCACCAAAAATGCCAAACCTATCCCTCATGCCACTTAAGCCAAGTTGTCATCCCCAGCATGACATGAGAGACGCGGTATTGAAATATACATTTGCTCATCAAGATAAATAATAAAAGGGATCTGCAAGCGCACAGATTAATACCGATGTAGCATTTTAACCGGGAAGTATTCCAGGTATCGTTATTTATATTTTTACCACTGGGAAGGGATTTCTAAGTATCATGGTTGATAATGGAATGAGAATATGGAACTGAGTACACATCATTGCATGTATAACCGAGAGTATTTATCAATCTCTTTATACAGGTATAAATGTCACATTAAGTAAAGGTAAAGTGATAATGGTGACAAAGATAATTAATCTGATCAGCTAGCCACATATAATAATGATAAGCACCTCAACAGATATTCTAGCAAGTCATTAGCATGGAATTAGGATGAACTACAAAGATATTCCCTCAGTTATTATTAACTATAAAGTCTAGCATATCATAGTTAATGCAATTATACTTGGCAATCATGGTGAGAAAAGACTATATCCATGCATAGTGAATATTAGCAAGGAAGATGAAGAACATAGCAATCACTCCCCTGTAATAGTGTTGCTCTGCCTGCCCTATACACGAGAGGGGACTATATAAGAATCAACGAAGCTGTCACTATCGCGAACTACCCCACAATCCGGCATATAGGGTGCAATCGCAGATAAATACGGTATAGACACCACGTCTACACAATAGTTATCATTCACCCACTGTACACATGGATAAACGCTATACGATCCTAGGCATGTATATAATTCTAATCTAACTAAGCCAAGCATATAACTATGATAAACTAAGAACAATATAATTGCAAATATAATCAAGTAGAGCAAAGTCATAATCAATATATTGAAATAGAATAAAGTCATATTCATAATATTGAAGAACAAAGATGAACAAATGAAGAACAGAGAGGAATTACCAAGAATCCTCTTGACAGATCCGGGAACCAATAGAAGATTGACTCCTTCTAGTTCTAATCCTATGGAGCTATGCTAACTAGAGATCTAGTTGATGTGGTGGCTCTAGGGCTTGATCAGAGGCTCTCCTCCTGAATTAAGGTTTGAAGTATGAGACGAGGGCCTCTCCTCTAGGGGCAGGGGCCTTGCTTATATAGCCCTTTCAGATGAATCTGGGCCGTCGGATCAAACCGACATTGAACGGATGGTTTTCCTTGATCCTCTAGGTCGGTGGAGCATAATCCTCGAGGCGGAGCCTGATTGGTCCACAGGAGGGGGCGGGCGCCCTGGGGACTAGGGCGGGCGCCCTGTCTCCGGCCCCGTTACGCCTCCCGTTCGTTCTCGTGGCTTCTGGACTCTTCTAGATGTAAGATAATTACGTGTTCGGTTAATATCCCGTCATTAATCCGACATGTGGGCCTTTCTTCCGTATTTCCTGATAACCCCCTGCAGAAATAGATAAACAGCAAAACTCGTGGAATTCTGTCAGATAAAACCCTAAGTCTAGGTGTTGGTTTCATTTGGATCCTTTTCTCTATTTATTTGATAGTTATAATTGATACTTAAGGACCGTCAACACCCTCCATGTGTTGGAGAGAGGCTTTGTAATAACTTGGCTTTTGGGATGTAATGTCGAACCCTATGTTCTCCTAGATGTTTAGTTTGAACCTGTTAATTTCGATCACGAATGGATGTCTTATTGTGTTGCGTTCGATGATGGTGTCACGATTAGCACCCTTCGGTGCCGTGACGAAACCGAGGGCCTCCTGTGGCGCGCGACATAAGGCTGTGCTGCTTGGCACACGCTGGTATCGAGGTGGCTAGTCATGATCCACCATGAAACTCTACCGTTGAGAAGTCTCTTTGTGGTCAGTTTGTAGTAGCCTTCCTCATTCGGCTAGAAGTTTGGATCGAATCCGAGCACCGTAAGTAAGGTCAAAAGTCACATAGATATTAAAGTAAACGGTTCAGTCACAGCTGTGCTCCCTATGAGTGAGCCTTTAATAAATTTCACCTTTTATCAAGATACATCTTGTTGGATGCCCCTCGCATGATTGCGTCAATTGATGCGCTTGAATGGATTGTGTGGTTGTGATGAATTATTGTGCCTTGATTATTTGCGAAGTCATTTTAATGAAGTCAGTTTGATATATTTACAATAATTCATCTACAAATTTCCCACATCGTCAGTGCTCATTGGCTATGCATTTTGCAGATGTCGTACAACCTCCGTCGGGGTCGTGGCGTTGAGGATGAGGAACAGCCACCCCCTCCACCACCACCTACCCCAGCTGAGCTGATGCAGACCATGGTTGAAGGGCAGCGCATGCTGGCAGATGCTATGCGCCAGCTTGCCAACCGGGAGGCTCGACATGGCCGCGAGGGCCCGGAACCCAATCAATATAGTGATTTCAAGGATTTTCTTGACACTAAGCCCCCGCTCTTTAAGGAGGCGGAGGAACCGCTGCAAGCTGACGAGCGGCTGAACACTATTGAGTAGAAGTTCTGTCTGCTTCGCTTGACGGATGAGCTAAAGACTGAATATGCTTCCCATCAACTGCATGGTCCAGCGGGTATTTGGTGGAGCCACTACCATTCCACATTGCCTGCAAATGTCCCGATTGCTTGGGACCAGTTCAAAGCAGCATTCCGCGAGAATTATATTCCTCCAGGTCTTATGGCTATCAAGCACACAGAATTCATGAGGCTGTCGTAGGGTAATAAAAGTTTGACTGAATATCTGTAATCTTTTAACAATCTGGCAAGGTATGCAATAGAGTTTGTGGATACCGATGCTAAGAAAATTGCTAGCTTTAAAAGGGGCCTCGACCCAAAGCTGATGAAGACCATGGGCACTAGCAAGTGTACTACCTTCAATGATTTTATCAGTGATGCTTTGACTCAAGAAAACAATAATGCTATTTATTCTGCCTCTAAGAGCCGTAAGAGGGCCCTTGAGGCGAGTGCTTCGCAGTCCCGGACTCCAGCTGCACCGAGGGCTTCTCCTCGCCCACCTGCCCTGAATGCTAAGTTCTATCCACCGTAGAAGAAGTCTACTGCTAAAACTAGGTTTCGCAAGGCATATACAGTAGCTCTGCCAAAGGGTAATTCTGGTCAGAGTAGCTCCAATGTTCCTCCCAGCAACATGCCTTGCTGGAACTGCAACAAGCCAGGCCATTGGTCTAGGAACTGTCCTTATCCTAAGAAGAATGTCAATCAAGGTGGCTGTCAAGGACATGCTCATTATAACAGTATTGAGGAAATCCCATCTGGTGAGGTTGTCACTGCTGGTAAGTTCCTAGTTGACCAACATTCTGTAGTGGTACTATTTGATTCAGGTGCATTGCATTCCTTTATCAGTCCTAAGTTTGCATCAAAGTTTGCACACAAACTACATACTGTTGAAGGTGGGGGTTATTGCATTAGTGCGGCAAGTGGGAATATTTCCACAAATAAAGTAGTGGGGAATCTAGAGTTTGAAATAGAAGGGCGAAAGTACTCGCTTGCCTTAGTGGTTTTGCCTGGATTAGGCATAGATGTTATTTTGGGCATGAATTGGATGAGTCAGAATGGGGTACTCATTGATACGTCCACCTGGGTAGTTATGCTCAGAGATCCTACAGATCAAAAGGGTTTTCTAGTGCAACTTCCCAGAAAAATTGATCTGTCTGGTGAAGTTCATGCGGTGCAAGCAAAAGCGTTAGCTAAAATTCCCATAGTGAGTGAGTTTTCGGACGTTTTTCCCGATGATTTGCCGGGACTCCCTCCGGATCGGGATGTGGAATTTAAAATCGAGTTGTTGCTTGGCACGGCACCCATCTCTAGGAGACCTTATAGGATGCCTCCGAATGAGCTAGCTGAACTTAAGGTGCAGTTGAATGAACTTTTGAAGAAGGGGCTGATTCGTCCTAGTTCGTCTCCGTGGGGATGCCCTGCTATCTTTGTGAAGAAGAAGGACCAGTTGTTGCAGATGTGTGTAGATTATAGGCCTCTGAATGCAGTCACTGTCAAAAATAAGTATCCTCTACCATGCATCGATATCTTGTTCGATCAGTTGTCTAAAGCTAAAGTCTTTTCCAAAATTGATCTGAGGTCTGGTTACTATCAAATTAAAATCTGTCCTGAAAATATTCCAAAAGCAGCTTTCTCGACAAGATACGGTCTTTATGAGTATCTTGTTATGTCTTTCGGCCTGACTAATGCCCCCGCACACTTCATGTTCTTGATGAATTCGGTGTTTATGCCCGAATTGGACAAGTTTGTGGTGGTGTTTATTGATGACATCTTGATATATTCTAAAAATGAGGAAGAACACGCTGAACATCTGCGTATTGTCCTCACCAGACTGTGCGAACATCAACTGTATGCAAAGTTCAGTAAGTGTGAATTCTGGCTTCGTGAAGTACCTTTCCTTGGACATGTGTTGTCCGATGGGGGAATTATGGTAGATCCCACCAAGGTATAGGAAGTATTGAACTCGAAGGCTCCTACTTCTGTTCATGAGGTTCGGAGTTTTCTTGGGTTGGCTGGCTATTATCGTCGCTTCATCCCGGATTTCTCTAAAATAGCCAAACCCATGACTTGGTTGCTGCAAAAAGACACCAGGTTTGTCTGGACTCCTGAGTGTGATGCGGCTTTTCACCAACTGCAAACCCTCCTAACCTTGGCTCCAGTTCTGGCGCAACCGGATATCGAGAAACCATTTGATGTTTATTGTGATGCCTCAGGCATAGGTTTGGGAGGTGTTTTGATGTAGGAAGGCCGAGTGATTGCATATACCTCTCGACAACTTCGGAAACATGAGGTGAATTATCCAACACATGACTTAGAACTAGCTGCAGTTGTTCATGCTTTGAAAGTGTGGCGGCATTATCTGTTGGGCAATGTCTGCAATATATACATGGACCACAAAAGCCTCAAGTACATCTTTACCCAACCCGAGTTAAATATGCGCCAAAGAAGATGGCTTGAGTTGATTAAGGATTATAATCTTCAAGTGCACTATCATCCTGCCAAGGCAAATGTGGTTGCTGATGCTTTAAGCCGTAAGTCTCATTGCCATTCCTTAGTTGAAACTGATTTTCACCGATCTTGCCTTCTACATCCAGCAGTCTTGTACAACATCACTGTCAGTTGTACTCTCAAAAATAGAATTATTGAGCTCCAAAAGACTGATCCTGGTGTATTCCACATCAAGCGTAAGATGAAAGAGGGAGAAACTAAGCATTTTAGGGTAGATGAAGAGGGTGTGCTGTGGTTTAAGGATAGGTTAGTGGTGCCTAAGGACCGAGAGCTTAGAGATTAGATCCTGTCTGAAACACATTCTTCAAAGTTGTCCATCCATCCTGGTAGTAATAAGATGTATTATGATTTGAAGCCACTTTATTGGTGGACCAAAATACGGAAAGAGATAGCTGCATATGTTGCTAGGTGTGACACCTGCTGCAGAGTTAAAGTTGTGCACATGAAAGCTGGGTAACTACAACCACTTTCTATCCCATGTTGGAAATGGGAAGAGATAAGTATGGATTTCATCGTCGGACTTCCTCCTATTGTCAAAAATCATAACTCCATCTGGGTAATTGTGGATCGCTTAACCAAGTCAGCTCACTTCATTCCTTTTAGAGTAGACTATCGTCCCACTGACTATGCTGAGTTGTACTTCAATCAGATAGTCCGGCTCCATGGGATACCTCGTACTATCGTTTCTGACCATGGTCCCTAGTTCACTGCTCGTTTTTGGGAGCACTTGCATCATCTTCTGGGAACCAAGTTAGTGAGAAGCTCTGCTTATCACCCCCAGACCTCAGGTCAGACTGAACGAGTTAACCAAATCTTGGAAGATCTGTTGCGGGCATGTGTAATTTCTTCCAAGGGTTCATGGGAAAAATGGTTGCCTCTAGCCGAGTTTTCGTACAATAATAGTTACCAGGAGAGTATTAAGATGGCCCCATTTGAAGCCTTGTACGGTCGTAAGTGTAGAACCCCACTAAATTGGATAGAAGCTGGTGAAAGAAGGTATTATGGTATTGATTTCATCAAGAAAGCTGAGGAACAAGTCCGTACCATCCAAAAACATATGGCTGCAGCCCAAGCTCGACAGAAAAGTTATGCTGATCGTCGTAGAAAGCCGCTCGAGTTTGAAGTTGGAGACTTCGTTTATTTGAAGGTTTCTCCAATGAAGAGTGTACAACGTTTTGGTGTCAAGTGGAAACTTGCACCAAGATACGTGGGTCCTTTCCAGATCATAGGCAAGAGTGGAGCTATTGCGTATAAGGTCCAGTTACCTCCTGAAATGAGTGCCATATTCAATGTTTTCCATGTATCTCAGTTAAAGAAGTGTCTTCGGGTTCCTGAGGAAAGAGTTCCTTTAGGAGATATCAGGCTTGAATCTGATCTAACTTACGAAGAAAAGCCAGTCCGGGTGATCGATACTCAAGAACGAGTAACTAGAAGTCGAGTGGTTAAGTGGTATAAAGTAATGTGGAGGGTAGTGAAAGTGATGCTACGTGGGAACGAGAGGACTATTTACGTGATGGTTATAAGGAATTCTATCAAAAATGGTACACTTTCCAAATCTCGGGACGAGATTTTTATAAGGGGGGAGGGCTGTAACACCTCAGGTGTTTTGCTTCCTTAATTGCATTGCATGGCATAAAGCATGAACATTCATCATCTCATTATGATTTACTTTGTTTGCAACATTATTGGGTGTATTAGGGTTTTGGCTTGTTTCCAATCTTGTGACCCTAGTGTTTGTGTGTAACTAAGGGGTAGAGTGGTTAATTATATCCTACAACACCTTAATTGCACTTAGGGTAACTAATGGAGCAATGTTCATGTTGACCAAATTTACCAAAATGCCCTCCAAAGTGTTGTTGACCGACATTAGACCCTAGAATGCTTTAGTTTGACCAATTAAAAGTCTAGCTTAGAGACCTTGCATGGAGGAGCAACCTTAATCAAAGTTGTAGAGAATTTCCTAGGGAACAAAAGTCTCAATATGGCCATCTCATGAAAATGACTAGAACATGCTCAAAAATGGTCCACAAGTCAGCTTGAGTGGCTGCCCCAACACTTAGAAAATTTCTAAGTATAAAATGTGACATTTCAGTTTCATGGTGGCCTACTTTGGGAGCTTGTAGTTTGAAAACCAGACCAAACCAGCTCTAACCCATATTGACACTTTTGTAGCATCCACTTAGCTCTACAATTTTGTCAACATAATCATCACCTAGTTCTCAAGGGTTTAGGAGATAGAATGCTTTGAAAAAACGGTTTCAGTCGAAGGAGTGAACTGAAACTCAGTTTCAGTTTTCGGGAGCCTCACTTTAGGGCACTATATCTCAATAACTAAGCCGAACCAGTCCTGGAGCCAATTGACAAAGTTATAGTCCTCATGTAGCTCTACAAAATTGGTGTTATCGTCCTCTGCTAACTCGAGCACGTTTGTGAGTTAATCGACATCAAAAACACGCTGTCAGACCACCTGTCGGGCTCCGTTTCAGAATACAGACAGCAGCGCTGTCGTGGCGACCATGCAGAGCGGAGCGGCCGCGTGGCGTTCACGCCCTGCCGTCGCCTCCACGTCGCAAGCGCATGCACGAGTGTGAAGACGGAGCCGACACCTCACCCCCCACTCGCGCTCACCATTTCCTTCCCTCTCTGCTTCCTCCTCCGCGCGTGAGCAGTGACCGGAGGAAAAAGCAGCGACCGCTTTCGAGCAATTCATCCAAACCATAGCGCCATTGGCCAAATCGTCTAGACCACTGCACCACCGTGAGCCCCTCCACCTCCTCGTCCTCACCGAACCACCGTTGTCACCTCAGGTAGGGTACACCGCGAAGGCGGCTCCACCGGGCCGCCATGTCCGTCGCCGTCGAGCTCGCACGTGGCCATGCCATTCGGGCTCCTCACTATCCTATCTCTCCCGTGCTTTAGGTGCAGTTAGGCATGCTGATGCTCGTAGGGTAGGCTAATTGAGCCGGGATGCCGGCGACTCGCTGGAGCTGGTCGAACCGCGGCCGTACGCCACCATGGCCGCCGCCATCCTCTCTAGACACCGAAATCATAGCAATTGTGGGTACCCCTAGCTGCGTGAGGATGAGGTGAACGTGTTGGTACCCGTAGCTTCACCGGACTGCCGCCGGCGGCGAGCTACCGCCGTCGCCTTTCTTCCCTCCTCTGTCCCCCTCTGACCTGTGGGGTCACCTGGTCAGGCGCGCGTGCGGGCGGGAGGCCGACCGCAGGCCGCGCGTGGGAGCGGGCCACGCCACGCAGTTGAGCCGCGTTGGTTCCCAGGCCGGCCCAGTAGCGGGTTTTGAATTTAGTTTTCGTTTTTCCTTTTATTTTTGTCACAGATTTTAGGTGAGGTTTAGGAAATTAATATTTAGGGTTTTACTTGCTCAAAAATTATGAAGTAAATTTTGTTGGGCTCTGCATGATGTGTAGTATTTAAGAAAAATATTAAATAGGTATGTGATGTTTATTTTCTGGAAGAAACAATTAGGGTTTTGAAATGTGTCTTAATTGGGATATAAACTTGATAAATGAATAACTGGAGTTCTATTGTCCCAAAAATTGTGAAAATTGGTGGGTAGATTAATTTGTGCATGTATTAGCTCTGGTAAAAATTTGGGCACTAGTGCTTGAGTACTTTTCAAGTTATGATGATGTCATGTTATATTAAGGAATACTTGAATGAATTTTATTAATTTTTCTACAAGTGCAATGTTCATATAAATTTGTGGAGAGTGTCCTGGTACCCTCTGGTGCTTAAGAAAAATATGAATTCTGTTGTTTGATACTTTTCAGTATGATTTGTTAATTATACAAAAATCAGCTTTTTTGGTTTGTCAATTTTGTGTAGGGAGTTTCTTTGAATAACTTTAGTTTAAATTTTTACAGTAGCCTCTCTTTGGGTCAGGGAGTCTCTTGTAATTTTTATAGAATTTTATGAGTAGTTTACATATATGATTAATTTTCCACTTAATTAATTAAGTAAATTAAGAAATGGTGAAAATAAATGTTCTAGGTTGGCACACCTTACTTTTTGGTGTTTTTGTGACATGTGTGAACTATTGGTAATATTAGTTTGGTCATAGAGGAAGTTTGCCACATAAATAAATATTTAATCTTCACATTTCTAGGTTTTCTGGACAGCTGGTAGTATCTTTGGTTTTGACCCTTAATAAAGGTGGTTGGTGGAAAACTTGTGAATACCAAAGTTGTAGTAAACTTGATAAACTAGCTTGTGTAAAAATTTGGGGGCATTTGGCTTAGTAGTTTAGGAGTTATTGCTGTTTTAAGTGACTGTCCAGAAATGGCTGCTCTCTGTTTAGAGAGGACAGATTTCTGGAACTTTAGAAATTCGACCAGGAAAACTTAGGAATTAAGGGTTGAGGTCTGAAAATGATTTGTAGGGCATTTTATAAGTTTTCCAGATTGTCTTGGATCATATCTTTGGGAATTAGGAATATCCATTTATGATAGAAACATTTAGCTGCTGTCTAGAATGTCTTGCTGTGATATTTTGTATTTGGATGTGGTAACTTAAGTAAAGTTGTTCTTGTGATTGTTTGGTGTTAGGGCCATAACAGAGGAGGAACAACTATACCTTAGGTTGAGTAGATTAGGTGAGTACTTCTCTACCGGAGAGGAAATTTGTACTTAATAATTGAAGTGATTTGAATAGAGCTGTAGGAGTGGTTGTAATGCATTTCATTCCGAGCATGCTGCATCCTTCATTATGCATCCATGAAATTTATTATGCACTCATGCAATAGGTGTTCCGGAGGAGGTGACTCTCCTCGAGTTCGAGGAAGCGATCCCGGAGGAAATCCAGGAGTATCCCGGGGAGCCAGAGGAACCAGTCGGCGAAGGAGTTCCTGCAGGAGATCTGTCCGAGTGTCCTGATCACCGGCCGTCTACCTTTCTGAAAGGCAAGCCCCGGTGCATGCTGACCCTATTGTTTTATAAATCAATCTTGAGTACTTTTACTTGTTTACTGCATTTAGTTGTAGGAGTTGTATGAAAACACTTGCTGCATTATACCTGTCCTTGTCCAGATATCGTACTTATTCCTAAATTAAGTTTAGGCACGTGTCAATGCTGAGCCCTGCATAGTCCGGTAGAAGTCGGGTGATTTCCGGTCATCCGCGAGATGTAGGAATGGGTCATGAGTGGCTATATGGCTATCGTGGATGGAACCATGCCTTAAAATGAAAGTGAGACTGGGCGGGAGTTCGATAATACAGCCGCAAGACACTTCACATCTTGGGTGTGGAGCTATGCCCGTCTGAGTCATTTAAGGACCGATTCACTGTACGTCCTTGAATCATGTTGAACGCGGTCTAACACTTAGTTGGCCAGATAAGTCGTTCCGACCGCGAAGCCGAGTAATATGGTTCAGGCCGGGAATCGAATGGTAGGTTGCATCTTGAAGGAGAGAAAGGATGTGCTTGGGGACATTGGCCTGAGACCAAGGGGGTTAGAGTCCCTATCACCTGGCAGAGTGTCGCCCTTGGGGTTGCGACATCATTCGGACCCGCGATTCCTGAATCATACGAAAAGGTGGCTTGTGCGACCCTGGCAGGGGTCTGCACGGTGAGTGTTAGAAATACCCCTCCAGCTGGATAGGAATTCGATTCGAATCGCCGTCGCTCCCGGTTAGTGAGCACTTGACTTGAGCAGCGGCAACGTAGATCTCATTAAATTGAACAGATTGTTAAGTGAATGATACAATGTTGTCGCAATTTATACCTGCTATGGATATAATGATATTAATTATTTGATTATAATCAAGTGCATGATTAGTACAGGTGCTAAGATAGATGACAGGTAAATGCTAAAAATAACTGCTAGTACAGGTTGAAAGAGTTTCAAGTACTTATGCCTTTCTGCAAAATGTGATGTCAGCTAGCCCACTTGTGAAAGCCTTGCATAATCCTTGGTGTCATCTTATTTCTGGTTTTTGACGGGTAAGTCTAGCTGAGTACATTCCAGTACTCAAGATTTATTCCCTCCTGTTGCAGATGATATGCTTTACCAAGGCTTCTGCAAGACCTGTCTCCACCCTGCGGGTGACGAAGACTAGATCACTAGGGCGTGATCATCCTTTATGTACTTTCCCTAATGCTTTTGCGGGATGTTGATCAGTAAGACTGGCATTAGTATTTAAACAACTGGTGTGCGTTATGCTTCCGGTACTTTGTGAACTTGGTTTGTAATAATTTGCGACTCCATGTGTGTAAGTGGATTTTGGAACTACTTGTGAAATGTAACGTGCGATATGTTGTGTTGAATGATGCGATCTTGGTTGTAAGCAAGTTGGTTTGAAATCCTTCGTGGTTTCGATTGACTACTGGGATTATATGGGCTTAAGTTCAAAAATTTGAGCGCTTCGGTGCTTGTTTTTGTACTTGTGCTCTTATAATTTGGTCAGTTCTGTTATAGGGAGGACCGGACCCTAGAGCATGGTGGACCAGACTCTGTTGTGAGAGTCCGGTCACTAACCTAAGGAGGCGCTGCACTGGGTGCTCCAGACCCTGGCATCGTGGTCAGACTAGACTCTGAGCTACGGGTCCGATTGCGCAATGTGAGGAGAAAGCGCGGGAGGACCGAACCCTAGGGTGAGTCCGGTCGGCTCGACTGATCGCCCTCTCTGTAACCCTACCTCTCCTGCCTATATAAAGGAGGGTAGGGACCTCGGGCAGGGGATCCATCTTCCACCTTTCCTAATCTACCTTGTAGCTACTGAATTTCCTAATAGCTTTGAAACTTTATATCCAGGGATCCTTTTGGCCTGAGCAATTCGGACTTGGTCCGATCAATTTCAGGCGCTCAGGGAGCTCTCTAGAAATGACTAGACCCTAGAGTGCATAGAGTCCAGTCGGTGTTGAACAACGAGTCTCGTCAGTTGTGTTGTGGCCGTAGTAGCAATCGAACTCGACGTAGGAGCGTCCGATTAGTCTGGACAAGTGAGTCTGGTATGAGGTTTGATCATGCGCTGAGATAGCCGTTGGGTTCCAACGGTCATCTTCAAACAAAGTGGACACATGGTGTGGATGTGGTGACTGGACCCTGTGAACAGTGCGGGTCTGGTGGGCCAGGGAGAGTCCAGTCTAGACCCTGCGTAGTGGGGTTTTGAGCAACAACTCTTTTAGCCCCTTAGGCTATAAATAGAAGTGTTGGCCAGCCTTGGGCTGGTTGCTGAGCACCCTCATGCCTTGATGGCTTGTGTAGGTGTGCTTGGGAGCCCTCTAACTCACTTGTGCATGCAAGAATGCAAACCGGTTACTAGTGAGTGATTCTAGTGCGTTGCATTGAGAGATTGCAAGAGCGGCACTAGGTGATCGAGTTGCAAGCCAGTGGTGCTTGTTACTCTTGGAGGTTGCCACCTCCTAGACGTCTTGGTGGCATGATCTCCGTCGAAGCACGTAAGAAGCTTGTGCATGGCTACGGAGAAGGAATTTTGATGGGTGTAGTGCTCACTTGCGGGAGCCGCGAAGAGCATCTCTAGTAGAGCGAGACACGAAGGGCGACAAGTGGTCCGACCGGGTCAAGTGCTAGAGCTTGTGGTAAGCACTCCACGTGGGAGAGTGTGACTTGCGAGTCACCACTAGCAAGAGGACCGGCGGCAACCTTGGAGCTTGTCTCAATGGGGACTAGCTATTGGTAAGCACGTGAACCTCAGGATAAAAATCATCGTGTCAACTTTGTTCATCCTATTGGTTTGCAATCCCCTTAAACAAGCTCATATTTACTTATTCATACATTGTACTTGTGTAGTTGCTCTTATAATTAGTTAGCTTGTGTTGCTTGCTAATTACCTTCTTGCTTGTGTAGCATAGAAGTAGCTTCCTTGCATGAATAATTGGCTTGAGTAGCCTTGTTAGTCACATTGCTTAGTTTGTGTAGCTAAGTAATTTAAGCTCTCTAATTTGGCTTGAGTATCCTTGTTATTGGGTATAGCTAGTGAGCTTAAGGGCTTTGTGCTTTTGCTTACTAGATTGTGTAGGAGTTCCTCGGTTGCTTGAGTACTAGTTGCATAGGTTTGTGTGACCTTGCTCCTAGAATTGTTTAGGTAAGCTCTAGCTAGCTCAGCACCTTTGTTGCCTAATTAGGATCTCCTTAAGGTGCTTGAAACCTAAAATAGAGGGGTGTAGTCTTGGCTAGAAGCGATTAATTTATTTCGGTTAGCTGAAGCGATTAATTTTAGAAAGAACTATTTCTCCCCTCTAGTCCGCCATCTTGACCCTACAGCGAGGCAAGGAGAAAGGAGAGGGAGGTGGGGCCCATATTACACGTCCACTTTATTCAGTGAGGGGTCCCCGCGTGGATGCACCACCACGGTGATGGTGGGGCCGCGCGTGTGGACGCTGTCGGGCAAGCAGAGCATGCGAGAGAGGTGGGGGCAGGTTGATGATGTTGTTGCTACGGTGTGCAGGATATATGTTTGGAAGAGGGGATTGGGATAGATATATGAGGTGGACACAAAATGAAAGGAGATTAAAATAGAGCTCAAATGATTATTAGTTTTCAAAATAAATTTTGAAAATAATTTTGAGTACAAGTGATTTTGAATTTTAATTTTCAGGATGTTACACATGCACAGAGACCCACTTGTCCATGGAGAAGGCTTGTGGCATACCTAACTAGGATATTGGTCCTTATGAGGGGCTCCAACAAGGACCAGGGGTAGCATGAACGTCTTGATATCTCAGGAAAAATACCATCACCGAGAGTTTGCATTCTCTAACTCATTTAAGCTTCCACACTTGCATGCTTTCCTAGGTTGTGTCCTTACCTTTCCTAGTCTAGCCTACTAGATTAGTTGGTAGGATTGGAACCTAAGGTGCAAAATTATTTTCCTCTTCCTCTTGCTCCTCTTCACCTCAAGCCACTTATGTGCTAATCTCTCCTCCTTCCACAACTTCTCAATGAGGTTGCCCCCTTAGCCACTCATCGGTGTCATCCTCACCATTCTGTTTGCCTTGTGCAGCCAACAATCCTAGCCCATGACGCTTGATGGAGGCATTGGCCTGATCTTCTGATAAGTAGGATAAATTTGATTGATGGATAACTCGGCATTGATGATATGAGCTTCTAATCAAGTATGATTTGAATCCTTGCAACCACTGCACCACTACTCTATTGGTTATCAACCATGAGTAACGTGATTGATTTTGCTAAGAAGGCTTTTCCTCCACATGAATCGAAGAACACAAACAAGAACATAAAGAACACAATCTAAAGTTACAAATATATATGAGGTATATAAGTCTCAAAGGTTCAAGTTCTTGAATTGAACAAACTAATTGACATGGTTGAGCAAAACAAGAACAGGGGCCCTAATTCATAGCAATTGAATTTGGTGTTACAACTACTATGAAGATTGTCTGTTTCGCAGGAAAACTAGAACTAAAACAAAACCCAAACCCTAAGGGAAATGGTGCACATGAATTATAAGGTCTTAGGGGCACACATAACCATTGGATGTGTCCCTAATGGGCTCTAACATGATACACAGGCCACCGGCCCTAAATACGATGGCACAACACCACCCTGATAGATTATAGATTCCCACTTGTTTCGATGATTATTGTTGACTTAGAACAAGTTTTGACTTGATTCTGATTGCATTGGAAATATTATCTCCTTAGGCAAGTCCCCATGTCGTTCTCCCATCAACCGCTCGGGCTTGGCTGTTTCCTACAACTTGCTGCCCAAAGTTTGTCACCCCTTCTCTTAGTCTAGCCGCTCCTCTATTCATCGTTGGTGGCTCCTACTCCCAGATGGTGTCTCCCCTATGGTCATGCGGGTCAAGAAGCACCCTTGCATGGTAATCTTCTAGAGTAAAAGGTGAACCCCATGTCCCTAATGCCAAACCCCAAGTCTCTCTAACCAATTTTATGAATCGGGAAGTGATTGATTGTATGTTAGTGGAATTTGGGTTCGATTATACTCTATTGTGATGAATCTATGAGTTTATCTTTAATTGTGCTCATGGTTTGGGGAACCCAACAAGTTTCGAGGACCATCAGGCTTAGGGGCAGGTGTGCATTTTCACTTAAAAGGGAGTTCAAGGTGCAGGTGCGTGGATGCTCCACCCGACCCCAATCTCCATCCCATTGCCATCCTCCTTGCTAGATCTGTGATGGTGAGTGAAAGCCTTAGTTTCATTTTGGTAATTGAGTGACAACTAGTAGACTAATGCTTTTACTTGAGTGATAAGCTAGGTTAGTCCACACCAAGGTGTTGAGCAAGGTGGCAACCAAGGTGAAGTTGGTGATGACCAAAAGTTGGAGATGCTCAACCATGGAGATGATGGATTGGAGAGCGAAAGCCTGAAGGTATGTTTGTAGGCTTTTTGCTTTCATCAGTCAAGGTGAAATAGGGTGCACGACCGGATGTAGAATAGATAGTCATACTATTAAGAGGGGAACTCTAAAGCGATTATGATTATCTAAGTGCCACTAGGTGATGACTTCCTTTGCATTTGCATTATACATAGTGATGTGATGAGGAAGCAAGTGAAAACCTTTGAAAAATGATTTTAAAAATGCTAACTCAGTGCTAAAGGTGTGTGATTCCTACGGGAATCCATTTGGAATTACCAAGTTTGAAAAAGTTTTGAACACACTACTGTTGGTGGAGTATTTTTGAACTCACTAGTCGCCAGATCTCTCTGATGGTGTTGACGGTTCTTAAGTATCAATTTTAATTATCCAATAAATAAGGAAAAGGACCTATATGCAAGCAACACCTAGAATTAGGGTTTGATCTGACAGAATTCCATGAGTTTTGTTGTTTATCTGTTTCTGCAGGGGGTTATCAGGAAATACAAAGGAAAGGCCCACACGTCGGAATTACATAGAGATATTAACGTGTTCACCGATTTTCTATCATCTAGAAGACTCTAGAAGCCACGGGATCGAACGGGAGGCCGAACAGGCCCAGGACCAGGGCGCCCGCCCTGGACCCTAGGGCGCCCACCCTGCAACCAATCAGGATGAGTCTTGCGGATTATGCCCCACCGACCTAAAGGATCAAGGAAAACCATGCGATTAATGTCGGTTTGATCCGACGGCCCAGGTTCACTTGAAGGGACTATATAAGCAGGACCCCTGGCCCCTGGAGAGGAGAATCCAAGTCCATTATTTTCATATTTTCCAGAGAGGATTCAGAGAGAGAGGTTCCCTTAGGGTTCCCACCTCATTAGGGCTTAGCATCCAATGTCAGATTAGACTTAGTTCTTCTAGATTGAGAGAGATAGAGTGGAGGTATAGATCGAAGGAAGCCCGGCCTGTCGGTGACTACTTCGAGGTTGTACCTGCAGGATCAAGTTCTCCTAACCCGAGGCTTGCTCCTAAGATTCTTTAGTATTTCGACTTCTAAATTCTAGTAAGTTCTTTGTTTTATTGTTCTTTGGTTTATGAGTTTACTTTAATCTCTTCGCGTAGAGTTTAGAGTAATCATCTCTAGCGTAAACGAGGTGTTTGGGCTAGGATACTCATAGATATCCCCTGTCTAGCCGGACTGTGGTAGTAGCGAGGAACGTGACATTTCCGTAGCTACCTTTGTATTCCATATCCTGTTAGCAGGATCGATAGGGTTTATAGGTGCGGGTCGAACATCCTTTGAGGTGTCTAGATTCCGTGAGCCTCCCCAATAGAGCAGTAGATCATCCTTACCAAGGTTAGAACGAGAGTGCAGTTGCAGTCTTCTCTATACATCGCTCATATCAAATCACAGTGGTTGTAGCCTAAAGGTTAGTAGTAATAGATTTGGTTAGTCAGATGCACGCTTTCTCCTAGTGTTAAAAAAATAAATACGATACTCTGGATAACATCCCGGGTGAAGTGCTCACCGATATCCGTGCGCTTGCGGATCATTTCCTAATTGCGTTACCAAATATCAACAAGCATTTCTGGCGCCGTTGCCGGGGAGAAAGACGGTTTGCTGAGATAACCTTGAATCTTACTACTAGCTTGTACCTATACTTTTATCTTTCTTTATCTTTTTATTCCTTATCTTTTTATATTCTTTATTCTTACCTTATGGAGAACCAAGATTCTAAATCAATCTATCAATTTGCAACACCTTCGGAAACTGACCTTTTACCATGGGAGTCATCACAGCCTATCCAAACATCCCAGTATAGGTTAAGTTCAAGGTTAATTGCCATGATTGAGAACCTATCCTTTTCGGGAAAGGAAGACGAAAATCCTTACCTTCATATTAGAGATTTTGAGCAAACATGCGATTGTCTTCACATTGAAGGCATTTCTGATAAGACTTTACGTTGGAAGCTTTTTCCTTTTTCCTTAAGAGGAGAAGCTAGACAATGGTATAGTCAGAAGGTAAGTCAACAACGAGGTGAATGGGGAGTCTTACGAGCCAACTTCTGTTTAGATTTTTATTCCCTCGATCGTATCGCCGACCTTAGACTCGAAGTTCTATCTTTTAAACAAAAAGAAAATGAAACTTTGGGAAAATCCTGGAAACGTTTTTCTGATCTTTTAGAATCTGGTCTAAAACTCAATATTGAAGACCCTATTCTCCTTTTTCATTTCTTTCGAGGTCTTCAGAATGATCATAAACAAATGCTACATACAATGTCTAGAGGTTCTTTCTTTCGTATCCCTACTGATGAAGCTAGAGCGATCCTAGACAGAATCCTAGAAGCTGAGATGGATAATACCCTCCATGATGAAACCTACGAAGCCGAAGTAGACACTCTGCCGAATTCTTCACCTACTTCAGCTATCCCAAGTTTTGAGCCACAAAAGGAAGAAATTCCACCACCTGATTTCATGCTGGATATAGAATCCGATCTTTTTGCCGATTTTGGAAACATTTCAAACTACCATTCTATAGACAAACCCCAAAGCGGCCATTATAGCATTTGTTTACCAAGTGAATATCAATTGAGAGAGCTTATCTCAGTCATGAGTAGCGAATGGTTGGAGGAGTCAGAGCTTTTCTCTGAAGTGATCCGTTTGGATACACCTCCTATCACTATACGCTGTGCTTATGATTCTGATCAACTTGATGCTCTCTATAATCCTGTTGTGGGGATCAATATCATGTCTGAAGCTTTTGCACTTAAATTATTTGGAAAATTAATTTTAACCCCCACAACAAAGTTCATGAAGGAATCTTCGGGACGATTGGTCCCCAGTCTTGGAATTGTGAATGTCCTACCCTTTATGGTAGAAGACTCCATGATTCATTTGAACTTTTATATATTTGATACATGGGACTTTGACCTGTTGATAGGACAACCATTTAGAAGACTCCTTTATGAAGGTCAAACTGGAAAGCTACACATTTCTTTTGGAAAGGATTTTAAATTCCCTATGACAATTTCTCACTCCTTGAATAATAAGATCGAGTCATCTCTTTTGCCTGATCCTATGGAAGAGGTAAAAGCTGCGTCTCTAGAGCTTTTAAATGAATCAGACTTAGAAGAAGAAGCCCCTTTCTTCATAGAAGAGGAAGCTGAACCATCTGAACCTGAACCTTTAGATGAGTTTGCAGAAACACCCAGACCTCCTATAGAGCTTAAAACTTTACCACCCGGTCTTATCTATGCTTTCCTAAACAATAATCCAGAGTTTCCTGTGATCATTAGTAATAAACTCACTCAGGAACAAACTCTGTGATTAATGACCGTTTTAGAAAAACATCACTCAGTCTTTGGCTACTCACTCCAAGATCTTATAGGAATCAGTCCTATGATTTGCACCCATCGCATTCTGACAGATCCTTCTGTTTCACCTTCTCGGGAACCCCAACGTAGACTCAACAACGCGATGAGAGAAGCAGTTAAAAAGGAAGTTATAAAGTTGCTGCATGCAGGGATTATATATCCTGTGCCGCATAGTGAGTGGGTGAGCCCTGTTCAAGTTGTGCCTAAAAAGGGAGGCATGACTGTTGTTACAAATGAGAAGAACGAGCTAATTCCGCAACGCACCGTCACAGGGTGGCGGATGTGCATTGACTATAGAAAACTGAATAAAGCCACGAAAAAGGATCACTTTCCTTTACCTTTTATAGATGAGATGTTAGAGCGGTTAGCGAACCATTCGTTCTTCTGTTTCTTAGATGGATATTCAGGGTACCACCAGATCCCGATCCATCCTGATGATCAAAGCAACACCACTTTTACCTGTCCATACGGAACTTATGCTTATCGTAGAATGTCTTTTGGGCTATGTAATGCACCAGCTTCTTTTCAAAGATGCATGATGTCTATATTTCTGATATGATTGAAGAGATTATGGAAGTTTTCATGGATGATTTTTCTGTTTATGGAAAAACTTTTGATAATTGTCTTGAAAACTTAGACAAGGTTTTGCAAAGATGCAAAGAAAAGCACTTAGTCCTTAACTGGGAAAAATGTCATTTTATGGTTAGGGAAGGAATAGTGCTAGGACACCTAGTGTATAAAAGAGGTATTGAGGTAGATAAAGCTAAAATTGAAGTAATAGAACAACTACCTCCACCTGTGAATATAAAAAGAATTCGAAGCTTTCTTGGCCATGCTGGTTTTTATCGCAGATTCATAAAAGATTTTTCATTTATTGCTAGACCACTCACTCTTTTGCTAGCCAAGGATGCTCCTTTCGAATTTGATGATGCATGTTTAAAAGCTTTTGAATTATTAAAGAATGTACTCATCTCTGCACCAATCATTCAACCCCCTGATTGGTCGTTGCCTTTTGAAATTATGTGTGATGCTAGTGATTATGCTGTGGGGGTAGTTTTGGGGCAAACAAAAGACAAGAAGCATCATGCAATTGCTTACGCCAGTAAAACTTTGACAGGAGCTCAACTTAATTATGCAACCACTGAAAAAGAGCTTCTGGCTGTTGTCTTTGCCATTGATAAATTTAGATCTTACTTAGTAGGAGCTAAAATAATTATTTACACTGATCATGCTGTACTAAAATATTTGCTCACTAAAAAAGATGCTAAACCTCGCCTAATTAGATGGATCTTGTTACTCCAAGAATTTGACTTAGAAATAAAAGATAAAAAGGGAGTAGAAAATTTTGTTGCTGATCACTTGTCTAGAATGCACTTTAAGGATCCACAGGAAACACCCATTAATGATTCACTCCGGGACGACATGCTCTATAGAATCAACAGGTCTGACCCCTGGTATGCAGATATTGTTAATTTTATGGTTTCAGGGTATGTACCACCAGGAGCGAACAAGAAGAAGCTTATTCAAGAAAGTCGTTCACACATATGGGATGAGCCATACCTCTTCCGAGTATGCGCTGATGGCTTACTCAGAAGGTGTGTGACCACTGAGGAAGGGTGGAAGATCATCGACAGATGCCATTCATCACCATACGGAGGTCATTATGGAGCATTCCGTACACATTCAAAGATCTGGCAATGTGGATTCTATTGGCCTACAATGTATGAAGACACAAGGCAATATATCAGAAGATGTGGGCCATGTCAAAGGCACGGAAACATAAATACAAGAGATGCTATGCCACTCACCAACAACCTTCAGATTGAGCTCTTTGATGTTTGGGGAATAGACTACATGGGTCCATTTCCTCCATCAAAGAAGTGTGAATTCATCTTGGTGGCAGTTGACTACGTCTCCAAGTGGGTAGAAGCACTACCTTGTGTTGGGCATTCTTAACGTCACTACCAAAAGTAGACTTAGTTTTCTAATTCTGATAACGGCGCCAAAAATGCCAAACCTATCCCTCATGCCACTTAAGCCAAGTTGTCATCCCCAGCATGACATGAGAGACGCGGTATTGAAATATGCATTTGCTCATCAAGATAAATAATAAAAGGGATCTGCAAGCGCACAGATTAATACCGAAGTAGCATTTTAACCGGGAAGTATTCCAGGTATTGTTATTTATATTTTTACCACTGGGAAGGGATTTCTAAGTATCATGGTTGATAATGGAATGAGAATATGGAACTGAGTACACATCATTGCATGTATAACCGAGAGTATTTATCAATCTCTTTATACAGGTATAAATGTCACATTAAGTAAAGGTAAAGTGATAATGGTGACAAAGATAATTAATCTGATCAGCTAGCCACATATAATAATGATAAGCACCTCAACAGATATTCTAGCAAGTCATTAGCATGGAATTAGGATGAACTACAAAGATATTCCCTAAGTTATTATTAACTATAAAGTCTAGCATATCATAGTTAGTGCAATTATACTTGGCAATCATGGTGAGAAAAGACTATATCCATGCATAGTGAATATTAGCAACGAAGATGAAGAACATAGCAATCACTCCCCTGTAATAGTGTTGCTCTGCCTACCCTATACACGAGAGGGGGACTATATAAGAATCAACGAAGCTGTCACTATCGCGAACTACCCCACAATCCGGCATATAGGGTGCAATCGCAGATAAATACGGTATAGACACCACGTCTACACAATAATTATCATTCACCCACTGTACACATGGATAAACGCTATACGATCCTAGGCATGTATATAATTCCAATCTAACTAAGCCAAGCATATAACTATGATAAACTAAGAACAATATAATTGCAAATATAATCAAGTAGAGCAAAGTCATAATCAATATATTGAAATAGAACAAAGTCATATTCATAATATTGAAGAACAATGATGAACAATTAAAGAACAAGAGAGGAATTACCAAGAATCCTCTTGACAGATCCGGGAACCAATCGAAGATTGACTCCTTCTAGTTCTAATCCTATGTAGCTATGCTAACTAGAGATCTAGTTGATGTGGTGGCTCTAGGGCTTAATCAGAGGCTCTCCTCCTGAATTAGGGTTTGAAGTATGAGACGAGGGCCTCTCCTCCAGGGGCAGGGGCCTTGCTTATATAGCCCTTTCAGATGAATCTGGGCCGTCGGATCAAACCGACATTGAACGGACGGTTTTCCTTGATCCTCTAGGTCGGTGGAGCATAATCCTCGAGGCGGAGCCTGATTGGCTCCGGGGCCAGGGCGGGCGCCCTAAGGACCAGGGCGGGCGCCCTGTGTCCGGCTCCGTTACGCCTCCCGTTCATTCTCGTGGCTTCTGGACTCTTCTAGATGTAAGATAATTACGTGTTCAGTTAATATCCCGTCATTAATCCGACATGTGGGCCTTTCTTCCGTATTTCCTGATAACCCCCTGTAGAAATAGATAAACAGCAAAACTCGTGGAATTCTGTCAGATAAAACCCTAAGTCTAGGTGTTGGTTTCATTTGGATCCTTTTCTCTATTTATTTGATAGTTATAATTGATACTTAAGGACCGTCAACAAACTCCCCCAAGCTTACCTCTTGCTCGTCCCTAAGCAAGGATAGACTCAGCGATGGATGAGAAGTTGCTGAAATGCCTTTGAATTTTAACGGTACACATGCTTTCAAATAGAGTCTCATCTCTGAGTTAAAGTAAACTGTCAAGACTTAAAACTTACTCATTATACCTTTCACCATGGGGCTTGCAACCGTCACCTTTGTCTTGAGCGGTTAAAAGATAGAACAGTCTAGTCAAGCACCATGTCTCTTATTCTTGATCAGCTATAGCTCTTGGAGTTTTTTTGCAGATTTTCAAATAAAACTCAGAGATTCCTTGTATGACTCTCTCAGGTCTCTCTTTTGTGGTATTTCTGGATCCTCACCAAGGCAGTAATGATGTCTGCCTTCTCTCAAAGCAAAGTATGTAGTATTTGTGGTATAAGGCAGAGTGACATTGCCTTCTCTCTCATCCTATTCTAATAAGGCTTTTGATATCTGGAGCTCATCGGTGGGAGATAAAGTATACATACTTACAAGACATTTATTGCATAGTCAAACCATGGATCCAGAGAAACAAGCCAATAAGTCAAATCAAGATGTGCATGTGTGGCGAATAAATGGTGTATGGTGGTAGTGATGATAACAATGATGAAAGTCTAATTCTACTTTTGCTCTTTTTGAGGGGATAGTACCTTTCTTGCTTTTAAAGCTCTTGAGGAGAATGAGGTGCTCTATATTTTTTTCCTCTCAGGTGGGTATCTTGTACCCCTAATTCTACTGTCAGACACTTGTCCATTTTTACCTCCCTTCTCATACTTTTTCTTTTTTTTCATCGAGGTTCCGAGCACTTGCTCCTTTTTATTTCCTCGTATCTTTTTTCTTTTCGAGGTTTCGGGCACTTGCCCCTTTTTATTTCCTCGTATAGAGCACTCATCTCCTTAGAACAATATAGCAAGTGGTAGTAACCAAAATAGCTTGAGCATTTATTTCACAGGGGATAACAAGAATGGGAAAATATTTTTGGCTATTCTCTCCCGGATTAGGAGTAGAATAATTTTATGTGGATCTGGAGATGAGAATGAGTGGATATATGTGGATGCATACTTCCGGAGTAGAAGCAGCATGTATGAGTGATCGTGCAAGTGAATCTTGATTTTAACCGCATGACAAGCTCCTAAGGGTCTAGACAGCTTGACTACACTCAATGCTCATAAGCAGTAAAAAGTAAAGGTATGGCTTAAAGTCTAGCAAGCATGTATGTATGGCTGTGGTAGGAACTTAAACTCTCATCATACAGGAACTCATCATGTAGCATTTTAAGATTTTCAAAGATAAAATTCTCCAGAATTCTAGCATCTCTAGGAATAGATAAACAGCAGCTCAACCTTCCCATATCATATCCGTTAACAACTTAGACTTTAGATCAAGTTCTTTTCCCACAAGTTCAGGTTTAGAGCAAGCTTTAAATGATAACAGTTATGTAAACTTAGAGAGAGGACTTCAAATTTGAAAATTAGGCAAAGCAACTATTCATCATATCCATGCTAGAGTTTTATTATTTAGATTCAGTTTAGCATAGCCACTTTATTTATTAAAACACACTAAGCAAACGATATAGGTATATATATATATAAGCACAAAATCTTTATTTGGTTTTTTCATAGTTATGTATATTTTTATTTTTATAAGGTAGAAGCATATATAAATATAAAGATAAAGATAGAAATACTTAGCAAGATAATGGAGGTGCTCTCCCCCAAGCTGGATCTTGACATAATCTCTTCTGATGTAGCTAGCAGATGGCGGAGATGTATTTGAAAGTCGGCAGCATCCTGACAGCGATTAGAATGTCCTCTGTCTGCTAGTCTCCTTGAATTCTGTGAAGCTCAAATAGACAACAAAGCTTTGTGGAACTGATTAAGTGTTAGCATAAATATCTAGCCTTTATCATGCTGAGCCTCCTTGATTTTTTTATGTTGTTTTTTTTATAAAGCAGAAGAAAATATTTATGTATTTATTATATATATATTTTTTTTATGCCACCACAGTGAATGTACTTATGGGTTTTATGCCACTCGCATATTCACATGGGGCTTTAGGGTTTTTAACATTTTTATTTTCTTTTTAAGATAGTATGAATATGATTAACTAAGCAAACTATTTAAGATAAAGTAAATAATTAAAAAGGAAAGGATAACTACCAAGTTACCTCTTGGCAAGGCGTTCGGTGTTTTTAAGTCCTCCGAACGGGACTCTTATTCGTTCAGTCGTCCTGGGACTTGGTGGATGGCGTAGTCAGTGGTTCCGGCGGCGCCTCCTCTTCATGTACAACTGTCTTTTCTTTCCATACCTGTCTCGGTGCTTTGGTCTCCTCAGGACAGTGTTGGTTGAGTGGTATGTCTTCAGATCTTACCACTTCTCCTTCATAATCTGCCCATCCGTCCTTGATGACCTGTTGCTTCTGATTGTGGTTATGCCGCCTTCTTCTTGTCCTGACCTGCTTGGATTCTTCAAATACATAGTTAGGGTCAGTAAAGTAAAGACGTACCTTCTCAGAGGGGAAGTGCATGTGGACTTCTCCAGTTCTAATGTAAATGATTGCTTTGACAGTACTAAGGAATGGTCTTCCAAGTATGATGGGTGGATCGTATTCATCTTCTTCCATGTCAATAACCTGAAAGTCTGTATGGACAAAGTGATCGTCTATCTTGACAGGGACGTCAGTTACTGTACCTTCGACCTGTCGGAATGTCTGATCTGCCATCTGGAGCTGAATATATGTTGGGTTTAAGGGTATGGTTCCGAACAGAAGTTCATAGGTGACCTTGGCCATTATGTTGACGCCCGACCCAGTGTCGCAAAGTGTCTTGTAGAAGTGGGACCCATTAATGGAGCAATAAATGCTTGGCATACCTGGGTCGTCCTTCTTAGGCAAGAACGGTGACTTGAGTTGGCGATCTTGACCTTTGTGCACGACAGTGACCATCTTAGCTGTCTCGGCCCATACTTGCTTCTTGCTCTTGTTCCTCCTGTTGGTCCTCTTCCTTGGTTCATATTGGGGTTGCTCTGGGATTTGTGCGGTCTTGTTCTTGAAGGAAAACGTTTCCTTCCTCCCCTTGATGTAGAAACTGATCTTGGCAGCACTAGCATAGATGACAGCTCCCGCGGTGTTCAGGAATGGTCTCCCTAGGATGACGGGAGCCCTCTCATCAGAACCGGTCTCTATCACTACGAAGTCTGCTGGAGCGTACGAGGAACCCACTCGGACACAGATGTTCTTCAATATTCCTCTCAGGAAACTCAGTGTCCTATCTGCAAGCTGCAAACACATGGTTGTTTCTAATAATGGTTGTGAAAAGAGTTTTTCATAGAGTACCCTGGGCATGATGTTGACGCTGGAGCCAAAGTCACAGAGTGCTTCTGGGAAATCTCACATGCCGATGGAGATCGGGATGACGGGGCGTCCTGGATCGCCTCTCTTGACCGGCAGACGGTCAGTACTTACTTCCACGATAGGGTTACTCCAGTAATCTCCTGCATCAAACATGTCTACAAGATTTGCAGATTCTAGTCCTTCCAGTTGTGATGGTATACCGGGGTTAGTAGCAGGAACAGCAGCAGCTATTTGATTCAACTGAGATTCAATCATTTTATTAAAGCTAATCTGGTTCTTGATGGCAGTAGAGAAATTATCCATTCTATTATTTATATTTTCTAGTATTTTATCATGAGATGCCAATTTCTTAGACAGGTTATCCATTAGCTTTCCTTGGTTGGATACTAACTCTCTCAAAGGTGGATAATTATTATTATTATTGAAAGAATTGTTACCTTGGTAATTACCTGAGTAGTTAGGCCTCTGTTGATTCCAACCTTGATTCTGCTGAGGACGGTTGTAGTAGTTGTTGTTGTTATTGTTGATGTAGTTCACGTCCTCCAGCAACTCAGGACAGTGATTGCCCGAGTGTCCAGTACCTCCACACTCCTCACAAGTCATGTGGGAGTCGTAAACGTGCATGACTTCTTTCTTTTCTCCATCTCGATCATCGAGCTTCTTCATGAGTAGGTCTAGCTTGGCAGACAGCATGTCTACCTCCTTGAGCTGGTGCATACCTCCACCTCTCTTGCGTGTCTGAGTTCTTTCTTCATTCCAACCTTGGTTGGATGCCATCTTCTCCACAAGAGCTGTGGCTTGAGGTATGGTGAGTGATAGGAATGCTCCTCCAGCTGCAGCATCCATGGTTTCACGGGCACTGTTAATGAGCCCATGATAAAATGTCTGCATCAACAGCCAGCTTTCCATTCCATGATGGGGACATTCTAGGATGTAGTCTTGGAAGCGCTCCCATGCTTTTGGAACGGATTCATCATGTTGTTGCTAAAAACTTGTAATCTTCCCACGGAGAGCATTGGTCTTGCCCATGGGAAAGAATTTAGCCAGAAAATTCGTGGAGCAGAGTGCCCACGTAGCGTTCTTCTCCTTTGTAGCGTAGAACCACTGCTTCGCTCTCCCCAACAGTGAGAATGGGAAAAGGCGAAGTAGTATGGCGTCTCTGGGGACTTCAGCCATGGTGAAAGTGCTGCAGATCTCCAGGAAGTGTTGAAGATGAGCACTAGCGTCTTCATGTGGCTTCCCACAGAACTGGTTAGCTTGCACCATGTTGATGAGCCCAGGCTTGAGCTCGAAGTTGCGGTCGATCTCCCCAGCAGGTCCAGTACGGATGTTGTCCGTAGTGGGAGCTGAGAACTCGCGGATCGACTTGTTCGCCATGGCTTCGAATTCAGTCGACAAATTCCGGATGAAACTTCGGCGGTCTTCGGATTTGGATGAAGCTTTGTGCTGAAGTGTTGACATTGTCTTCTTGAGCTTGGCTCTTGTTCTTCTGAATAAGGCTTCGGGATCGTCAACAAAGTTGTCTGGAAGATGTCTTCTATTCATGCATCACCCTGCAATAAATAATCAAAATGGAAAATACAGGGGTAAAACTGTATAAGAGAATTGATAAGCTCGATCAGATTAGTGATGCAAATGATGACTCAAAGTTTCATATTCATTCCTACTTAGTAATCAACCTTCCCCGGCAACGGCGCCAAAAATGCTTGTTGGGCATTCTTAACGTCACTACCAAAAGTAGACTTAGTTTTCTAATTCTGATAACGGCGCCAAAAATGCCAAACCTATCCCTCATGCCACTTAAGCCAAGTTGTCATCCCCAGCATGACATGAGAGACGCGGTATTGAAATATGCATTTGCTCAGCAAGATAAATAATAAAAGGGATCTGCAAGCGCACAGATTAATACCGAAGTAGCATTTTAACCGGGAAGTATTCCAGGTATCGTTATTTATATTTTTACCACTGGGAAGGGATTTCTAAGTATCATGGTTGATAATGGAATGAGAATATGGAACTGAGTACACATCATTGCATGTATAACCGAGAGTATTTATCAATCTCTTTATACAGGTATAAATGTCACATTAAGTAAAGGTAAAGTGATAATGGTGACAAAGATAATTAATCTGATCAGCTAGCCACATATAATAATGATAAGCACCTCAACAGATATTCTAGCAAGTCATTAGCATGGAATTAGGATGAACTACAAAGATATTCCCTAAGTTATTATTAACTATAAAGTCTAGCATATCATAGTTAGTGCAATTATACTTGGCAATCATGGTGAGAAAAGACTATATCCATGCATAGTGAATATTAGCAACGAAGATGAAGAACATAGCAATCACTCCCCTGTAATAGTGTTGCTCTGCCTGCCCTATACACGAGAGGGGGACTATATAAGAATCAACGAAGCTGTCACTATCGTGAACTACCCCACAATCCGGCATATAGGGTGCAATCGCAGATAAATATGGTATAGACACCACGTCTACACAATATATTATCATTCACCCACTGTACACATGGATAAACGCTATACGATCCTAGGCATGTATATAATTCCAATCTAACTAAGCCAAGCGTATAACTATGATAAACTAAGAACAATATAATTGCAAATATAATCAAGTAGAGCAAAGTCATAATCAATATATTGAAATAGAACAAAGTCATATTCATAATATTGAAGAACAATGATGAACAATTAAAGAACAATAGAGGAATTACCAAGAATCCTCTTGACAGATCTGGGAACCAATCGAAGATTGACTCCTTCTAGTTCTAATCCTATGTAGCTATGATAACTAGAGATCTAGTTGATGTGGTGGCTCTAGGGCTTGATCAGAGGCTCTCCTCCTGAATTAGGGTTTGAAGTATGAGACGAGGGCCTCTCCTCCAGGGGCAGGGGCCTTGCTTATATAGCCCTTTCGGATGAATCTGGGCCGTCGGATCAAACCGACATTGAACGGACGGTTTTCCTTGATCCTCTAGGTCGGTGGAGCATAATCCTCGAGGCGGAGCCTGATTGGCTCCGGGGCCAGGGCGGGCGCCCTAAGGACCAGGGCGGGCGCCCTGTGTCCGGCTCCGTTACGCCTCCCGTTCGTTCTCGTGGCTTCTGGACTCTTCTAGATGTAAGATAATTACGTGTTCGGTTAATATCCCGTCATTAATCCGACATGTGGGCCTTTCTTCCGTATTTCCTGATAACCCCCTACAGAAATAGATAAACAACAAAACTTGTGGAATTCTGTCAGATAAAACTCTAAGTCTAGGTGTTGGTTTCATTTGGATCCTTTTCTCTATTTATTTGATAGTTATAATTGATACTTAAGGACCGTCAACACCTTGCAAGCGTGTCGACAATATTAATTCAAAGAGGATGTTTGAAGAGATTATATTTCCAAGATTTGGAGTCCCTAGGGTGGTGATAAGTGATGGGGGATCACACTTCATTGACAAACGCTTTGAGCATTATCTAGCAAAACATGGAATCCGTCACAACGTTGCTACCCCATATCATCCTCAGACAAGTGGCCAAGCAGAGACTTCCAACTAGCAAATCAAGAACATTCTTCAGAAAACAGTAAATGGTATGGGAATAGCATGGAAGGAAAAGTTACCCGATGCACTCTAGGCATACCGGACAGCATACAAGACCCCAATTGGAATGACCCCATACCAATTAGTGTACGGGAAGACTTGCCACTTGCCTGTTGAACTAGAGTTCAAAGCACACTGGGCCATAAGAAGATGGAATATGGACCTAGATGTTGCTGGAGATCATAGAAGAATGCAACTATCAGAATTGGAAGAATGGCGAGAGAAAGCATATCACAATTCGAAGATCTACAAAGAAAGAGTCAAAAGATGGCATGACAAGAGGATCAAGAAGAAGGAGTTCTCACCCGGAGATAAGGTATTACTTTTTAATTCCAGGGTGAAGCTTTTCGGGCATGGAAAACTCCGGAGTAAATGGGAAGGACCATACAAGGTAGTCAATTCATCATCCCACGGAGCTATTACACTTCAAAACGACGAAGGTACGTTATTCAAGGTAAATGGTCAACGTCTTAAATTATTTTTAGAACCCAATAAAGAATTAGAAGAAATAGACGTGATCCATTTTTACCTTCCGATGGAGAATTACTCTGACGTTTTTGGGCCACGTATATATTTTTTGGGATAAAAATACTTCTAGAAACACGCTCGAGCAAGCGGGCCCGCAGAGGAGGCAGGCCCAGGGCGGGCGCCCTGAGGATGAGGGCGGGCACCCTGCCCTAGTGTCCCCTCGGCCCTGGCCTCTTCCGACGTGCTTTCCTCATCTATGGTTATCCAGAAAATTCCGCGAATGGGTTGTTACGCACGCCCGGCAGCGGGATGGATCTATGGAAACCCTAGAGGCACTTTTTGACCCCTATATAAACAGACCCCTGACGTCAGCTTTCAACACCAATTCATTCAATCCTTCTCTCCTCCTCAATTAGAGCTTGTCTAGTTCCTTGCTTCTCCAATGGCCGACAAGACCCACCGCAACTGGGAGATTGTCCCTTACGACCTCAACCGCAAGCCCAAGGATGACCCCGACGCCTATGTCTCGGCTAACACAGAGCGACAGCTAGCAGCCCCACCATCAAACCAGCGCAGCTCAATCTCATCCTACTACGCCCAACCAGTTCTTACTGCACCACCACAGCCCCTTCTTCTCAAGGGACCGTCGTTCAAGCAAGAAGCCATCATCAAGGTACCAGCCGGCACGAAAATCCTGCCACCTAAACCCAATGAGCGGGTTGTAGGCGTTAAGACCAACCGGAGCGGCGAGATCAGCAGCGTCCACTACACTACGGAGAAGGAGAGGCCCCTCTTCGAAGGAGTTAGGACAGCAAGAGTTCGCTTCATCCCACCAAAGGAAGCTCCTAAGCACGCTCTCAATTCGTTTGAGACACCACTGAAGCGCCGCAGGACCATAGCAGATGTGGATGAGGACATCAGGACAGCAAATAGACATATTATGGAACTTCAGTCCACAGTTAGCTCCCTTAGTAGGCAGGTCTCCAACCTGAACACTACTGTGCTAGCGCTTAAACGTGACCTTTCTGATGCCCTTGCTAGGATCAGGGATTTAGAGCAACACTGAGCTATCTAGATTAGACCTTGAGGCAGTGTGTCTTAGTCTTCATCATTAGATTCAATTAGATTCAATTCAGTTTAGATTAGTTCGCTTCATTAGTCAGTGTAATAAATGCCTCAAGACAAATAAAGATTATTATTATTATGCCTCGTGTATCTCCACTTTATTTTTATGCAAGAAAGCAGGAAACAAGTATGGGGGAATCCCCCCGACATGGTAAATGCACTTCGATTGCACCACTCCACGATTCAGGTATATACTCTGCACGCTTTATTTACATATATACAAATACATATTGGGCTGTGTAGAATATTGTTCCTAACATGATAATTTAAAAAGACAAAAATATTTTTAATCATGATCAATCTCACTCTGTGATATTTCTGAAAACCTGCATTTATAGAAAATCATTTTAAAAACCATGTGTTACTCAAGTCATTGTGGAATGTGAGATGGTAGAATATGAGTATCTTATTCTTGAAATCTTTGTCGCTTGGAGATTTTCTTTTCAAAAACTTCAAAAATATAGCTACCATCCTCAATATTTTATATGTCTGATAAACCTAAAAATATTAATTTGCTTTGTATTGAGTTTGTGCAAAACGAGTTAGACCCTTGTTGAGAGATTTATCATGCTCCCAAGATCAAGACATTTTTATTCAGAAAGATTCACTCTTCCGAAGTATTATTGCATTAGAGGCATGGGCTATGCAAAAATATATTTTGAGGAAATAAAAAAGAGCAAGTGCTCGACAACCTCGCAGAAAAATGGACAAGTGTCCGGAAGTAGAATTAGGGGTACCTCAGTATCCACCTGAAAAAAAAATGAGATGATAAAAATATATATGGTAAAAAGAAAATGATAGCCCATGGTCCCTCTAATAAGCAATATGCCAGTAAGAGTTGACAAGTTTTAATTTTCAAAGTCTTTGATCTAAGAGTATGGCATTCCTCTCCTCGGATCCCGTTTTGACCCAGGCAATATATGCAAAGTAAGTATGCTTGAGAATTTCTACAAATTAAAACAGCCTCAGTGAGATATACAAAAGATAAATGAGTGATCTGAGAGCCCCTATGAGGATAAAGGTATGCTAAGTTTTCTATTCAAAAATATATAAAAAACTCCAAGTGACAGGGTTGAGAAGAAGAAAGGATCTCTACTTCAACCATATATTTCCCTGACTACAGTGCACAGTGGACATTCACAACACCCTGCAGGTATAAAAAGAATGCTTTACAATGTTTTAACCCCAGTTATTTTTCTGAACCATCCTTTTCTCGAGGACGAGTAAAAGCCTAAGTATGGGGGTGTTTGTTGACGGTTCTTAAGTATCAATTTTAATTATCCAATAAATAAGGAAAAGGACCTATATGCAAGCAACACCTAAAATTAGGGTTTGATCTGACAGAATTCCATGAATTTTGTTGTTTATCTGTTTCTGTAGGGGGTTATCAGGAAATACAAAGGAAAGGCCCACACGTCGGAATTACATAGAGATATTAACGTGTTCACCGATTTTCTATCATCTAGAAGACTCCAGAAGCCACGGGATCGAACGGGAGGCCGAACGGGCCCGGGACCAGGGCGCCCGCCCTGGACCCTGGGGCGCCCGCCCTAGGTCTGCAACCAATCAGGATGAGTCTCGCGGATTATGCCCCACCGACCTAAAGGATCAAGGAAAACCGTGCGATTAATGTCGGTTTGATCCGACGGCCCAGGTTCACTTGAAGGGACTATATAAGCAGGACCCCTGGCCCCTGGAGAGGAGAATCCAAGTCCATTATTTTCATATTTTCTAGAGAGGATTCAGAGAGAGAGGTTCCCTTAGGGTTCCCACCTCATTAGGGCTTAGCATCCAATGTGAGATTAGACTTAGTTCTTCTAGATTGAGAGAGATAGAGTGGAGGTATAGATCGAAGGAAGCCCGGCCTGTCGGTGACTACTTCGAGGTTGTACTTGCAGGATCAAGTTCCCCTAACCCGAGGCTTGCTCCTAGGATTCTTCAGTATTTCGACTTCTAAATTCTAGTAAGTTCTTTGTTTTATTGTTCTTTGGTTTATGAGTTTACTTTAATCTCTTCGCGTAGAGTTTAGAGTAATCATCTCTAGCGTAAACGAGGTGTTTGGGCTAGGATACTCATAGATATCCCCTGTCTAGCCGGACCGTGGTAGTAGCGAGGAACGTGACATTTCCGTAGCTACCTTTGTATTCCATATCCCGTTAGCAGGATCGATAGGGTTTATAGGTGTGGGTCGAACATCCTTTGAGGTGTCTAGATTCCGTGAGCCTCCCCAATAGAGCAGTAGATCATCCTTACCAAGGTTAGAACGAGAGTGCAGTTGCAGTCTTCTCTATACATCGCTCACATCAAATCATAGTGGTTGTAGCCTAAAGGTTAGTAGTAATAGATTTGGTTAGTCAGATGCACGCTTTCTCCTAGTGGTAAAAAAATAAATACGATACTCTGGATAACATCCCGGGTGAAGTGCTCACCGATATCCGTGCGCTTGCGGATCATTTCCTAATTGCGTTACCAAATATCAACAGATGGGTACCAGAGAGTAACTCCACCAAGTTCCAGAGAGAGATGAAGAGATCACTAGAGTTCTCTGGTGAGGGCGTCGAATAACTCATTAGAACTTGGTTGACTTGTCTATTGGCTGGAGAAAATCTAGGTGAGCATGTTGACTTTTCGTGCTCACCGGAGTGGTGGCAGAACTTGGGAACAGTGGTGTCTGATGACATGGGCTTCAAATGATCTCACTGAAGCTCTCTGCTATGGATACCGAAAATGTCACCGAAGAGATACTCTAGAGAGCAATTTTATTGCACAAGTTTGGCAGTTGCATTGATTGAAGATCTTTGGTGCTTTTATCGAAGGGCTGAACAGTGCAACTTGTAGACATTGGGAGTCAATCATTGGATCACTCCGGTGCTCACGGGAGTTATCGGATGCTTCTGTTTTTAGTGCAAAAAGTTGGCAATGGAGGTATAAATAAGTGTTGTGCTCAGGTATTTCACTCCTCCTGGACCCCTTGGTTGATTCCTACACACATTAGAGCTGAGATAACCACTCCACTCACTTTGGTTGCTTGAGATCATATCTGGGTGAGATTAGGCATGATCTAGTGCATTTGCATTGAAAGTTTGCATCTAGTGACACTTGAGCATGTTTGTTACAGAGTTCTTGTTACTCTTGTAGGTTGCTGGTGGAGGCTATAGACACCGATGATCACTGCTTAGAGATTGTGTGGGGGCTCTGAGGAAGGATTGTGAGGGGTTCTTCTACTTGTCCTCACGGGAGACCGGGAAGAGCAACTCTAGTGGGTTTGTGACAGTAGGTGTACCTTGTGATCGATTGAGTCAGCTCATTGGCATGCTAGGCTTGCGGAGGAGCAGCGATCCTTGGACATATGCCACAAGGGAATGTAGGATGCCGGCAAGCAATCGAAACCTCAGGAAAAATTATAGTGTCTACTTGTCCCCTTTGTTTTGCACCTCACTCCACTTGTGCTTTTATTTGATCTTTTTATGCTTGTGTAGTTGCTAGAAGTAGCTACCTAGTTGAGTAACTTTCTCAAATAGCCTTAGCTCTAGTTGTTGTTTGTGCTAGAGTAGTCGAGTAGATTATTCTTTTCTTCTTCAACTAGCTTCTAGTGCTTATGCTTGTGTGTTCTTGCTTTGGTCACTAGAATTGTTTAGGAGGCTTGCGTTTAGGTGATTGGCTATGGATGCATAGTGTTTATTAGGAATTACATTCGTTACTAATTCAAGCTCCTAGTTTTGAATTGTGTATTGAAGGTTTTTATATGCTATTCACCCCCTCTAGCCATCCAATTGGTCCTTGCATTGAGCTTCTGCTCACTGGCCAAGCTGCCTTCTCACCGGATCCGCCATCGATCAGACAGTCATGAGTGTATATCAGAGGATGTGATGGTGTGCCGGCCTCTGTCACAAAAGGTGACGTCTGCTTAGCAACCGTGACAACTCGCTTGTGATGTGAGCATCCCCAAGGCCAGTGACTATATTTTCTGATCATAATGGTAGAGTTGTATTGGGCATGTTTGTTTGCCTAGACGGGGATCTGGGACATGCCCTGGTGGTGCAGCGTGCCGTGTTTGTTTGCCTGGACACTTCTGGAGCCTGGGTCGCACGATGCTTAAAGCATCGTGGAGCCTGCAGCTCGAGAAACAGAAATGGACTTCATTTCTGGAGGGTCTGGCTCTCTACATCGCCCACCGCTCGCTCTCTTCACCTCTCAATCTGTTTTCTCTCACCCATCACTCTTGTCACCTTCTGAGCCCAAGCGCAGTTGCAGTCATGGTGTGACGGCGAGAGGACCCCGGGCGTAGGCGTAGCCACGGTCGCCTCTCCCCTGAGGTGAAGGCGAAGGGCTTCTTCGAGGAGGCAAGCTCGCACCCGCAGTCGACGCCATCCAGCACCTCGTGTGCCTCATTGCTGCTCGCCACGTCGCGTCCTCGACCTTCCTCCTGCTCCTTCGCCAACTCCATGGCCTCCTTGTCAGTCTCCGCGTCCACCTCCCACCGCCATCCACCCCGTTCCTCCTCTCCCGCCTGCTCCGCCGTTGCTCCGCTACGGGTCGCCATGTTCTCTCCTCTCTCTCGCCGCCGGAAAGGTTCCTCGCCGCCACGCTGCTCCACTTCGCACACCTCATGAAGCCGCCCCTGGAGACCTTCTGCATCTTCTCTGCCTCTGTTTGACACTGTTCACACATCTTTGCTACGCGCACACGAGAAATGTACACGGAAGATCAAAATAAGCCATTCTCCTTTGTAGAAAATTTCAAAAAAAATCATAAATAAACTAAAAGCAACCTAGAACGTACCTAAATATTTTTTGCCTCTTCATTTTGCTGATAAATTTAGAAAGTCTATACCTTATCCATCCTATCTCCGACTCTGATAATTCTACCACAAAAAACCCTAAATATTAAAATTCTTTTCGGTAATTTACGGTCATTTTCACAAACACACAAAGTAGACCCTTTTCCTTTGCAAATAAATTCCACAACATTCGTAAATAGACTAAAACAAATCTAGAACGTATCCAAATATTTTCCGCCTCTTCTTTGTCATAAAAAATGAATACTCCATGACACCTACTACGAATTCTATTACGCCTATAAATAATCGCTAAAACCTACGGTAGCCAAATCTTTAAATTATAAAACATTGTTTCAAAAAAGGGTCCGTAGCAACATAAACATATAACAAATTGCCTCAAAATGCTAGACACCATGCCTGCTAAAAAATTAATCAATAATTGATTTATGCTCCGATACAACTGGTTTTATCTCTTGAGGCCGCGCGGCAACGCCGCGCGTTGTTTCTAGTGTATACATAAAGATAAAAAAGGAAGGTAATAATGTGCATGATCTCCTCAGCTCGACTTGATGGGATGGGAAATTTAATTTCGTAATTACTACTGATTACCATTTTTCAATTTCTGATTATGCGGAAGGATTAATAGGTAGTTGTTGATATTAAATCGGTCGCGGGGTCTTCACCACGGCCAGATACACTAATCTGTTTGAGTTTTTTTCCGTCAAAAATAAAAAATAGACTAATAAATAGATAGAATAGAATCGATATGCATAGATAGAGAATCGCTTCTTGTAGTTAGTAGATGAGTCAACTTGAGAATTAAATTAATCGAAATAAAATCGGTAGTACTCTGAAGCCCTCTCAGAAAAAAAAAAGTGCGTGTGAAAGAGCCGACATCTGATTTGGACATTGCTGTGTTCCATTTCCAAGTTGCCGCTCAGCAATTTGTTCCTCAAGCGATCAAGTGCTATTACTAGTATTCTATTAATTCACCTATAAATAGTTATTATAAAGTATAAATGTAATGTTAGGTGGACTGAAGGAATGTTTACTTTTACCATGAAAAATAACAGACAAACAAATACTGCCAAGGCGACGAACATAACACGTGTTTGTTTGGCTCAGATATTTTGTTTCAAAAGAGACAACCTAGATCGCAGAATAATTTTGAGAAATCCTTGTAAAATGACAGTGAAGTCTCTCCTAACCTCCAGTTTCCGTCCCACGCTTTCCCGTTTCCGTCCTACCAACCCCTGGCCCTGACCTTGAGCCGGAGCATCTGCCCGCTCTGCTATAAGCAGCAGCTGCTGCTGCCCAAAGCAGCCGACGCCGCCGCCCACACGTCTCCTCCACCTCCCCAATCCCCCGTCGTTCGCCTCCCCCGCGCTCCCCGATCCGCGCCGCCTCGCCGCGCTCCCCCGCCCCGTCAACCCGGCTTGTCGGTGCGGGAATGCGGGTTCGTCGCGCGGCGCCGCGGTGAGCTATTGATTGCTGGTGGTAGCCCGCCCCGGGCCGGGCACCGGCGATGGGCTGCTTCCCGTGCTTCGGCTCCACGCGCGACGAGGAGCTCAAGTACTACGGCGCCAAGGGCCACGGCGGAGGCAATGGCGGCGTCGGGCGGGCGGCCGCGTCCTCGTCCTCGTCCGCGTCCGCTGCCGCTGGCGGTGGAGGCGGCCGGGCGGCGGAGGCCGTGGCGGCGCCGCCGCGCGTCGAGAGGGACCACGCAGGTGCGTGCTGTTTATGCGCGTCTCCCTGTCTCCTTTGGGATCGTTCCCTTGGTTTGTTGTTGTTGTTGTTGTTGGGATCGGAACCGGATCCGAGCGAGGTTTGAGGCTCGGTGTTAGTCTCTTCGCGGTGGTTGGGTTGGTACGAATGGAGTGGCTGATCCCTTGGGCATGTTGATGTGATTGAGGGAAATGACAGGAACGATGCTGTGTTTCCTTCAGATCTTTTTTACAGTATTATTATTAGAGATGGGAGAAGGGTATTGTTAGAAGGGGAGAAGGATATCGGCTTGTATCTCCAAATTCAGAATCTCCACATGATGATAACCCATTGATTAGAAGCAGGGATATGTTTCCTATTATGATTAGTATAATGGCTTGCTTGTGCGTGACTGTGTCTTGATCATGTAGACAATGCATATGTGCAGGGTCCGACAAGATGCGGGCCAAAGGCAATGCTGGCTCGAAGAAGGAGCTTTCAGTTCTCAGGGACGCCAGTGGCAATGTCATCTCTGCTCAGACCTTCACCTTCCGCCAGCTTGCAGCAGCAACAAAGAACTTCAGGGATGAATGCTTCATCGGGGAGGGAGGGTTTGGGCGCGTTTACAAGGGCCGCCTTGACATGGGCCAGGTGATGAGCTTTGTTGTCAAAGCGGGGCTTCCACTTTTCTTGTTTCTTGCTGTTGGACTAGTACAAAAGTGGCTCAGTTGTACCAATGGCGTCATTGATCTGTCTAGGACATTCAAGAAAAAGCAGTGTCTGCACATGTGTGGTGGATGCCCACAGGCACAAAAAATCTGTGTTCACTTATAGCTGATCCAACTTATACTGGCCTGATAAATGAGGACACTATAGACTGTTTCATAGGTCCTTCATTTTAAATTCACAAGATGAATGACATGAAACAAGCAAACAAGTTATGCATGCCATTTGATTCGTATACAATTACTTGAAATCCTGAATTGTAAGATGAGGCACTGCATTAGTATTTTACTGAAATGATGAATAATCTGTTGTAGGTTGTTGCTATCAAACAGCTGAATAGGGATGGTAATCAAGGAAACAAAGAGTTTCTAGTGGAAGTTCTTATGCTTAGTTTGCTGCATCATCAAAACCTTGTCAATTTGGTTGGTTATTGTGCTGACGGAGATCAACGCCTTCTCGTGTATGAGTATATGCCACTTGGATCATTGGAGGACCATTTGCATGGTAAGACTGTTCGTTTCTTTTCTATATTTGTCTTTTGCATATTAGTGCCTGCTAAGTTTCCTGTTTATGGTTACTTGCTGCTACTGTGTGCTGTTCAGTGCACGCTAGTACTTGTCTTTCACATGCCTATTGGAGTATATGCTGCCAATCTGCCATGCTGTCTGGCCCCATCTTTCTGCTAATGTGTTTCATTTTGTCCATGTGCATTAATGCATATTTCCATGATTGTGAGACACTTTTTTCTCCCATGTCCTTTTGTCCATGCAGCAGGACATAATGTACCCAGTAGCCAATAGGTTTTTTTTCAATAGTCAATCATGGCCGTGTCTTCCTAATTTCCATCGTTACCTTATTAAAGTAGGTTGTACTTTTCATATTTGCATCTTGATTACGGGCACAGTAGAATTAAGTGCAGTAGTACTAGTTGCTCGTTTACATCAACCATTTGAGAGGTTTTCAACATGGCTCTTTATCACAAAATTTAGAAAATAAACAAAAAAAGAAAACAGGTTCCAATAGAATCTCTTAACCGCTCTCCATCTCTTCTGCTCTCCAAAACCACCCTTCTCGCTCTCCACTAATGGAGAGGCTGTATTGCTCTCTAAGTTCATTACATGGTAGTTCTCTCATGATTTTTTTTTCATAGAAGGAAAATTTGATATACCATTGGAGTATAGAGAATGAAACTGAGAGAGTCCGTTGGAGAGATGAGATATATAAAGAGAATATTCATGGGATCTCTCTAAATAGAGAAATAGCGATTGAAGTTTGGAGAGGCTCTTAGAGTTGCAACTGTTTATTGTACCTTTCTAGGGAAATCTGAACAGAGCAAATAAGGCAATGTGGAATTTGCTTACAGATTTGGAGTTAAAACTTCAAAAATTGTTCACTTATATATGATTATACTATCAATGGCATATCCTTATTCTTCATGTGACTGAAAATGTGTTCGAAAAAGTACCTTTGTTTAGGTTCATTTTTGTTGCAAAAGCAGTAGCTTATTTTATTTCTCCCTTTATAATTCCTTGGAATGGAATACAATTACTACTGTGTTACACTTATGTGATAATTAATTTTATTACTCAGATAAAAAGGTCATGCATAATTACTTAGTTGACAGACAGAAGGCGCCTCCTGTTACATCAGAATACAGCATTTTAGCAATTCAGTCATGGCAGTTATTGGAGCCTAGGAAAGAAATAGATCACCAAAAACAGTAACCAAATTAAGATTTCTCGTGAACTTGGTGTGGTCTACCAATATTGTGACCAGAAAGGTCATATTTGAACTATATCATATACTCATGTCAGATGTTCCCAAGAGTTTAGTGGCAACTGTGCACTAGGAACATTTTCTTTTGGGTCAATATTAGGAACAGGAACCAATAATCTTCCAATGTTTGAAGTATTGGTTGTGCAGATCTGCAGTTTCTATAAAATCTGCTGAGAAATTCATTGATATTATAAGCACTTTGACTTTGTTGCAGTTAAGGTTGTAGTAGTACTATCAGCAGTGGTATATTTTCTATCTCTGAATTAACTTAGCACTTAATGCAGATCTCCCTCCTGACAAGGAGCCCTTGGATTGGAACACTAGGATGAAAATTGCTGCAGGTGCTGCTAAAGGACTGGAGTACCTGCATGACAAGGCACAGCCACCAGTTATTTACAGGGATTTCAAGTCATCAAATATTCTATTGGGTGAGGGATTCCATCCAAAGCTATCAGACTTTGGTCTTGCTAAGTTGGGTCCTGTTGGTGACAAGTCTCATGTCTCAACGCGTGTTATGGGAACATATGGCTATTGTGCTCCAGAATATGCTATGACAGGACAACTTACAGTTAAGTCAGATGTTTACAGCTTTGGAGTTGTCTTGCTTGAGTTGATTACTGGCCGGAAGGCCATTGACAGCACCAGACCAGCGTCAGAGCAAAACCTTGTGTCATGGGTAAGTTTGTTCAAACTGTTCATGAATCATTTGTTGAATACGCCAAACTGTTGGGTAACCAGTATTTTCTTTGTTGATGTTGGCCTTCCAAGGATTTGTTTGGAAAGTGTATCTAATTTTGATATGGAGCTGGAAAGTGTATAAGAATAGTCAATATTTTATACAATTAGGCATAAGTCCTATGATTGTGATAGCTCTTCATTTTGATGTTAAACTGTTGCATCTGATTGTGATAGAAACTATGTTAAACTCTAGAACTGCAGTCTGAAGTCTACCTTTAATTTTTCTTAAAAAAATGTACGAGTATATTTGGTAGTTAGGATTGTAATCAGATATTGCTATAGTATGCAGGGAGGTGTATTGCGCCTCATCTCTGTATCCTATATACCGCCCAAGAGGCTCAATGCAATGCGTCCTGCTTACGGTCTCAAATGATACCTGGTTGCTTAGATATTTATGTGCATACAAGCACATGTTACGTCTTGGAAGAGAATGAACGTTAGGCATCCTTCTATGATGGTCAATGGTTATGATCTTCCATATGCCTTTTTCAGTTATTGATGACAATTTAATGAAGTTAATTCTTTATTGGCAGGCGCGGCCCCTTTTCAATGACAGGCGGAAGCTCCCAAAGATGGCTGACCCGGGCCTGGAGGGGCGATTCCCTACACGGGGACTTTACCAGGCACTTGCGGTGGCATCAATGTGCATCCAGTCAGAGGCTGCATCGCGCCCACTCATCGCCGATGTTGTCACCGCTCTGTCATACCTTGCAAACCAGATTTATGATCCTAGCTCGGCGCACACATCCAAGAAAGCAGGCGGCAGCGACCAGCGGAACCGGGTTGGTGACAGTGGAAGGGTGCTTTCCAAGAATGATGATGCAGGCAGCTCTGGCCACAGGTCACCGAGCAAGGACCGGGCCGACTCCCCCAGAGAGCAGTTCCCGGGGACCGGGAACAGGGGCCAGGACAGGGAGCGAATGGTGGCCGAGGCAAAGATGTGGGGAGAGAACTGGCGGGAGAAGCGGCGAGCTGCTCAGGGGAGCCTGGATTCTCCGACCGGAGGTGGGTAGCGTCGGTCACCCAAGGACTGTTTCGCCTGTACGTTCTGTCTCAGACTGTTTTTGCCTTTGTGTGGTGAGGATGAAGACAATTGGGTTTCCCCTTTCCCGTGTTTGTTAGGTGTACATTTGTAGGTGTACTAGAACAAAAGAAAAAGGAACGTTGGGGAAAAACGGAAGGAAGAGAAAGGATGCTTGTTCTGGATGTGTATGAGTCGTGCCTGTAAATTCTCGGAAAATTTTGCAACGGTGAAGGACTAGTTTGAACCCATTCTGTCACATTCGTCCTTTAAGGTTTTCCCCTCTGCCTGTTTAAGCACAGTGTCTTTTGTTGTTCGGTCGGAAAAAAAAATTGTCGGCTTGGCTAGCACCGATCTAAGTGGGCCAGCTTCACATCCATTTGCCCCTGATTTGTCTTCAGTGACAGCGCTATGTGCTTGTTCCTGCGTGTGGCACACTGGTTCTGGAATCAATCGGAAAGCTTGGGATTCCAGTTCTGGAATCAATCTGAAATTTTGGGATTCAACTGGAGGACCTGGCCCTGGGGTCCTTCCCCAGCACGTTGGAGAGGCTCTGAGGGCTTGTTTGAATAAAGACCCAGAGAACTTGCCTGACAAAAATGTTCCTCGAGAGTTGGCTGAAAAGTTGATGTATTTTGCCTGGCCAAGCAAGTCTGAAGAAGGTCCATTTCACTGTTTGGTTGTACATCTGTGCCCTGAGAATGCTAATAGAGATATATGCATAAAATGTAAATGTTTTTAATATCTATTATGTAAGATTAACATATATCTTTATAGTTTGATTATGATCGTGATATTTTGTCCCACATGTTTATTAAGAAACTAACGAAGGTAAAGTATTTGCAAGGAAATAATTAAGTTTTCCATGTGATTAATAGATTCTTTCATAACCATCAAGCAACTAATCACCAAGATAAAAAAAAAAGTCATGCAGTCAGTGAAAATAAGAACCACAAAAGACAACAAAAGCTAACACGAGTTGCATGGCTCTTTCCGCCAGTGAATGAATAAACTAATCAAAAGTATACGCCAGGCAACACAGGTGGCCGGACGCTCAAGCCAGGCGCTCGATTTCCATTGCCTGGCCGACGCGCACCTGCCTGGTAGAGGCACCATCCCAGGGCATCAACCAAACGCATCACAGGCAAGGTTGCGACCAGGCAAATTTGCTTCAGGGCTTGAACCAAACAAGCCCTGAGAGCTGCTTGGCCAGGTGTTGTTCCCAGATCACAAGCAAACACGAGCATGGTACAGAGCCAAGCAATTGTTTTGCCAAAAAAAATGGAACCCTTTATTAATTAGTATTTTAAAAATGGCATACAAAAACGCAACATAGGTTTATTTATTGGGTGTGTGGAATTCCTACCCTTTATTAATTAGTATTTTAAAAATGGCATACAAAAACGTAACATAGGTTTATTTATTGGGTGTGCGGATTCCTATACAATAATTCTTTTATTGACTAATATGTGGATGTTTAAAGCCCTCTTAGGCTATAGAGTTTCGCGAGAATCTGTTATTTTGCATTGCCGCTCATGGTAGGCCAGGAGTACTCCATATGTGATAAGATCTCGGAGCATCTCCAATGATCAGCTCTAAGGGGCCACTTGATAGGGCTTCAAATTCTCATAGAAACATTTCATATTCAAATTTTCTAGACAAACTTTTCTTGGCCTGTCTGGTAGGACTCCAAATCCTCATAGAAACATTTTAGATTTAGATTTTTGGTAAAATGATTCGATGAGAAATAAAATTACTCGCTAAAACCATTTGGCTGATTCAGATTCTGAAAAGAGAAGAATATGGTGGAATAAACCAAAGTGCCTGTGAAATGTGACGAGATTAAGGCAAAATCACTTGAACTGAGGTGAGTGTGTGTCTCCTTGCTCGTCAATCCGCTTCCTGTGTGGATTTGGAGGCTACCATTGTTGCGACTCCCTCACGTGGCTTGAAGCTCGTGCATGCAGGGGAGCCAAGGGGTTGGCTTTTTTTTGGTGGCAGCAGTGATCGCCCCTACCGCCTGGAGCTCGCGCGGCGGGGAAGGGAGGGGGCCCGAGCCAGCGGATCCACAGGGTTAGGCTTCTTTGGCGGCAACATCGGTTACCCAGTTCACTGGAGTTCCCCACGTGTGATGTGAATGGATAAAGGAGACCTGGATGGGGCAGTGGCAAGAGTGGTAATTTTCACCAAAACAGAGGAGACTTGTGTCAGGTGGGAGGCCAAATCGGTGCGAAACCAGCCTTTTGTCGTTCCCATTTTAACAAAGCGAGAGTGAAACGTTTCAGCTCACCGGTAACGCGTTTGGATCGAATCATTTCTTTTTAAATGGGCCCTAAGTATTAGATCTCACATGTAGGAGAGATAAAAAAACCTTTGAGCTTGCGAGAAAATAAGGTATCTTTGCGCATCCCAATATGCGAGAGACATAACTTATCTATCTCTCTTGATAGGAGAAAAAATATACGAATAAAGAACACTTTACATGTGAAACACGCATGATGAAATGGTATCTAAGAGTTCGTACCTACCTCTTACTACTGGAGTTGTCCTTTTTTTATAAGGACTGGAGTTGTCCTTATAATGTTGTTATGCTGACATTAGGGTTCTTACCTTTAATTTGAAGGTTTCTCCTACTTTGAGGATCTTGTTTTCTAAGCTCAAATGCAGGAACCCAAAATCAAAGTTCCTACTTTTCGCATTCTCCTTTTCCTCACTTTCTCATTGCATTAGGCGTCATAAGGTAGAGTATAATTTTTGAGAAAATATGAAACTGATATCATAATTTTCTGATTTTAAAAAGTTGTTTATATGACTTTTCTAAGACTAAATTAGATTTTAGCAGTGGAGCTGCTGCACTGGTTGGATGCTTGACGGCGGGCTACTTGCTCCTGTCGGGTCTGGTTCGGAGAGGCGCGGAGGTTATATCTGGGCATGCAGCCCGAGCCCGTGAGCCCGGCATGAAGCCCGCTTTTTTGGCCCGGCCCGAAGACCAACGGGCCCGTGCTGGCATGGCACGGGGATGCAGGCCGTGCCTGGGCCACTGAAAGCTCTATGTTTGGTGTTGGTAATTAGTGACAATGCCTAAGTACTAATCCTATGCCTAAGTTGTTTGTAGCACATGAGGATTAGTACATTCCAAGGTTGGTGGCAAGATGGACATGGTGATCATGATGTCCACACTTGGATTCGGACGCAACCCTACGTGATCAAGGCAAAGGTATATGCTTAAGGGTTGTGTTTTAGTAACCAAGACACCTAGTGGGTGTGGTTACATTATAGGATAGATAGCCGTACTATAAAGAGGGGAATGACGCGGCTATTGAACTCCTAAGTGCCTCTAGGTGTGCATTTCATAATCATATGCATTTGGATAGAGCTAATAACGCCTCGAAAAATGATTGTGAAAATGCTAACACACATGCACATGGTGATGATCACTTGGTGATGTTAGCACGTTTGCGAAGGCGGTTGAGTTTGAGCGGTAGAGAGGGTTTGGGGTCCTCTCTCCCTCCCGCCGAGCTTGCGAGGCGGGATTCAGGCGTTTTCGAGGAATTGAAACGACTATTTTCCACTACGACGGAAGTCGAAAAAAGAAACGGAGGCGAACGGAGGTCACAGAGGTGACCGGACGCTGGACCGGACGCGGTCACTGTTTGACCGGACGCGTCCGGTCAGCGTTCAGCGTCTGCGCGAGTTTCAGTTTGTTGATCGGACGCGCGGTGCGTCCGGTCACAGTCGACCGGACGCGTCCGGTCGATCAGGGAGCTTACTGGACTCCAACCGGACGCTGGCACTTTGGCGTCCGGTCAGTTCTCCAGCGCGTCCGGTCGCTGTTTCGTTGTGCGCTGCTCAGGCTTGACCAGCGCGTCCGGTCAGTTACGGGACCAGCGCGTCCGGTTGAGCCCAACGCGTCCGGTCGTTGCGACCAGCGCGTCCGGTCGGTGTTTCGCGAAAATAGCCATTGTGTGATCGGCGCGTCCGGTCAGTTGGACCAGCGCGTCCGGTCAGCGCGACTTCGGCTGTTTCAAGTTCCTAACGGCTATATTTGAAGGGGTACGTCTATAAATACTCGTTGGCCGGCTCAAGGCTCTCTCTCTTGGACTTTTGACATACTTGTGAGCACTTTGAGCTAAGCAACTCCCCTCCCACTCATCTCTCTTGCTTCTTTGCATATTCGAAGTGAGATTGAGTGATCCAAGTGCATTTGCATTGTGAGATTGCATCTAGTTGGCACTTGGTGGTTGATTTGCTGAGGGATTCTTGTTTCTCTTGGTGGTTGCCGCCACCTAGACGGCTTGGAGCAGCTTGGAGGTGTTGGCAAGAGTTGGTGATTGTTCTTGGCCACCTCCGATGATTGTGAGGGGTTTGTGCCTACCTCGGCGAAGCGCCAAAGGCAACATTAGTAAATTGCTCGTGTCATTGCAACCTTTTGCCATTTGGTAGGTTCTTGTGGCGCTTTTTGAGAGGCTCGGTGTGAGACCGATTAGCCACCGAACCACGTGGTGAAGAGGGACACAACGGGGACTAGCGTGCCGGCAAGCACGTGAACCTCGGGATAAATCTTGTGTCATCACTTTCATATTGTGATTGATTGATCCCGGTGTTCGGTTGTCTTGGTATTCATTGTTGATCATATTAGTTGGCTCAATACTTCGCCCCTAGGTGAAACTCTCCTAACTCAACTCCGCATTACTTTCTTAGTTATCTTTGCTAGCTAGTTAGCTTTGCTAGAGTAGCTCTTTTGTGTAGCTTGCTAGTTGTAGTTGTAGTTACCTTCTCGGTTTGACTTGTGCGGTTGAGTGTCATTATACTAGAATTGTGAATTGGATAGGTGGCTTGCAAACACCCCGTAGGCTAAGCAAAACTCGCATCTCGCTATTTGTTGTATTGATAAACTTGTTTAGCTTGTCTTTGTAGAAAATTTTAAAAGGCTATTCACCCCCCCTCTAGCCATCAAGACCTTTCAAGTGATATCGGAGCTGTGGTCACCGTTTTCTAGGCTTAACAACCTCGGTGCAAGATGGCTCAAGTTATGTTCAATCATGTTAATGTCAAGCCTCCATTCTTTGATGGCGTCTCTTCCTTTGATCATTGGAAAAGAAAGATGAAGCAATATCTAGGCAATATACATGAGAAGGTTTGGGATGTGACCAAAGAAGGATACATCATTCTTAATGAAGAAAATCTCACTCCAAATGACCGCATCAACAAACAATGCAACACGGCGGCACTTGACACAATCTACCGTGCTATTGATGACAAAGTATTTGAGCAAATCAAAGATCTTGAAAAGGCAAATGAGCTTTGGATAAGGCTTGAAGAAACATATGAAGGCACTTCAACGGTAAAAAGTGCCAAGCTATATATGCTCAAGGACAAGTTCTCCACTTTCAAGATGAAGGATGATGAATCCATCTCGGAGATGTTCTATAGGCTCCAAGTCATTGTCAATGATCTCAAGGGGCTTGGGGAGAAGGTTGAGGACAAGGACTTCTCACACAAGTTCTTGATGTATTTACCCAAGAAGTTTGCTACCTTGAGAAGAATGATCTTTAGAGAGGGATTGGACAAGGTCAAACCAACCGATGTGCTTGGAGATATAATGACCGATGCCCAATACAATGATGATGAAGATGAGGTAGAAGAGAAGAAGGAGACCAAGGTCAAGCAAGAGAAACCCATTGCATTCAAGGCTTCATCTTCTAAGGGCAAGAGCAAGGTGGAGAGTGATGATGATGATCCATTCGATGATGAGACCATGGCCCTCCTAGTGCATAAGATGGGGAGGTTCATGAAGAAGAAAGGATATGGTGCAAGAAAGAGAAGGGACTTCATGAAGGCAAAGGAGGTGCTTTGCTACAATTGCAATAGCCCTGATCATGTAGTGGCAAAGTGCCCCTATGAAGACAAAAGATATCATGATGGGGAGTTGAAGTTGAAGAAGAACAAGAAGGACAAGAAGGAGAAGAAAGAGAAGAAGAGCTTCACTATCAACAAGAATAAGAAGGGTGGTGGCTATGTGGTCACTTGGGATAGTGATAACTCCGATAGTAATGATGATAGCTCAAGTGATGATGAGAGGACCACTCGGCGAGCCATTGCAAGCATCGCCCTCTCCAACAAGTCATCCATCTTTGACACTACATCGACATGCCTTATGGCCAAGCCTACCAAGGTAAAATATGATGATAGTGATGATGATTCTTGTGCTAGTGATGGTTGTAGGAGTGATGAGGAGGAGGATGAGGACTACTCCAAGGATGATCTATTGGGCATAATAGATCAAATGAGCAAGGGCTACAAGAGGACAACCAAGAAATACAAAATCTTGGAACAAGAGCTCATTGCCAAGAGCAATGAAAATGATGCCTTGATGGAGGAGCTTGTTGCTCTCAAAAAGAGTAAGGAGTGCAAAGGAATTGAACAAGAGCTCAAAGCTCTTAGGAAATCCTTTGATGAGCTAGAGGCCTCTCGTGAGTGTCTAAAGGAGGACCACGAGGACCTTGAAGTTGCTCACACTAGGCTTAAGGAAGCCCACTCTTCTCTACTTGAGCTCATCAAGGAGAAGGACCTCAAGTTGGAGAAGCTCATGAAGGAAGCTAAGGAGGAGCAAGTGATTGTCACTTGTGATATTGGACTAACATGTGATATTATTGATGATTCTTTATTTGTTGGTCCTACTAATGCTTCATGTAGCTCATCATCATCCACCACAACCAACTCTACCTCTACTACTAGTGATTCATCACTTGTGGTTGAGAATAAGACTCTCAAGAGAGAAGTGGATGATCTCACCCGCGCATTAGGCAATGCCTATGGTGGGGATGCCCGCTTGCTAAAATGCTTGGGTAGCCAAAGGTTCTCTCTTAACAAAGAGGGTTTGGGCTATACTCCCAAGAAGGGCAAGGCGGCCTTTGCTACTCCAAAGTCTCGCTTTGTGAAGAGCAATGGTCGTTATTGCAATAGATGCAAGCAAGTTGGGCATCTAGAGACTAATTGTAATAAAATGAACAAGAATAACAAGTTTCATGCTAAAATGGATTACATTCCTTTTGATTCTTGTTATGTGCTTACCAAGGGTGAGAAAGGTGTGCATGCTAGGTTTGTTGGTACACCAATTGTGGGTCCAAAGAAGAAGGCCATTTGGGTACCAAAGAGCTTAGTTACTAACCTCCAAGGACCCAAACAAGTATGGGTACCTAAGAAACATTAATTTATTTTGTAGGTAAATTAGAAGGCCGGAGGAAGGCATTGGGTGCTTGATAGTGGGTGCTCTCAACATATGACCGGTGATTCAAGAATGTTCAACTCTCTCAAATCAAATGATAGTGGCATTGATAGTATCACATTTGGTGACAATAGCAAGGGTGATGTGAAGGCTCTTGGAAGGATTGCAATCTCAAATGATCATAGCATTTCCAATGTGCTCTTAGTTGAAAAGTTGAACTTTAATCTTCTCTCGGTTGCTCAATTGTGTGATCTCAGTTTCAAGTGCATATTTGGTGTTGATGATGTGGAGATAGTTAGTGTTGATGGCTCCAATTTGATCTTCAAGGGTTTTAGATATGAGAATCTATACTTGGTTGATTTCAATGCTAGTGACACTCAACTTTCAACATGCTTGCTCACCAAATCAAGTATGGGTTGGTTATGGCATAGAAGACTTGGTCATGTTGGCATGAAGCAATTGAACAAGTTAGTGAAGCATGACTTAGTTAGAGGCTTGAAGGATGTTACATTTGAGAAAGATAAGCTATGTAGTGCATGTCAAGCCGGAAAGCAAGTAGGCAACACTCATCCATTGAAGAGCATTATGAGTACTTTCAAGGAATTTGAGTTGTTGCATATGGATCTATTTGGGCCAACTACATACACAAGCATTGGTGGCAACAAGTATGGCTTTGTGATTGTGGATGATTTCACTAGATACACATGGGTATTCTTTCTTGTGGACAAGAGTGATGTATTTGACATATTCAAGAAGTTCATCAAGAGAGTGCAAAATAAGTTTGAGACCACAATCAAGAAAGTGAGAAGTGACAATGGAAGTGAGTTTAGAAACACAAGAGTTGATGAGCTATGTGAGGAGCTTGGAATCAAACATCAATTCTCGGCCAAGTATACACCTCAATCAAATGGCCTAGTTGAGAGGAAGAATAGAACTTTGATTGATATGGCAAGATCAATGTTGAATGAGTATAATGTGAGTCATTCATTTTAGGCCGAAGCAATCAACACGGCTTGCTTCTATAGCAACCGCCTCTATTGCCACAAGTTCTTAGAGAAAACACCATATGAGATCTTAAATGGAAGAAAGCCCAACATTGCATACTTTCGGGTATTTGGTTGCAAATGCCACATCTTGAAGAAGGGCACTAGATTGAGCAAGTTTGAGAAGAAATGTGATGAAGGATTCTTACTTGGTTACTCCACTACTAGCAAAGCTTATAGAGTTTGGAATTTGACTAGTGGTTTACTTGAGGAAGTTCATGATGTTGAGTTTGATGAAACAAATGGCTCTCAAGATGAGGAAAATAACTTGGATGATGTGAGAGGAACTCAATTGACCAATGCTATGAAAGAAATGGATATTGGTGATATTAGGCCAAAGCAAGTGATTGATGTGGATGACAACAAAGATCAAGTGCTCCAAAGTCCAATTACACAGGCTAGTGGGTCTCTAATGCAAAATCAAGCTAGTACATCATCTCAAGTGCAACAAGATCAACAAGTGGCTAGTTCATCATCTCCAACTCATGATCAACATCAACATCCAAGCAATCAAGTCCAAGTGCTTCAACCAACTAACATTGCAAGAGACCATCCATTGGATTCCATCATTGGTGACATACAAAGGGGAGTTCAAACTAGATCAAGATTGACATCATTTTGTTCTCACTCTTCTTTTGTGTCAATAGAAGAACCCAAGGACATTGATAAAGCATTGAGAGATCCGGATTGGGTAAATGCAATGCATGAAGAGCTCAACAACTTCAAGAGAAATGAAGTATGGAAACTAGTTGAGAGGCCTAAGGATCACAGTGTCATTGGAACAAGATGGGTCTTTCGCAACAAGCAAGATCAAGATGGGATAGTAGTAAGGAACAAAGCAAGACTAGTGGCTCAAGGTTACACACAAATAGAGGGTCTTGACTTTGGTGAAACTTATGCCCCGGTTGCAAGATTAGAAGCAATTAGGATCTTACTTGCCTATGCTTGTGCTCACAATATCAAGCTATATCAAATGGATGTGAAGAGTGCATTTCTCAATGGATACATTCAAGAGGAGGTGTATGTGGAGCAACCTCCCGGTTTTGAAGATGACAAGAAACACAATCATGTCTACAAATTGAGAAAAGCTTTGTATGGATTGAAGCAAGCACCTAGAGCATGGTATGAAAGATTGAGGGACTTCTTGCTATCCAAAGGATTTGTCATGGGCAAAGTGGATACTACTCTCTTTACCAAGAAGATTGGGAAAGACTTGTTTGTATTGCAAATATATGTTGATGATATCATCTTCGGTTCAACCAATCAAGATTATTGTGATGAGTTTGGGAAAATGATGGCAAAGGAATTTGAAATGTCAATGATCGGTGAACTTAGTTTCTTTCTTGGACTTCAAATCAAACAAATGAAGGAAGGAACATTTGTGAGCCAAACCAAGTACATCAAAGGTATGCTCAAGAAGTTTGGCATGGAAGATGCAAAGGGCATTCAACCCCAATGGGCACTAGTGGAAGTTTGGATAGTGACAAGAGTGGCAACATGGTGGATCAAAAGCTTTATAGATCAATGATTGGTAGCCTACTCTATGTGACGGCATCAAGACCCGATGTGATGTTTAGTGTATGCATGTGTGCAAGATTTCAAGCCTCACCAAGAGAAAGTCATTTGAAGGCAACAAAGAGAATATTGAGGTATTTGAAGCATACACAAGATGTTGGATTATGGTATCCCAAAGGTGCAAGTTTTGAGCTAGTTGGATATTCAGATTCCGACTATGCCGGTGACAAAGTGGAGAGAAAGAGCACTTCCGGGACTTGTCAATTGTTGGGAAGATCACTTGTCTCATGGTCATCCAAGAAGCAAAATAGTATTGCACTATCTACCGCCGAAGCCGAATACATAGCCGCGGGTAGTTGTTGTGCACAAATCTTGTGGATGAAAGCAACATTGAAGGATTTTGGAATCAATTTCAAGAATGTGCCATTGCTATGTGACAATGAAAGTGCCATGAAGCTAACCAACAATCCGGTTCAACATCAAAGAACAAAGCATATTGATGTTCGTCATCATTTTATTAGAGATCATCAACAAAAGGGTGACATTGCTATTGAGAGTGTGGGCACCGAAGATCAACTAGCCGATCTATTCACCAAGCCACTTGATGAGAAGAGATTTCACAAGCTAAAGAATGAGTTGAACATACTTGACTTCTTCAACATGAGTTGATGCACCCCAATGTTATGACATGCCTCTCCTTTGAGCCCCAAGGTACAATTGGTTGACATGTCATACATTCTATACTAAGGACATGTTTAGTGCATCTAGTCATGATTTCTTATGTTCTAGGCTCATTCATGAAAATCAAATGAATTCGAAGTTTATATGGTGCCACTATTGTTTCCATGTCTTGTATGATCTAGTGGTAGCATATAACTTGTTTAAGTAGCTTGTGATCCTAAGTGTTTAATCTAGATCACTTGTCTAAATATTTGCTTCAACATGGTGCATGATAACCCTTCTAGTGAGGTGTGAAGAAGCTTGCCCTTGGATCAAACCGAAGCATTTTATTTATGCAAGCAATCTAGGTTGAATCACAAACTTGATCCTCACCCCATATTTCAACATGATAATCTATCTAAAATTGGTCCCTTGTGGTCATTGGTGCCAAAGGGGGAGAAAATGTTGTTCACAAAGATAGAACTCAAAGGGGGAGAAACACAAAGGGAGAGAAAATGTTGTTCACAAAGATAGATTCTAAAAGGGGATCAACTAAAATTTTGAGCACACAAGTAGGGGGAGCAAGCTCTTAAACATGAATGTTGCATTTCTTTGTGCACTTCATATGTATGATGCATAGTTATGCATTTCTTTTTCTCCAATACCTTGCTTGTGTGATGTTTTGCTAGTATACAATTAAATGGTGTATTGAAGTACTAGCATGAATAGGAAGTAGTTAGATTTTTTTTCTTGCTTCATGTCTTTCAAAGTGGTACTAGAGCCTTGCTTATAATGTTGATCTCACGAGGTTTCTAGTTATGTTTATGCTTTTTCAAGTGGTATCTAACTACACAAGGTGCTAAGATGGTGTTTATCGCTACTCCGATGGTATCACGCTTCAAAGGTCTATAATCTAAAACACTTAGCACCTATTGGTAGTCAATGCTCCTAATCTTTCCTATCTAACATGTATGCTTCCTATATCCAAACATATAGCATACATGTAGGGGGAGACATTGCTATCAATTTGAATTCATGATCACATGTCCATAATTCTTACACATGGTAATATACTTGGACAATGTGACATGGGTTCAATCAAAATTTTATCATAATATCTTTGTGAAAGGGTTGTCACCAATTACCAATAAGGGGGAGATTCAAAGCTCTATGTTTGGTGTTGGTAATTAGTGACAATGCCTAAGTACTAATCCTATGCCTAAGTTGTTTGTAGCACATGAGGATTAGTACATTCCAAGGTTGGTAGCAAGATGGACATGGTGATCATGATGGCCACACTTGGATTCGGACGCAACCCTACGTGATCAAGGCAGAGGTATATGCTTAAGGGTTGTGTTTTAGTAACCAAGACACCTAGTGGGTGTGGTTACATTATAGGATAGATAGCCGTACTATAAAGAGGGGAATGACGCGGCTATTGAACTCCTAAGTGCCTCTAGGTGTGCATTTCATAATCATATGCATTTGGATAGAGCTAATAACGCCTCGAAAAATGATTGTGAAAATGCTAACACACATGCACATGGTGATGATCACTTGGTGATGTTAGCACGTTTGCGAAGGCGGTTGAGTTTGAGCGGTAGAGAGGGTTTGGGGTCCTCTCTCCCTCCCGCCGAGCTTGCGAGGCGAGATTCAGGCGTTTTCGAGGAATTAAAACGACTATTTTCCACTACGCCGGAAGTCGGAAAAAGAAACGGAGGCGAACGGAGGTCACAGAGGTGACCGGACACTGGACCGAACGCGGTCACTGTTTGACCGGACGCGTCCGGTCAGCATTCAGCGTCTGTGCGAGTTTCAGTTTGTTGATCGGACGCGCGGTGCGTCCGGTCACAGTCGACCGGACGCGTCCGGTCGATCAGGGAGCTTACTGGACTCCAACCGGACGCTGGCACTTTGGCGTCCGGTCAGTTCTCCAGCGCGTCCGGTCGCTGTTTCGTTGTGCGCTGCTCAGGCTTGACCAGCGCGTCCGGTCAGTTACGGGACCAGCGCGTCCGGTCGAGCCCAGCGCGTCCGGTCGTTGCGACCAGCGCGTCCGGTCGGTGTTTCGCGAAAATAGCCGTTGTGTGATCGTGATATGGGAACATATGGCTATTGTGCTCCAGAATATGCTATGACAGGACAACTTACAGTTAAGTCAGATGTTTACAGCTTTGGAGTTGTCTTGCTTGAGTTGATTACTGGCCGGAAGGCCATTGACAGCACCAGACCAGCGTCAGAGCAAAACCTTGTGTCATGGGTAAGTTTGTTCAAACTGTTCATGAATCATTTGTTGAATACGCCAAACTGTTGGGTAACCAGTATTTTCTTTGTTGATGTTGGCCTTCCAAGGATTTGTTTGGAAAGTGTATCTAATTTTGATATGGAGCTGGAAAGTGTATAAGAATAGTCAATCTTTTATACAATTAGGCATAAGTCCTATGTTTGTGATAGCTCTTCATTTTGATGTTAAACTGTTGCATCTGATTGTGATAGAAACTATGTTAAACTCTAGAACTGCAGTCTGAAGTCTACCTTTAATTTTTCTTAAAAAAATGTACGAGTATATTTGGTAGTTAGGATTGTAATCAAATATTGCTGTAGTATGCAGGGAGCTGTATTGCGCCTCATCTCTGTATCCTATATACCGCCCAAGAGGCTCAATGCAATGTGTCCTGCTTACGGTCTCAAATAATACCTGGTTGCTTAGATATATATGTGCATACAAGCACATATTACGTCTTGGAAGAGAATGAACATTAGGCATCCTTCTATGATGGTCAATGGTTAATCTTCCATATGCCTTTTTCAGTTATTGATGAAAATTTAATGAAGTTAATTCTTTATTGGCAGGCGCGGCCACTTTTCAATGACAGGCGGAAGCTCCCAAAGATGGCTGTCCCGGGCCTGGAGGGGCGATTCCCTACACGGGGACTTTACCAGGCGCTTGCGGTGGCATCAATGTGCATCCAGTCAGAGGCTGCATCGCGCCCACTCATCGCCGATGTTGTGACCGCTCTGTCATACCATGCAAACCAGATTTATGATCCTAGCTCGGCGCACACATCCAAGAAAGCAGGCGGCAGCGACCAGCGGAACCGGGTTGGTGACAGTGGAAGGGTGCTTTCCAAGAATGATGATGCAGGCAGCTCTGGCCACAGGTCACCGAGCAAGGACCGGGCCGACTCCCCCAGAGAGCAGTTCCCGGGGGCCGCGAACAGGGGCCAGGACAGGGAGCGAATGGTGGCCGAGGCAAAGATGTGGGGAGAGAACTGGCGGGAGAAGCGGCGAGCTGCTCAGGGGAGCCTGGATTCTCCGACCGGAGGTGGGTAGCGTCGGTCACCCAAGGACTGTTTCGCCTGTACGTTCTGTCTCAGACTGTTTTTGCCTTTGTGTGGTGAGGATGAAGACAATTGGGTTTCCCCTTTCCCGTGTTTGTTAGGTGTACATTTGTAGGTGTACTAGAACAAAAGAAAAAGGAACGTTGGGGAAAAACGGAAGGAAGAGAAAGGATGCTTGTTCTGGATGTGTATGAGTCGTGCCTGTAAATTCTCGGAAAATTTTGCAACGGTGAAGGACTAGTTTGAACCCATTCTGTCACATTCGTCCTTTAAGGTTTTCCCCTCTGCCTGTTTAAGCACAGTGTCTTTTGTTGTTCGGTCGGAAAAAAAAATTGTCGGCTTGGCTAGCACCGATCTAAGTGGGCCAGCTTCACATCCATTTGCCCCTGATTTGTCTTCAGTGACAGCGCTATGTGCTTGTTCCTGCGTGTGGCACACTGGTTCTGGAATCAATCGGAAAGCTTGGGATTCCAGTTCTGGAATCAATCTGAAATTTTGGGATTCAACTGGAGGACCTGGCCCTGGGGTCCTTCCCCAGCACGTTGGAGAGGCTCTGAGGGCTTTTTTGAATAAAGACCCAGAGAACTTGCCTGACAAAAAGTGTTCCTCGAGAGTTGGCTGAAAAGTTGATGTATTTTGCCTGGCCAAGCAAGTCTGAAGAAGGTCCATTTCATTGTTTGGTTGTACATCTGTGCCCTGAGAATGCTAATAGAGATATATGCATAAAATGTAAATGTTTTTAATATCTATTATGTAAGATTAACATATATCTGTATAGTTTGATTATGATCGTGATATTTGTCCCACATGTTTATTAAGAAACTAACAAAGGTAAAGTATTTGCAAGGAAATAATTAAGTTTTCCATGTGATTAATAGATTCTTTCATAACCATCAAGCAACTAATCACCAAGATAAAAAAAAAGTAATGCAGTCAGTGAAAATAAGAACCACAAAAGACAACAAAAGCTAACACGAGTTGCATGGCTCTTTCCGCCCGTGAATGAATAAACTAATCAAAAGTATACGCCAGGCAACACAGGTGGCCGGACGCTCAAGCCAGGCGCTCGATTTCCATTGCCTGGCCGACGCGCACCTGCCTGGTAGAGGCACCATCCCAGGGCATCAACCAAACGCATCACAGGCAAGGTTGTGACCAGGCAAATTTGCTTCAGGGCTTGAACCAAACAAGCCCTGAGAGCTGCTTGGCCAGGTGTTGTTCCCAGATCACAAGCAAACACGAGCATGGTACAGAGCCAAGCAATTGTTTTGCCCAAAAAAAAGGAAAAAAATGAACCCTTTATTAATTAGTATTTTAAAAATGGCATACAAAAACACATCATAGGTTTATTTATTGGGTGTGTGGAATTCCTACCCTTTATTAATTAGTATTTTAAAAATGGCATACAAAAACGCAACATACGTTTATTTATTGGGTGTGCGGATTCCTATACAATAATTCTTTTATTGGCTAATATGTGGATGTTTAAAGCCGTCTTAGGCTATAGAGTTTCATGAGAATCAGTTATTTTGCATTGCCGCTCATGGTAGGCCAGGAGTACTCCATATGTGATAAGGTCTCGGAGCATCTCCAATGATCAGCTCTAAGGAGTCACTTGATAGGGCTTCAAATTCTCATTGAAACATTTCATATTCAAATTTTCTAGACAAACTTTTCTTGGCCTGTTTGGTAGGACTCCAAATCCTCATAGAAACATTTTAGATTTAGATTTTTGGTAAAATGTTTCGATGAGAAATAAAATTACTCACTAAAACCATTTGGCTGATTCGGATTCTGAAAAGAGAAGAATATGGTGGAACAAACCAAAGTGCCTGTGAAATGTGACGAGATTAGGGCAAAATCACTTGAACCGAGGTGAGTGTGTGTGTCTCCTTGCTCGTCAATCCGCTTCCCTACGTGGGTTCGGAGGCTACCATTGTTGCGACTCCCTCACGTGGCTTGAAGCTCATGCATGTAGGGGAGCCAAGGGGTCGGCTTTTTTTTGGCGGCAGCAGTGATCGCCCCTACCGCCTGGAGCTCGCGCGGAGGGGAAGGGAGGGGGCCCGAGCTAGCGGATTCACAGGGTCAGGCTTCTTCGGCGGCAACATCGGTTACCCAGTTCACTGGAGTTCCCCACGTGTGATGTGAATGGATAAAGGAGACCTGGATGGGGCAGTGGCAGGAGTGGTAATTTTCACCAAAACAGAGGAGATTTGTGTCAGGTGGGAGGCCAAATCGGTGCGAAACCAGCCTTTTGTCGTTCCCATTTTAACAAAGCGAGAGTGAAACGTTTCGGCTCCGACTCTAGGTGCCGGTAATGCGTTTGGATCAAATCATTTCTTTTTAAATGGGCCCTAAGTATTAGATCTCACATGTAGGAGAGATAAAAAACCTTTGAGCTTGCGAGAAAATAAGTTATCTTTGCGCATCCCAATATGCGAGAGATAACTTATCTATCTCTCTTGATAGGAGGAAAAAATATACAAATAAAGAACACTTTACATGTGAAACACACATGATGAAATGGTATCTAAGAGTTCGTACCTGCCTCTTACTACTGGAGTTGTCCTTTTTTATAAGGACTGGAGTTGTCCTTATAGTGTTGTTACATAGACATTAGGGTTCTTACCTTTAATTTGAAGGTTTCTCCTACTCTGAGGATCTTGTTTTCTAAGCTCAAATGCAGGAACCCAAAATCAAAGTTCCTACTTTTCGCATTCTCCTTTTCCTCACTTTCTCTTTGCATTATATATATTTAAATAATTTCAAGCTAGGCATCATAAGGTAGAGTATAATTTTTGAGAAAATATGAAACTAATATCATAATTTTCTGATTTTAAAAAGTTGTTTATATGACTTTTCTAAGACTAAATTGGATTTTAGGAGTGGTTGGATGCTTGACGGCGGACTACTTGCTCCTGCCGGGTCTGGTTCGGAGAGACGCGGAGGTGGATGGGCCAGGCGGCCATCTGACATGAGCGTGGCATTGAGCGCCTAATAGGAACATCAACCCTAGAAAGCAGTCTACACAGTTCATTACGAGCATGCATAGGACAATAATCCCAAGAACGCATAGAACCATCAGGATTAAAAGAAATCTGGGTCTGACTTAACCCCCTAGTCTTCTCCCTACTCTTAACACATTTATCCCTATGACGACGAAGATGGCCAGTGCCACCTGAAGATACCGTTTCTTGCAATGGATGCAGACAGCGCCGACCCTTACCTTCTTACCTTTGGGACCCATCTTGAAGATCTTCTGGAAATCCTCCCAGACGTCAGATGTAGAGGGCCATGAAACAGTGTCGCCATCGTCGTCGCCGTTCTCACCATCTTCTTCAAGATTGATGAGGTCCTCTGCCGCAGCTCCTCCACCGGACACAGCTCCACGGCCGAAGAGTTCTTCAAGCTCGTCCTCGCCCATGTCGTCGTCCTCGGAGTTGAAAGGATCAAGATGCCCAAAAGGGGGGTGAATTGGGCTTTTCTAAAAATTAATTGCAAGAATTAAATCCTACAAGCCGGAATTCACCCCTAGTGCCTACTTGTGTTCCTAGAGATTCTACCGGTAAAAGTTTTGCACCCTAAGTTCCAATCCTAGTCTAGCATGGCAATTCTAGGAAAGTAAACCAAGCAATGAAAGTAATACAAGAATGTAAATGCTTGAAAGTAAGGGGCAAGGAACAAGGCGATGTTTTCCCGAGGTATCGGAGAGTCGCCACTCCCCACTAGTCCTCGTTGGAGCACCCGCGCAAGGGTGTAGCTCCCCCTTGATCCGTGCAAGGATCAAGTGCTCTCTATGGGCTGATTCTTCGACACTCCATCGCGGTGAATCGCCCAAAACCGCTCACAAGATGAGTTGGGTCATCCACAAGCTCCGCCGGATGATCACCAAACTCCCAATCACCACCAAGCCGTCTAGGTGATGGCGATCACCAAGAGTAACAAGCTAGAACTCTCACTTGACCACAACGAGCCTAATGAGAAGATGGATGCACACTTGCTACTCTCTATTCACTAGTGGGGGACTCTCAAGCTTTGATTCTCAAACCACAATCCTTACTAGAGCTCTTGCACTCCCTTGCACTCTAAAGGTATTTCTCAGCTGAACAAATGAGCAAGAGACCTCTAAAAGAGGTGGTGGGGATGTATTTATACACCCCACAGTCAAATCCAACCGTTACCTGCCAACTCAGCAAAAATACGAGGTGACCGGACGTGCCGCTCGAAGTGACCGGACACGCCGGTCGCTCGTAACGGTCAAAAACCTGAAATAACGGCTAAGTGACCGGACACGCCGATCAGGGGTGACCGGACACGTCCGATCGTGCAGGGAGCTTACTGTACTCTGACCTGACGCGCGACCGCGTCCGATCAGTGATGACCGGACGCGTCCGGTCGTCAGAGTACCTTACTGGAATGTGACTGGACGCGCCGATCACACCCCAGTCGCGTCCGATTAGGTGATTTCCCTCAAGTGACACGTGTCAGCCTGAACACCGCATCCGGTCCTCGCAAGGACCGCGTCCGGTCAACAGCGCTGAGACACAGAAGCGGTTTAGAACTGACCGGACGCGTCCGGTCAAGCCAGACACCGCGTCCGGTCAAGAGAAAACGTCTCTAAACACTCCGAAACGCGACGCAACTTGAACCAAGTTGCTTCCAACTGAACTTTGTGCTATTCTAGAGCTTCCTAGTGCTAAGTTTGACAAGTGTGCACCACACCTAAATACAAGACTCACCTAGGTCAAGCTACTCGCTCATGCCCCCTTTATAGTACGGCCAAAAGAGAAAACGAAGATCCTAACAACTATTCTGATTGTAACTCAACACCTTGACATCCGGAACTAACCGTCCTTAATCTTGACGTCAATCCTTTGAAAACCGAAATGATTTCCATCAAGGGGCATGAATACCATAGTGCCCAAAGCAGTTATCAACCCCATGACCTAACTTACCAAAGTTTCTGCAAAACACACATTAGTCATGGTAATAAAGTGTTGTCATCAATTGTCGAAACCAATTCCCGGGGCCTAGATGCTTTCAGGAGTCACCAGGGAGGTCGTGCTGCCTCTCCATCTCTTCGGCCATGGCAGTCACACTGGCCTCTGTCTCCATCTCAGAGGGAGAGACAGAGGCAGCGGCCGCCGTCCTCCTCACGGGCCCTAGCCCTACCCTCAACCGGCTGCGAGAACAAGAAGAAGAAGTAAGAACAAGAAGAAGAAGCAACTAAGCAAGCAAAGAAGAAGATGAAGTCACCAATCAAGCAAGGAAGAAGACTTACCTAGCAGAAGGCGCCGGCGGCGACGGAGAAGCAGCAGCAGCTCCGAGCAGCAGCTGCGGATCAGCAGATCTGCACAAAACACAAAGAGAGCATCAGCAATCAGCACATGCGGACAGAGGAGGACGAGGAGAAGAGGTGAGGACGAGGACAGATGACGACTAGAGGTCAAGATCTTACCTGGTTCGTCGGAGCTCCGGCGTCGTAGCTGCCGGTGCCGCTGCCGGAGACGGCGAAGGGGTGGGGACGACGGCGGCGAGCCGCCGTCGCCTTCGCCTCGGCTGGTCTCCCTTCGCCACGGCTGATGGAGAGGGCAAGGCGCGAGAGGCAGAGCAAGCAAGCCGCGGCGGAGGAGTGACTTGCAGCGGCGGGGGAGGAGGTGGAGGATTAGGGTTTGCATAATGATGAGGAGGCCGGTTGGGGGGGCCGGGGGGCGCCTTATATAGCCGGCCACTCCAACCCTAAAATCGAACGGCTGATATCACTCAGGGCCAGGGATCCAACGGCTACTGGAAACAGGCCGTGCCTGAGGCGGGCCAAGCACATTTCCGTGCCGTGCCCGTGCTCGGCCCACGGGCCGAATTGGCGGCCCAGGCACGGGCACGGGGCCGTGCCGTGCCAGGCACGGGCACGATGGCGGCTGGGCCGGGCCGGGCCGTGTCTGGGCCGTGCTTCCTAGTGCCGTGCTCGGGCCGGCCCAGCGTGCTCGGCCCATCTGGAAAATTATAATTGAGCCGTGCGGACGGCCCCCTCCTTCTCGTAGTTATGCAAGCAGTTCCACTCAAAAAAAAAAAAGCGCTATGCAATCAGATGTTGATGGGCCGCCCGCCGCGACGATCGTTGGCACATCGCACGTGCGTCGTCGGAGGTGACGAGACGATTCGGCAGAGTTGCGTAGTACTGTACTTGCATTGGGACATTGGGTGAGTCCGTGCCGTGATAGGAGAGAGAGACACTAGTCCTATTCATACGGGGTGTGCCAAATGTGGGCGGCCAACCTTCCTTCCAGCTGGCAGAATACGCGTCGACAGTCGACCGGACGGGAAAAGTACCTGTACCTCATCCGTAGAGTACTACAGTACTGCTAGGTTGACATGCTAAAGATTTTGGCAAGCCAAAAGTTAGACAGAAACATTGTCATAGATTTGGCAAGCCAAATACGAGACTATAGCAATAAATCATTGGCACGATAAATTTTTGGCGTGACAAATTTTAGAAGCCAACCAGACCCTGATGTCTCGTGTATCTTGGCGCTCGCTATGGCACGTCCACTGCCGGACAGCAGTCACCATCGCATATTCGCATCGATGGACAGATGAGATAGATAGATGGTGCAGAATGTCCAATTCTGCATCGTTCTAGAACACCGGAAAAAAAGGAAAGAGAAATCAACTGTGCCGGTCGCCAGGAGGAAGGGGAACGGAGAAGAAACTTCCTGATGCATCTTTGCTGTCTTCTCGTTAGCGTCGCTCATCCGGGAGCGGGAGGCGGGATCCAAAAAAAAAAAGAAAAGCTGCTGATGCGATGCGCTTCCACCCAGCGGCGCAGCCGGCAATGCTGGACCTTGGGCGCTGGACCGCATGGAAATGGATATGCCGCGGCATAAACCGGACCGCGGCGAATATTCTCTCTCTTTGGCGGCCGAATTCTTTTCCCGTTTGGAAGATGCCCATGCCCCACTCCGCTCCAATGTCCAAACCTAAGGCCCCCTTCGGGCTGATAAATCGGTTCAAAATTACTGTCGGCTGATTTGTTGAGAGAGAAAAATATTGTTCCGGCTAAAAAAACAAGTTAAAAAGTACGGATTATAAGTTGAATGAAGGTGCCCTAATTAACCCGCCGATTTCTTCCTTTCGCCGCACTCTTTCATCGTGCTCTATCTCGCACGCACAACACGCGACGAGACGACGACACAAAGAGGACTGTGTATAAATAGCTAGCGTCCTCGTCCCCTTCACAAATTAGCAAAGGGCTGGTTCGGCTGGTGGAAAAGCCGGCTGGTTTTCGGCTGATTCAATAGTGTTCTGTGAGAGAGAATAAGCTAAAACAAGCCGAAACAAGCCGAAACATGACCTGTAGAACAGGACCAAAGCCGCGCGCATTTTACATGCATACAAATATACAGCTGGACATATATAGTTTGGCCGTTAGCCAGCGCTGATAATTAATCCTTCTCTTCATCGCTAGCTCCATCGTCGTCTGACCCGCCGGCCGCCGCCCACCGTCGCCGTGACCATCAACGAAAATCAGGGTGCGTAGCATCTCCTGCTGCCTCTGCATCGATCGCCGGCGCGGCTGCCGGGGGCCGGAGCGGCGGATCGTCGTCGGAGCAACGCACGCACGCAAAGCACAGACATGGCTAAGCTCAAGGCCGCGCGCGCCACCGAGGTCCCGTCCGCCATGCCGGAGCCGGACATCGCCGGGGACCTCGACGGCCTAGCAGCAGCCTCCGCCGCGTCGTCGTGCTCGTGCATCAGAGGTACGTACGTGCGCGGCCACGCTAACGTACGAGTATATATACGTACTGAGGTTAATTTGTCCAAGCCAAACGCACTGAGACGCGCCCATGCATACGGCACTGCCGCATTTATTATATTAACAATGATGATTTGGCAGCAGGCGGGGCGGAGGCGGCGACGGCGACGACGACGACGGCCGCAGCCGAGGGACGGCCGCCGCTGGTGGTGATAGGGCACCGCGGCAAGGGGATGAACACGCTGGTGTCGACGGACCCGCGACTGCGCGGGGACGTCAGGGAGAACACCCTCCGCGCCTTCAACGACGCCGCCGCCAGCCACCCCGCCGTCGCCTACGTCGAGTTCGACGTCCAGGTAAATCATGGGCACCAAACCAAACGGGTCTCCTACTCACCCTCCTTTTATTTGGTTGCCACCAATTCATTCACGGATCGCTGCATAGAATTATTTGCCATTACCGGGTTACAGATTGTTTGCGCTAGAGGCGCAAGAAACAGCAAATGCATCCCGTGTTGAGAGCAGGGATGAAAACGGACGGAATTTTTTCCATACCGTCCCGTTCCGTTTTCTATATTTTTCTGTCTGTTTTCGTATTTGCGAGATCCTGTTTTCGTATTTGCGGAAGTAGAAAATGGTGTTTTCTGTTCGTTTCCGAGTAATCCCGTTTTAATATGGAATAGACCCGTATTTATCTCGTTTTCAATCTATGTTCAACATGTTCAATAATTACATATCCTTATGTTATATTAATATAACTACGAATCACCAAATATGCATCTTATGTTTACGTACATAGCATGTAAATGAATATTAAACTTTGTAAATATTATTACATGACTTTATATATGTATATTTTGAAAATATTAGATTATGTGATCTTAATTTAATTTTCTGACTCTTTATCCGTATTTGTCCGTTTTCGTATGTTGGCATATTCCGATTCCGTTTTCAAACCTACAATTTCCGAACCTACTTCCGTTTCCGCCGTTTCCACCAAAAAATAAAGAAACAGAAGTAGAAATAGGATTTTTCCATCCGTTTTCGTCCGTTTTCATCCTAGTTGAGAGACAGCCAGGCGCTAAAGAAAACTGAAAAATGAGCTCCCTAAAAAAAATGAAAGATAACCAATGGTGAAAGGTTTTTTTTCGCCCACCAGGCTCCAAAGCTTTGGCTTCATGCCTTCATAGTTCATCCTTTATCTCCAAGGTTTTTTGATCCGGCGCTGCATAGAAAATTAACAATGCCGGCAAGGCATTCACTCGATCACCGGCGTGCGCCACCACTGTGTGTGGCGTCGTCGCGTCGGCATTCGTGAGCGAGGACGGCACGTCGCGTCACTGCCTTCTAGGCCCTGAGGCCCGATTAGGAAAAAGTCGTTCTTGCCCTTGTTTACTTTGAAAAAAAAATTTAAACCTGATAAATAGTACTACTTTTGTTTTATTTGGCAAATATTGTCCAATCGTGGACTAACTAGGCTCAAAAGATTCATCTTGTGATTTTCAACTAAACTGTATAATTAGTTATTTTTTTATCTATATTTAATACTCTATACAAGCGGCTAAAAATTGATGTGATGGAAAGAGAGTAAAAAAACTTACAATTTGGATGACATCTAAACCAGGCCCTGGACCGGGGGCCAGGAAGGGAAGACCGCATGCTCGACGCGTGGTGCGGTCCACCCAAGCAGCGCCGTGCGTCCAGAAACATCGCGGGGACGGTGGAATCCATTCCTCTCCACCTCCGTTCTACAGTAGTCTTCTAGAGCACCCGACCTTCCCTCGCTCAAAAAAACCTGCCTTGTGGGTCCGCATGCTAGAGTTGTTGAACCACGTACTGTATAATTGGATTAGGCTTTCGAAATTTCGAATTACCTATACATAAAGAAAAACCTGTGTAAATGTGGACAAATTAAAGGTTGTGTTATTAAAACCTCATATTTGTCCCTCTGCAACTAAGAACGAGCAAGCAAGCAAGCGCTAACCATGGCCATGAAAATCTTGCAGGTGACCAAGGACGGCTGCCCTGTCATCTTCCATGACAACTTCATCTACACCCAACAAGACGTAAGTTTATCAATTGCTCTGTTCAAGTGTCCCAACTACAAATTTAAGCATCTTGCATATATAGTACGTAGTACTACAAAACCTCGTCTCGCAGTCGTCATGCTCAAATATTATAATTTCATTCAGGGCGAAATCTCAGGGAAGCGTGTCACGGACCTTGACCTGGACGAGTTCCTCTCCTACGGGCCCCAAAGAGAGCAGGGGAAGGTACGCTCGCTCAACGATCACGGCCTTTTTTTTTTCTTTCCAAAATGTCACGGCCTTTCATGCGTAACGGGATTGCCCCTTTCATCAACATCAGCTTACGATCTTTTTTATGTACGTACTTGTTTGGCCTTTCTTGCCTGATTCTCAGGTCGGCAAGCCACTTTTCCGGAAGCTCAAGGACGGGAGGATCCTCAAGTGGGACGTGCGGTCCGAGGACGCGCTGTGCACGCTGCGGCAGGTCTTCCGGGGCGTCCACCGCCGTGTCGGCTTCAACGTCGAGCTCAAGTTCGACGACGACCTCGTCTACACGGAGGACAGGCTGACCTGCATCCTACAAGCCGTTCTCAAGGCACGTGCAAAGGCCAAAGCGAGCTGTCATTTGCTTGTCCGGCTTCCTTCCGTAACATTTCTGAAGAGAATGCCTACTGATGCTCTGTTACTTGGTGTTCAGGTTGTCTTCGAGCACGCCGGCAATAGGCCCATCATCTTCTCCAGCTTCCAGCCCGATGCCGCGCAGCTCATCCGCAAGCTGCAAGACAAATACCCTGTAAGTGTCACTACCACAACCACAACCATGAGTGCATGATCGTGGACACAAGTTTTCGGACCGTGAACAGTTAACATCCAAAATATTGACTGATGGGACCTACCCTGCTACGGACAGGTGTTCTTTCTGACGAACGGAGGGACGCAGGTGTACGCCGACCCGCGTCGGAACTCGCTGGAGGAGGCCATCAAGCTGTGCGTCGCCGGCGGGCTGCAGGGGATCGTGTCGGAGGTCCGGGCGATACTCAGGCAGCCGTCGGCGGTGGCCAAGATCAAGGAGGCCAACAAGCTGTCTTTGATGACCTACGGCCAGCTCAAGTGAGTGATCGATCAGTGTGCTCTCAACTGTTTGCCCACAGCATGCAACGCCGGCCAGCGGCAAGGATGTATGTACGCGTAGGAACTGAACGCGTGCTCGCTGTTTGTTCTTTATTTGTGTGCCGGTCTCGCAGCAACGTGCCGGAGGTGGTGTACGTGCAGCACCTGATGGGGGTAGACGGCGTCATCGTCGACCTGGTGCGGGAGATCGCCGAGGCCGTGTCGGCGTTCACGGCCACGGCCGTGCAGACGTCGGGCTCCCAGGTCAGCGGTGGCGGCATCGTGGTGGGCGAGAGGATGGAGACGGCCGCCGCGGCGGTGGCAGCAGGGACGACGCCGAGCTTCTCGCCGCGGGAGATGTCCTTCCTCCTCAGGCTCATTCCGGAGCTAGTTCAGTAGCGTGTTGTTCTTGCTGGTGGAATTTCTGTCATGATTGACCCGGCCCATTGTAGATTATCAACCAACGTCGTTGACTTTGTTTTTGTCTGTCAACTGAAATCGAAAAGGTTGTGGGTTGCATTTGTAGAGTATTTTGTATACTAATATCCCTTGTACATGAATTAGAAGCCGCGTAACTTCACGAGTGAAATCTGGAGTCCTCTCTCCATATTTGATTGTTTTCAGATTTTTTATGTCAGCCAGAATTTGGACCGACCAAACAGCACCAGTCAGTTCACCTATTGTCATGGCTCGTCACCCGGCGGCGCTACCGGCACCCGAAGCACAGCTGGACACCTGACGCCGCCGTTGGACGGACGACGTACCCGGGCAGAGACGGCTCCGGCAGCTCCTCCGCCGCCCCGTCGTCGCCACTGCTAAGCATGGCGATGACCTGCCCCATGGTTGGCCGCCTTGCTCGGTCCGACTGCACGCAGAGGAGCGCGACGTGCACGCACCGCAGCGCCTGCCGTGCCGCGTGCTCCTGCGCGTCCACGCCCAAGTCGCCATCCACCACGTCGCTCGCTCTCTTCTCCGTCCAGTGCTGCCACACCTGCACGCGCATATATGACCACCGTTACTAACCTTATTAGCTTATGAACCAAGCTAGGAAGGGAAAGATCTGCGAGCAAGATTTCTACACTAGCTACTCACGTATTCCACGAGGCCTTCAGAGTCTTGGCCTTCGAAAGTGTAGATCTTGTGGCCGGTGATGATCTCCAGCACCAACACCCCGTAACTGTACACGTCAGCCTTGGTCGAAAGTAGGAACTTTCGGCCGGAGGTGCACTCTGGTGCCATGTACCCGCTTCACAACAAACAGAGAGGTACATCAAAGAAATGCTGCAACTTTGGTCTAGACCACATCAACATCAAAGGTCGTTTGGAAAATTTTTTAAAAATAAATTTCAAAACTAGAAAACTTAAAACGAATATTTGAACCTCTAAATGATTTCAGATAAAAAGTTATCGACCAAAGTTGTTAAACATCTAAGATCTTTTGAAAAATTTAAAATTTGAAATTTAAAATCTGATAACTTAAAATGAATATTTGATCCTCTAAAATATATTAAACAAAAGTTATCAACTACAAAGTTATAGATCGATTGGAGCACTATAACTTTACCATACGCCCTTCGTCCCATAAAAAATGCAATTGTAGGATCAGGCACGCAGACCAACAATAGGTAGGAAATTACGTAAATACCCCTGTAAATATCAGTCTCGTCCTAATCCACCGGCAGGGCATGGGATCCGCCCCTTGGGTGGCGCCGGGCGTGGGCTGCGATTGGCGCCTGAAGCGGAACGAGTGGAGGAGAAGGCCTCCACGCGTGCACCAGCTTTGTTTTTTATAGGAGATGGATGGATACTTCGTGCGGTGCTACTACCAATGGTCCCACGCAAGAGTATGTGTGTGTGTTTTTTTTTGACAAAATTTAAACTCTAGAATGGCAGTCTTTTTGAGGGAGGGAGTAAAGTTTATATTCATATGACTTGGTATGAAAAAGTTATGTTCTTTTATATGAGAAAAAGAGAGAGACAAACTTATAGGTGGGCTCCACTACCACATAGCAAAATCACCCAATAAACCAGTTTGAAATGGTTAGCTAGGAGGGAGGGGATTGTCTGATTCTAAAGTCAAGGTGTGTATGATGTCTAGTATTGAAGTTCGAGGGGATCTTTCAAATCTAAAAACACTACAATAATTAATAAGATCAAAAGTTGTAAGCAAAAAATTATAGATGCATAATATCATAGCAAGTGATGCGACTAAAGCTTACATAGCTTAACCTTATGTTTCAACTAAATTCGTATTTAAGACATACAATGGTGTAATGACAAATCTGACAACACATGGCCTAATATTACTAATGTGTGGCCCTCAACGCAACCTCCACATTAGGCAGCTCTTAATGGAGTTCCATTCTCATTTAAAAGGGTGCTACATAAACAATTTTGATAACACGACAAAGTATTAAAGAAGGGAGGATGACATAAATATCATCTAGATGAAACCCATGGTAATTGTTTTCAAGTGTTAATTTTTCATGGAACTAAATGCAATGAGTGCATATGAAACACAAAGAATGATACTACGCATCGTAGAAGGTTATTTCAACCATCATTAATTCAAGTGTTATTAGCTAATTGTCTGTGTCTTCACAAGAGGACAGATTGGAAAGGAATCCTATATATTATCATAATAATCAGAAACATATGGCTAACTATAATCATCGTCGAGAATAATAGCCATTGGATATGTCTTGTTTTCTAAAACCATAACCTACTTCTGCCATTATGAGAAAGCATAAGTAACCCATAAATCTACATCTTAACAACTAACATCTACCATTATAGAATATATTAAATGAACCCCTAGTTTTTCTTTTAGATTACCCACCTTTGTCACTTTGAAATTATAATAGAAAGTGACCTCTTCAATTTGGTTCTAAATTACCAAATGTGTCATTATAAAACATAAACTGAAATATCTATAAAAAGTACATCTAATCACCGACATAAGTTATTACAAAAAAAAAATAAATAACCATAAAACACTATATATGTTTGTAAACTATACCATTCTACTACTGTTGATTTCAACTAGACATAACATCTTCGGTAGCATTCCATACTCCTCTTAATTTCAGCGTAACCATAACATGTTCAGTATCGTGGTGCAGGCTTAAACGACCGCCTATGTCATTGTAGTAACTAAGAGTGGAGTCTAAGAACCAGAACCTATTTTTTGAATAAAATATAAAAGAGAAACAATACTGAGCACTAGAGTTTGAACTTAACCTGTGGATAGAAAAATTGAAACAACAAATGAGATCGTCAAAAGTTGAAAACCAAAATATAAATTCATAATGTTACAAAGACGGATGTAACAAGAGTTGGTATAACTTAAGCAAAGGTTTCAGTTAAATATACATACTCCCTCTGTCATTGAATAAATAGATTCCTAGAGTTGTCTTAAGTCAAACTTTGACCAAATTTCTAGAAAAACCCTTCAAAAGTCAAACTTTGACCAAATTTCTAGAAAAACCCTTCAAGATTTATGATATTAAATTAGTATTATATACCATAGAATATATTTTCATAATGCGCTTATTTTATGTCATAGTTTGTAAATGTATCACAACCGGATAAAGATTGTAGAGTATCTACATTTGTATTGTCTTAGGAAATAAATATATAACATATACTAAGTTTATCCATGAAACCCTTAATACTTATATAATATATCTACATATGCATGGGTTTTTGACTAGTCAGATAATATTCAAAAGGCATGAACAAACCGTGTAGTTGTGAGCGTTGATTGCTGATGTACTTACAATGTTCCAGCGACCTTCTCAGTGCTCTCATGAGTTTTCTCTTTATCGTACATCCTCATGAGATCAAAATCGGCAATCTTTGGGTTGAAGTTATCGTCGAGAAGTATATTGTGTGGCTTGAGGTCCCGGTGAATGATCCCCTTGTCGTGGAGAAACTGGAGGCCACGAGCAACCCCTAAGATGATGTTGAACCACGTAGCCCACTCTAGCTTCTCAGCTTGAAAAGATGCTGCAATTGCAAGCCAATTGTTTGGGTGTTTTATCCTTGGTAATCTTTACTACCCTGTTAATATATATAATAATTAATAGTGGGAGCAATGAACTTGCCTTTGTACCAAAATTTATCCAGGCTGTTATTAGGTACGTACTCATAGATGAGGAACCTCCCTTCCTGTTGGAAGCAGTACCCTAAAAACCTCACAAGGTTCATGTGGCGCAAGTTAACCACAATGGAGATCTCCCTCTCAAGTTCTTGTATAGTCCTCTTGGAATCCCTGAGCCTTTTCACTGCTACTTCCTTCCCATTTTCTAGCGTGCCCTGCACTTCTCCCATCATTACTTATGTTCCAAGCTAAGCTTTGTCTAATAATAAACTAGAATTAAGGATAAACATGTTCTTGGTAACTATTACCTTGTATACTGTTCCAAATCCACCGCTCCCAAGCTTGTTTCTACTTGAGAAGCAACATGTAGCAGCCTCAAGAACCTGGTAGTTGTAGAGTTGGCAGCTCATTCGTCCTCCGTCGTCCTCTTCTTCTTCCTTGCTCAAATGCTTATTATTTCCTTGGTCATGCATAGTCTCCTCTGGCATGCCATCTGCTTGACGATTCAAAACAAGGGGTTCGAGAAATAAATAGTGATATGTCAAGGTTGACATATATAAGAGAAAACAGAAAGTACAGAGAAGAAGAAACCAGTTACGAAAAAAAAAGACTGCCGGCTTGAATCACCTATGACATGTCCTCTCTGAGCCGGTCGCCATTTTCGACGGTACCATATGGTGAGTGCAAGGATGATGGCGGCAATCGTCAACCCAGTTGCAAGTGAAACGATCAGCCATTTGGATCTATTCGACGTTCCCTTCCCTTTGCTTTCTGATGATCCAGTGACCGTTTGATCTAACGAACAAACCAAAAGGGAAAGCTATTGAGTAGAAATACAGACAGTCGGCAGTCCTGTACTACTGAAACAGGGTTAATGAACAGTAGCACACTGAAGTAGAAAACAATTGGAGAGTGACGGAGGCAAAGGATGCATAGAGTAAGACTACAATAATGAGAATAGTTTTTACCATTCGGTGCGCCATTAGCGATGGTGGTCCTGGATGCTGCTGGAGGTGGTGCTCGTGCTTGTGCAGGCGGTGGGTTACGACCGCCAGGGCTAGGTGGCGGTGGCGCCGGCACAGCAGGTGTAGCAGCCGGACGGGCCGCAGTTACGTTAATTCCTATTACTTGTACGTTGGACCCCATCCCGCTCGTGTCCGCCGCCAGCAATCGCCGGGCCAGGGACTTGGTGTTGTAGAAGGGGTAGCTCTCGTACCTGGCCATGCAGCTGAGCCGCAGGACCTGCATCCCCGCGCTGCCGTTGTACTCCCTGTCCACCACCTGGAGGGCGCCTCGGAGGCAGCGGCGGCAGTCGGCGCACGAGATCCCGGCGGCGCACCGCGTCAGCCCATAGACCAGACCGCCTGCTGCAGTCCCAGCACCGAAGCTGCGGCACATGTGGCTGCTCGTCGTGCTCTTCGCCACGGCGGCGAGGAGGCGCCTCACCACGGCTTTGCCATCCTCGTGTTCGTGTAACAGCGCGCGGCTCGTGTTGAACACGGTCGCCGTGTACTCGTCCTCGTGAAACCGGCTGGGGTCGTGGTCCGAGTACCGTAGGAAGCAGGCGTCGTGCCAGACCGCCGACGCCGCGCACGCCGTCCCGGCGATGAACTCGGAGGCTGCAGCGAGGCAGGCTGCGCAGTCGGAGACCGAGACGTCGGGGCGGCACTGCGCCACCCCGTACATGGTCCGGTTCTCGGCGACGACGTACGAGGACATGTTGTGGGACATGTGGGCGACGCCGTAGGCGCCCGCGCACACGGCGTCGAGGAAGCTGACGAACTCGCCGCTCGTGACGGCCGACCCGGCTGGGGAGGAGGTGAGGTAGGGGGAGTGGCCGGAGCAGATGGTCAGGGTGGGCTGAAGACCGGCGGCGTTGGACGACGGTGACGACGAACGCGTCGGGTCGCCAGTAGCGCTGCCAGGAAGAACACCACCACCATGTTGGGTGCAAGTCGGAAGGAGCTGCGAGCGACACCATCTCTTCACGTCGATCGTCCTCTAGATTAATCCTTTGCCATGGTCCCTGCAAATTCCACGTACCGTGTGACAAGAAAGTATACCGGTCCTTTCAAAAAAGAAAAGAAAAGAAAAGAAAAGAAAGTGTACCGTGTGACAATAGAAAGTATACTGGTCCTTTAAAAAAAAAGAAAAAAAAAGAAAGTATACCGGCGGCCGGGCGTGGACTCGGAGTGACTTGACGAGGGTAGTCCAGGTCTCCAGGAACTGGATGGAATGGATGCGGGTAAAGTTACGACGACCATGCAGTCATTGAAATATGTATAGTCACGTTTATGAAGACGACCGTGCAGTCATACTCGCACACTACGTCACTACTACAGAAAACATTAAGCAGGCGATCATTATTTTCAGTTTCTGCAGGCTGGCATTTCCTCCGCATGCGACAAAAAGTCTGAGTTCAATACGAACAACGCAGGCACTGCCCGCAAGCAAAAATAGAACTACAGAGGTGGGCTCCTTAGGACGCTCGCATCGGTTAATGGATAAAAAATAAAAAAATCCAGAGCCTACTAGCAAACCTGTTTCCAAGTCCACCGGTGAGCGCACTCTCAGCCCTAAGCCCGATTTGCCACCGCTCGAGGCCATGCCGCCGCGCCGGATACCCCGCTCATGGGGGTGTTGGGGGGGGGGGGGTGGCTGCAGGTGCTTGGGCGCTGGATTTGCTGCTAGAGGTGCTCAACCGCTGGCCCAAAGAGGGAGAGACCTCCTCAGCGCGAGGAGGGAGATCCAACACAGGCCCGCCCTGCGTGCGAGCTCCTCAGTGTGAGCGTCGTTGCCGACCACCGTGCTCTGTGAGGACGGAGAGAGAGAGAGAGAAGTGCCGAGAGAGAAGCGCCGAGAGAGAGAAACACCGGCCGCTGAGAGAGAGAGGTGAGAAACCCTAAGTGTCATATATATACTTCAAGTGCGCTATCGGGCTGAACCGGACCAAGCATATTTTGGCTGCAAGCTCGGCCTATTAATGGAAGAGGTCTGCCTCCAAAAATAGATTCATTTTCGGAGGTGGACCTCTCCGTAAATCGATTTTGCGAGACGATTATTTGTGACCGCCACCGTAAATGAAAATGTCCTCCTTCAAAAATTATCAGGCATTTTATGAGACAATTGGATTTTGTGACGGTCTCCGTTATTGTTTAGGTAGTGTCCTGTAAAATCATTTTTGTAGTATTGTATAGTCCTAGTTGATCTAAAATACTCCGTCCATCCTGAATTATAGATAACTGAAGTTTATCTCAAGTCAAGCTATTCTAAACTAATCAAATTCATAAAAGGATTATTAATATATATCGCATAAAAAATAAATGATAAAATTTAATACCAGAAAAGTTATTGTTATTTTATGTACACTTTGTCAAATTTATATTAGATTGATTTAGTAAAAACTTATATCCCTTGCGTCTTAGGACGGAGCTTAATAGATGTCAAGATGTGGCTTGGGCAAGTCTAGTCTGCTTGGCCTAGGAGAGAGCAGGTAATCTTGTGCCCCGCACGAAAGTGCTTCACTTGAAAACACATGAAAATAATAAAAAATTTGAATGGATAAAAGATCTATTCACGAACAATTTAGGGATAACAAAGTTTTACGTAAGAAGTAAAAAAGAGAGGAAAAAATCACTATAGCAATTGGGTCGCTGCTCATCTAGATTTGCATCAATTCACATGCAAGTTTTCTCGTTTTCTTTTGTTTCTCCTTTCCCAAACTTTAGTTCATCGTCAAATTTTGCATATACATAATATCCAATTCTTTTTTTATTTAATGTTGCATGCACACCTTTTTTTTGTCTTATTTTAAGTGGGAGCATAGGATACACTAGTCCATGCATTGTGCATTTTATAGGCTATGACCATAGAGCATCTCCAAGAGTACCAAATAATCCTTCCTAGTCCATGACTTTTGGAAAGAAAAAATCCATCTCCAATAACTCCTAAACTCACCTCCTAGACTTTTGGCACTTAGGAAAAAAAAACCCTTAACATCTCCAAGAGTTCCCAACGATTTCTTCACAAAACCATAGAGTTTTCCAACTTGCCACAAATTATTGGAACAAATAAATAAGACCATCTCCAACGGTTCCAATAATTTACTCCTAAAATTTAGAAGACAATTTTACATCAGGAATCTTATACTATTTCTATATTATCCTAACCACTTTTATATATTATTTCTCTCTTGTACATATGCATCAGAAACTCTTTCCTACTCTTTATTCTTTCCCACACCCTTCCACCTTAGATTGGGAGATGGATACCCGCATCTTGCATGCGTGCAAAGATTCGCGCTTTCCGTGATTTTTTCCATGTGCCAAAAGATTAGGAGATGGAATCGGGAACTCTTGGAGATTGGTTTTTTTCTATTCTTGCCAAAAATCCTAGATTAAAAGGCTTTATTGTGAACTCTTGGAGATGCTAAGCGTAAAGATGCGCGGACTCTAGGTCACGTGTATCTTCTCCTGCAGCCATCTAAACGCCCCTGTATTTTAGCCAATCTAATGGTGGAAGGGCGAGGAAAAAAATAAAGAGTAGAAAAAAAGAGTTCCTGATGCAAATGTATAAGAGAGAAAGAATATATAAAAGTGGTTAGAATAATTTAGATATAGTATAGGATTCCTGATGTAAAATTGTCTTCTATATTTTACGAGTGAGTTATTGGAAATTGTTGGAGATGATCTTATTTATTTCTTCCAGTACTTTTTGGTGAGTTGGAAAACTACGTGATTTTGGGAAGAAATTCTTGGATTCTTGCAAATAAAATATAAATTGCATGATTTTTGTATTTGGTCATTTTCTGCGCAACAAACATAATAAATATGTTATAGTCGCTATTCAGGTAGGATAAACTTATTAATTATTGATCTATTATTTTTTTTCATGATTTCATCTGTAACCATAGTTTTTTTTTGCATGCCACCTTTATATATCTTCAATATATATTTCGCAGAAACCTTAGATTAAACTATGACAACTCATGTTGCATCACATATCTTATGACTTCACAAATCTAAATTTTGATTTGCAAATTTTATTCATATTAGTTTTTTTATCCTGAAATTATGTTGATACCCTTATGCTTATTGTATATTTTTATTAACTCTTCTTTTCTACTGTTTAAAATAAGGATTTTTAACATTTGTCTCCTCCTAGAAGGGCAGGCCTGGTGCAGTTGGTGAGTGCTAGCTCGCCGAGTCACCACGTCATGGGTTCGAAGCCGTCTCTCTGCAGAATTTCTACGGAGGTAAGACTTTGCTTCGGTTATTCTCTTCCCCAGACCCCACTCGTGTGGGAGCCTCTGGCACGGGGTCTGCCCGTCTCCTCCTACTCTTTTTTTTAAAAAGAAAAACTAATATTTCGCTCCACACTCTTTTTTTAAAAAGAAAAACTAATATTTCGCTCCACACTGCTCAACACATAGTCTCACAGTTTCCATGCCCAAATATAATTTCAGGGCGAAATCTCAGGGAGGCGTGTCACTGAACTTGACCTGGACGAGTTCCTCTCGTAGGGGCCCCAAAGAGAGTAGGGGAAGGTACGCTCGTTCAACAATCACGGACCCTTTTTTTAAAAAAAAATGTCACGGCCTTTCAAGCGTAACCGCGTTGCCACTTTCATCAACATTCCAGCTTACCAGTATCTTTTTTATGTATTGTTTGGCCTTTTGCCTGATCCTCAAGTGGGGACGTGCGGTCCGAGGACGCGCTCTGCACGCTGCGTGAGGTCTTCCCGGGCGTCCACCGGCGTGTCGGCTTCAACGTCGAGCTCAAGTTCGACGACGACCTCGTCTACACGGAGGAGAGGCTTACCTGCCTCCTACAAGCCGTTCTCAAGGCACGTGGCAGTGGCAACGCCAAAGAGCCCCAAGCAGCTTTCCTTCTGTAACATTTCTGAAGACGCCTACTGATTGCTCTGCTACTTCGAGTTCAGGTTGTCTTAGAGCACGCCGTCGACTGGCCCATCATCTTCTCCAGCTTCCAGCCCGTTGCCGTGCAAGCTGCAAGACAAACACCCTGTAAGTGTCACTGCCACAACCATGACGTGAGTGCATGGACACAAGTTTTCCGACCGTGCACAATCAACAATGAGTCAATGACTGACAGAACCTAACGACCCTGCTACTCAATTGTGACACGCGATCAGGTGTTCTTCCTGACGAACGGAGGGACGCAGGTGTACGCCGACCCGCGTCGGAACTCGCTGGAGGAGGCCGTCAACTGTTAGCAGTCAACGTGCGCTCGCTTACCCACAGCCTGCAACGCCGGCCGGCGGCTAGGATGTACTCGTAGGAACTGACCGCGTGCGCTCGCTGTTTGTGCTTTGGTGGACGGCATCATCGTTGACCTGGTGCGGGAATTGCCGAAGCCGTGTCGGCGTTCACGGCCACGGCCGTGCAGGCGTCGGGCTCCCAGGACGGCGGTGGCAGGGACGCCGAGCTTCTCGCCGCGGGAGATGTCCTTCCTCCTGAGGCTCATTCCCGAGCTAGTGCAGTAGCGTGTTGTTCTTGCTGGTGGAATTTCTGCCATGATTGACCCGGCCCATTGTAGATTATCAACCAACGTCGTTGACTTCTTTTTGTCTGTCAACTGTGAAATCGAAAAGGTTGTGGGTTGCATTTGTAGAGGATTTGTAATATCCCCTGTACACATGATGGATTAGAAGGCACGTAACTTGCATTTCATGAGTGAAATCAGCATTCAGCAGTCTCCTCTCCATAGTATTTGATTATTTTCAGATTTTTTTTATGTCTCAGATTCTGCTTTTCAGAATTTTGACCAACCAAATACCACCAGGCACCAGTCAGATCACCTCTTATATATCTAGTATACTTACTGGTCATGGCTCGTACATCACCCGGCCGGCGGCGCTACCTGCACCCGAAGCACAGCTGGACACCTGACGCCGCCGTTGGACGGACGACGTACCCGGGCAGAGACGGCTCCGGCAGCTCCTGCGCCGCCCCGTCGTCGCTGCTCAGCATGGCGATGACCTGCCCCATGGTTGGCCGCCTTGCTCGGTCCGACTGCACGCAGAGGAGCGCGACGTGCACGCACCGCAGCGCCTGCCGTGCCGCGTGCTCCTGACCTTCCACGCCCAAGTCGCCGTCCACCACGTCGCTCGCTCTCTTCTCCGTCCAGTGCTGCCACACCTGCACGCGCATATATGACCACGGTTACTAACCTTATTAGCTTATGAACCAAGCTAGGAAGGGAAAGATATGCGAACAGTCAACAACATTATCCTAGAGACTGATGCACAGCAGGTGGTGTGGGCAATACAAGGTGATGACTTCAAACTTGCAGCAGTGGGTGGCTTAGTCTATGAGCTTAAAGATTTGGTGGTAGAAAATTTTGCATCTTTCATTGTCAAACATGTTCCGCGTGATTGTAATAGGGTAGCACATGAGCTTGCTTCTATATGGAGTCGGAGCCATGATCCAGTGCCCTCAGTGTTGGCCGGTGTGCCAAATTGTATCTTGGTTTTGGTGTCTGGCAATTTAGCTGACATGGTTGAGTAATGGAATGAAAATTCCTATAAAAAAGAGATATGCGAACAAGATTTCTGCACTAGCTACTCACGTATTCCACGAGGCCTTCAGAGTCTTGGCCTTCGAAGGTGTAGATCTTGTGGCCGGTGATGATCTCCAGCACCAACACCCCGTAGCTGTACACGTCGGACTTGATCGACAGCAGGAACTTTCGGCCGGACGTGCACTCTGGGGCCATGTACCCGCTTCACAACAAACAAGAGACACCAAACAGAGAGGTCAAAGAAATGCTCTGCGGGTGGCTCTAAAGGATCTCAAGTAAAAAAAATTTATCAAGTACAAAGTTATAGACATTGAGGTACATCAAAGAAATGCTGCAACTTTGGTCTAGACCACATCAACATCAAAGGTCGTTTGAAAAAAATTTTAAAAATAAATTTCAAAACTAAAAAACTTAAAACGAATATTTGAACCTCTAAATGATTTCAGATAAAAAAAGTTATTAACTAAAGTTATATATATTACAAGGAACTTCAACTTTGGTATACATTATGTCAAACATCTAAGATCTTTTGAAAAATTTGAAATTTAAAATCTGATAACTTAAAATAAATATTTGATCCTCTAAAATATATTAAAGAAAAGCTATTAACTACAAAGTTGTAGATCGTCTGAAGCACTATAACTTTAACATATACTTTCTTCGTCCCATAAAAAAAATGCAATTGTAGGACTAGGCACGCAGACCAATGACAGGTAGGAAATTACATAAATACTCTTGTAAATATCAGTCTCATCCTGATCCACCGGCAGGGCATGGGATCCGCCCCTTGGGTGGCACCGGGCGTGGGCTACGACTGGCGCCTGAAGCGGAACGAGTGGAGGAGAAGGCCTCCACGCGTGCACCAGCTTTGTTTTTTTATAGGAGATAGATGGATACTTCGTGGGGTGCTGCTACCAGTGGTCCCGCACAAGAGTACGTGTGTGTGTTTTGTTTTTTTGACAAAATTTAAACTTTAGAATGGTGGTCTTTTTGAGGGAGGGAGTAAAGTTTATTCATATGACTTCGTAAGAAAAAGTTACGTTCTTTTATATAAGAAAAAGAGAGATAAAATTATAGGTGGGCTCCACTGCCACATAGCAAAATCACCCAATAAACCAGTTTGAAATGGTTAGATAGGAGGGAGGGGTATTTTTTCTGATTCAAAAGTTAAGGTGTGTATGTTGTCTAGTATTGAAGTTCGAGGGGATCTTCCAAATCTAAAAACACTACAACAATTAATAAGATCAAAAGTTGAAAGCAAAAAATTATAGATGCATAATATCACAGCAAGTGGTGCGACTAAAGCTTACATAGCTTAACCTTATATTTCAACTAAATTCATATTCAAGACCTACAATGGTGCAATGATAAATCTGACAACACATGGCCTAATATTACTAATGTGCGGCCCTCAATGCAACCTCCACATTAGGCCGCCCTTAATGGAGTTCAATTCTCATTTAAAAGGGTGCTACATAAACAATTTTGATTACATGGCAAAGTATTAAAGAAGGGAGGATGACATAAATATCATCTAGATGAAACCCCATGGTAATTGTTTTCAAGTCTTAATTTTTCATGGAACTAAATGCAATGAGTGCATATGAAACACAAAGAATGATACTATGCATCGTAGAAGGTTATTTCAACTATCATTAATTCAAGTGTTATTAGCTAATTGCCTGTGCCTTCACAAGACGGCGGATTGGAAAGGAATCCTATATATTATCATAATAATCAGAAACATATGGCTAACTATAATCATCATCGAGAATAATAGCCATTGGATATGTCTTGTGTTCTAAAAACATAACCTACTTCTGCCATTATGCGAAAGCATAAGTAACCCATAAATCTACATCTAAACAACTAACATCTACCATTATAGAATATATTAAATGAACCCCTAGTTTTTCTTTTAGATTACCCACCTTTGCCACTTTGAAATTATAATATAAAGTGACCTCTTCAATTTGGTTCTAAATTACCAAATGTGTCATTATAAAACATAAACTAAAATATCTATAAAAAGTACATCTAATCACCAACATAAGTTATTAAAAAAATAATTAAATAACCATAAAACACTATATATGTTTGTAAACTATACCATTCTACTACTGTCATTTTCAACTAGACATAACATCTTCGGTACCATTCTATACTACTCTTAATTTCAACGTAACCATAACATATTCAGTATCATGGTGCAGGCTTAAATGACCGCCTATGTCATTGTAGTAATTAAGAGTGGAGTCCAAGAACTAGAACCTATTTTTTGAATAAAATATAAAAGAGAAACAATACTGAGCACTAGAGTTTGAACTTAACCTTTGGATAGAAAAATCGAAACAACAAATGAGATCGTCAAAAGTTGAAAACCAAAATATAAATTCATAATATTACAAAGATGGATGCAACAAGAGTTAGTATAACTTAAGCTAAGGTTTCAGTTAAATATACATACTCCCTCTGTCATTGAATAAATAGATTCCTAGAGTTGTCTTAAGTCAAACTTTGACCGAATTTCTAGACAAACCCTTCAAGATTTATGATATTAAATCTTATACTCTTATAAAGCAAAACTCCACTAGCTATTTATCTCAACATGCAAGCTATCCAACTAGGCGGTGCACTATCACATACCCACTAGCTATTTATCTCAACATGCAAGCTATCCAACTAGGCAGTGCACTATCACATACAATTAAAATCCACTAAGCAAAACCCCACTAGCTATTTATCTCAACATGGAAGCTACTCAACTAGGCAATCCACTATCACATACCATTAAAATCCACATTCAACTGTAATGTCCACGTCAGCAAGCCACATAAGCATTTTGTTGTCCACGTTATCCTACCCCACAATCCACTAATCCGCAATTCCCGCAGCAACGCGCAGTGTATGCTTCTAGTTAGTATTATTAGATATACTATAGAATATATTTTCATAATGCACTTATTTTATGTCATAGTTGTTGTTGCTCTTTCCTATAAAGTTAGTCAAACTTAAGACAGTTTAACTTGCACGAGTTCTAGGAATTGATTTATTTGGGGATGAATGGAGTATTAAAATCCACATAGTGCATTGCAAAGGATGAAAACACATATGTAGTAGTTTGTAAATGTATCACAACCGGATAAAGATTGTAGAGTATATACACTTGTATTGTCTTAGGAAATATATATATAACATATACTAAGTTTATCTATGAAACCCTTAATACTTATGTAATGTATCTACGTATGCATGGGTTGTTTGACTAGTCAGATAAAATTCAAAAGGCATGAACAAAGCATGTAGTTGTGAGCGTTGATTGCTGATGTACTTACAATGTTCCAGCGACCTTCTCAGTGCTCTCATGAGTTTTCTCTTTATCATACGTCCTCATGAGATCAAAATCGGCAATCTTTGGGTTGAAGTTATCGTCGAGAAGTATATTGTGTGGCTTGAGGTCCCGGTGAATGATCCCCTTGTCGTGGAGAAACTGGAGGCCACGAGCAACCCCTAAGATGATGTTGAACCACGTAGCCCACCCTAGCTTCTCACCTTGAAAAGATGCTGCAATTGCAAGCCAATTGTTTGGGTGTTTTCTCCTTGGTAATCTTTACTACCCTGTTAATATATATATAATAATTAATAGTGGGAGAAATGAACTTACCTTTGTACCAAAATTTATCCAGGCTGTTATTAGGTACGTACTCGTAGATGAGGAACCTCCCTTCCTCTTGGAAGCAGTACCCTAAAAACCTCACAAGGTTCATGTGGCGCAAGTTAACCACAATGGAGATCTCCCTCTCAAGTTCTTGTATAGTCCTCTTGGAATCCCTTAGCCTTTTCACTGCTACTTCCTTCCCATTCTCAAGCGTGCCCTGCACTTCTCCCATCATTACTTATGTTCCAAGCTAAGCTTTGTCTAATAATAAACTAGAATTAATGATAAACATGTTCGGTAACTATTACCTTGTATACTGTTCCAAATCCACCGCTCCCAAGCTTGTTTCTACTTGAGAAGCAACATGTAGCAGCCTCAAGAACCTGGTAGTTGTAGAGTTGGCAGCTCATTCGTCCTCCGTCGTCCTCTTCTTCTTCTTCCTTGCTCAAATGCTTATTATTTCCTTGGTCATGCATAGTCTCCTCTGGCATGCCATCTGCTTGATGATTCAAAACAAGGGGTTCTAGAAATAAATAGTGATATGTCAAGGTTGACATATATAAGAGAAAACAGAAAGTACAGAGAAGAGGAAACCAATTAAAAAAAAGACTGCCGGTTTGAATCACCTATGACATGTCCTCTCTGAGCCGGTCGCCATTTTCGACGGTACCATATGGTGAGTGCAAGGATGATGGCGGCAATCGCCAACCCAGTTGCAAGTGAAACAATCAGCCATTTGGATCTATTCGACATTCCCTTCCCTTTGCTTTCTGATGATCCGGTGACCGTTTGATCTAACAAACAAACCAAAAGGGAAAGCTGTTGAATAGAAATACAGACAGTCAGCAGTCCTGTACTACTGAAACAGGGTTAATGAACAGTAGCACACTGAAGTAGAAAACAATTGGAGAGTGCCGGAGGCAAAGGATGCATAGAGCAAGACTACAATAATGAGAATAGTTTTTACGTACCATTCGGTGCGGCAGCAGCAGGCCGTGGGGTATGACCGCGAGGGGGCGCTGGGGTGGGATGTGCAGCCCCTGTCCTACCCCCAGGAAAGACTGTAGCATTTGCGGTGACGTCCCTGGATGCTGCTGGAGGTGGTGCTCGTGCTTGTGCAGGCGGTGAAGGCGGTGGTGGGTTACGACCGCCAGGTGGCGCCGGCACAGCAGGTGTAGCAGCCGGACCGGACGCAGTTGGTTTTAATCCAATGGACCCCATCCCGCTCGTCCCGTACCTGTCCTCCGCCAGCAATCGCCGGGGCAGGGACTTGGTGTTGTAGAAGGGGTAGCTCTCGTACCTGACCATGCAGCTGAGACGCAGGACCTGCATCCCCGTGCTGCCGTTGTACTCCCTGTCCACCACCTGGAGGGCGCCGCGGAGGCAGCCGCGGCAGTCGGCGCACGAGATCCCCGCGGCGCACCGCGTGAGCCCGTAGACCAGGCCGCCGGCCGCAGTCCCAGCGCCGACGCTGCGGCACATGTGGCTGCTCGTCGTGCTGTTCGCCACGGCGGCGAGGAGGCGCTTCACCACGGCTTTGGCTTTGCCGTCCTCGTGTCCGTGTAGCGGCAGCGCGTGGCTCGCGTTGAACACGGTCACCGTGTACTCATCCTCGCGGAACCGGCTGGGGTCGTCGCTGTCCGAGTACCGCAGGAAGCAGCCGTCGTGCCAGACCGCCGACACCGCGCACCGCGTCCCGGCGATGATGAGCTTGGAGGCTGCAGTGAGGCAGGCGGCGCAGTCGGCGACCGAGACGTCGGGGCGGCACTGCGCGACCCCGTACATGGTGCGGTTCACGGCGACGACGTACGAGGACATGTTGTGGGACATGTGCGCGACGCCGTAGGCGCCGGCGCACACGGCGGCGAGGAACCTGGTGACCTCGCTGCTCGTAACGGCCGGGGACTGGCCGGAGCAGAAGGTCAGGGTGGGCTGCTGAAGACCGGCGCCGTTGGACGACGGTGACGACGAACGCGTCGGGGTCGCCAGTGGCGTTGCCAGTAGCGCCGCCAGGAAGAACAACACCACCATGTTCGGTGCAAGTCGGAAGGAGCCGGCGGCCGTGCACAGCACGGTGGCCGACGGCGACGCCATCCCTTCACGTTGCCGTCCTCTAGATTAATCCTTTGCCGTGGTTCCTGTAGGGAAAAATCATTTGGCATTTCATCACAGCAGTCAGCGCGCAGGTACAAACTTTTCCACGTACATTTAACCGTGACAGGAAAGTATACCGGCGCGCGGCCGGGTGAGACGACTTGGAGTGACGACGAGGTACGGAGTCCAGGTCTTCAGGGCGCTGGATGGATGCGGCCATGACGGTTGACGGGTGAAGTAACGATGACCATGCTGTCATTCAAATATGTGCTCACGTACGTTTGTGAAAAAATGACGACCATGCAGTCATGCATGCTGGCACGTTTTGACAGCGTAATGTGTGGTCCTCCGTGATCAATACCCCTCAGCCCCGCGAAGGCCCCGAGAAGGCGGCGCCGGGCATTATCAAACAGTACCAAACAATATTGACATAATGCTGAATAGTGCTAGAATATATTTGTCATTTTGTCTGGCGACAATTTTTGCTTTATGGACTGAGGGCAACTTCAATAGGTGTGAACCGGCAATGACTTTTGTTTAAGGGAAAGGGCCAAAGGGGATTGTATTAAAACTCAACACAATACATTATCAAATTATACATAAAAAACTAAAATGAAAAATATATAATATTCTATCTCGATTCTTCTATCGTCTTCTTCGTCCAATGGCTTCCCTCGAACGTAAGATCTAAAATACAGGCCCTATGTTGAATCTAACGACCAACCCCAATTAGACATGCCGCAAGATTCAACGCTTCGGAACCAGTCGAAAACGCATCTGAATCGATGAAAGAATATCGACACTTCCATTGTCAAGCACAACATAGGATGTAGATTTATCACCTTGAGACCTTGATTTCCTCTCCGCGGCCATCGACGATGAGATCGATGACCCGAAGTCGCTGTCCTCACTGGGAGCGCCCAAAAGCACCCCTTTCCTTATAGATAAGGCCATAAATTGGCCGTCTGCCGATAAAATCAACGCCTACAACAATGATCTCATCGTGGTAATCACCAAAGTCATCGCAGGACACATGATCCTAACCAAAAATCAACTGATTTCGCCCAAATATTTATATGGACTAAACCCTAAGCAACTAGAAAAAACTACCGAAAAAGGATGGGTCCCCTCCCCTTCTTGTCCCTAGTAGACGCACTGGGGAGGAAGAAGGAGATGGGCCCTAGGTGTGACGGCGGCGACAGTGGTCGGAAGGAGTGTTTCCTAGACGGCTGATACCCTAGGCGGCGGTTACGAGTTCTGTGAACCAGCAATGATAAGTAGTAAAAAAATCAATGTTAATGTTTTCCTTTTTTTGAAACTAATGTTAATGTTTTCCTGAGCACATGTGACTTGAAACTAAGGCTATTCTTTTGACTATGCAATTTTGAATCTTGTATTATATATCTGACACTCTAAATGATCTCAAATTAAAAAGTTGTTAGCTACAAATTTGTAGATCTCGTCGAGTACTACAACTTTGACGGTGACTTCATCTCCATTTGACAATGTTAATCATCTCAAATATAATCTAAGAACTTATATTGTATATTTAGACTTGTAAACCATCTCAAATCAAAAAGTTGTCAACTACAAAGTTTAGATCTCTTTAAACTCTAATTTTGATAGAAAAAGTTATGATTATTTTGGGTGCAAAATAGGCCATCACCACTGGTTCATGGCCAAGAAGGGGTAGTGATAGGTGGATCTATCACTATTGGTTGGACCACGAACTAGTAGTGATAGTCCACCTATCATCGCCGGTTGTGCTATCACTACCTCTCAGGCTTATGATACCCTGGGTATCTCAAGGCACCGATTAGTTAGCCGCTCAGACGACCCATGACAAATAAGCTAGCACAAGCCCAAACAACCGAGGCCCAACTAAGCTATGAAGACCTGGGCCAGATGCTGGGACAGGGAGTCAGCCACAACCTCCTCCCTCTCCCTTCACCATACGCTGCCCAGCTCTGCACGACCTCTCCTCCGTCCCGACCCCTGGAAGGGATGGAGGAGGACCGAGCTCCACCAAAAACGCCTACTATGACCAGGGCAGGCACGCCCCACTCACTTCTCCAAGACCAAGGGGACAGCTATCACCTCGATCCGGACACACGCCATCCCTGCGCCACGCTGCGCAGACAAGACAGGACCGCCAGGCAGTGATGATAGGTAAGGTGAACCACTATCCAAATACGCCCTGACGAGATGGGCATATGGCCCCACCCACCATGGGATGGGTCTCACGACTATGGCCTTGACCTCCGAGGCCAGTGTTGGCAGTCACTATCGATAAAATCCGACCACCAAATAAAGTCCAAAACAGGAGAAATAAACAAACTTATGACACATATGCATGTACTATTAACATATTTCCACATGTATTGGCTACTTAGTGTTTTACAGGACATACATATGAAATATATGGGAAAATGTCAAAAATGCGCAACATAGGAAAGCATAAAGTAGAAAAGCGCAAAGGAGCCAAGCAAAAGCCCAACCAAAAGCCAATTCTAGGCTGAGCACGGACGTGGACAAGGTCCAGGCCCACCATGGTGCGGGCACACCCTGGGTGCGGCCGCACCACCGCTGCCGCCTCTCCGGCCCACGCTCCTCTGGCGGTTGCATGCCACCATGCATAGGCGGTTCCGGGTGGTTTCCTTATTTTGTAGCGCCAAACCGACCACCTCACTAGTATAAGAAGAGGGGTGATGCTCATCATTCAACACACACCAACATTTGGAGCCTCTACCTCACTACCACTTCTTGTATTTTTACTTTAGTAGTCTTTTGTGAGCTAGCAAAGCTATCAAGGCGGGCTTGGCTCCTTGGAAAAAGAGCAACTTTGGTATGAATACTAAGAAGAGTTCTTCCATAGTCATGCTCTCATACTTACAATATAGCAATGCATATGAACTAGAGTATAGTTGTCTTGTTATAATCATGATATATGAACTAGCATATAGTTTGTGTGTATGATCTTAACATGTTCAACTTTATGCGTAATCATTCATATAACTTATATGAGTAGAATTTGAGCTAAGTTGAGGTGGCGGTTCATCGTGCCTTCGGGTGTGCCCAAGTTCTTTACCTGTCGATCTGTAGGGTTGGGGACCTAGAGGAATTTGGGTAGTTTCTGTATACGCAAGCATGGTGCTTAGGTATGGAGAGACAGGTGAATACATTTCGTACTCTCCAGTTGAGGGGTAGGTGGCAGGTGGTGACAGTCCTGTCCATCCCTTGTAATCCCCCACGTTCGGGTAGGGTGTATAAGTCTAAATTGTCACATGATGTTATTGGCAGACCAATACTCGGTGGCCTCCCGACCTATCTTACGCTCAGTTCTAGCTCTAACCATATATTTTGTATGTTCATCACTTGTTCTTGGCACGGCTATATTAGAACATGCCGGCTCCATGTAGGAACATTCTTTTATTCTTTGTTTTCCTTTTATCCTTGAGATAGGCTCAGATGTGTGTCCACTATCCTTGAAATACTGTTTTTACCCCTGTCATGAACTATGATCCACTATGCAAGTATGTATTCTTGTTCATATTCATGCTAGGCTCTTACACCTTGCCCTCCTTTGGAAAAATATAAATAACGATACCTTGAATACTTCCGGGTGAATTGCTACAACGATAGATTCGTGCGCTTGTGGATATTTTCTGTAATCGTTAAGAGTTATCATAGTTGGTGTTTCTTAGCGGCGTCACTAAGGTTTACTCAATCTTAGTGATGGTGCTAAGAAATACCAATAGGCATTTCTGGCACCGTTGCCGAGGATGGACTTAAAACCCCATACTTGATGATTGCGCTAGGAAATGCCAACAAGCATTTCTGGCGCCGTTGCCGGGGATGGACTTGAAACCTCCATACTTGGTGATTGCACTAAGAAATGCCAACAAACATTTCTGGCACCATTGGAGGGGAGGGCATAGGTTAAAAGAATCTAGTAGGACATGATCATGATCACATGCATGTAATGGTAGCCATAGTTTATGAAGGCTAATTCTGCTTGTTTTTGCCCTGTTGTGGATGAAAATAGAATAGTGTATGAGTGGTTTTGACCTACCAGATAACTACATAGAAAACCCGGAGGCACTCTAAAGGAAGAGCCGGCCTCATGTCGCTTCTTCTTCTACCACTCCACCGGCAAGTGAACTAGTCTCCCCCGTACCATCTGCTACTACTGTTGTGGCCAAGACACTCCATGACTACACCATCGCTATTGCCAACATGCCCGTTGGGCCTGCTGTCAACATGGGAGCTAGAAACTTCGAGCTATGCACTGGCCTGATCATGATGGTGCAGGCAAACCAATTCTATGGTTTGCCAAGCGAGGATGCAAGTGCACATTTGCAACACTTCCTAGAGCTGTGCGACACCATCATCATCAAAGACATCACACCAGCTAGCATAAGGCTCCATCTGTTTCCCTTCTCCCTCACGAGGAAGCCAAAACAATGGTTCTATAAAGAGAAGGAAGCTGTGGACAGAAGACCGTGCCGCCCCATGCCGTGATGTGGACAGAAGACCATGATGACAACCATGTTTAGGCGTGCACTGACATAAATACAAGACAATCTTCCTTACAAGCCAAGATAGCTAGTTTTCTCTTCCTCAGGCTCACGACCGCCCGGTCTGGAGAACCTAATTCTTTGTTGAAACTATGTTTTTCAGGGATTAAACAGGAAAAGGAGCAAGGTGGACCTACACATCAGAATAAATTGCGATATTTTACTGTGGCACTGACTTAAGAAGCATCTAGAAGACACGAGAAGACACGTGGAAGAAGGCAGGGCCCACCTGGCAGGCACCACGGTCGACTGACCGTGGGCCAGGGCGGCCACCCATGGCCCCACCCCGTTAGCCTCCGTCTTCTGGAATGTTCCTTCTACCGACTTAGGGTTTCGATCTACATCGTCGTTTCATGTTGATTTGATCCGAGGGTCGCGGTTCATCCTTTGGCCCTATATAAGCAGAGCCCCTGCCCCAAGGCTGAAGCATTCCATTCAATTCAGAAAATCCATTCAAAGCCAGAAGCTCTGGAGATCAAGCCTTCACCAGAGAATTAGATTAGCTACTCAAAGTTCTAGTATAGGCTACTAGCTAGGTTTAAGAAGAGTTCGAGTTCGGACTCGGGAATTCTGGATTCGTCTTATCTACTGGAGGCTGGTATAATTTGTATCCCTTCTAAGACTTTGTTCTATTTCAATATTTTATTTCTATTTAACATGTTCCTAGTTTGCTCTAGTAGTATATTTGATATAGTCATGATTGATAATGAGTTTATGCATAAGATTGCAAAGCGCTTAATTTAGTACTCGAGTGGATTAGGTGGTCGACTTTATGTAAGTGAGGTGCTTAGATATAGTTTACCTGCGGTTGCACTCTATATGCCGGGCCTAGTGGTAGATCGCGGTTGTGACGCTTCCGTTGAGTCCTTTGTAGCCCACTCCCCACATAATAGACCAAGTAGAACCTGGTTGCCAAGGAAGATCAAGTTACGTCTTGATTTTTCCTTATTAGTAATGTTCCTTATGCATAGATAAAGAGTCATTATGCTATATATGATAATATATGTGCTAGTGTAGATGAAAGACTTAGTAAATTAGAAATAACACAAGAATTCAATCTCTTGACTAATCTCCTGAATGTCTAACTAGAACAATGAGTAGTCTATTTCTATCTCTGGGCTGTCAATGCTTTTGCTTATCATTTATCATATATTTACTATCATTGGATTACCCATGTTTGAGCATGTGCTATGTGATTGATCTCATCAATAAGTTGCATTATAAATATTGAGCCTGCTCCTAGCTCCTCCCTGTGGTAAAAATATAAATAACAATACCTGAAATCCTCCCGGTAAAATGCTACAATGGTATAATTATCTGTGCGCTTGTGGATATATTTTTGAATTCATATCTTTATAATTATTTTTAGTCACATGATGATGAGAAGTGTCAATAAACTTTTGTAGCTCCATCAATCGGGGATGACAACTGGTATAAAATAGCTAGAAGTGTAGGAGAGAAGAAAGTGACTACCGAATCAAGTGTCAAGTTAATAAATACCAACAAACATTTTTGGCGCCGTTGCCTGGAGGAGCAATTAAGGCTTTGGAAAGAAAGAATAAACAAATGCATACTTATTGATTGAGTCATAACTAGTACCTCTTCTTTTACAGGCTTACCCTTGTTCGTCTTTTTTCCTATCATATACAGAGTATTGTAGGTTGGTTGTGATTCACCAAATTCTATTCATCATAATCAAATCAATCAAGAAGAAGAAGCTCTACATCAGTTCCTGAAGCTATGGCTCAGAAGACGCTGCGTGAGTTCACTGCTCTGAGCATAACAAACATCCGCACTGGACCAACACTCAACACCAACAATGTGGAGTTCGAGCTCAAGCCAAGCCTCATCAACATGGTGCAAGCTACACCGTTCAGTGGAAAGGTACATGAAGATGCAAGTGTTCATCTGCAGAATTTTCTGGAGATTGGCAGCACAATTGTCATCAAGAACGTTGGTCAAGATATCATACTACTCCGCTTATTCCCATTCTCACTCTTGGGAAAAGCGAAGCAATGGTTCTACACTAACAAGGATAACATCAATACATGGGCAAAATGTTCGAAGGCCTTCCTAGAAAAGTTCTTCCCTATAGGCAAAACCAATGCCTTAAGAGAAAAGATTTCCAATTTCCAACAGCAGAAGGGAGAAACTATTCTAGAGCGTTTCCAAGATTATGTTTTAGATTGTTCCCATCATGGAATGGAAGATTGGTTGCTCATGCAAAATTTTTATCATGGATTAATTCAGAAGACTCATGAACAACTGGATGCCACTACTAGAAGATCATTTTTGTCACTCATACTTGGGAAAGCTGAAGTACTCATGGAAAGAATATCTGAAAATCAAAGCTGGTCCCAAGGTGATGTTTAACACTGTCATTAGAGTGAGGAGACATCAGAAGAATGTTATGCACTATCAACCAAGATGGATGTACTCCTAGATTGGCTCAACAAACGAGATAATTATAAACAAAATCGTCAGGCCATCCAAGATGCATTTGATTCCCAAACCAGAAGTGGAAAGTACTTGGGAGTGGAATTCCCTAATTCTCAAGAAAATATAAACACTGTCATCAATAATGCTGCTCAACAAAAGCAAGGATGGAGTCAAAAAAGGAACACCTATCAAGGTTAATTCCGTAACCACAAGACGTGGCAAGTCTGTGGGGGTATAGACCCGTATACCCTGATGGCTCCACATGGGCCGCGCCAAACGAGGTAGCCCAATTCACCAGAAAGGGCCACGTAGATTTTTGAACTGCTCGACGAACCGTGTGGAGCAAGCAGAGACTACTTGACGGTCAAGGAAACCTAGTCGGTTAGGATAGACATCGTGTCCTACGTGGATACAAGAGTTGTAATCGGCTGGGATTAGATTCCTTAGATCTGTAACCTTGCCCCCTGTACTATATAAGGCGGGCAAGGACCCCCTCAAAACATCTCATCATGCATCAATACAATCCACAAAGACATAGGACGTAGGGTATTACGCTATTTGCGCCTGAACTTGGATAAATCCTGTGTTCCTCTTGCGTCACCTTCTAGTTCGTTGTCTTATGCACCTCCGCCGATAATTTACTACTGTGGGCATACCCCTCGGTAGATTGCCGACCATATCTTGTCGACAGTGGTGCGCCAGGTAGGGGGTGTGCATGCAGACTCTATGGCGAGCCAGATAGTCAACTTCCCTGCTTCCATGGTCCTTCTGATGGGACTGACATTCACGATCGGGACGTTCACCTGGACCACCGGTGCTGACGGCCCCACTGAAGCCGTGGAGGTGGTGCAAGCTCCTCCTGCGCCAACCGAATCTACATCAACAATAGCGGATTCAATCTCAGGACCACTCTCGGGGTCACCTCCTCTGACCACCCGCCAACCGCTTTCCCGCTATCAAGGGAGGCGTCTTGACAATACTGATCTAGTCGAGTCCACCGATCGGGTCACCACGGGTTTGGCCGAAACCCTAACCTTAGTAGATTCGATCAGAGATCGGTCTGCTGAGGTTTGCCATTCCCGACCAGCTTGGGCTGGTCGCCAGAGGCGCCTCGACCATGATCTCATGATTACGGTGACTCCAAAAGGGCAGACAGTTCACTACCGACCAGTACCCGCAACTGGCCTGAGGTTGGGGGACTACGAAGCCCTAATGGAACATTCACCCAACACCTACTTATATGGGCTGGTGAACGTAGCATCCGAGTACGCCCCCCGCATGTCACACCTGTTCGTGGATTTCGCTGAGCGTGACCACGTCTTAGATCTTTATCTGATAGACCTGCCTGAATCAGACCACCCTATGCCTACCATTAATGTGGTGGAGATTAGGCAGATCAGAAGGATTCGCTCTCTACAATCCCAGAAGAAAGTTCTGGGTCCATTGAATCTCATGGCACTAGCTATACCCACACCCTCATCGATCGATATGGGCAGGAGTTCCCAGCCTTTCCACCTGGGTTCGGAGGAGCCATCTTCGCCATTAGCAATGACGAGCCCCCTCGCGACGGGGAGACCGATCAAGAGAGGGTTGCTCGGGAGGAAAGAAACGCCGATCGTAGGGCTCAGAGAGTCGACCTAGAGAATGCTGAAGAAGATGCGGCTGACACAGCCACGGGTGGCCAGCGCGATATCCGCCACAATCTGACTGACGCTTTCGACATGTGCGACAACCAGCAGGTGTTCAAGACATCAAGCGCCAACATTGCTGTCGCCATGAATGTTGACATCTCTAACACGATTACAAATAAGGTACGTCAAAACCTTCCTTAGCAAAGGCATTAGAAATGTTTGGGACATCTCTTAGCATTGCTTAAGCTAGGTTGTCATCCCCAACACAATACCAAAATATGTGGTTGTACTTATGATCATAGCACTTATAAAATATGAATAAAGGTTTGCACAAGCGCACAGATAAAATACACCTGTTGTAGCATTTCACCCAGGAAAGTTCCAGGTATCGTTATTTATAATTCTATCACTAGGAAGGCACTTGGAGGTATAAAGATTAAAAGCTATATCTTACACTTGTGATAAGAGTTTCACTAGATCAATCTCAAAACAGGGATCAATCATAATAAAGGATAATTAAAAATAGATCATGGTAATTCTAAAAGGGGTTCCACTGAGCATTTTCCTACTTGGGCATGACTCTATAAAGAACTACAAAATAGAGACTAACTCCTAGGGTTATTCTAACTATAGGTCATTGAGCTACATCAATTAGTGCAATTACATTTAGCAATCATGGTCAAGGTAACCTCATATTTATACTCAAGAGACATTGCTAAGGTGGATCAGGAACAGAGCAAGATATCACCCCGCAACTCAGCCTTACTAATCCTATATTCGGAGAGTGGACTACAGAGGACTCAACGAAGCTATAATAGTCACCTTCGCAATCTACCACATGGCCCGGAACATAGGGAGCACTCACAGATAGATATTGCCTAAGCACCACACTTACACAACTTCTACCACCCACCCCTTGATCATCGGAATGAGCGCTATACGAACAAGGGTATAAACACAAAACTACTCCAACTATACTAAACATATAATCAATATAGGCAATGAACATTATAATTATGAATCTTGAATTATACCAAGTCCTATCAAGTATTCGACTCATACACAAACTAGAACAAGAACTAAAGGATCAACACAAACTAAACAAGAACATGATGAACTAGATAAACTAGAACGATGAACTAGACAAGAATATGATTGAACTATAAGATAAATAAGATGAACTAGAAGAACAAGTAGATGAACTAAAAGATGAACACAATGAACTAAAAGACAAATAACACAAATAGATTAATAATGTTGAATACAAAAGAGAAGTACAAGGTTATACCTAGCCTTCTCGTGACTAGACCGGAATCCAAGTGTTGCTTGCCTCCTCTAATTCCTATTCTTATATTCTAGCTATGCCCTAGCTGGTGGAGCTCAAGGTTATCCTTTCAAGGGACTACCATGAACTAAACAATGATGGATGATTATGAGATGATTCATTGAAGGGGGGTCTGCCTCTACTTATATAGCCCGGAGGGATGAACAGTAACCCTTGGATCAAACTGACATGAAACAATGGTCAAGATGCGTCATAGAGGTCGGTTGGAGGCCACCACACGAAGTTGATCTCTCTTGGAGGTGGGACCAGGCCGGCTGGCCTAACATGTGGGGCCGGCCGACCCCACCTGGCAGCCTCCGGTTCTCTGCTTCGTTCCCGTGCCTTTTGGTGTCTTCTATGTCCTTCTAGTGCCACTTCTGATCCGTTCACGTAATGAGTCATGTCTTGGATGGATTCCTTCCTTCCCAGCTTCTGGATAAATCCCTGGATAAGATTATTTCACAAAGTTGTGGAATCTTATCGATTTAGTCCCTAGTCTTATGATGATGATGGTTCTAGGGTCTGCTAGAGTCTTCCGAGTCGTACCCATCGAGGACTTTCTCTCCGGTGCTCCAAATATGGCAAATGATATGTCCGTCTTGATCGTCTTGACAAGCTCTTCGCAATGGTGTGCTCAGATTCTTCACTTGAGATACTTTTATATGATGAAATATTGTATATCCTGCAAAACAAGTGAGAACAACACAACTCATGGAACTCATTAGAATAAACCCCTATAATATTACTTTTCACATTATTTCAGACCTTTTCCTAAAGTAGTTGATAGCTTAAAGTTGGAGTTAATTAACGTGAACAAACTCCCACAAGCTTACCCTTTGCTAGTCCCTTAGCAAACAGCGGTTTGGTTTAATATGATGGATCAGGAGTTTCTGCAATGCTTTCACACCTCAAAAGTACACAAATGTTCAAACAAAAATTCTTCTCCGAGTTAGAATAAACCATTTCAACTTCCAACTTACCCATATTACCTTTATCCATGGGGCTTGTAACCTTCACTTGGGTCTTGAGTAGTTGAAAAGCAGAATGATCAAGTCAAGCACTATGTCTCAAGCTCTTCAATCAACCTTTATTCCGGAGTTTTGCAAGGTTTTCAAAATAAAACTTAGAGATTCCTTCATATTATCCTTTTAAGTCTCTCATATGTGGTTTTTGTGGATTCCTCTCTAAGGCAACAATGGTGTTTTGCCTTCTCTTCTCTCAAGATTTGTGGTATTTTTGGCATAAGGCAGAGTAGCATCATACCTTCCCTCTTCTCTCCCTATAACTAACATGCTTATGTGGAGCTGAAGGTATTTCAAGGGTGTAGCATACTTACTTGGTATGCATTGCCTAATCAAAACCGGGATCCTCGGAGGGGAAATCATACCCTTAGATCATGATGTGCATGTGTGTGGACCTATATATGTGGAATGGGTATGTATGTGGTGGTGGATATATGGTGGAACAATGGTGATAAAGGGTGTGACATGGCGAGGGTGAAAACATGGTGGAAACCTTATCTTACTTTGCTCCTTGAGGGGATACTTCTCTCTTTTAAACTTTGAAGACTTTGAAGAATACTTGGGCTCAATACTTTTTCTTTTTTTTCTTTCTTTTTTAACTAAAACCCAAGCTTCTTTTGTTGGTAGATATCAAGAGATAACAAGGACTGTTGGAGCAATTTGAATGACAATGACAAGGTTCAATGGATGAAATGGGAAAAAGAGAATATTTTTGGTTGTTCATTCCCAGGGTAGGAATAGAAAATTTTTGGTGGATCTAAGTGGAAAGCATGTTGTTGCGTACTTCCAGGGTTGAAGTAGCATATTTGGGTGGAGTGTACATGATCTTGATCTTGGAAGTATGAGGAACCTCTCGACAAGGGTCTTACACGGGTTGATCAAACTCAATACAATGCAAGTAGCCTATGAGCTGGTTTTCCTAGTCTAGCAAATATATAGCCGTGGTAGGAATTTAATCACACATCATACAAGAACTCATCGTGTAATCATTTTAAGTTTTCAAAAGATAAATCTCCAGAACTCTAGTATCACTAGAAACAAGATAAATAGCAGCTTAAAACCCTCTCATATCATACTCATCAAACACCCAGACTTAGATCAAGCTTTTGCAACCCACAAGTTTTAGGTTTAGGACAAATCTTCATGTCAAAACAATCATGTCCTAAAACTCGGAAGAATTTAAGGTTGAACACTAAGCACTGGAAAGGGATTATGGCAGGGCAACTATTCATCATTTCCATGCAAACAGATTATCTAGAGCTCAATTCCTTTAAGGGCAGGTTAAATCATACTTGTATACTCTCTCTTTATTACCTAAACATTTAATAACTAATATAGATAGTAGACTCTTTTTATTTTGTTTTCTAAATTATTTATCTTTTTATTTCTTTTCTAAAATAAATCACGCATAGGGAAAGAAATACTTAGCTAGATACAAGGGGGATGCTCTTCCCCCAAGCTGGATGTTGACGTAGTCATTCGTCTTGAATCTTGACAGCGTAGATGTTCCTTGTCCCTTTGGATTGTCATGGTCAAGATAACCTCATATTTATACTCAAGGTACATTGCTAAGGTGGATCAGGAACAGAGCAAGATATCACCCCGCAACTCAGCCTTACTAATCCTATATCCGGGGAGTGGACTACAGAGGACTCAACGAAGCTATAATAGTCACCTTCGCGATCTACCACATGGCCCGGAACATAGGGAGCACTCGCAGATAGATATTGCCTAAGCACCACGCTTACACAACTTCTACCACCCACCCCTTGATCATTGGAATGAGTGCTATACGAACAAGGGTATAAACACAAAACTACTCCAACTATACTAAACATATAATCAATATAGGCAATGAACATTATAATTATGAATTTAGAATTATACCAAGTCCTATTGTATTCGACTCATACACAAACTAGAACAATAAGTAAAGGATCAACACAAACTAAACAAGAACACGATGAACTAGATAAACTAGAATGATGAACTAGACAAGAATATTGTAACATCCTGGCCCAGGGCTTAACAGGATTAATAGGATACTCATACCAATAAGTTGTAACTTCTTTTCTGGAAGCCCATCTCGAAAGGACTCCAAAGTTAAGCGTGCTTGGCCTGGAGCGATGGGTGACCGATCGGGAAGTTCTTCCTGGGTGCGCATGAGTGAGGATAAAGTGCGCAGAAAAGACTTGTGCTGGTTTGTGAGGACAGTCTATGTCCTAGAAAAGCGGCCAGATGTAAGCGGGCCTGGCCTCGAGGAGGCAGGACGTTACAGAATGGTATCAGAGCCGACTCTCGCGGTTTCACGGGCGCGTGTGTCGCAGTTGCGCAGGCATGGTGCGTATGACTAGTGTGGACCCAGAGTGGTCACACAGCATGGCACATGTGCTGGCACTGGACGTACGGACGTGGCCAAGAGAGGACGTTCCTGGCTTGGGATTGACCGACGAGGACGTCGGTCTCTTAAGGAGGTGAGGATGTAACATCCTGGCCCAGGACTTAATAGGATTAATAGGATACTCAAACCAACAAGTTGCAACTTCTTTTCCGGAAGCCCATCTCGAAAGAACTCCAAAGTTAAGCGTGCTTGGCCTGGGTCGATGGGTGACCGACCGGGAAGTTCTTCCCGGGTGCGCATGAGTGAGGACAAAGTGCGCAGAAAAGACTTGTGCTGGTCTATGAGGACAGTCTATGTCCTAGAAAAGCGGCTAGATGTAAGCGGGCTCGGCCTCGAGGAGGCAGGACGTTACAAATATGATGAACTATAAGATAAACAAGATGAACTAGAAGAACAAGTAGATGAACTAAAAGATGAACACAATGAACTAAAAGACAAATAACACAAATAGATTAATAATATTGAATACAAGAGAGAAGTACAAGGTTATACCTAGCCTTCTCGTGACTAGATCCGGAATCCAAGTGTTGCTTGCCTCCTCTAATTCCTATTCTTATACTCTAGCCCTGCCCTAGCTGGTGGAGCTCTAGGTTATCCTTTCGAGGGACTACCCTGAACTGAACAATGATGGATGATTATGAGATGATTCATTAAAGGGGGGTCTGCATCTGCTTATATAGCCCGGAGGGATGAACCACAACCCTTGGATCAAACTGACATGAAACAGTGGTCAAGATATGTTGCTGAGGTCGGTTGGAGGCCACCACACGAAGTTGATCTCTCTTGGAGGTGGGACCAGGCCGGCCGGCCTGACATGTGGGGCTAGCCGGCCCCACCTAGCAGCCGCAAGTCCTCTGCTTCGTTCCCGTTCCTTCTGGTGTCTTCTACGTCCTTCTAGTGCCACTTTTCGATCCGTTCACGTAATGAGTCATGTCTTGGATGGATTCCTTCCTTCCCAACTTCTAGATAAATCTCTAGAAAAGATTATTTCACAAAGCTATTGAATCTTGTCAGTTTAGTCCCTGGTCTTGTGATGATTATGGTTCTAGGGTCTTCTAGAGTCTTCCGAGTCATACCCATCAAGGCCTTTCTCTCCGGTGCTCCAAATATGGCAAATGATATGTCTATCTTGATCGTCTCGACAAGCTCTTCGCAATGGTATGCTCAGATTCTTCACTTGAGATACTTTTATATGATGAAATACTACATATGCTACAAAACAAGTGAGAACAACACAACTCATGGAACTCATTAGAATAAACCCCTATAATACTACTTTTCACATTATTTCAGACCTTTTCCTGAAGTAGTTGACAACTTAAAGTTGGAGTTAATTAACGTCAACAATGAACGAACTCAACAAGCTCCCAGAATCCCTGGCACTTGATGATGTCAAGGCTTATTTGAAGGCGGCCACAATCCAGGTCAATGAGAGACGTACACCTGCTCCATCAGCGTCCACCACCCGAAGTCATCGCTAATGAGGCTCCTGGCAACAAGGAGGTCCTTATCTTTACCAGGGCCACGATGTAAACTATGAGGCACATCGTCCTCGAGATCAAGGCAGAAGGTGCAATGTCGGCTAGCGAGGTGAGCATGACACCGATCAAGGGGGCAAACGTAATCAGCAAGGCGGGCGTGGAGCACATCATGGAGGAGAGCGTGTTGCAAACCGCAGTGGTGGTCGTTGTAGACAACACGGTGCCGACCAGGAAGTAGAGCAGCCTAGAGGTGGCCTCCGTGACCATCTCAGTGCCAATTTGAATTTGAGGGATCGTATCAAAAACAATCGAGAAGAGCGTCATGCATCTGAGATGCATCGTAGGCGGGAATACGATGGAGCACATGGTGCACCTGGCCGCGGCTATGCACCGTGTGCTGTCCATATCCTCGGCCTCCGACCATTCACTAATTGGCTCCATGCTATCATTTGGCCGAGAAACTTCAAGCTACATAATCTTGACACCTATGACGAGAAGGCCAATCCCAAACAGTGGATAACACTCTATGATATCACTGTCCAAGCTGCACATGGCGATGAAGACATGATGGCCAATTATTTGCCTATGGTCATCAACCAGTTTATGAACTAGTGGCTTCTCAGCCTGAGGGAAGGCTCCATCAACACCTAGGCTCAGCTCAGGAGGGCCTTTATTGACAACTGTATGGCATGTCAGCTGCCCGGCAATAGGTATGATTTGGAGAAAGTTAGAGACTATCCAAACGAACCGTTGCGTGACTACATCCGCCGCTTCTCAGAGACGCAGATATCTATTCCTAACATTAACAGTGATGAGGCTATCTCTGCATTTATCAGAGGCCTTCACCACCATGATGCTCTCAGAACTAAACTTCTCCGCAAGAGGCATGACTCAGTTCAGGATCTTCTCACGGTGGCAAAGAAGTGGGCAGATGCTGATGAGGCTGACCAGCAGATCAAGGAAGACATTGGCCAGGCTCCCCGCCCTGACCAGCAAGCTGGCTCCTATCAAACATCTTGAGTAGCTCTTCAACCTGTAACATTTTAGCGCTGGTCAGCCTTGCTGACCAGCTCTCTTGCTACTCGAGGATCTGCATGACGTCACAGGCGACGAATGGCTCTTGCTCTTACTGTATGTAGAACCACTTCTTGTACCAATCTCTCATTGACGAGTTGAGGGGTACATTGAGGTACTCGGCCTTCATTCCATTATGAAGGTTCAGGTAAGCTCCCCTAGCTACCTTGGATCCTCCCGTGCCTCCTTTCTTCTTCAGGTAGAAAAGTGCCTCCACAAATTGAAGTGGGGCTGGATGCCGAGAAACGACTCGCAGAGGGTGATAAAAACCGACACCGATAGAACAGAGTTCGAGTGAAGGTGGTAGATGCTAATCCTATAATAGTCACACAACTTGCGAAGGAAGGGATGTCATGGATTCCCAAATCTACACCAGTAAAAATCCTCAAAAACAACTATTTCACCAGGACAGGGGTCTAGATAGCTCTCACCGTCTAGCGTCCTCCATCCGCTGATTGCGGCCTCAGCCATCACTCTGGCAATGACGAGCTTCGCCTAGGTGGCCTCCGTGCTCATCAACTTGCTCCACTCCACCATCATCAGCTATGCTCTTGCTCCACGGCTCCCATGTGCCATCCTCATTTTCTTCTTCGATCATGGAATGCGGTTGCGGTGTTAGGGGTGGTGCTGGAGTAGCTGGATCTGGTGGCGATTGGATCTAGAGTTTGGCTTGTGGATGCGGCGGTGATGGAACTAGCAGAGAAGGCAGAGTGAACTATGTGGAAGACTAACTGACATGAAATGGATGTAGTGGGAGAAGTGAGCCGCCGTTGTGTGGGTATTTATAAGAGCGGAACGACTCTTTGACTTCTAGGGTTTTTGGGTAACCACGCCCGATGTGCCGCTTCTGCTCCCTCAGTTATTATCTACAAGTGGGCCATACGTGGGCCTTGACTATGGTACGGACCCCTGAGTGGGCCTATTTTGCTACATACGGTCCAATTCTAGCATGCTAGTTCATGTTATGGCCACACAGTTGAGCTGGGGACTGAATCTGCAGTTGAGCTGCGGAGTGGGCCCGCAACTGAGTTGTGGGTAACCTCATAGCAGAGCTGGGGGCTGCCTATGGTAGAGCCATAGGATGTTTTGAGGGCCCACAACTGAGTTGGTGGACGTCTCGCAGCAGAGCTGAGAGTTGCCACATGGCCGAGCGATTGGTTTTTATCCACGGCAAAGCTGCAGATTGGGTCCACAGCAGAGCTGGGGACCGGCCCCGCAACAAAGCTAGGGAATGTGTCGTGATAGAACCACGGTGCATAGTTCTCAGCTGAGTTGGGAACGTGCTCTTTGGACCCTAGCCCCCCGTGATCCAGTCACCTGCTATCATGCTCGGGGACTAAGTGGGCACACTTTACCTTGCGGTGAATGTGCTTATTTGGCTTTGTACTATTTTTTCTTTTAGACCCTGGCACCACGTGATCTAGTCACCTGCTGTTAGGCTTGCGGACTAAGTGGGCACACTTCACCTTGCGGTGAATGTGCTTACCTTTTTTGCAAACATGATTTGCTGCATAGTGCCAGAGGCGTGACCCCTACCTAACACGACTAGATCCTGAGGATCACATCTCTTGACATTATGGCAGAGCTACTAGTGCCACACGTCACTAACTTTCCCCAATGAAACCTAAGTGGGCACACTTCACCAGGGATGAATTGTTTTTTCTTTTTCTTAGAGCACCATGCATTTTTTGACAAGGGGTTTTTCCGACCGGTACGGTGATCGGCTATCAGCTGAACTGGTTGAAAGGATGGAAATATTCCTCGACATACCATCCTTTTGGTCGAGGGCTTCAGGGTTTCAAGCCTCACTGGTTGGAGAAGGATAAGACGGCGTGTCACTTCAAAATACATAGTGCTCGAGGATTAGCTGTGGGGGTATAGACCCGTATACCCTCATGGCTCCACATGGGCTGCGCCAGACGAGGTGGCCCAATTCGCCAGAAAGGGCCGCGTGGATTTCTGAACTGCTCGGCGAACCATGCGTAGCAAGCAGAGACTACTTGATGATCAAGGAAACCTAGTCGGTTAGGATAGACATCATGTCCTCCGTGGATACAGGAGTTGTAATCTGCTGGGATTAGATTCCTTAGATCTATAACCTTGCCCCTCATACTATATAAGGCGGGCAAGGACCCCCTTCAAAACATCTCATCACGCATCAATACAACCTACAAAGACGTAGGACGTAGGGTATTACGCACTTTGTGGCCCAAACCTGGATAAATCATGTGTTCCTCTTGCGTCACCATCTAGTTCGTTTTCTTATGCACCTCCACCGATAATCTACTACCATGGGCATATCCCTCGGTAGACTGCCGACCATATCTCATCGACAAAGTCCACTCGGGATCCACTTATCCAAAAGGGACAGAGAGGACACTAGTAGTACTAGTAGCAACAGAAGAAAAGAAAGATGGAGTGGAAGTTGTCCCACGAGAGTTATATGAGATGACACAAGATTTCTACGACACCAACTTCCTACCATTCGAACGAAGAAGTCGAAGAGTTCAATCAGATGAGCAGTTTGGTAAGTTTATAGAGGTAATTCAGAAATTATTTATGAATATACCTCTGCTAGATGCCATACAGGTCCCTACCTATGCAAAGTACCTCAAAGATATTTTGAACAAAAAGAGTCCACTGCCCACCACTGATGTGATCAAGCTGACAGAAGAGTGTAGTGCGGCCATCCTCAACATTTCACTTACAAAGAAAAAGGACCCAGGATGCCCCACTATTGATTGCTCGATCGGAGATCAACACTTTAATAATGCACTATGCAATCTTGGAGCAAGTGTCAGTGTGATGCCCAAGGCAGTCTTCGACAACCTCAGTTATTCAACACTAGAGCCTACATCTATGCATTCAATTGGCAGATCAATCAATCCGCTACCCTGAAGGAATCACTAAAAACATCCCAGTGAAGATAAGAGACTTCTTTGTGCCAGTGGACTTTATAGTGCTAGACATGCAACCAGACTCAAAAGTGTCACTCATTCTTGGGAGACCCTTTTTGAGCACTGCCAATGCCCACATCAATGTCGATGCAGGAGAAATCAAATTCAACATAAATGGAAAAGAAGAACAGTTCGCATTCATGCCAAGACCAGAGCTCAACATTGCTGTAAAATGATAGAAGAAGATCAACCATCAGGAACACCATCTCCGGGATTGGAGAGTACACCCAAACCATGAACATCAGAAAAGTCCAGTTCGGTGGACTTTAAATTCCTGAACCCTCACCGAAAGGATGAGTGGATTTATTAGCAGGCTCACTGGTTCAAGTTCCCACCAGACGACCCAAAGTAATTCATGGGCGTCCAGCATGAACCTCGATTCGTCGGCAAGATCATCCTCAAGTTTAGACACCCTCAATAGGATGACGATGGAGGTGGATGTGAACCTTGATTATGCGAAGAAGGAGAAGTACAAGAAAATTAAGAACCGCATCTACGAGCACACCAACGCTTACTCCAACCATCTCATGGTTGCTTAAGGTATGGATGTTGAATTTCCCACCATTTTCTCTATCGTAGGCTTGGATAATTTCTAGGTGATAAATGAACAGGGTAGTAAATTATTAACAGCTCAATTCTTATGTACCCTAGAAATGGATTAATATAGAATGTCTTTCTGTCTTTTTAATCATGCATTTAATCCTACTTAGAAAGAACTTAGCATCTTGCTTGGATTTAAAGAAGATTGCATTATCAATGTAGACACTGCTGTCCCCGATTTCGATAGATCACAATTTTGGAAAGAAATAACTGATGAAGATGAATGTGACCACCCCCACACCAGTTCCATCCAATTGCCAATCTTATGTTTTATGCATAAATGGATGGGCATGACCATGTTCTTGAGGCCCGATACACGATCTGTTAGAAGAGAGGACATGAAACTGCTATGTGCCATGATAAAATGTGCTAGGGTGTCACCTGTACAATATATGATGATGCAATGGGCTGCTGTCTTTTCTCATAAGGGTAATGTTGAGTGCACTTCACTTGTCACTAGGATAGCCCGTAACCTTGAATTGCTAGAAAACTCTTTGGTTGATTATCTCCTAGGAGCACGACCCACCATAGGTGTTGATTTCTTTCGACAGGGTCATATGCTAAAAACTGCACCAAATGGAAGCCTTATCATGACTTATCCTGGTCACAAGATGGGGATCCCGTTACCTAACCCGAGTCTACTTGTATACCACCGATTCTCTTCTTGTGTTTTCTTTCACAGTTGCAGTTGACAGGAGTGCTTCTGCGAGACTTGCACGCGACCCACCTACACGCTACTATGACATAGACGCTGCCCCACAGGGCCCTGCATACACCGCCTACCAGGGATTTGACTAGGCCAGGTCCTCCCAAGGACCCTGTGTTCCACGCACTGGCTAGGAACAGCAGCCCCAGCAATCTGATGGTTCCTGGTAGCAGGCGTCGAGTGCCCAGTGTCAAGCAGGTAATTTTGAGACTTATTATGGTGGGAGTGCCCGCTTTACTTTTGATACGCAGGAGGTCTCCTCTGGAGGTCAGCCACACATGCAGCCCGGACATGCCTCATTTTCAGCACCAGGGTACCACGAGCAGATGATGGAGCGTCAGCAGACCAACACCCTGCTCCGTGATCTCCAGAAAGGCCAAGCTAACATGTAGCACCAGCTTCATTAGACATAGCAGTGGCAGCAGCAAGCAAGACATACCTTGAACGAGATGCAACAACATTTGATTCAGCAGGAGCACCAGTGGGACCAGTTCTGGGCACTGCCCCAGTTCCATCCGCGCCCGCCTCATTGATCGCCTTCAGCAACAGCTAGCTTGGGGGAAGAGTTCCCCGTGTTTTAGGTAAGTTTTCTATCCCTCCTTGTTTTTACTTTATTCTTATGTATAATTATTTCTTTAGTTAGTTTTAGTTATTGTTATTAATTTTGACACTATTAAAAAAACTATTTTTTTTTAAAAAATCCAACAAACATTTTCTATTTGCTTATGATTTATAGTTTGCTAAAAAATTGAAAACTAAATAAAAAGAGTGTGTAAATAGGTTTGCTTTAAATTCCTATCTTTAAGTTTGAATAAAAGAAAAGAACTTTGAGAATGTTCATAGTTGATCTCTAGACTTAATTTTAGAGTTCTTCTAAGGTTTGGATAAAATAATTTGGCATGATAATTCACTTTGAACTTGAAACCTGTGGGAGCATGCTTGATCTAAGTCTAAGTGATTGATAAATATGAGAAGTTTGAGTACTGTTTATCTAGTTCCAAGTGACACTAAACTCCAGATGATTTAACTTTGGAAAGTTTTAAAATACTATATGATGAGATCCTTGTAATGACAAGAGAAATTTAAAATTCCTACCACAGCCATACATGCTAGACTAGAAGAACCATATATATGATTACTACTTGTCTTGCATTGAGTTTATTCAAACTTTGTTGATGCCTTATGAGAGCTTTGTCATACTTTCCATCCATCAAAAATGTTTTACTCCTACATTGGGAGAAAACACAAAAAGAATTTTTGTTAGGAATTAATGCTCCAAGTTTTTGTAAATGTTTGTCTTGAATTGTAATTATAGAAAGGAGATATATGGCTATGTTAAAAAATGAAAGGATAAAAGTATAAAAAATGGATAAGTGTCCAAATTGAAAATTAAAAAAGGCACAGCCCATACTCTCTATCAAAGTTTCCAAGTTTCAAACAAGAGAAATATGATGCAAGGAGCATAGTAGAATTAGGTTAGCCACCAAATATATTCCACACACATGGACATCTTGATTTGATCGTATGACTTAACTGTCTTTGGATCCATTGTTTGACTTTACAATATATGTCTTGCAAGTATTTATGTTGTCACACCCATTTTTAAGGACAAAAATAGGATGCATCAAAGACTCATGTGCGCCCCAGGATATGATCGCACACACAAGTAGACAAATTACATAGTATCATCACAATGCTTATTACATAGCGAATAAATATTTAACACATAGTCTTATACAATAAATTGTAGCAACTAATAGTAGATCTCCAGCGGAAACTCCAAATACAGGGACATGATTGACTGGTTGACACCAAGACTAGTACTCATTACGATAATCTTCTTCACAATCTTCATCTGTTATGGTGGAAATAGCAAGGGTGAGTCTATGTCGAACTCAACAGGTATAATACAGGGTTCATGAGGCACAAAAGGCTAGACACTGTTTGACTATGTTTAGCTTTTAATCATCATATAATTAGCAATTGAGTAGCATCAAGGTAAACCAAATCCCGTTAATGAATCAATGATCAATTGTAATAAGGATAATGAATAGCATTAACATGAGCATAATAATAACAACATTAATTAAGCATGATATAACAATGGTGATCAACTATTCTGTAAGAATCCCCAAGGCCGCTCGTATCCGTGAGCACAGCTAGTATACTAGTTTATTAAACTCTGCGCAGAGGTGTACACTTTCACTGTGAGTCATGATTTCCAAATGTGTGGAGAGATCAAACCCAAACACCAGAGAACCATATAAATCCATTCAAGAGTTCGTCTAACAAGTTAGGGCCATTAGATTCACTCGGCAGGCAGATGTAGGAATCCCCCTTTTCAAATGGCACAATTCCTTCTCGGCTATACTCATAGACTAGAGGCTGTCCTACACCCAACGTGGCAAGCCATTCTTACGCCATTTAAGGTAACCACTAACAAGCTAGAAAAGGTCTCTTGAACAACTAGAGCCAAAGTCATATAGCCCTCACAGCTGTACTGTCAATCCTGGTTATCACTTACAGGTAAGTCCTTACGGAGAGTAACTAGAGCAACAATATAACCCACATGCTCTAGCCCCCTTTTCAATAGTAATAAAATCATCTTAATGGTTGGTTGCTTAATCCATTAGTCAAATTACAAGATCATTGTTCAAAATTAAGCACTAGCAATAGCTACCCAAATGCACAACCCATAGGTGACAAGGAAACGAGATATCAATAGCTAAGTTATAATCTCTATGGTTGTCAAGGAGGACACATGCATATGTATGATAATTTCAGTGAATAGGACAACAAGGATAGTCCCATGTTATACTTGCCTTGATCAAAGCTTTCCTGATGATACTACTGGTCTAGCTCAAAATAATACTCCTGATCGTTAAGAAATTGCTCACCGTCTATACTCGATCATCAAGCATCAACACACAATCATTTGAGCAATCATACACGAAGCAAACAAAGAAACATAGTGAGAACAGTACACCAACAGTAGCAAAATGGTATAAAAAGTTTGTAAAACTCTTCTACACGTTACTACGATCACACAGACGTAAAGATCACAAAATTCGGATTTAAAACGTGAAAGTTATGAATTTTCTAAGATTTCCTATAGATAAATAATTACTTTAATATAAACTCGAAAATTAAACTTTCCAAACCTACTGTACAGCTATACTAACATGTAGAGCTCACAAATACAAACCTAACGGAACTTGAACGGGTCAAATCGGAGTTAAAAAGAAGATTTTATGGTCAAAGCAAGTTTAGTGGCAAAACTGTAAATATCAGAAAACGTATTTTCAAATTACCGAGAAGAAATACGTCTTCAAAACAAAGAAACGTACTTCAGGAATTATGCTAAGGGACTGTGGGTTTTAATAAAGAAAAACTCAGGGTCTCTTTAACAATTTTACCCCACGAAGGGGTATCTTCTAATCCGAGCCCTTGATCTGGGAACGGACGGCGGAAAACCACCCTAGGAGACGACTGGGCGGCGCTGTCACCGGGAAACATCAGCACGCGGCGGCGCCATGGCTGGAACCTCGCCGGAGACGTGGTTCTAGAGCTACAATGCACTACAAGACGCGCGGTTGGTCCCAAACGAAAGAGGAGCTCCCCGCGGACTCACCAAGGTAGAAGATGACGACCAATTTGGTTCGAGGAACAAGCACGTCTCGATTTGGCGGTGATGAAGGTCCTGCGGACATCGGCAAGGCTCGGTGAGCAACCAAAAGCAAAAACCAATGAGGAATATGACTCTTTGGCTCCATGGAAATGATGAGAAGCTCGGCAAGAAGCTTATGGAGGAAGAAGAACACCAGTTTCGCCAAATTTCAATGAACAGCGGCTCTCTAGGGTTGTGACGGCGGCAAGAGCTCGAACGGAGGTGGTCGCTTATGGTTTGATCTAAAAATGAAAGGCGGCGGCTCAGCTCTAGCTTATATAGAGCAAAGACTCCTCAATTTGAATGGAAATCCTGAGTTGTTCGGGTTCGATTCGGTGAAGATTGTGTTAGCGTCCGGCTCGGTCACGAAGCACAGAAGGGAGACGAGACTGACATGTGGGTCCTATTCGTCAGCGAGACAAGGAAGGGAGGGCGTGCTGACTGCGGTTTCCTGGGCCGGCCCACGCGGGAGCGAGAAGGAGGGGGGGGATTCGAGCTCGGCTCGGCGGCCCAACAGCGAGAAGGAGAAGCGGGCCGATCCGGGCTACACAGGCCAAATAGGTAAAGGGTTTCCTTTCTATTTTCCATTTTCTTTTCTAATTTTCCAAACACATTTTCAAATCAAATTTCCCATGGAATTAGTTTACCTTTACAAATTGGTCAAAATCACACACCAAGATAAAATATATGCACAAGCATGAATGCAAAACATATTGCTAACCATATATTGAGTTTTAGTTTCAAATCAAATAATATTATTTCTCTACGGTTTATTACTCAAACAATTGGATCTTAAATCAATTTAAACTAGTTTAAATTCTTGTTAAATTTTTGGGTGTTACAAATTCTACCCCCCTTAAAAAAATCTCATCCTCGAGATTGGACTGCTTACTCAAATAACTGCGGATATGATTTCCTCAATTCATCCTCTCTTTCCCAAGTTGCCTCTGCCTCTGAATACCGATTCCACTGAACTTTGCACATCTTAATAACCCGACTTCGAGTAACTCTTTTAGCAGTTTCTATAATCTTAGCCGAAAACTCTTCATATGTAAGATCCTCCTTAACGGTCAATTCATCCAAAGGTATTTGCTCCTCCGGCACACGTAAACACTTCTTGAGTTGAGAAACATGAAACACATCATGTACCCCAGACAAATTCTCAGGCAACTCTAATTGGTAAGCAACTTCACCACGTCTATCAATAACTTTAAATGGCCCAACATACCTTGGTGCTAACTTGCCTTTCATGTTGAACCTCCTCACACTTCTCATTGGTGTCACCTTCAAATAAACATAATCACCTACTTCAAAAACTAAATCCCTTCTCTGGTTGTCAGCATAACTCTTCTGACGAGATTGTGCCACTCTCAAATTCTCACGAATCACTCGCACTTGATCTTCTGCGTTTCTAAGAACATCTGTATGAAACACCTAAGACTCACCCGTCTGATCCCCAAACAATGGAGTTCTACACTTACATCCATACAAAGCTTCAAATGGTGCCATCTTAAGACTCTGTTGATAGCTGTTGTTGTAAGAGAATTCTGCATAAGGCAAACTCTTATCCCAACTAGTTCCATATTGCAATGCACAAGCTCTCAACATGTCTTCTAGTATCTGGTTGGTTCTTTTAGTCTGCCCATCTGTCTATCGATGATATGCTGTACTAAAATTCAACTTTGTCCCCAAAGATTCATGTACAGCCTTCCAAAAATATGATGTAAATTGCAAACCTCGATTAGATACAATTTTCTTTGGTACTCCTGTTGACACCATTTTTTGGCACGTGTCAAGATAATCAGAGTGGGCTAATCGGTAGAAGAAAAGTTATTGTGTATGTTGATAGCCGATAAAAGATAGCTTGTGAAGAAGGTTGCCGATGGATGGTGGCGGTGTATGGAGAAGCTAGGTTGGATTGGGGTGTTGCCGATAAGGTTAAGGATATTATTGCTGATGTCGATAAAGGAGGTTTGAAGACTGCTGCTGATGAAATAGGAAGTGTGCCGATGAAAGAAGACTTGAAGGCTGCTGCCGATGAAACAGGGAGTGTGCCGATGGAAAGGAGGTCGATGGGAATTCCATCGTAATTTAGGCGGACAAGGGAATAAGATAGGAATTAATTTCCTTTTCTATGTTTATTAGAGTCTGATTTGTATAAGAGTCATATGTTTCTTTAGATTTGGATTTAGTGTCCTAGTCGTATTTGGTTACGTTTCTGTAGATCAGGGTATAAATATAGAGTGAAGGGCAATGTAATGAGGAATCAATCAATATCAAAAACTAGCTTTTACTCTTATTTACATCTATTTACTTTCCGGCGACTTCGTCAATTTGCATATTTTTCCTTTTTTACGAGTTCTCATCGATTCGGCGAGTTGCATTGCTTCAGTGCAATCTTCGACGATCCTCGAGTTCCACGTGAGTACCTCTTGGCCGTGACTTCCGGGCGTATCGCTGTTGTCAGGACTAAAGTGCTCGTATCTTCATCCTTGTCGATTAACAGGTCAAATCGACTGACACGCTTTGGATATCGATTTCGGGTATTAGCCCTTTGTGTTTGCAGATCCACTTTTGCATCAACACATCTTTTGGCACGCCCGGTGGGACCAGATCTGATCAATATGTTCAATCCTGAGATCGATGCTGGGAACATCATCGCGGTATCAGAAGAAGATCTTAAGGAAAAACAGAAGCAGGCTATGGAAAAGGCTATAGAAGAATACAGACAGCTTTGCTTGAAGTCATTCAGCTTGAACAAGAGTGGACAAGTCATCCAGAAGCAAGATTTGCCGTTGCCTCGGTAAGCTACCTTTGATTCTAATCCGGGTAAACTTCGAGAGATGGTTAATTCTGCAGTAAATCATACTTTAATTAATCACTCCAATGTGTTGTCCAATATTGTTCATAATGCTGTGGTTCGAACTTTCAAAGAAGGGCAAGCATCACCGCATTACGTTGGGCCTGCCTATCATCAACTAGAGTCAGCATCTGTTATTACTCCATCGGCTCCCCCAGCCGTTGTGGGTATAGAAGTTTCTTCCCCTCCAGTATCAGCAGGCTTATCTAACGTACAATCTACACTGATGCGATCAGATTCAGTATTATCAGGACGAGTTCAACTTAATACAGATTTATCGGCATCGGCTTTATCAGGTCCTGTGCCACAGAATAACCAGACTCCTGCTAATTGGTGGGGATACAGTATGCCTCCAGAGCCATCTGCTTTTAACCCTGAGTTACCTCAAGTGTTTGACACAGCAGGAAAAGCTCCTATGCCATTGGCTGGTTCGTCGGTAGCTCAAGTGCCTCAATATACTACAGCAACTACTGTGCAACCAACTCTAGGAAGTTTCCAGATGCCTTTGGGTCAAACATTTAATTCAAGTCCATCGGCAAACTTGTTACTGATGCAACAGAAGGCTCCTGCTGTAAGTCAACCTGGAGTCCAGTTCATGCCTCAAGCTGGTTGTAATTATCCAGCAATGCTAGCAAATTACCAACCATCGGCAAATTTTGTACCGATGAACACTAATAATAGTTGGTCAGGGCAGTTTCCAACTCAACATACAGTTTAGCCAAATCAGCAAGTTGCAGGGATTCATCAAGGTCATATGCAAGCTGGTTTTCAGAATCAAGCATCGGTAGCTCAACCGATGAATCCTTTCCAGCAGGTTAATGGACTACAAGTAATGGCAAATATGCCGATTGCTGGAGATCGTGGGCCACAAAGATATGCAGAGGGATATCAGCAAGTATCTCCTGTAGAAATTCAGCCATATCGTCAACAAGATGTTGATGCTTTTTGGGCCGATAAAATAGCAGAGATTATGAAGGATCAGTTTGGGATAAAACCCAAGGTCAATACTTATTCTTATCGGACTCCATATCCTCCGGCATATGATTTAATTCCTCTCTCAAATCGGTACAAGGTACCAGATTTCACTAAGTTCTCTGGACAAGATGATACATCAACCATGGAACATGTTAATCGCTTCATTATTCAATGTGGAGAGGCAGCTAGTAGAGATGAATTAAGAGTTCGTTTGTTTTCATCATCTTTGTCTGGATCAGCATTCACATGGTTTATTTCATTACCGCCAAATTCTATTATTACTTGGGCTGATCTAGAAAAGCAATTTCATAAATATTTCTTTGCTGGAGTTCATGGAATGAAGCTTACCGATTTGGTAAAATTGAGACAGCGTAATGATGAATCGGTGGAAGGCTTTGTGCAAAGGCTACGAGATGTGAAAAATAAGTGTTATAGCCTGGTACTGGATGATCGGCAACTTGCTAATTTGGCTTTCCAAGGATTGTTGCCACACCTTAAGGACAGATATGCTTCTCAAGAGTTCGAAAGCCTAAGTCATCTCGTGCAAAGGATTTCTGATCAAGATACTAGAGTTTTTGAACCCAAAAGGAATTGGAACAAGAAGGTTTCATTTGTCAGAGAGGTAGAAGATTCTGATTCAGATGAAGAGCCAGTTATCGATTTGGCTGAGTTTGTTAAAAATAAAAAGCCGATATCTTGTCCCTTTGGTCAAAAAGAGCCAGAGAAGTTTACTTTTGACATCACCAAAGCCGATAAGATATTTGATCTTCTGCTTCAAGAGGGCCAGATTAAGCTATCACCTAATCATGTGATCCCATCGGCAGAAGAGTTGAAGAAAATGCTGTATTGCAAATGGCACAATTCAACTTCACACAATACAAATGAGTGCAAAGTGTTTAGGCAACAGTTACAATTAGCTATTGAATCTGGGAGAATTAAATTTGGTAATTCCAAGATCTAGAAGTCGATGAAAATTGATCAACATCCTTTTCCAGCAAATATGTTGGATGCTGAAGGAAAGACTAAGGTGTTGACATCAGAAGCTGCTGAGAAAAACGTATCAGTAGATCCCCAACATCGGATAACTACTGATGATGCAAAAAGCAAGGGGCTACTAGGAGAAAGTAGCAATTCTGGAAAGCCTCCTCGATCTGGTATTGTGATTATCCATCGAAGGCAACAGGAGGGTTGGCGTCAGCGAAGGGACCGATATTAACAACAGCAAAAAGAGAGACGCCGAGAGGAGTGGAATCGGCATAAGGATCATTGGAGGTGTCCATTTTTTATTCATTGTTGGGAAGAAGGTATTAAATTACCTACTGTTGAAAGTTGCCCAGAGTGCAATGGTTATTATGGAGTTAATCGTTCAGAAAGGAGGTTTCAACCTGGCAATCAAGGTTTGTCCATCAATGAGCCGATCATGGGTAAAGCATCAGTACATGATCGGCTGGGGGGCAGGCTTAGTGTATATGAGAGGCTTGGTAAACGCGCTGCATATTTTCCAAGGAACCAAGAGGAGCTTGAAGAGATGGCAAACGCAAGAGTTCTTGATGAAGAAATATTTTACAGGGATCCTAATATACGTCATGTAGAGTCAAGTAGGACCTATTATCAGCCAGTTTGGAAAACTAAACTTCCTCAATGGTGTCCAGAAGGTTTGACAAAGACACAGAAAAGGAGGATGCAGCGAGAGCGTCAACAGGACTTATACCGAGAAGAGAATTCCTCCAATGAGAGATCCGGTAATCAGCAGTGGCAAATAAAGCACAAAAATAAAGGCCCATCGGCAGATGTCAATATGGTGTTTATGTTGCCGATGGAATTTTTGGCACTCCCTGATAATGAGGAAGAAGCTGTTTTCTCTGACCAAATAGCTCATTAACGCTAGATCCAATGATGGCTGTTTTTGAGAAACCTGCCGATGATGAGAGACAGCATCTCAAGGCTTTGTTTGTGAAAGGCAGAGTTGATGGGTAGCCTGTATCTAAGATACTTATTGATGGAGGAGCTGCGATTAATATTATGCCTTATGTGATGTATCAAAAACTTGGTAAGGGAGATCAAGACTTAACCAAAACCGATATGATGCTAAAGGATTTTGAAGGCAATGTGTCACCGGCTAAAGGGGCAGTGTGTGTTGAGTTGACCATCGGCAGCAAAACCTTACCGACGACTTTCTTTGTTATTAATGGCAAGAGTGCATATAATCTGCTTCTAGGAAGGGATTGGATTCATGCTAATTGTTGTGTTCCTTCTACAATGCATCAGTGCCTCGTACAATGGATTGGGGATAAAATTGAAGTTGTTCCTGGTGATTCTTCTTACATCATTGCATCGGCAGAATCAGATACTTATGAACGAACCAAGTGCATATCAGGAGAAGCTTGGGAAAAAGAGTTCCTCAAGGTTGCCGATTATGAAATTCCACCGATCCAAGCAGTCGGTTCTGAAGAAGAATTTTAATGGATAGGTTTGCTGATGATGGAAAATTAGGTCAAGGGTTTACATTGGCTGATGATTTAGTAGAAGTAGATATTGGTGAGGGTGATAGGCCAAGGCCTACTTTTATTAGTGCTAAGTTAGATTCCAAGTGTAAACATCAATTAGTCAATTTGTTAAAAGAGTATAAAGATTGTTTTGCTTGGGATTATACTGAAATGTCTGGATTAGACCGATCGATAGTTGAACATCGGTTGCCTATTAAGTCTGGATTTCGGCCACATCAGCAGCCAGCGCACCGATGCAATCCTAATATACTTCCTGATATTAAGGCCGAAATAACTAAATTAATTGAGGCAAAGTTTATTCGGCAGTGTCGATATGCGGAGTGGATTTCTAATGTGGTTCCTGTTTATAAGAAAAATAGGAAACTTCATGTTTGTATTGATTTCAGGATTCTCAATAAAGCCACACCGATGGATGGTTATCCAATGTTGATTGCTGATTTGTTGATTGATGCTGCAGCAGGACATCAAATTATCAGCTTTATGGATGGTAATGCGGGTTATAATCAAATATTCATGGCTGAAGAAGATATTTCCAAGACTGCTTTTAGGTGTCCAGGTCATGTGGGATTATTTGAATGGATAGTTATGACGTTTGGTTTGAAAAATGCCGGTGCTACTTATCAAAGAGCTATGAACTTTATTTTTCATGAATACATCGGCACATTAGTAGAGATCTACATCGATGATATAGTGATTAAGTCTGGAGATATCACAAAGCATCTAACCGATCTACGAAAGATACTGGAGTGCACAAGGAAGCATGGACTAAAGATGAATCCTAATAAATGTGCATTTGGTGTATCGGCAGCACAATTCTTGGGTTTTATGGTGCATCAGCGGGGCATTAAAATTAGTAGGAAGTCTATTGAGGCAATCAACAAGGTGGTTGCTCCTACCAATAAAACTGAATTACAATCTTTGATCGGTAAGATTAATTTCATCAGGAGATTCATATCTAATCTGTCGGGTAAGATCAAGGCTTTCAATCCATTACTGAAATTGAAAGCCGATCAGGAATTTAGATGGGGAGATGAGCAGCAATTAGCCCTAGATGAAATTAATAGCTACTTAACAAATCCTCTAGTGCTAGTTCCACCTCAACACGGGAAACCTTTCAGATTGTTTTTGTCAACTGATGATACTGTTATCGGTTCAGCTCTTATTCAAGAATTTGAGGGGAAAGAACGTGTTATTTATTATTTGAGCAGACGGTTAGTGGATGCTGAAACCAGGTATTCAGCTATCGAGAGATTATGTCTGCGTCTATACTTTTCTTGTATTAAGTTGAGGCATTATTTACTATCGGCTGAGTGTACTGTCATATGCAAAGACGACGTGGTCAAATATATGTTGTCGATGCCGATATTAAGTGGTAGAATTGGCAAGTGGATTTTAGCGTTATCAGAATTTGACCTATGTTATGAATCGGCTAAGGCAGTTAAGGGGCAGGTTATGGCTGATTTTGTCACTCAACATTGCAACACAGTGGACTCTCTAGAGATTGCTCCTTGGACACTTTTCTTCGATGGGTCTACATGTGGTGAAGGAGCAGGCATCGACATTGTGTTAATTTCCCCTCAGGGGAAGAAGTATGAGTTTTCATTGCCGATTGTTGCTACATCAACAAACAATCAGGCTGAATACCAACCTTTGATAAAAGGGTTAGAATTGCTTAAGGAGATACGTGCCGATGCTGTTGAAATTTTTGGTGATTCTATGCTAGTTATAAATCAGTTGGCTGGAATTTATGAATGTCGAAGTGAAGCTTTAATTTCATATTATGAGAAATGTCTGCAATTGTTGAAAGGGTTTAGGAATTTTCATCTGGAACATGTTTCTTGATTGCATAATGAAGAGGCTAATCGATTAGCTCAGCATGCTTCAGGGTATCAGCCTATTCAAGAAGTATTAACATCGGCAGTTGATACCGATGACTGGAAAAAGGAAATTGTTGATTATTTAAAGGATCCATCTAAAAAGGTTGAAAGACGTATAAGATTCCAATCTACCAAGTATGTGCTCCTTGATGATGAATTATATTACCATACCATAGATGGAGTTTTACTCAAATGTGTTAGCATTGATGAATCAAAAAGTTTGATGGGTGAGATTCATGAAGGAGTATGTGGGGCTCATCAGTTGGCTTTCAAGATGAAATGGATGATCAGAAGAAATGGTTATTATTGGCCGACTATTCTCGAAGATTGTTTTAAATATTTTAAAGGATGTCAGGAATGTTAAAAATTTGGTAATATTCGAAGAGCACCCGCATCGGCTATGAACCCCATAATTAAGCCTTGGCCATTCCGGGGTTGGGCTATTGATCTCATCGGTCAGATTTATCCACCATTGAGTAAGGGGCATAAATTTATTTTGGTTGCTACCGATTATTTCACAAAATGGGTTGAAGCAATTCCTTTGAAAAAGGTGACATCGGCTAATATGATTGATTTTGTGAAAGAGCATATTGTTTACCGATTTGGTATTCCTCAAACTATCACTTCCGATCAAGGTACCATGTTTACATCGGGGGAATTTGATGAGTTTGCTGTGAGTATGGGGATTAAAGTTTTAAATTCTTCTCCATATTATGCCCAAGCTAATGGTCAGGCTGAGGCTTCTAACAAAGGAATTATCAAGCTCATTAAGCGCAAAATTAAAGAATATCCTAAGAGGTGGCATACGGTATTAAATGAAGCCTTGTGGTCATATCAGATATCGTGTCATGGTGCAACCAAGGTAACACCTTATCAGTTGGTATATGGACACGATGCAGTATTGCCTTGGGAGATTAAAACTGGCTCTAGGCGAATACATTCTCAAGATCAATTAACAGCCGATGACTATGATACCCTTATGAAAGATGAGTTGGAAGATGTGGCAGGTCATCGATTAAAGGCTTTAGCTAGCATCGAAGAGAATAAGAAAAGGGTAGCCGGACGGTATGACAAGAAGGTGAAGATAAAGGAGTTTGTCGATGGGGATTTGGTTTGGAAGTTGATTTTACCGATTGGGACTAAAAGTTCAAAGTTTAGCAAATGGTCGCCTAATTGGGAGGGTCCATATCGGATAAATCAATCTGTTCTTGGTAATGCATATATTCTCGAAACCCTCGAAGGGGTTGTGTTTCCCAGAGCATTAAATGGAAAATATTTTAAAAAATATTACCCTAGTATATAGATAGATGCATAAAAGTATAATTGCCGATAACAATCCTATTGGCTAGAGTTAAACAAAGCATCAATGTGTCATTGCCGATGCACTTGATGAGAATTACGGATTTAACAAAGATTGGATAACCGATATTGCACGCAGGCGAATCTCATCGGCTTCCTTCAATTCTTTAGCGTCTTCATCGGCAACCCCCTCCACAGGCTTGAGTTTCTTTTTCAAGGCCAAGGCCATGCGAGCTTAGACATCCCTTTCTTGCTGAAGGGCTTTGATGACGTCAGGAAGCTGGTCTTCTTCTTGCCTGGCGTGAGTTAGGGCTGTTTCAACTTCTTCCAGTTCAGCTAGAAGAGCTGCTCTCTTTGCCGATAGATCCAGGATCTTCTGCTTAAGATCGGCACCTGAGGTTTGCAAGTTGCTGATGCTTTTGTGCTTCTCATTGGCAGTTTGTTTTAGCTGCAGCATCTCTTCCTTGAGCTAGGCTTGAGCTGCTCTATCGGCGATACGGTGAGCAGCCCATTGATATTGAAGTTGTCGGCTCTCTAGATGGATTGCTGGGAAGAGAGTTTCTTCAACATCGGCAGGAACTTGGCCACGGATTGTCTTGAAGATTGTTTTTGCAGGATCTGAATCGTTTACCAAGTGAGCAGTATCTTGTTGTAACAGATTCAGAAGGGCTTCTAGCTTGGCATAAATTTCTGCCGATATCGTCCCCAGTGCTAGGGAAGAACTCGCTTCTTCTCCATCATCATCGGAGATGTCGATAGCAAAAGAAAACAAGCTATTGGGAGAATCTTGTTTCTGTGAAGAGAAAAGGAAGTCAGAGATCCTACCTAAGGATAGATATGGATATTATAAATCGAATAGGTCAATCGGTTTACCTGCTTCAAGGTGATTTCTTGGGCCTGGCTGGAAGGATCAGCTTGAAGGGGGCCATGTGAGGGATCGGCAGAGCTGGCCGATGGGATGTCTTCTACGACTTCACAATAGTTGGCCCTTGGGGTATCATGGCCGATGATACATTTTGTGCAGAAGGGTCAACTTGTTCAACTACATCGGTTGGCTGACTAACAGGTGTTGGAACAGATGCAGGGACTGGCATAGATTTCTGTCGTTTTTGCTGAGCCTCGACATCGGTTAAAGCTTTACGCTTTACTTGGGTCTCAGCGACAGTTGGCTGGGGGGCATCGGCACTTGTTGATCGTGGAGCTTGAGCGCCTGGTGTGTTTGCCGATGTGCCCATTTGCTGCTGCAAAACAAGTGTAAGATTGGATGTTTAACAGATAAAATGTAAAGTTGAAAGAATACCTCTGAAAGTTGACTGGAGGTAGTGGTACTTGGTGCTGGAAGAGTTGTCGATGATGATCCAGCAGCGGCTCTTACACCCTGATGGTTACATGATTAATATAGTTTGTATCGGCATGAGTGAAAATAAACGAGGTTATACCTTGAAAGCTTTGATTAGGCTTGATGCGGCGGCTAACGGAGTAGCCCTAGCTGTTGCTAGCTTTGATCTAGAGGTGACGGTCTTGGCACGGGTCCTCTGGAAAGTTAAAGCAGCTAATGTGGGAGCGTTGTAGCCGATCACTGAAATTGGGGAGATAGGCTGGAGGTTGAAAGGTTTCCCACTCTTGCTTATGGATGGAACTGGGTCATCGGCCTGTCACAAGAAAGATTAGCTGCCGATATATGAAAAAGGAGAAACAAAAGAAAGTTAAAAGAAACTTACTGCGTCATCAGGAATGGCGTAGTCGGGATCGATCATGTGCCGATATGTATGGACGGATGTTGCGAATAATTGTTCCTTCCATTCTTGCCACCATTGCTTATATGATTCGGTAATAAAAGACGCTGGTGACCAGACGGAAAGATCAACGCTTGAGATATCGGCATCGGGGGCGAGTCTCACTACCCTGCTCCACTTAGTTCCGCTGGTGATTGTTTCTCTCGGCTTGATCACATCGGCAAAGCACAGCTTGATTGGCAGTTGCCCAAAAGCCAGTTGACGGGATACTGCCGATGGATTGTAGAACTCATAGGTGGTATTAGAATTTTTCCCACTACCAAATGTGTTCACCGGGATTGCCCTGGGAGTGATGATGGCCATCATAAGCTCATTATCTTGGTTCAGCTCGTCATCGGCAAAGTTGAAGAGAAGGGGGAACTTGTTCTCTCATCGATATAGGGTACCCAAGCCCTATGATCGCGAGGGAGACCATTGTAGAAGTTCTGGAAAAATCTGCCGATTTGATCTTCATTGGCCTCTGCTCTAGGGAGGACAATTATGGCTTCACCGAAGTTGAGAGGGGGGCGTGTTGCCGATTCCTCATCTCCAAGAACGTAATCTTCAGCGATTTCTCGTGGGAATTCTTGGGCGAAGAAATCCCACTGCAGAAGATAAATTTCTCCAACCACATATTCAAGAATATGGCGTGTTCCCTCTAGTTAACAGTGCCAGTCCTTTGGTATTCCTGGATGTATCCTGTCCAGCCGCCGATGTTGCGTGTGTTCACTCTATATTCGGCTCTCCTACCATAGATGGAAGCCTCATCGACAGTCGAGATGTCCAAGCCAGTGAGCATGTATACATCGGCAAGAGTAGGGGTGGATGGACCATGGCCAAACATGAAGGTGTTTGTTGTATCTGACCAGAAGTAAGCGGCGGCTATCATCATTGATTCATTCTTCTGCATATCGGCAATAGACAGCCTAATGCATTGGTCTATTTTCTGCTCTGCCCAGTACACCTGCAACGACCTATTAACCCTCAAATACCAATCTTTCCATCCTTTGGTGGGTTTGGGCCAGGATCGGAATGTATCTTTCCATAGATTCAAAGAAAAATTTTGAGCTTTGAAGGGAATTCTGTTAGCTTCTACATTGATCAAATTAGTTGGATCTGGGTCACCCATTGGACCTAGGCATTGGAGTGTGGTTGGTCGGTTGGAATAACCAGTTTGTTGCATAGTTCCTAAGTTCGGAGGATCGAAAGAATGAGGAAAAAAGGAAAAATTACTAACTATATGAACTCGCAAAGATCAAAAGAGTCAAGGTAAAAGTAACGGAAGTAGAACAAACCACGGGGACGTTGAAGTTGATCGCCATTGCTCTAAGGAAGGTGAAGGCGCTGGCTGGGAACTTAAAGGTGATGCTGGAAGGAGCTCTTGTTGGTTGAGGTTGTGCGGTTGTTCGTTGAGGTCGCCGCCGGAGAGAGAGAATGCCAAAGGTTGGAGTCTGAGGGTAGAAGATGAGCGTTCCGGAGGAATCTATTTATAGGCTGCTTGGAGTAGGGGTATTCTGGACTTATCTCTATGCCGCGCGCGTGTAGGTCGAGGTGGTTCAGATGGATATGGTAATTGTTCGCACGACAATCAAGGGATTGTACAGGGGATTTGATGGCAAGTGATCATGACTTGGAAAAGATCTCAGTACAAAATCTTTTGATTCTAAAATGGTGGCGTTAATTATGTTAAGATCTTGCCGATGGATTGTTATTTCGGTATTTTAACCATAATTAGGGCAAGAGTAGTTGGGGATTGTGCAATATTTGCTGATATGTGTGAATCAGAACTAGATTTGATTAGATTCAGTAACGGATTTTGTCATGCTTGGAGAATGGGTTGAGAAAAATAGGTAAAGGCAACCATTATCTAGAGTAAATTTCAGAGCATCAATGTTTTATACTCCGAAATTAGGGGGCATGTGTTGACACTGTTTTTTGGCACGTGTCAAGATAATCAGAGTGGGCTAATCGGTAGAAGAAAAGTTATTGTGTATGTTGATAGCCGATAAAAGACAGCTTGTGAAGAAGGTTGTCGATGGATGGTGGTGGTGTATGGAGAAGCTAGGTTGGATTGGGGTGTTGCCGGTAAGGTTAAGGATATTATTGCTGATGTCGATAAAGGAGGTTTGAAGACTGCTGCTGATGAAATAGGAAGTGTGCCGATGAAAGAAGACTTGAAGGCTGCTGCCGATGAAACAGGGAGTGTGTCGATGGAAAGGAGGTCGATGGGAATTCCATCATAATTTAGGCGGACAAGGGAATAAGATAGGAATTAATTTCCTTTTCTATGTTTATTAGAGTCTGATTTGTATAAGAGTCATATGTTTCTTTAGATTTGGATTTAGTGTCCTAGTCGTATTTGGTTACGTTTCTGTAGATCAGGGTATAAATATAGAGTGAAGGGCAATGTAATGAGGAATCAATCAATATAAAAAACCAGCTTTTACTCTTATTTACATCTATTTACTTTCCGGCGACTTCGTCAATTTGCATATTTTTCCTTTTTACGAGTTCTCATCGATTCGGCGAGTTGCATTGCTTCAGTGCAATCTTCGACGATCCTCGAGTTCCGCGTGAGTACCTCTTGGCCGTGACTTTCGGGCGTATCGCTGTTGTCAGGACCAAAGTGCTCGTATTTTCATCCTTGTCGGTTAACAGGTCAAATCGACTGGCACGCTTTAGATATCAATTTTGGGTATTAGCCCTTTGTGTTTGCAGATCCACTTTTGCATCAACAACTCCATGTAAACATACTATCTTCTCCATATACAATGTAGCCAAGTGTACTCCTATGTAGTTAGTCTTGACCGGAATGAAATGAGACACTTTAGTTAACTGATCTACTATCACCCAAATAGAGTCATAACCTCTCTGAGTACAAGGTAACCCCACTATAAAGTCCATACCAACTTCCTCCCATTTCTATTCAGGAATCTTCATTGGTTGCAGTAATCCAGTTGGTCTCTGATGCTCAGCTTTCACTCTCTGACAAGTGTCACACACTGCCACATACTCAGCTATATCTCATTTCAATCCAACCCACTAGTACTTTTGTTTGAGATTCAGATATATCTTAGTACTTCCAGGATGAATAGAATAAGCTGACTCATGAGCTTCACGAAGGATTGCCTGCCTAATAACCTGATCCTTAGGTACACACAGTCTCTTTCCAAACCACAAAATCCCATTATCATCTATTCGAAACCCTGGTGACTTACCAATCACTATATCCTCCGCTATCTTCTTTAGTTTCTCATCCTTCAACCAACCCTTGTATATTTCTTACTCCAATGTAGGTTCTATCACCAATTTCATTGTATTAGTAACAATTCCCAAATTCAGATGTTCAAACTCAGCACAAAACTCACTTGTCATGGACAACATTTGTATCTCATTGGCATAACTCTTCCGGCTAAGAAAATCAGCTACAACATTGGCTTTACCAGGATGATAGTGTATCTCTAGATCATAATCGTTGATCAATTCTAACCATCTGCGTTGCCTCAAGTTCAGATCAGACTGAGTGAAAATATACTTCAAACTCTTATGATTGGTGTATATATCACTCTTATGCCCAATCAAATAGTGTCTCCAAATCTTTAAAGCATGAACTACAACTGCTAACTCCAGGTCATGAGTAGGATAATTCAGCTCATGCTTTCTCAACAGTCTAGATGCATAAGCAACAACTCTGCCTTCTTGCATAAGAACACACCCCAAACCTTGACGAGAAGCATCACAATAAATAGAGAACTTCTTACTCAAATCTGGCAATACCAAGACAGGTGTTGTAGTCAATCTCTTCTTTAATTCCTCAAAACTAGCTTGACATTTATCAGACCAAACAAACTTGGCATTCTTCTCTAACAGAGATGTCATAGGTTTAGCAAGTTTAGAAAACCCTTCAATGAACCGTCTGTAATATCCAGCTAAACCCAAGAAACTACAAATCTGTCACACCCCAAAATTTTCACTTTTGGGTTGTGCTTAGAAAACACTAAATAAAATAAATAATTTCAATATTTGAATAAATTTATTAGATAAGTTAAGTTGCTGCTAATTTAAATATAGAAAATTGTGGTTTTAAACTTTTTCATATTAATTTGATAATGTGGTGTTTGTGTGATGCTTGTCTTTGGTGTTGGTGAGTGCTATTATTTTTAAAATACCATAGGATGACGTTTAATTCTCACCAGAAATTTTTTTGGCATTTTCTGGATTTAAAATTTCAATTTCTATGAGCTTAATCTTTTTCCTTGATCTCTTCATCAATCTTTTCATGAGCTCAAACCTATTTGGTTGAGTTCCTTATCTCCCCAAGAGTCTCCAGATTTTTTCCCGTGATTTTTCTGAGCTCCGGGCTATTTTTCGCGTCCAAAAAAGTAATTTTAAATTTTCTAGAATTATTTTTATTCACGGAATTAAAATAATCCTAAAATTAAGAAATTCCGAAAAGTTTCAAAACCTTACGACTATATATATGCCGGCGTAGCCCTCGACGCTCTAGTTTCAAAAGTACAACCCTTATCGCGAGCTGCAGCTCATAGCTCCCTCCACCCCTCGCCGAAGTTCTGCATCTATAGCTTGCGTGAACTTCCGACGAGCTTTTCCGGCCAAACCGTCGCATCCCGACGCCAGCCACCACCACCAAGAGGCAACCCTCATCGTTCTCTACACCGTGGTATATCCGTTTGCGCGAATCCATCGCCATTTCATCGAGTTCCCATCTCATCTTGCTTCTCTCCGGCGAGGTTCCACCATGGCTGACCGGATCTCCTCCAAGCCCAAGGTAGAAGATGACATATTTATAGTTTTGCCACTAAACTTGTTTTGCGCATAAAATCTTCGTTTTAACTCTGATTTACCCGTTCAAGTTGCATTAGGTTCGTATTTGCAAGCTCTACATGTTAGTGTAGATGTACAGTAGGTTTGAAAAATTTAATTTTCGAGTTTATATTAAAGTAATTATTTATCTATAGGAAATCTTAGAAAATTCATAACTTTCACGTTTTAAATCCGAATTTCGTGATCTTTACGTCTGTGTGATCGTAGTAACGTGTAGAAGAGTTTTACAAACTTTTTATACTGTTTTACTACTATTGGTGTACTGTTTTAATTATGTCTCTTTGTTTGCTTAGTGTATGATTGCTCGGATGATTGTGTGTTGATGCTTGATGATCGAGTATAGACGGTGAGCAGTTTCTTGACGATCAAGAGTATTATTTTGAGCCAGATCAGCAGTATCATTAGGAAAGCTTTGATCAAGGCAAGTATAACATGGGACCATCCTTGTTGTCCTATTCACTGAAATTATCATACATATGCATGTGTCCTCCTTGACAACCGTATAGATTATAACATAGCTATTGATTTCCTGTTTCCTTGTCACCTATGGGTTATGCATTTGGGTAGCTATTGCTAGTGCTTAATTATGAACAATGATCTTGTAATTTGACTAATGGATTAAGCAACCAACCATTAAGATGGTTTTATTACAGTTGAAAAGGGGGCTAGAGCATGTGGGTTATATTGTTGCTCTAGTTACTCTCCGTAAGGACTTACCTGTAAGTGATAATCGGGATTGACAGTACAGCTGTGAGGGCTATATGGCTCTGGCTCTAGATGTTCAAGAGACCTTTTGTAGCTTGTTAGTGGTTACCTTAAATGGCGTAAGAATGGCTTGCCACGTTGGGTGTAGGAGAGCCTCTAGTCTATGAGTATAGCCGAGAAGGAATTGTGCCATTTGAAAAGGGGGGTTCCTACATCTGCCTGCCGAGTGAATCTAATGGCCCTAACTTGTTAGACGAACTCTTGAATGGCTTTATATGGTTCTCTGGTGTTTGGGATTGATCTCCCCACACATTTGGAAATCATGACTCACAGTGAAAGTGTACACCTCTGCGCAGAGTTTAATAAACTGGTATACTAGCCGTGCTCACGGATACGAGCGGCCTTGGGGATTCTTACAGACTAGTTGATCACCATTGTTATATCATGCTTAATTTCTGATGTTATTATGCTCATGTTAATGCTATTCATTAACCTTATTACAATTGATCAATGGTTCATTAATGGGAATTGGAATACCTTGATGCTACTCAATTGCTAATTATATGATGAATAAAAGCTAAACACAGTCAAACAGTGTCTAGCCTTTTTGAGCCTCATGAACCCCATGATATACTTGTTGAGTTCGACATGGACTCACCCTTGCTATTTCCACCACACCTCAGAGTGTAGTGAGGTGTTGCTCAGAAGAATGATAAAGAGGTAGTGGAGTTTCCAGAAATCTTTCAGAAGTGTTTGGCATATGGAGCCACCAGTCAGCCATCCCTGAGAAGAATGGAGCCTAAAGTTTAGTCACTGTTCTGCGATACTCTGATGTAAGTGTTAATATAGCTATGTATACATTATATAATAACATTGTTTCTGATACTTTTTCATTCTGACATATGTGTGGACTTCCTGGGCACACATATGATTAGCCTGGTTTTGTTCTTTAGAAAACCGGGTGTGACAGAGTGGTATCAGAGTGGTGTTGACTGTAGGACGTATGCCAAGTAGCATTGGATGTATTCTAAAACTTATTTTACTATAAAACTATTTTTGTCATCCCTTGACTCATTGATTTTGACTATTTCCTCTTCCATGTTCTGTTGTATCCCTTCCTTGATAGCTTTCTTTGAGCTATTATTTCTTACTTCCTTGGTTTTTTATTTGTGTTGTTTTTACCAAAAGTTTTCTGATCTTACCTTGTTTAAAAGTTCAATGGCCTTTCATCATCTATACTCTTCCCTTAGGATGACCACCATTGTTGAAGAAGCACGTGTAGTACCGACGATGTGATGTGTGCTTGTTTTGCTTGATTTGTTGCTTGTGTGTTACCTTGTTCTCGTGTTTCAAAGGTGGCTCGAAAGGTATAAGTCTTGAGGAGTAGCTCGATCCATGTTAAGTGGGGTAGGTTTTACGTAATACTCCGCATGCTGATTTCTATAGCAGTCTGTAATATTTCTGTTATATCTCAAGATATGGACATGAGAAATTTATGAAATTTTACTGGGAATAACTAGACTTCTGTATCTTTCCAAACCCACTGGACTTACCTTTTTATCTATTTTTATCTAAGAGATATACCTGTTCTAAGTTGAGGTTACTGCACAGTCTGGAATTCTGGAACAGTTTTGGCTAAGCTCTGTTTTTGATTAATTTAATGACAGAACCTGGAAAAGTGTTATTAATAAAAATTTTAGATAATTTCATAAGCTTTCCAACCATGTAAAGATCACTTCATTTGGATCTTTGTAGCTCGAGTTATGCCAGATTTACTGAACTATTAAAATTAGAATTCGCTCAGAAATTTTCTGCATTACTTCCTTATCTTGTATAAGTGAATATATCATTGGATATCTTTGAATCTCATTGATTTGCCTTGGAATCTTACATTAGAGATGATTATGGTTATCTAGTATAAAAGGAGATACAAGTTACTTTGGTGTCCTCTAGTTTCTTTTTCTTAAGGGGGTAGCAAAGTTGTGAGTGTTGCAAGATGAAGGTTTCGTATGTCCTAGTGCTTCACTTGGAAGAAGTGGTTATCTCTATGATTGGAAGTCTACTCATGTGCTAGTGTTGTTTGCTTGGGATTAGTGCTTTGTTGGATCGTCTACAAGAAGCTCGGGTATTCGTCAGGACTGGTCTTCACTTCAAGCTATCATCAGTTGGGAGTTCAACATTCAATACAATATACTCTATACAAGTTAGCATGGACGATATAGGAAGGAGATGTTGGAAGGAGACATGGATCAAGGATAGTTAGTTTCATGAAAACTTAGATGACATCACCCCCATATCAAGTATGTTTAGTAAGTTTTAAGTGAAGGACTTATCATTAGCAGCAAGCCTTAAAGAAAGTGTTGCCTTCAATGATATTGCTAGGTGGAACAAAATCTTTGTTAAGTGGGGTAGTGTCTGCTACCATCATTAATCTCAAGCGATGAGGTATGAAGAACTGAAGATCAAACTTTATCTTTCTTATCATCTTTTGTCTATCCTTGATCCATGTCTTGTATCTCATCAACACAAAGCAAAGAAGCATGAATACTTGAAGATTAGTGTTATCTATCTCTCTAGTCTCTCTGAATCTCGTTTTTACCTTATCCTATCTTTTCAGAACAGTCTATCTTCCTTAGCTTATATCTCTATTTTTGGATGCCCAAAAATCATGAATAAATTTTGGACAATAGTAGACTTCAATATTTTCCTCTGACCCTAAGAACCGTCCTGATAGCTATTATGATTTGGGAGTTATGAAAATCACAAGGCGACGCATCTGTGCTGTCAGCAACCTGGAATAGTTTCTGTTGTGCACAGTTTTCGACTACCTTAACTGCAGAATCTGGAGAAGTGTTCTATAAGAAAGTTGTAGTAAATTTGATAAGCTTTCCAACGGTATAAGCTACAATATCATCGGATTCGTAGAACTTGAGTTATAACTGTATTTCTACACTGCCATTTTTCTGCTCGCGGGGAAGTGTAGGTTACTTGTTCTTGCATATGCTCATGAATCTCTTTGGGATGCTAGAAGGACATGATGGTAGGTATCACTCAGAAACAAATGCAATCTATCCATTGGTGTTCTCCAATTGATCTCTTCTTAAGGGGGTTTGACGAACTAAAGACGATATAAGATGGTGGTTTTATATGTTCTATTTTGTCACTTGGAAGCATCAGCTATCTACATGATTACAAAGTCACTATCGAGCGTAGATATCCTTTCTTAGAGTGGTAACCTATTGGAACCATTTACAAGAATCGTAAGGGTCTAAAGGAGACATTTACCAAGTTGGTTTTGAGTTTGTGGCATCATCATTAGATAGGAGTTGATGAAGGAAAAGTGAAGACTTGTAGATCAACTTTATCTTTTTCCCTAGTCTCTCCGAATCTCGGGACGAGATTTCGGTTAAGTGGGGTAGAATTGTCACACCCCAAAATTTTCACTTTTGGGTTGTGCTTAGAAAACACTAAATAAAATAAATAATTTCAATATTTGAATAAATTTATTAGATAAGTTAAGTTGCTGCTAATTTAAATATAGAAAATTGTGGTTTTAAACTTTTTCATATTAATTTGATAATGTAGTGTTTGTGTGATGCTTGTCTTTGGTGTTGGTGAGTGCTATTATTTTCAAAATACCATAGGATGACGTTTACTTCTCATCGGAAATTTTTTTGGCATTTTCTGGATTTAAAATTTCAATTTTCGTGAGCTTAATCTTTTTCCTTGATCTCTTCATCAATCTTTTCATGAGCTCAAACCTATTTGGTTAAGTTGCTTATCTCCCCAAGAGTCTCCAGGATTTTCCCCATGATTTTTCTGAGCTCCGGGCTATTTTTCGCGGCCAAAAAGGTAAATTTAGATTTTCTGAAATTATTTTTATTCGCAGAATTAAAATAATCCCGAAATTAAGAAATTCCGAAAAGTTTCCAAACCTTACGACTATATATATGCCGGCGTAGCCCTCGACGTTCTGGTTTCAGAAGTACAACCCTTATCGCGAGCCGCCGCTCATAGCTCCCTCCACCCCTCGCCGAAGTTCTGCGTCTACAGCTTGCGTTTCGGCGAACTACGAGCTTTTTTGGCCAAACCGTCGCGTCTCGACGCCAACCACCACCACCAAGAGGCAGCCCTCGTCGTTCTCTACACCGTGGTATATCCGTTTGTGTGAATCCATCGCCGTTTCACCGAGTTCCTATTTCATCTTGCTTCTCTTCGGCGAGGTTCCACCATGACTGACCGGAACTCCTCTGAGCCCAAGGTAGAAGATGACATATTTACAGTTTTGCCACTAAACATGTTTTGCGCATAAAATCTTCGTTTTAACTCCGATTTGACCCGTTCAAGTTGCGTTAGGTTCGTATTTGCAAGCTCTACATGTTAGTGTAGCTGTACAGTAGGTTTGGAAAATTTAATTTTCGAGTTTATATTAAAGTAATTATTTATCTATAGGAAATCTTAGAAAATTCATAACTTTCACGTTTTAAATCTGAATTTCGTGATCTTTACGTCTGTGTGATCGTAGTAACGTGTAGAAGAGTTTTACAAACTTTTTATACTATTTTGCTACTATTAGTGTACTGTTTTAATTATGTCTCTTTGTTTGCTTAGTGTATGATTGCTCGGATGATTGTGTGTTGATGCTTGATGATCGAGTATAGGCGGTGAGCAGTTTCTTGACGATCAGGAGTTTTATTTTGAGCCAGATCAGCAGTATCATCAGGAAAGCTTTGATCAAGGCAAGTATAACATGGGACCATCCTTGTTGTCCTATTCACTGAAATTATCATACATATGCATGTGTCCTCCTTGACAACCGTAGAGATTATAACATAGCTATTGATTTTCTGTTTCCTTGTCACCTATGGGTTATGCATTTGGGTAGCTATTGCTAGTGCTTAATTATGAACAATGATCTTGTAATTTGACTAATGGATTAAGCAACCAACCATTAAGATGATTTTATTACTGTTGAAAAGGGGGCTATAGCATGTGGGTTATATTGTTGCTCTAGTTACTCTCCGTAAGGACTTATCTGTAAGTGATAATCGGGATTGACAGTACAGCTGTGAGGGCTATATGGCTCTGGCTCTAGTTGTTCAAGAGACCTTTTGTAGCTTGTTAGTGGTTACCTTAAATGGCGTAAGAATGGCTTGCCATGTTGGGTGTAGGACAGCATCTAGTCTATGAGTATAGCCGAGAAGGAATTGTGCCATTTGAAAAGGGGGGTTCCTACATCTGCCTGCCGAGTGAATCTAATGGCCCTAACTTGTTAGACGAACTCTTGAATGACTTTATATGGTTCTCTGGTGTTTGGGTTTGATCTCCCCACACATTTGGAAATCATGACTCACAATGAAAGTGTACACCTCTGCGCAGAGTTTAATAAACTGGTATACTAGCCGTGCTCACGGATACGAGCGGCCTTGGGGATTCTTACAGAATAGTTGATCACCATTGTTATATCATGCTTAATTTCTAATGTTATTATGCTCATGTTAATGCTATTCATTAACCTTATTACAATTGATCATTGGTTCATTAATGAGAATTGGAATACCTTGATGCTACTCAATTGCTAATTATATGATGAATAAAAGCTAAACGCAGTCAAACAGTGTCTAGCCTTTTTGAGCCTCATGAACCCCATGATATACTTGTTGAGTTCAACATGGACTCACCCTTGCTATTTCCACCACACCTCAGAGTGTAGTGAGGTGCTGCTCAGAAGAAGGATAAAGAGGTAGTGGAGTTTCTAGAAATCTTTCAGAAGTGTTTGGCATATGGAGCCACCAGTCAACCGTCCTTGAGAAGAATGGAGCCTAAAGTTTAGTCACTGTTCCGCGATACTCTGATGTAAGTGTTAATATAGCTATGTATACATTATATAATAACATTGTTTCTGATACTTTTTCATTCTGACATATGTGTGGACTTCCTGGGCACACATATGATTAGCATGGTTTTGTTCTTTAGAAAACCGGGTGTGACAGAATCTCGCCCACATCAGTAGGTGGCTTCCAATTCAATACATCCTTTACCTTGCCTGGATCCACTGATATTTCACCATTAGAGACAATATGACCAAGAAAAGAGACTTCCTTCAACCAAAACTCACACTTACTTCTCTTAGCATACAATTTATGCTCTCTAAGTTTTTGTAATACCAACCTTAGATGTTCAGCATGCTCTTTCTCCGTCTTTGAAAATACCAGTATATCATCAATAAATACCACCACAAACTTATCAAGATACTCCATAAACACCTTATTCATCATGTGCATAAAGTAGGCAGGTGCATTGGTCAAACCAAATGACATAACAGTATACTTATACAAACCATACCTCATAGTAAAAGCTGTCTTTGGAATATCAGAGGCACGAATCTTCAGTTGATGATAACCAGAATGTAAATCAATCTTAGAGAACACACAAGCACGTCTCAACTGGTCAAACAAGTCATCAATTCTGGGCAAAGGATACTTGTTCTTGATAGTTACTTCATTAAGTGACCGATAATCCACACACATTCTCTAACCACCATCTTTCTTATCAACAAAGATAACTGGTGCACCCCAAGGTGACGAACTAGGACAAATAAAACCTTTATCTTGTAATTCCTTAATTTGTTTCTTAAGTTCTTCTAATTCATCTACTCCCATTCTATATGGTCGTTTAGCTATGGGTGTAGTTTCAGGTAATAATTCAATAAGAAATTCAATGTCTCGGTCAGGTGGCATACCTGGCAAATCATCTGGAAAGACATCTAGAAATTCATCGATAACTAGATTCTCTTTACTAGCATCATCATCAAGCTGATTTACTAAGGCGGTTGGCTGCTTCTGCACTGCTACATCCACACTGATCTTCTCCCCATTAGGTGCATTCACAACTACTACTTTCTGCTGACACTGAATCACTGCCTGATTTTATTTCATCCAATCCATACCCAAAATCACATCAATACCAGATGTCCTCAACACTATAGGAGTTATCTTAAACTCTACCCCTTTAAAACCATACTAACTGGAAGACACCGATTAGTGGTTTGCATGGTACCCCCAGGTGAGTTTACTAAGAGAGGTTCTTTCATGGCAAGCATGGGTACACTATGCATCCTAACAAAAATGTTGGAAATAAAGGTATGTGGAGCTCCAGAATAAAAAAGAATGGTTGTAGGAGTAGAATGAACATTGAACATACCAAGCATTACTTCAGGCTTCGTCTGTGCTGTTTCAGTAGACACATGATTCATCTTTCCAGTATTGGATGACCTCTGCCCCTGTGGTGTCTATTGATTCTGCTTCTTGGGACAATGATTAGCATAGTGTCCAGGCTCTCCACAGTGATAACACAGATTGGGGGTACTAGGTGCACTGGTCTTCATTGGGGTAGAGTTAGAATTACCCTGGCGAGGAGTTTGCTGACCACTCTGCTGTTGGAACTGTCTGTTCTGCTGATACTAGGGTCGTTGCTGAAACTGATTATTCTGCCGATTCTGAGACCACTGTTGATTTAAATTACGGTTCCACTGACTGACTGGTCCTTGGAATTTTGAATGAAAACCATGCTGAGAATTTGTACGTTGGCGAATATTGTTCCCAACACCTTGTCCTTTGATGTCCATCTCCCGACGCTCATTATCCAGCACAATAGCCTTATTCACAAGTTCCTGGAAACTTGCATAATTATTACCCTTCAGCTGCAAACGGAGATCATAATAAATTCCCTTAAGGAAGAGACGCTGCTTATCTGCATCTTCCCTCACTTCATTGGGAGCATAGCGAGCCAACTGAGAGAACTTGTCATGATACTCGCTGACACTCATCTGTCCCATCCTGAGGTTTCTAAATTCATCCTGTTTTAGCTCGATTACACCCTCAGGAATATGGCAAGCTCTAAAATCTCTAACAAATTCATTCCAAGTGATAGGAGGAGCATTATCAGGACGTGCAGCTTGATAGGACTCCCACTAAGTCTGAGCTGTCCCCTGTAAATGGCCAGATGCATATAACACCTTTTCCAGATCATTACATTGGGTGATGTTCAACTGTTTCTCCACCACTCGCACCCAATCATCCGCCTCCAATGGATCAGCAGCACGAGAGAACACTGGAGGGCATCCTTTCAAAAATTCACCACGTTTGTCTCTCACATGAACAGGTGGCGGTCCTCCTGCAGGGGGGTTGTTCTGCATGTGCTGCATGAACATCTGCATCATCTGATTCTGTGTATTCATAAGTTCCTCCATAGTAATGGGTGGGTTAGGACCTCCATGGCCCCTGCCACGGCCTCTGCCTCCTCTGGCTGCCATCTGTTTTCAAAGCACAGAAAATGAAGCTCAGTACTATCCAGGATGATGTATACAATAGATAAGTAAATCTGAATTCTCTAGGCGAATTCCATTTTCAGCGGCTCAGTAAAACTGTCATATCTCAAGCTACAGACGTCCAATAAAGGTGATCCTTATATGGTTGGAAAGCTTATGGAGTTTTCTACGACTTTTATTAATAACACTTTTCCAGATTCTAGAAATAAATTAGTTAAAAACTAAGCTTAACCAAAACTATTTCAGAATTCCAGACTGCGCAGTGACCTCAACTTAGAATAGATATATCTCTTAACTTATAATATATAAAAAGATGATTATTGTGGGGTTGTAAAGACACAGAAGTCTAATTATTCCCAGTAAAATTTCATAAATTTCTCACAAACAGATTTTGAGTAATTCTAGAAACATCTCAGACTGATCCAGAAATCAGCAAAAGACAGAACCAAGTTTACCCCGAACCCAACTTAATATTCATGATCAAACTTAATATTCTTAACTATGGAACTTGTAGAGGTGCCCACAAAGCTCCAGCACACATTACAAAGGTCCAAATCACACATTATCATAATAACAATTCATCAAGCAGACAATAGTTCACACCACATACTAATACTCGACATTACCAAACTCAAATTGACTCGCAAACTAATATCGTTCTTATTACATAGGGACCTCCTAATTTTAATTAAGCTTCTCATAAATCTTGGGACAGCCTAGCTCAGCCCTTAGTTCATCGATCTCCTTGCAGGCTTGTTCTTTAAGTTTCTTTTCCTTTAGCAACTCATCATTCAAATCCACCTCATGAAGAGCCAACTCACGAACCAGTCCCACTGTGGCTTGTAAAGTCAAGGATGAATCATCAGCAAGCGGCATGGTCCAAACACCCTTGTCATGTAAGAAACAGGGAAAGTGCCGGAGTGCACCATTCAACGTCTTGTCAGAGCGAAGACCATGGTAGAAGACAAACGCATTGTAGGTGACATCTTCCATGCTTGTTTCTACAGTTGCCCGGCTCACTCGGGTGATGAACTTTGACTCCACCTTAGGCTCCTTAGTGGTAGGATCCATTGTCTTGACCCATAGCTCAGTCTCCTAGTAAGAGTCCATCAATGGATGATTGTACTCCTTGCAGCGATACTCCAACGTAGCTTCCCAATCGTAGTAATAAGTATCCAAAGTTCTTGTCAGCATATCATGGAAGAAAACATCGGCTTTAGGAACCATGATGTGAAGCGTCATGGTCCATCCCATGACTGAATTCTCCATTGAAGTGTCTCCCACTCTTGATTCAGCATCTGAAATCTCTTGGTCACCATCTACATGGGGCTCCTGGGGTTTGAAGCGGGCAATGTACTATGCAGCGGACATGCGGGGATGAGGAGGCATCTACAAGAATTAGACATAGATTAGATAGAATCAATATATTTTCACAATAGAATAAGATAGAAGAAGCATAAAAATTTAGCAATTAACAAGGTGAAAGGAGTAAGCAAGAAATAAGTGTAGCATGGATGCTAATAATGACCATTCTAACTAGGCTTGCGTCCTACAGTCAACACGCTCCGATACCAATTTGTCACACCCATTTTTAAGGACAAAAATAGGATGCATCAAAGACTCATGTGCGCCCTAGGATATGATCGCACACACAAGTAGACAAATTACATAGTATCATCACAGTGCTTATTACATAGCGAATAAATATTTAACACATAGTCTTATACAATAAATTGTAGCAACTAATAGTAGATCTCCAGCGGAAACTCCAAACACAGGGACACGGTTGACTGGTTGACACCAAGACTAGTACTCATTACGATAATCTTCTTCATAATCTTCATCTGTTATGGTGGAAATAGCAAGGGTGAGTCCATGTCGAACTCAACAGGTATAACACAGGGTTCATGAGGCACAAAAGGCTAGACACTGTTTGACTGCGTTTAGCTTTTAATCATCATATAATTAGCAATTGAGTAGCATCAAGGTAAACCAAATCCCATTAATGAATCAATGATCAATTGTAATAAGGATAATGAATAACATTAACATGAGCATAATAATAACAACACTAATTAAGCATGATATAACAATGGTGATCAACTATTCTGTAAGAATCCCCAAGGTCGCTCGTATCCGTGAGCACGGCTAGTGTACTAGTTTATTAAACTCAGCGCAGAGGTGTACACTTTCACTGTGAGTCATGATTTCCAAATGTGTGGGGAGATCAAACCCAAACACTAGAGAACCATATAAAGTCATTCAAGAGTTTGTCTAACAAGTTAGGGCCATTAGATTCACTCAGCAGGCAGATGTAGGAACCCCCCTTTTCAAATGGCACAATTCCTTCTCGGCTATACTTATAGACTAGAGGTTGTCCTACACCCAACGTGGCAAGCCATTCTTACACCATTTAAGGTAACCACTAACAAGCTAGAAAAGGTCTCTTGAATAACTAGAGCCAGAGCCATATAGCCCTCACAGCTGTACTGTCAATCCCGGTTATCACTTATAGGTAAGTCCTTACGGAGAGTAACTAGAGCAACAATATAACCCACATGCTCTAGCCCCCTTTTCAACAGTAATAAAATCATCTTAATGGTTGGTTGCTTAATCCATTAGTCAAATTACAAGATCATTGTTCAAAATTAAGCACTAGCAATAGCTACCCAAATGCACAACCCATAGTTGACAAGGAAACGAGATATCAATAGCTAAGTTATAATCTCTATGGTTGTCAAGGAGGACACATGCATATGTATGATAATTTCAGTGAATAGGACAACAAGGATAGTCCCATGTTATACTTGCCTCGATCAAAGCTTTCCTGATGATACTGCTGGTCTGGCTCAAAATAATACTCCTGATCGTCAAGAAACTGCTCACCGTCTATACTCGATCATCAAGCATCAGCATACAATCATCCGAGCAAACATACACGAAGCAAATAAAGAAACATAGTTAGAACAGTACACCAATAGTAGCAAAACAGTATAAAAAGTTTGTAAAACTCTTCTACACATTACTACGATCACACAGACGTAAAGATCACGATATTTGGATTTAAAACGTGAATGTTATGAATTTTCTAAGATTTCCTATAGATAAATAATTATTTTAATATAAACTCGAAAATTAAATTTTCCAAACATACTGTACAGCTATACTAACATGTAGAGCTCGCAAATACGAATCTAACGGAACTTGAACGGGTCAAATCGGAGTTAAAACGAAGATTTTATGGTCAAAACAAGTTTAGTGGCAAAATTGTAAATATCAGAAAACGTATTTTCAAATTACCGAGAAGAAATATGCCTTCAAAACAAAGAAACGTACTTCGGGAATTACGCCAAGGGACTGTGGGTTTTAATAAAGAAAAACTCAGGGTCTCTTTAACAATTTTACCCCACGAAGGGGTATCTTCTAATCCGAGCCCTTGATCTAGGAACGGACGGCGGAAAACCACCCTAGGAGACGACTCAGCGGCGCTGTCGCCGGGAAACACTAGCACGCGGCGGCGCCATGGCCAGAACCTCGCCGGAGACGCGGTTCTAGGGCTACAATGCACTACAAGACGCACAGTTGGTCCCAAACAAAAGAGGAGCTCCCCGCGGACTCACCAAGGTAGAAGATGACGACCAATTTGGTTCGAGGAACAAGCACGTCTCGATTTGGCGGCGATGAAGGTCCTGCGGACATCGGCAAGGCTCGGTAAGCAACCAAAAGCAAAAACCAGTGAGGAATATGATTCTTTGGCTCCACGGAAACGATGAGAAGCTCGGCAAGAAGCTTACGGAGGAAGAATAACACCGGTTTCGCCAAGTTTCAACGAACAGCGGCTCTCTAGGGTTGCGGCGGCGGCAAGAGCTCGAATGGAGGTGGTTGCTTACGGTTTGATCTAAAAACGAAAGGTGGCGGCTCGGCTCTAGCTTATATAGAGGAAAGACTCCTCAATTTGGATGGAAATCCTGAGTTGTTCGGGTTCGATTCGGTGAAGATTGCGTTAGCGTCCGGCTCGGTCACGAAGCAGAGAAGGGAGACGCGACCGACATGTGGGTCCTATTCGTCAGCGAGACAAGGAAAGTTGGGAGCGCTGATTTTGGTTTCCTAGGCCGGCCCACGCGGGCGCAAGAAGGAGCGGGGGGAATTCGGGCTCGGCTTGGCGGCCCAACAGCGAGAAGGAGAAGTAGGCCGATCCGGGCTGCACAGGCCAAATAGGTAAAGGGTTTCCTTTCTATTTTCCATTTTCTTTTCTAATTTTCCAAACACATTTTCAAATCAAATTTCCCATGGAATTAGTTTACCTTTACAAATTGGTCAAAATCACACACCAAGATAAAATAGATGCACCAGCATGAATGCAAAACATATTGCTAACCATATATTGAGTTTTAGTTTCAAATCAAATAATATTATTTCTCTATGGTTTATTACTCAAACAATTGCATCTTAAATCAATTTAAACTAATTTAAATTATTGTTAAATTTTTGGGTGTTACATATGTGCTACTACCATATCCATGAGCTCCACATAAGCTTTAGTTGTAGGGTATGAGGGAAGGTGAGAGTCCAAACATACCACATATATGAGAGACTTATGAGTGTCATACAAAGGAATCTCTGAGTTTTATTTTGAAAATTTATAAAAAAACCCCGAAATAGAGGTGGAACAAAGAACATGAGACATAGTGCTTGGCTTTTCTATTTGTTAGTTACCTAAGACCCAAGTGAAAGTTAAGCCTCATGGTTGATGGTAATGGGTGAGTTTGAAATTCAAGTTATTTATTCTAATCTAAAGATGAATTCTTGAATAATTTTTGTAGAGTAGCTACAACATTTTTCTAATAATCAAGTTTAAGTTTGCTAAGGGCCTAGCAAAGGTTAAGCCTGGGGGAGTTGTTGATGGTTGAAAACTACTAAAATTATAGCGTCAACAAGGCATAGAAATGGACATAAATGATCACCAATGTAGACTTAGGGGTTTAAACTAACAGAATTCCATGAGTTTTGGTGAAACTATGTTTTTAGGGATTAAACAGGAAAAGGAGCAAGGTGGACCTATACGTCGGAATAAATTGCGATATTTTACTGCGGCACCGACTTAAGAAGCATCTAGAAGACACGTGGAAGAAGGCGGGCCCACCTGGTAGGCACCACGGTCGGCCAACCGTGGGCCTAGGCGGCCGCCTGTGGCCCCACCCCATCAACCTCCGTCTTCTAGAATGTTCCTTCTACCGACTTAGGGTTTTGATCTATGCTATTGTTTCATATCGGTTTGATCCGAGGGTCGCAGTTCATCCTTTGCCCTATATAAGTAGAGCCCCTGCCCTAGGCTAAAGCATTCCATTCGATTTAGAAAAGCCATTCGAAGCTAGAAGCTCTGGAGATCAAGTCTCCACCAGAGAATTAGATTAGCTACTCAAAGTTCTAGTAGAGGCTAGTAGCTAGGTATAAGAAGAGTTCGAGTTCCGACTCGGGAATTCTGGATTTGTCTTGTCTACTAGAGGCTGGTATAATTTGTATCTCTTCTAAGACTTTGTTCTATTTCAATATTATATTTTTGTTTAATATGTTCTTGGTTTGCTCTAGTAGTATATTTGATATAGTCATGATTGATAATAAGTTTATGCATAAGATCGCAAAGCGCTTAATTCAGTACTCGAGTGGATTAGGTGGTCGACTTTATGTAAGCGAGGTGCTTAGATATAGTTTACCTACGGTTGCACTCTATATGTCGGGCCTAGTAGTAGATCGTATTTGTGACACTTCCATTGAGTCCTTTGTAGCCCACTCCCCGCATAACAGACCAAGTAGAACCCGGTTGCCAAGGGAGATCAAGTTACGTCTTGATTTTTCCTTATTAGTAATGTTCCTTATGCATAGATAAAGAGTCATTATGCTATATATGATAATATATGTGCTAGTGTAGATGAAAGACTTAGTAAATTAGAAATAACATAAGAATTCAATCTCTTGACTAATCTCCTGAATGTCTAACTAGAACAATGAGTAGTCTATTTCTATCTAGGCTATCAACGCTTTTGCTTATCATTTATCATATATTTACTATCATTGGCTTACCCCTGTTTGAGCATGTGCTATGTGATTGATCTCATCAATAAGTTGCATTATAAATATTGAGCCTGCTCCTAGCTCCTCCCTGTGGTAAAAATATAAACAAAGATGCCTAGAATATTCTCGGTAAAATGCTACAATGGTATAATTGTCTGTGTGCTTGCGGATATATTTTTGCATTCATATCTTTATAATTATTTTTAGTCACATGATGATGAGAAGTGCCAATAAACATTTTTAGCTCCATCAACCAGGGATGACAACCTGGTATAAAATAGCTAGAAGTGTAGGAGAGAAGAAAGTGACTACTGAATCAAGTGTCAAGTTAATAAATAACAACACTGCCCTCAAGAATGAGGAATGCCACCATGCTTTTCGAGCAGGAGCTAACTAGGCGCAACTGTTGTTCGATGACCTCCTGCTGTCAACTCTTGGCAAAACGGACTCCAAGTCCGATTCTGAGGGAAGCTGCCACCTGGTGCGGGAGTGCAACATGTTGCACCTCCCAAACAACGGGGTAGCAGTAGCAGGGGGCAAAGAGGACGACGCCTATCCGATTCCTTGCACTCCCAGGGAGCAGGCGAAGTATGACCAAGAGCGTCTAGAGCGAGCCAGAGCTTGTGAAGCTGAGTAGGTCAACGAACGCAATGATGCTAGATGCCCTAGTCCACCACCCCTCAATGCCGAGGGCGCGCAGGCACGGGCACATCGCGTATACAATCAAATCTAGCAAGGCAAGAGGAAGATGCCTGTCTTCCCCCGAGCTTGCCAAAATGTCACTGTGGCTGCCATGATCATGCGAACGGCTCCTAAGCCCTTGACTGATTAGGGAAAGCGCGTGCACAAGGAGTTGCGAGACTTGCTGGAAGCCGCGATGGAACAACAAGCTCAAAGCTCTGCAGAGAGGTCGGCACCCTAGGACTAGTATCATACACATCTCCTCTGCGCATGGCACCCCCAAGGGACACCGTGCACTAGCCACTCTAGTCCATAGACGATGAAGCGGCGCACAGGTAGGAACCTTCCCTAGTACGTAGCTGCTATGTCGAAAATCACAACATCACCCGGCCAAGGCGCCAGATGCCCCTTGTGAGACCTGGCGAACAAGGATCAGGTATACTATGGTGACAGTGACCTGGACAACCATGGTCGCCACCCCAGGATCTGAGATGCATGGCACAGTCTGAGCCCAGATGCTTGTGGCCCATAGGCATTCGTGAAGAAGATCCAACAGAAGATATTCCCGGCACGGTTCCGCACACTACCAAACATCACCAAATACTCTGGGGACACTAACCCCGCCGTGTGGCTAGAAGACTTTTGCCTCGCCTATCGAGAAGGTGGGGTGGATGACGACCTCTTCATCATCTAGTACTTGCCGCTCCACCTCACGGAAAGCACTCGAGCGTGGCTTAAGCACCTCCCTGCGGATAGCATCCACTCGTGGGCTGACGTCAAGTGCCTCTTTGTAGGGAACTTCCAAGGCACATACATGCGCCCTAGAAATTCCTAAGATCTCAAAGCCTGTAAACACAAAGTAGGGGAGACTCTACACGAGTGCATCTACCGCTTTTCTAAGCAATGCAATGAGCTTCTCGACATTGTAGATGTGAGTGTGATCGGAGTGTTCATCTCTGGCACCACCAACAGAGCCCAAGTCTGCGAGCTTGGACATTGCAAACTGCAAAGAATGCAGGAACTACTCGACCTCACCACAAGCCACACCTCTGCCATGGAGTCCGCCCGACAAATCTTTTGCAAATACAGGGTCAAGGCCTAGGCTGAGCCCGTGGATGAGGCTAGGGATCGCACCTGGCGGGGGAAAGGCAAGAAGGACAGCTGGAGGCACTACAACATCGAGTTCATCACAACGGTCGATAGAATCCACAAGCAGAAGACTTGCAAGCTCAACCATGTTAGCTTCAACAAGATAATCAAGATGTCATGCTACAACCACGGTTACCCAGTTAAGCACACCCTTGAAGACTGTGACCTCATCAAATGCTACTTCAAGGGTGACTACAAGACTTTCCGGCCCAGATGCGTCGTCTAGGTCTGCCAATAATGAGGGTAAAAGGGATGCGTATCCCGACTTGAAAGGGTGCCCCATGATTTTTGGTGGACCGGTGGCATATGAGTCCATGCGCTGGCAGAGGTTCATAGCTAGGGAGGTCAATGTGGCCACCCTAGGCAAAGCTGCCTCGGACTTCCTAAAATGGTCAGAGACCGTGATCAGTTTCAACACAAAGGATCATCTCGACCACACATTCCACAGCCTGGGTGCTTCCCCCTTGTCGTCGACCAAATCATCGGCAAGACCCACCTATCTCGTGTCCTCATGGATGGCGAGAGCGGCCTCAATATCCTCTACACCGATGCAACAGTGAAAGGTCTTGATGGCTAGAGGGGGGTGAACAGCCTAATAAAAATTCCTACAAAGTATGCTAAACAAGTTTATCAATATAAAAAATAGCGTGATGCAAGTTTTGCTTAGCCTAAAGGGGTGTTGCTAGCCTCCTATCCAAATGACAATTCTAATATATTTCACTCAACCGCACAAGTCAAACCGCAAGAGTGATAGCTAAACAAGCTAGCAAGTTACACAAAACTAAAACTACACAAGCTACAACAACAAGCTAGAGGAAACCACCAATTACTTGAAATGTAATGCAAGTTAGAGATACGAGAGATTTCACTGAGGGGCGATGAATTGAGCCAACCAATCAATATCCAAAAGATAATATCTAAGATAACCAATCCACCGAGACAAATCAATCACAATCAATGAAGTGAAGACACCATGATTTATCCCGAGGTTCACGTGCCTGTCGGCACGCTACTCTCCGTTGTGTCCCCCTCAACCACGTGGTTCGGTGGCTAATCGGTCACACACCGAGCCTCTCAAAAGGTGCCTCAAGAACCTACCAAATGGCTAGGAGTTGCAATGACACGAGCAATATACTAATGCTACCTTGCGGCACTCCGCCAGGGAAGGTGCAAACCCCTCACAAGATCACGGGAGGTGGCCAAGAACAATCACCAACACTTGCCACGCCTCCAAGCTGCTCCAAGCCATCTAGGTGGCGGCAACCACCAAGAGTAACAAGAAAAACCGCAGCAAATCAATCCCCCAAGTGCCTCTAGATGCAAATCAATGATCGATACACTTGAATCACTCAATCTCACTCAAGAATCACAATCGAATGCAAAGGAGATGAGTTGGGATGAGAGGGAATGCTTTGGCTTAGCTCAATATGCTCACAAGTATGTCAAATGTCCAAGAGTTACTCCAAAGAGCCGGCCAACAAGTATTTATAGACGTCCCCAACAAGAAATAGCTGTTAGGCACTTGATTCTGCTGCAGTCGCGCTGACCAGACGCGCTGGTCGAACTGACCGGACGCGCAGGTGTGCACACCACCCACACGCGAAGCACGACCGGACGCGCTAGTCAAGCCAAGCAGCGCTCCAGCAAGTCAGCGATCGGACGTGCACACTAGATGAACCGAATGCCACAGTGCCAGCATCTAGTCATTTCTAGTAAGACTCCCCGCATGACCGGACGCGTTTGGTTGATCGTGACCGGACACGCCACTACGTCCGATCACAAGACCGAGATGCGCGCAAACACTGAGCACTGACCGGACACGTCCGGTCAATCAGCGACCGCGTCCGGTCCAGCGTCCGGTCACCCCAGTGACCTCCATTTGCCTCCATTTCTTCGCGTCTGACGCAGTGGAAAATAGGCGTTTCATTTCCTAAAAAGCGCTGAAACACCATCGCCAACGCAAATGTGCTAACACCACCAAGTGATCATCGTCATGTGCAAGTGTGTTAGCATTTTTACAATCATTTTTCGAGGTGTTATTAGCTCTATCCAAATGCATATACTCAATGAAATGTCACCTAGAGGCACATGTAGGACTAGAATTGATACGACAATTTCCCTATTTATAGTATGGCTATCTAACCTATAATGTAACCACACCCACTAGGTGTCTTGGTTACCAAACTACAACCCCTAGCATATACCTTTGCCTTGATCATCATAGGGTTGCACCTTGTTCCTCCTTCATCACCATGGTAAGCACTTCATCATCCACACTTGATCATCATGCTTTACCATGCTATGTGCTAATCATCCTTTGCTACATACAATCTTAAGCACATGATTAGCACTTGGGCATTGTCACTAATTACCAACACCAAACATAGAGCTTTCACACAGGTCTGTCACGAGCGGCGATACGGCTGTCCAGTGCTCTGTTCCATGGAGTCATACCTAGGCTCTAGGCCGTTCCCCTCAGATAGGTTAACCTTTGAGATAGCAGACTTCTAGGGTGCCCATCACACTATCCTGGGTCGGCCATGCTACGCCAAATTCATGGCCATCTCTAACTACACCTACCTCAAACTCAAGATGACTGGTCCCCACGGGATCATCACCATAGATGGAGACCTTCAACAGGCTCACCTTTGTAAACGGGAGAACTACGACATTGCGTCGGCCGTGTGTCAAATCCTTAAACCTCGACCCATCTAGATGATGACAACAACTTCTAGGAGCCAGGACCAAATCTGACTTCTCTACATGGTAGAGATGCACACGGAGGTCATGACCGAAAAGGCCTTGAACACAGCGTGCGGGGAGACCCACGGTGACCCGATAAAGAAGGGACGTGATTGACAAGCTCTGGAGACCTCGTGACATAGCGCGCCTTCCAGTCCTTCGAGCCACATGCTCGGGGGATCGCCATGCCTACAACGCTAGGAACAAAGCCCATGGCAACAACATAAGCTTCTGGCGCCCACGTCGGCGCAGTCTTGAGGCTCCCTCGATGGCACGTCTATTTATGCAAACTCCTCCTCGTGTCCAAGGTTCATGACGCACCATTAACACGTGTTAGAGCGCACGATGAACATAACGCTCTGGCAACATGGTCGTTCCCCGAGTAACTCGTGCCGACCTTCACAAGATGGTTGACACAACTCATTCACGGGGGCCCCACTATGGTACGTCACACGCCAACACACACCAATGGGTCACATGGAAACAAAACCCTAAGAGCCAGCCCTAGGCAAGGCCAAGCACCTACACGTAAGGAAAAGGGAAGGAAAGCATCATCCAGACCTATAGCAAAGAAGTCAAGAGAAAGCACAATGCAACTAGATCTATCCTATGACGCCTCGATCATGAAAACAGAGTTGAGCTTGACTTAGTCTTGTGGGTCGATCCCCAAGCAAGGTCACGCGACGACGGCATATCGAATGATGAAATCATTAACAATCACGGTAGATCAATGGCAAAGGAAAGAACAGAAATCAAAACAGACAAACTAAAAAGATTTCTTAATCAGTTAAGGACCCTAGGTACAACCTAAGGCCCCTGGCCACCACCTCGGAGGATGTCCTCCACGTTCACGATGGCCACGATGGTAGGCACGGCTGTAGTGAAGTTGCCGACCAGCTCCACCCGCTCCTCCTGCTCGGCATGGTCCGAGAACCTAGGCTCCACCCGGTGAAGGTCCTGGCCGATGCATAGCTCCATGGCGGTGAGGGTGACATCAGCTCCCTGCTAGATCCCTACCACCACCACCCGCTCTCGGTCCTCCACCGTGAGGGTCTCCCAGAGGTGAGCCACCTCCACCTTGTGATGAGAGGCCGCTAGCTCCTCCTCCAGCGCTGACAACAAAATAGCATGAAGATCAGAGTTTGTGGACATCAGACCAGAAGTCAAGGTAGGGAGAACCCTTACCCACGATGCGGGCCTAGGCATCAACGGTCACTGCCTGCGCGGCAGTGGTCTCCCTCTCCGAGGTAGCAAGGGCCACCCCGACGGTGTCAAGACAAAGCTCCAACCGTCCCACCTTGCAGTGGCATAGGAGTACCACTAGCGGGCTTCGTTCGCCACACGGATGAGCTTGTGAAACTCCCACCAATCATCTGAGGAGGACAACGAGGAAGAAGATGAGCTCGATCCCACTATTGGAGGAGTCATGGCATGACCGGCACAGGCTGACCCTCTGGTCACCATCGTGGCATGAGAAACGGCCTTGGAAACACAAGCAATCAATACATGTAAATCCTAATCTAAAAAATTACTTAAACACTCACCCTGATCATGCATAAGGGCTCGAAGACATGGTGATAGCCTACCAACCTCTGGCGACACCTCCCACAGGTGCTTGCCATGATCCATCACGATGGACAAGGACGAAATAATGAGCGCGCAAGAGCAAGAAGAAGAAAGCGGAAGAGCAAGCGACCTAGAGCGAATGCTTTCCCCACCATACCACTCCTACAAATTTATAACCACAACGGATGCCTCGGGCGCAGTTGTGCTCATCCTCATTTACTAACTGCTTGGGAAATCTCGCAGAGTAGGTGGAGCGATCGGAGGGAAGGCGGAGCGACAGTTGCCTATGCAGCGGTAGAAACCAAGTAAGCTTTGCACATCCCCATTTTCCATATCACTTCATTTCATGTGCACGCATTCCACAATGCATGACCCCTCGTGAGTGGGTGACATTAAGGCACAATGTCTATGACCCCATGTCATGCTTAGGAAACTTCCTCTTAGGCTAGCCCTTAGATGGGATCGAGGCCACAAAGGGATAGGGGCAGGGTGAGATGGGCCCTAGCGGCTCTTATCGGTGGTGCGGAACCTCTCGATCATCTCTCCCAGTGTTCGAGCCATTCGCTTCGAAGTTGCCTGAGTTGCCCCCCTCTGGGGAGAGGCATCTTGCCCTCTAACCATTGCTGATGCGGTCAGGAACCGATAGGCTTGATGGCCAACGATCTATGGGACATCTCTCAATGAGGCACAACCAAACTTCACATCGATTGTTGAGGATATCGGGTCTCACTTGAGTTACCCATCGACCCTGATGAGGTGCACCACTCTGACCATGTGGTAACAGTGGACAAGCCTCTCCCCTCGTCAGGCAAAACTAAACCCGCCTGTAACAAGGCACAAAACCTCTCAGGGTCAAAAAGGATGTCAGGGAAGTCAAGCTCAAGTCTCAACCATCTCCTCCCTGTGACCTAGGTCCATGACCTAAGGCCAGGTCCAGAGTCTCACAAATCGTTAGAGGTCCATGACCCCTCCGAGAGAGAATGATGCAGTGGACAGCTGGGGTTGCGCAGCAGCGTCTTCCTCGTGACGCAATGCAAAACCCAGAATGCGGTCACAGCTCAATGGCATGAAAAAACAAAAGGTCTAAGACCCACAAGCCAGAGCGCAGTCACAAAAAACCTCATGACCATACAAAAAGAGGTCGAGGGAATGACCCCTCACATTGTTAAGGCAAGTCGACCCCTCCGGTCCAACAACCCTGGACCAAAGGCACGACCCCGATCCACGGCTCGGGGGCTCGCCGCAAACACAAGGGTAGCCTAAACATTTGGATAGAAGTTTCTCCTCATTTAGTATCTGAGAAAATAAGAATGGCCATGCCATGAACACCATGGTCGGGTATCATCTCAATGATGTTGCTAGTTGACAACCCAAGGGCAAATGTTGTAAAGGAAACAAAGGCAACAAACACCTCAGCAGCTCCTTTGCAGACATCACGACCTTGGGGGCCATAGCATCGGGGACGGCTGCCATATCCCTTCGGCAACAAAGGGAGACTAGCTGACGCGGCAACCAAAGTGCAGCCATGTCACAACCCTGCCCTGTTCAACACGGGCAGCGTTACAAGGAAGTGCTACTTCTCCGCCCTCCCATCCCACGAGTAGTCCCAAGCAGATGTCAAACAACCTCTCATCGAGGTCATGACACACCACCAGTCTATGTGTGGGAATTAGGAGGGAGCTAGAAGCGCCACTGGCCGTCGCCCATTTCAAATGCCTGAACCACTAAGGTTCAGGGCAAGAAACAGCAATGAGATAGCGGACCGATGTCGCGTATGACCGGACTCGGTGACCATGCTACCTCCTGCCCCCTACGCGCAAGACTCCTTCTAGCACCAATTGTTGGAGGGAGCGGCACCATCTGCTAGGCAATGCAAACGACCCCTAGCAGGTCGCATACTCAAAATCTCACTGTCTACCTAGGAACGCCCTTTTTCTCAAACTTAGCCTTTTAGGAATCTAAGAACAGTTCCTAGGCGTGGTTGCAAGTAGTTCAAACGGTACAAAGGCCTCTATTTAAAGGCCCAAGGGCGGACTGTGTAGCCTAAGACCCCCGCGCCATGTGGCGATCTATGGGAGGTCACAGCTAATGTTAGATGCCCACGTGAGGTCAGGGAAATCGAGATCCACTTAAAGGTAAAGCCGATACAGCGTTGACGATACCACCCGGCCCTGCCTGGATCACGTACCCTGGCATGCAGCACACTGATATGGCCAGACATGGCAGAGAAGATGCATACCACACCGTCAAGGTGGCTTGATGGGATGAGACGTAACATCCACCTAACACATTAAACACACCAGCCCGCAAGGGGTCAAGCTCCGAGCTTGAACCGGCCACGACTTCGAACCCACACCTGATACACGTAGATTCATGATCGTAAAGATGTTGGGGGGGCTACTGTCAGGGTTATGATACCCCGGGTATCTCAAGGCACCGATTAATTAGCCACTCAGGCGGCCCATGACAAATAAGCTAGCACAAGCCCAAGCGACCAAGGCCCAACTAAGCTATGAAAACCTGGGCCAGATGCTAGGACAAGGAGTCAGTCACAACCTCCTTCCTCTCCCTTCACCATACACTGCAAAACTCTACATGACCACTCCTCCGTCCTGACCCCTAGAAGGGATGGAGGAGGACCGAGCTCCACCAAGAATGCCTACTCTGACAAGGGTAGGCACACCCCACTCACTCCGCCAGGACCGAGGGGATAGCTATCACTTCGGTCCAGACAAATGCCATCCCTACGCCACGCTGCCCAAACAAGATAGCACCGCTAAGCAGTGACAACAGGTTCGATGAACCACCATCCAAATACGGTCCGATGGGACAGGTGTACGGCCCCACCCACCACGAGATGGGGCTCACGACTATGGCCTTGACCTCAGAGGGTAGCCAAGCCAACAAAGGCCACAACCCTAGAGCTCAGGATCATGGCCACTGGCACTGTGACCAGGAAGACAATGAACAACCCCGGAGTGGCTACCTACCCTCGTACAATTGCCCTAGGAGACTAGGAAATGATGATGAAGGCCACAACAAGATCACGTGCACAAGACGGCTGACGAACCACCACCATGCCAGCAATGCTGATATAGCCGGCATTGTAGCAACACGCCACCCCATGCTACGACATGGACAGAAGACCATGGCGACAACCGTGTTCGGGCGTGCACTGACATCAAGACAAGTCGATCTTCCTCGTAAGCCAAGATAGCTAGTTTCCCCTCCCTCAGGCTCATGACCGCCCGGTCAGGAGAACCTAACTCTTTGTATGTGACCTGGCCCCGGACTCTATATAAGGGCAGCCAGGGCACCCTCTAAGGGGATGGACTCTCAAGACTTCATTTGGGCAGTCCCTCTCCACTCTACTAACTCTTCCACTCTTCTTACACACCCGATTGTAAGAACTTCAAAGCATTCAACCGAGGAACACTCACTCGATCTTTCCCTAAGACTAGACGTAGGCCTCCAGCCTGAACCAGTATAATTTCTTGTGTCTTTGGATGCTACCATCGTCTTCCTAGAGTAGCGCGACATTCGTATAAATTCACTCATCAGGTGACAAAACACCGACACTGCCGGTTGAAGCCACGAACCGACATTGATTAATTTATCACCGCCTGCTTCACCATGACTGGCAGTGATTACGTGTTTTGGGGTAGTGTCACATAAATGTTTTTGGACTTAAAACACATAAAAATGCATGAAAAACTAAAAAAGTCAATAGATAAAAGATCTCTATGTTCAATAACAATTTTAGGACAAACAAAGTTTTATATATATCGAAGGGGAGAGAAGGCTTGCTGGGCTAGATTAGAGGGAGAGGGAGTGGGCTGAGCTGTCCGGTGGGCTTGCAAGGGAGAAATGAGCAGATTCCAATCTAGGGCTAGAAAAGCGAGCAAGAGAGGGATAAGGAAAAAAGAAAAGGTTTTCTTTTATCTCAAAGCCAGCCAAACAATTTTTCAAACTTAAACTTTTCAAAATTTTGAAAAATGAAGAAAATATTTTAAACCAAACTATTTTCACACCTTTTAAATTTCATTCTCAAATCCCTATTATAGAATCCATTTAAATCACATTTTCAAATACTTTTGAAAATCCATCTTGAACTCATTTTGAGAACTTATTTTGGAAACAAAATTTTAAAGATCTCTTTTTAGAAAGAGAACAAAACCTATTTGAGGTTTAAGCATATCTTATATACCCATTTTTCACTCAAATTAAACTATGCAACCAGCATGATTGCAACACACCTAAGGCAAATTAATTTGAAAACTTTTATAAAACCATTTTTATTAAACAAGTTGATACCACACAAACTAAAGTTGGTAAAATTTTAGAAAATTATTAAATCATTCATTTAATTTAGTGTTTTCTATTCACAACCCAAATTAGAAATTTGGGGTGTAACAACACTATGGAAGATTTTGATTGTGGAGAATTCTTGACCCAGCAGAGATATACACCTAATGGTTCTTTCTAACAACTACTAGAGATCCAAGAGATGCTTCTCTGATGATCATGTTATTTTTAGCTACATTTAGGAAGAATGACGACGAAAATATATGATGCAGCTAAATTTGCATTTGTTAATTTATATGTCTTACGAAGAAGGGTTCATACAGAATATTATGTTTCCAAACTCACTATATACAAATAAGGTTATCTTTATGAATGACATTTTGGACCTTAACTTCCAGTTTGCTTAGAACAATAAGATAGGAGTAATATGATTGAGAATTTTATATGGATGGCTAGGTAAATTACCTCTGCATGCATGAAAGGGAGAAATTTTGATTGTACTTATCTTGTTTGATTAGAAGAATTTCTTAAAAACATTGGATGCACATGAATCCTCATATCTTAATGTTAGCTTGATGAGAATTTGCAAACAATACCAAACATCTCGTGAATTTTTTGTTTCCCATTGCAAAGCACGGGAAATCATCCAATATATATTCACATTTTTATAGTGCATGTTGATGGTGTTGTAGTGTTGTTGATTAATGTATGTCATATTGAAAGTCAACATCATGCCAATGCTATATCATCTATTTTACGTCCTTGCAATCTTAAATGGAATGGAAGGCAATTGAAGTGTCACTTTGCTAAATTTTTCTATATATTCTTTTATGTTTGCATCCATGGAAGGCTAGTTCATTAGATTATGTCCTATCAATACTGGAAGGCAAATAATTGTATACAGTTGAGATTGTTTATTGAAACACTATAACCTATTAGTAAAGGTAATTTAAGTTTAAGCACTCTATGTTTGTATAGATGAATTTTACTACAAATATAATTCTTTGATATAACAAACTCAACATTTTGAGTGCCATGATGTAGGCTAAATCAACTATTTATGCCATTGTAGAAACTAAGAGTGGACCTCTAATATTTTTTACTAAAATAAAAAATTAAAATTTGAATAAAAGATGAATGGCAAAGTACAGAAGATCCAAGGACAATGGTCTGGCAATTAGAGACAATTATGCAGTGAGGAGATGTGTTGAGAATAGCAACACATATTTAGAAGTTTATAGAAGAATATAGAGATACAAGAGAGAAGATATTAATTTGCCACTCAAGATTCTAGAGTAAGTTCATGGCAAAGAAAGAAGAGTTTTGGGAAATCCTACAAGGCTTCAGAGACTACAAGTCTGGATCTTGTCATGCATAAGGATAAGATAATAGCAAAGTGGAGAAAGCTATAAAGTATAGATATTTTGTTAGAAGAGTGTGGAATGTGCCACATGACATAATCCTAGAGATCATGTAACAACATAAATATGGGTGCCCTTCATCTGCTAGGGCGTAAGCCAACATAAGTGAGAAGCCAATGCCATGGTAGAATGTCATGGGTTTCTAAAAGTGAGGATATCTACAAAAGGAAATGTGATTAATTGTTGTACCAAGTGTATCAAAGTCAATAAAGGTTTAGTTTGTGTATAGAGTTTATCTCCTTATTGCTATCGGTGGGATGGTGTCATCGTAGTAGAGTCAGTATAGGGTCCATAAAAGTTGTATCACACTTCTTTGGTGACACTTCCGAAGAAGTTGTTAAGTAGGTTGGAGTGTTGATTTCTCAACACAACAAAGTTATGCAAAAACTAGAACCATGAAGAAGAGGCTTGCTAGTATCACTTCATTAAATTCTAAAGATATAACATAAAGTAGAGAACATTATTAGGTCTATTTGGTTCCATAGAATTAGGCCAAATTGGAATTAGATTCTAGGACGGGCCTGTTTAGCTGAACCCATAATTGGAAATCACATTCTAGTCACTTTATTGGCCCAAATAGAAAGCCTACAGTAGATTCTTAGCCTCTTAGACAAAAAACGATTCTGCGAGCTCATCCTCCCAACGCGCCTTCCGCTCTATGCCTTTGCTCTCCCCTACCTTGACCCGACAACACCATGGTGGCAGCTGGGTTTCCTAGTCACTGCTCCATCGGCCATCGCCCCATTCTCCACCTCTCCATCGAATGCATCTCCATCGCCTCTCCATCGAATAGAGTCGTGCCACTAGAGGACTTCTTGAGGATCCATCGAACGCCGGACTTGCACCCTATGACGCAAGTTGAGGGGGGCAAAGGGCGACCAGGCGCTAGAGCTATTTGACAGGGCTCCATCAAGGATGATGACTTCATGAACATGAACAACTGCGTTGAGTGCTGGAGATTTGGTTAGGGTTTCTTTTCCCAATTGTCATGTGAAGTGCGTCATTAGTTCCACAGTCGATTGGGGATCAATGATTCGAGCAGTAGGGTAGATGGGTTTGATCTATGTGTCATGTAAAAAGGCGATGGGGACTAGGCATATCAATCGATGGAACGAGGCAATTCAGAGGGGGATTTGGGGTGCCAACAGAGGATACAAGATTGTGTATATGAGGAGGAACCAGATTTGCAAACTGGTTTCTTTTCCTCCAATTGCCTCATCATCAGTTCCCCAATCTCCCATTCTTTTCAGTTATGTCATGAAATCTCTAGTTTTTATACAAATCATTGGGAGTAGTATATGCACAACTGTTGGGCACCATTGTTCTTGACCTTGTCAGTAGTGTGCCTGATTAAGTGATTTGTGGCCGGCATTGCTATGTTTCCTTTGGGGAACTAGATTGTATGTATCCTTGTTTTGAATAAGTATGTTATTAGGTACTTTGGTGATTCGTGAACAACAAACCACATTGTATTTGTATGCTTATAATAGTAACAACAGACCACACTCTCTTGTATAGTACTGGCGTTCTATGATCATAATCAGTCATCTCTCTCTAGTGTTCATTATTTGATAATAATCTATTGCGGGTCGATGTGGTAGCTCTATAACATGATATTGCCCCATTGTTAGAGTCTAGTCTAGAAAATAGGACCCTCAAAAGTGAGAGGTGCACCCAAATGAGAAGTAGGGGACCTATTTTGGTGGCTATTGCTAGAGTTGCTCTAGCTTAGTATCGAGGTTAACTGATCCAATGAAGATATGCATTTTAGATGTGGTCCAAATTGATTTGTAATTTCAAGTGCCTCTAGAATAGGCAGGCCATTGAGGCGGTTAGAAACATGATGTGTTTTTAGAAATTATTTTTGAAAATAAAAATCAATCGTGAAAAAATAACATCTTTTTAATATCAAGAGATGGCCTGCTAGGTGTCCTAGTCGGCCAATTAGCACTCCTACGGTAAAATGTGTTGCAAGTAGAAATTGCGAGCAACAAAGAACAAATGTAATGGCAAAAGTAAACTCAGACTGTATTCCGCTGATCACAGGGGTATTTATATACAACATCAAGAGAGGTTACAGGGAGGAAACTTTCCTATCACGCAACCACAATGCACGTCCGCGGTAGTGAGGGAACATCCCATTAGAAATGCGGTCTTCATGGGGAGGACTTCCCCACGGATGGAGACTTCGGGGTTGTGGAGATATGACCGAGAGGGAATCCAAGGGGTCGGTTGAGATCATCCATTGAGATATTTGTAACACTCCCCCTTGATCAAATCCGTCCCTGAGATCAATGAATGGTATTATTCCTCCAAAGATTCCTGTAGGATAAAATGAGGAAAAATGCTAGTGTATATGCTATTAAAAACTCCTTAAAACCGTTTGGGAAAAGGAGAAAGTTATAGCACATATTGATTATTGCCTCATTGTAAACTATTATAAGAAAAACCTTTTTAGGAGAAAAACTCATGCATAGTTTAGAGGACAATTTGCCTTTGATACCCCTTTAAAAACCCCTGTGGGGAAAACAAGTAATATGACATATGCTTATACTAATATTGTCTCATTAAAAACACTCTATGAGAAACCTTATGAGGAAAACTCATGAAGAGAAAAGAGTGCAATATGATGGTTTGAACAAGCTAATATCTAGGAAATTTCCCTCCCTGAACCTTGTAAATCTCTAAGTCATCTCATACCAATTCCTTTAATGCATTTTTCAAATGAGGATATTGGTAGGGACTTAGTGAACAAATCAGCGTGGTTGTCATATGATTTGGTTTTCAAGATATCTATCTCTCTCTTATATTGTAATTCATGAGCATAAAATAATTTAGGAGAAATATGCTTGTTGATATTGCTTTTGATATAGCCTGTCTCCATCTATGTAATACAAGCTGCATTATCTTCGTAGATAATGGTTGGTGCTTTGATAGCGCCAAGACCACAAGACTGTTGTATGTGGTTCATCATTCTGCGAAGCCAAACGCATTCACATGAAGCATCATATAATGCGACAATTTCAGAATGATTTGTGGACGTAGTTACCAAAGTTTGTTTAGAAGATGTCCATGAAATAGCGGTTCCATTATGTAAGAACACAAAGCCTGTTTGTGATCTGCCATTGTGGGGATCAGATTGATATCCAGTGTCAATGTATCCAACCACATCGGAACTTAGGCCCCTTTTGAAGAATAGTCCAAGATCTCTTGTGCCATTCACATATCTGAGGATCTGTTTTACTAATGCCCAATGTCTTTTGGTAGGAGCAGCACTATGTCTTGCCATCAAGTTCATTGCGAATGCAATGTCAAGCCTGGTGCTATTTGCAAGATATATTAGTGCTCCAATGGCACCAAGATATGGAGCTTGAGGTCCCAAGGTTGCCTCCCCCTCATCTGGAGGTCTGAATGGATTAGTCTTTATTTCTAAAGACCGAACGACCATAGGGGTTTTGGAGGGATATGCTTTATCCATATTGAATTTCTCCAATACTTTTTGGACATAGGCAGATTGATGCACAAAAATTCCAGTCGAAAGGTGCTCAATGTTGATGGTAGATAAGTATCATTTTTTAACCGTCAACATAGCATGAAAAAGGACTAAACAATAATTACCACTTAGATATAGGGGGTTTACTGACATAATTCCATGAGTTTTGGTTAAAAAACTGTAGGCGGTCAGCTCAAAAGAACCAAGGAAGGCCCACATGTCAGGTTTACATAGAGACAACAGGGCTACGCATAACTTTTCTGTAATCTGGAAGATATGAGAAGACTCTAGAAACAAACCAGAGGTAAAACAGGCCCGAAATCCGGGCGAGCGCCCCAATGGTGGGGGTGGGCGCCTCATCTAGGTAGCCAATCAGGCTCCACCTCCTGGATCATGCCTCCACCGCCTTTGAGGATCAATAATAATCGTAGATCAAGGTCGGTTTGATCCGAGGGTTGTGATGCTTCCAAGAGGGCTATATAAGCAAGGCCCTTGCCCATGGAGGAGACATCCCTTGAAACCCTAATTCATTATTTCCTGTGAGGATTAGCAGGGAGGGGTCACTTGAATGGATCTTCTCTCTTAGGGCACATATAAGAGAGATGAGCTTTGTAGTCTCCATGTGAGATTAGAGTTCTTCTTCTAGATTGAGAGAGTTAGAGTGGAGGGATGAGTTGGAGGAAGCCCGGTATGTCAGTGTCTCCTCTCCGGCTTGTACCTGCGGGATCAAGTCTCCTAAGCCGAGGCTTGGTTCTAGGATTCTTCGGTAATTCAACTTCCAATACTAAGTAAGTACGTTGTTATTATTGTTCTGTGGTTTACGAGTTTACTTTATTCTCTTCCATGGTAGAGGGTAGGGTAATCGTCTGTAGCGTAAGCATGGTGCTTAGGCTAGAGATACTCATAGATATCCCCTGTCTAGCCGGATTCGTGGTAGTAGCACGGGACGTGACAATCCCGTTGCTTCCTTTGTACCCCACATCCCGTTAGAAGGATTGGTAGGATTAAGTGCCCTGGTTAAGCATCCTCTATGGTGTCTCTTTTCCATCGGTATGTCCCCATAGACCAATAGTTTCATAGCTTACCATAAGTTGGAACTAGACTATCGTCGTAATATTCTCTAATCGCTTATATCTTCGCTACCTTGTAGTGCGGCCCAGGGGTTGAGTATAGATTTAGGTTAGTCAACGCACGCTTTCTCCTTGTAGATAAACAAATATGATACTTTGGAAATATCTCCCAGGTGAAATGCTCACCGATATCCGTGTACTTGCAGATCCTTTCCTATGTGCGTTAACAAATATCAACAAGCATTTCTAGCATCGTTGTCGGGGAGAAAGACGTCAGCTGAGTTAACCTCAAGTCTTGCTTAACCTTGTATTATACTTTTATCTTTTTCTCTTTTTCTTTTGCCTTTTCTTTTCTACCCTTATGGATAACCCAAATTTCACGCCTATCTATCAATATCCTGCACCCATGAACCAAAGCTTAGAGCCACCAGAATCCATGATTCTCACATCTAGCTATGAGCTACACCCATGTTTGGTTGCAATAGGTCAAAACCAACCCTTTCCTATAGCCAAGGTCCTATCTTCTAATTAAGGAGATAATGAACCCAAGGTCCTATCTTCTAATCAAGAAGGTAATGAACCAAAGGTCCTAGATCTGATCAAGGAGATAATGAACTTTTGGCTATACTAAGGGAATCTTTCAAGCGTCTTATAAATTTAGGTTTAGACCTAGCCTTACAAGACCCTGTTCTTCTTCAATATTTTTATACGGGTCTTGATAATATCGCCTTTGGAGGAGTTTTCCTTTCTTTATCCATTAGTGGAGAAAGGTTTGTCCTTATTAGTAGACACACTCCTTGCACTAGCCTTCATGATAAACTCCTAGAGGAAAAGAAGGAATCACCCCCTAAACTAGAACAGAAAGTTTTCATAGCCACATTACAAATTTTCCAATCCCACGATTTGCCTATCCATCCTAAACTAGTTGTACTCTAAAATCATTTGAGGGAAGAAGTAATTCTACCCTTGAAAATCCTTTCCAATGATTTTGGGAGAAGCATAAACTTCCCGCTTCATAAGAGACCTTTTATTACATATAGTTTGAATCTTTTCAATAAGGGATCTCTTTGGAATCTTTTCAAATCCAATCCCTTTGAAGGACATTTAGAAAGACTCAAGGATGGCATGTCAAGTGATGCCATAGAAGGAGAGCAAAGCCATCTAGAATCCACTCCTATCTTCTCCCTTTCTATGCCCTCATTAGATATGAAATTTGAACCCATCTTTAAACCCATCCTTGGTCCCTATGAATCTTCCTATGCTCTTTCTCCTGAGCGATCCTAGAAATCCATCGAGGCATCTAAAGCATAGGATTCATCAACCATAAGGAGGATCGAGAAGAGCAACATCAATGGCAAAAGAGCATTAAAAACCTATGTGCTATTTCCATTGAATGTATAGGCGAGTCCTTATATGAGACCAGTTCGAGAGGCAATCCAAGGGAAATTTTGGACATTATGGCGAATCATCCTTGGAAGCTGGAAATGATGGAGACTTCAATGAGCAAGGAAGCTACTTCATAAAGACTCCATCAAGTCGTTGCTCGTATAAGAAATTTCCTGATTCACTTAGTCTCTCTGACATTGCCCCACACGAGATCTTCAACCCCCTTATGCTCCTTGTTCCTAAATATTTTGAAAGGGTGGCTGTAGACACATATGTTTATCATAAACATTACAAATCTCGTTGTGTTGAATCTTGAGATTAGTATACATAAACTAGTGCTAGAGGGGAAACCACTTTGCCAATTCATATCTTGAAGGTTTCCCAAGGACAAGCTTAGTGTCCTAAAACAAGCACTGTTCAGACCATGACATGAGTATTTACCTTTCTGCTGTGCTACCCTTGAAATGAGCATAGAGTTATAATTGTGAAAATATTTCTTTGGGTATTCTTGTCACTAACCATTCCAGGTTGGAGCAAAAAGATTGAAGGAACAACAGATGCAAGGTATGTCCAACCAATCATTATGCAACATTGAATTACATTCATCCAATCTTAATTTTTGTAAAATTCAAGCTTGGGGGATAGACTTCCATAAATACATTTCTTGCCATGCTGCTAAATTATCTTGGTTGTCTCTACCTTTAAGACATGCTCAATTTGCTAAATAACAATCATGCTCTTTCATCACTTTTGAGTAAATCTCTATTATGCTTTAATGCTGCCTCCATTTACTATTGTATATGTTTAGGTTTGGAGTAATTTCATTCATCTCTTAAATAAGGCATGGTGCTTAATTTAGGAGGTAGTAATCTTACTTTCAAAGGCTTTTAATTGCGTGCGGTTAAAATGCCTTCCTAAATCAAATTAGACGTGGTGTCTAGGTTGATTTTTGAGCTGACAGTGTGCTATAGTAGATGTTGGATATTTTGTTAGACTAACCCCTATAGAGAAACTCTCAAATTCAAATTGGGAAAGTCCTAAGATAAAATCATACTAGAGATGAAGAGAGACCCAATAATCTTGCACAAGGGAGAAACAACTCATTCATAGCCAAAGAGAAAGAAGAAGAGTACCACAAAGCATGATCCACAATCAAAGCACTCACTCCATAGAAGCAGGTGAACAAATCTCCATCATGCCACTTGAAGACAAAGACCATTGTGTAGGATTTTAAGTTGCAGTTGCATTCTCTTGTCAATTATTAATCATCGGGAATCAAGAAAGATTGACAAAAGGAGAGCATGTGTCACACCTCAAAATTTGTGATTTTTGGTTGTGAATAGAAAACACTAAATAAAACAAATGGTTTAAATATTTGTTTAAGACTTGACACGACTAATTTAAGTTTCAGCAAATTTAGTATAGAAAATTGTGGTATTTCAAATTTTTCCAAATTAATTTAGTGGTGTCTTGCCTAATGTAATGTTTGCTTGTTGCATGACTATGTGTTGTGATTGTGAAAAGTTTTAAAGCGTGTTTAGTATGTCTTTTATTAGTTATCCGTATTGTCTCTGTCTTCTTCTACAATCAAATTTGCGTTTTCTCGGTCCTAATCTTTTCATTCTGAGTTTCCCCAAAATCCTTTTCTTCCACTCGAAATCACTCATTTCATTTCATCATCCATCAGGGTATCTCTGAAATATTCCCGGGAATTATTCGGGCTTTGTCGGGAACCTTTTCCTATTTTTTTGGAGAATAATCTATTTTTTAGATGCTCCAAATTATATTATCATGAGCTCCAAATACTTTATTTGGGTTCCTCATGTTCCATAATGTCTCTAGAAAATTCCCTCGAATTTTCGGAGTTTTCGGAGTATTTTTCGCGGCTTAAATAATAATTCTGGACTTTTCTAGAATTATTTTATCCACGAAATTAATTAATTCCGAAAATAATAAATATCTCATTTTCCACCAAAGCCTGTGTGCAATAATCCTAAATGCTCATTCATTTATGTACTAATGGGCTTTAATAATTAATTAGGCCTATTAGTAAAGATGGAGGGTGCAACGTCAATTAGCACCATATTGCTAGTTGACATGGAGGTGGAGAGTTTTCCTCCCTATATATACATACCTACCCCTTGGGCAAAACACATCCAAGCCCATGAATTGCTAGCATACATATATCAATGTAAAGCCCGTTCGTTATGCCCTAGCTTCTGTCCGTGCCGCCGCCCATAATGGAGTCCAGCGTCAAGAAGCTTAGCAGCCTCCGTATCACCTCCCTGGATGATGATGACGACGAGACCAAGGTCCCGCACCAGCCCCTCCAGCAGGCCCCTCTGCCGCTGCAGTGGATTACGAGGACGACGACGATGAGGATGAAGAAGTGGAAGTGACGCTTGGTGTCCTTAGCAAACCGAAGCACCCAGGCCTCCTTCTCCGCCACTTGTTCCCCAGCAAGGCCGGCGGCACCCCGGCGTGGCTGGACCCCGTGAACTTGCCTTCGGGGAAGTCCAGCTGCTGCGGTTTCCGTGGCGAGCCTCTGCAGTTCGTCCTCCAGATATATGCACCAATTGAAGATAATGTAGCAGCCTTCCACCGAACGTTGTTCGTGTTCATGTGCCCATCCATGGCGTGCTTGCTTCGAGATCAACATGAACAATGGAAACCAAGCATGGGAATCCATGTAGAAGCGTGAAGGTTTTCCGGTGCCAATTGCCACGGACTAACGCCTTCTACTCAGCTCAGGCTCTAAAGCACGATGGCTCTGACAAACCACTGTGTCCAGGAGCTCCTGTGTGCCACTGGTGTGGTACCAGGAAAGGTGATAAAATATGTAGTAGCTGCAAGAAAGCACGATACTGTTCTGAGAAACATCAGGCACTGCATTGGCGTACTGGTCATAAAAATGATTGCCTCCAGATAATAAGTTTTTCTGCTGCTTCAAATTCAGTTCGGCCAGCTGTAGGAAAAGTTCCTGCTAGCACTTCTTGGCCAGAATTTGAAATAGAAATAGACTATGAAGGTACTTTTGATTCCGATAGTGGTGATGAAAATAACTCGAAGTCGTTGGTGATGCATGTTGTCAGAAGCCTCTCCGCCGTTCACGAATCACTGCCTAGCTCTTTGTCGAGGAAGCTGCAGTCCGCCTGCAGCCGTTGTACGTAATCTGCCGCCGCTGCGACCGTCATTGGGAGCCTCTCCGCCATCCATGACTCTTTGCCGAATTATACGTAGAGGTGAAGAAGCTACCGATTCCTTTTTCCTTTATCTCTTTGCTTTCCGTTGTTCAACCGGTCGAACGTTGCAGTGCAGGAACGTAGCTGACCGCCCAGTCAAGCCTCCCGTCTACCGTCTACGTCTCATATCTTTGAACGTGAAAACCCTATAGCTAGGTGAGTTTGCTTTGGACTACACTGTCGTCTCAATACACCGTGCGTGCCAGTATTTATCTTGCTTGATGGCATCACCAGGACATCACGATGACGCAGATTTGTATTGTGGCCATTTTCTTTTAAAAACAAATTCAGAAAATACACCACACATACTTAGCTTATTGTGTTGGATTCTTGTCGATATGCTAGCAGTGATGTTTAATATAGCTATTTCATGACAGGTGTCTATGATTAAGATATTAATATTAATTTGGTTAATTTGCATGAAACTTGTTTCGTAATTAAAAGCAATATAGATTTATATTTCGATGATTATGCATGACATGTTAATTTGATTAATGGTTAACTCAAATATGTTTTTAATTGTACTTAGTGTAAACACAGGCTATACGCCATTAGATGCTCTAACTTGTTATTTTGTTATACAAATTAGATTATATAATCGACATATAAAGAATATTGAAATATTTATAATTAATTAAGACATGACTAGAGCGAGCTTGGTAATGAAATTAAAATGCATAGCGGCTAATATGAATTAATGCATTTCACTTGGTTTTGTTCAGTTAAAAGTAGACCAAGTATGTAATCCATTCTTTTCTTTTATAATGTATAAACTTGGTAGTTGTTTCCTTTTTGACAATAGTTCCGTTATCGACGTCTCTTGCGTTCTCATGGCCGTAGCAGCTAGCTCTACTCTAGTATGTTGTTTTATCATGCGTGGTGTATTGTTCTTAGTTGTTTTATTTTATTGCTTGTATGTTTGCCTACCTGTGGTGCTTGCTACGAGTAGAACAAGAACCGTTTATGAGCGTTGGAGTTCAAAAGCTACAGAATGGAAGATGAAGTTTGAGGATTCTCTGAGCAAGTTGCTTTGGGTATAAAGCAAGTTCTAAGGCAAGTATAACATGGGACCATCCTTGTTGTCCTATTCACAGAAAATATTATTCATATGCATGTGTCTTCCTTGACAACCATAGAGATTATAATTTAGCTATTGATATCTTGTTTCCTTGTCACCTATGGGATATGCATTTGGGTAGCTATTGCTAGTGCTTAATTATGAACAATGATCTTGTAATTTGATTAATGGATTAAGCAACCAACCATTAAGATGATTTTATTACTGTTGAAAAGGGGGCTAGAGCAAGGGGTTATATTGTTGCTCTGGTTTCTCTCCATAAGGACTTATCTGTACGTGATCATCCGGGACATACAGTACAGCTGTGAGGGCTATATGGCTCTGGCTTTAGTTGCTTAAAGGACCTTTTCTAGCTTGTTAGTGGTTACCTTAAATGGCGTAAGAACAGCTTGCCACGTTGGGTGTAGGGCGAGCCCCTGTCCTTAGTGTGTATAGGCTGCGGTTATTGTGCCACTGGGAAGGGGGGTTCTACATCTGCCTGCCGAGTGAATCTAATGGCCCTAACTTGTTAGACGAACCTTTAAGTGGCTTTATATGATTTCTGGTGTTTTGGGGAGTCGTGAACCCATGCATTTGGAAGTTATGACTCATAGTGAAAGTGTACACCTCTGCGCAGAGTTAAAAACTGGTATACTAGCCGTGCTGACGGATACGAGCGGCCTTGGAACATTTACAGATAGATGATCACCATTGTTATATCATGCTTAATTATTGTTGATTATTATTATGCTCATGTTAATGTTATTCATTATCCTTATTACAATTGATCATTGATTCATTAATGGGATTGGATTACCTTGATGCTACTCAATTGCTAATTATATGATGATTAAAAGCTAAACGCAGTCAAACAGTGTCTAGCCTTTTTGAGCCTCATGAACCCTGTGTTATACTTGTTGAGTTCGACATGGACTCACTCTTGCTATTTCCCCCACACTCCAGTGTGTAGTAAGATGCTACTCGGAAGAAGGACAAAGGTGTAGTGGAGAAGACTAGTAGAAGTGCTAGGCATATGTTACCCCCAGTCAGCCGTCCCTGAGAAGAATGGAGCCTGAAGTTTAGTCATCGTTCCGTGATACTCAGATGTAAGTGTTAATATAGCTATGTATACATTATATAATAACATTGTTTCTGATATTTTTCATTCTGGCATATGTGTGGACTTCCTGGGCACACATATGATTAGCCTGGTTTTGTTCTTTAGAAAACCGGGTGTGACAGCATGCAACTTTCTGCACCCTCACTAGATTGAGAAGCTGATGCATAAGGAAGGGAGGCCAACTCCTTTAGATGATCCAACCATGACCTTCCTCCTATCATGCTCTTGTCGCTCTACACGTTGGTTTGCAATCTCTCAATTAACTATTGCTTTATTTCTATAAGTTTGAGTTTTTTCATAATGCCTATATATGATAATCAAATATAAGATAAAATCAATCCTCTAGAAAAGAAGTAACAGTGAATGTTTCTATGCTAGTATATTCAAATAAATTCTTCTATAGCATAGAAACTAACCCTTAGCTTTGTGACAACAATGCCCCTATCATTACTTATATACTCCTTTGGGTATGTGTGTCCACTAATGATTCGCAGGAATAAGAAGATTTAACGGTCCAAGCACAAATTGAAGAGAGAACGAAACATGGCATTACTAAATGTAAGAAAGAAGGAGGCAACAAAGAAGACATTGGTGCATGAACAAAAGAACAAGAATGACCAACGAAGGAAAGCTTCCACAAGGTGTTATAGTGCCAGCACGCTCCAACATTAAAGGTAACATCCTAAGGTTAGTGATCATCACATTAAAATCCTTTCCTTGATGCTGGTATACACATAAATAGAGAACCAATCATGTTTGAGTTACAACCTCATTTGACCCAACCTAATTAACTCAACATGCTTAGTTCTCTAATCTTTGTTGCTGTCACCACTTTCTTGATCTTATAATCTTAACTCAATGATCAGAAATGATTGCACGTCTTTTCTTTGGAAGTTGATAGTCATAATCATGAAATCATTACACAATATGCATAGATAGACTATCCTTCCATAAGGTTGAGAAATTTGATCTGCCCAATTGATTTAATGCAACATTCATGCTCATTGTCTGATCCTATCACCCAAGTTCAAGCAAAACACATAAACATCAACTTTATCTTGCTCAATATGCCTAAGGTTAGAGAAGAATAAACTTTTGGTTCTGTTGGTGTTTTTCCACCAACAAAGCCCATGCACTTGATCTCTACCTTGTCTCTATGAGCAGGACCCATTTTGAACACAATAGTACAGGAGCTTGTCAACTCCCCAAGAATCCTACAAATGAAGATCCTGGACCTACGAACATGTACAATGAGCAAGATACTGCCAGTTTCCACAACTAGTACTTCACTTTAAACTGCTGGAAGAACAAGGAACATGGGTGACACCATCTCAAGAGGTGCAAGCTATCAAGGTCTCTACTATGGGACCAGATGGTGCACCAACAGAATAAACATGGTAAGAGGTCCTGTTCAGGGGACCTAAAAACATTGAACCCTTGCCGAAAGGTAAAATCAGTAGTTATCCATATTTATCATTTTTCAGCGTTGCATCAGTTCACATAGTTACTTTCCATCAGTTGCATAATCATTCTCCTTTTAGCATGTTTACTTTTCTGCATTAGCATTGCATTAGAAAATAAAATAAATATATGTTTGCTTTGCTACATCATAAATTATAAGCCCCATGTGAATAATTTTATGGCATGTAAGGACCCATAGGAATATTCATTGTGGTGGCATAAAATAAAAATAAATATGCATTAATCTTGTTAGACTTTCTCTGCATTATAAAAATATAAAAAGTATTTGAGAGAAATCCTATTGAAACTCTGCTTAAAAGAATCAAGAACAATCTTAAAAACTCCTGGACAATTAAGGCTTGAGTGGCCAACCACTAACCCTTAATCTATTCCACAAGTTTTGTTGTCTATTTGAGTTCCACAGGATTTGAAGGACCAAGAAGAGCCGACAAGCAAGTGGATGTTATATCCACTACTGGAGCACTGTCTCAACAATCATCAACATCAATTAATGCTCCACTAGAGGAGGAAGAACATCCCCACTGCCAGTCTGCTACTTCATAAGATTGAATGACTACGTCAACATCTAGCTTGGGGGGAAGCACCCCTATGTATCCAGCTATGTATTTTCTTCTCTCAGTTTTACCTTATTCTTTATGAGTTTTTTATTCAGTAATAATAATATTCTAAAATAATAGAAAAAAAATAAAAAGGGTGTGTCTAGTTTGCTTGTCTTTGTTCTTAAAGAAGTTGTTAATAAAAGAAGAATCTCGAATAATCTCTTGCATGGAAATGATAAATAGTTGCTCTGCCGTAATTCCTTTCAAGTACCTAGTTTTCAACCTTGAACTCTCCTGAGTTTTAGACACAACTGTTTTGATCTAAGATTTGCTTTGAACCTGAAACTCATGGGTAGCGAATGCTTGATCTAAGTCTAGGTAGTTGGCAGATATGATATGGGAAGGTTTTGAGCTACTGTTTATCATGCTCCTAGAGATACTAGAGTTCTGGAGAATTTATCTTTGAAAATTAAAAATCCTACATGATGAGTTCCTATATGACGAGAGTTTAATTCCTACCACAGCCATATATACATGCTACTAGATTAGGAAAGACTTTCACTTGTTAGCTTAGCTGCTTATAAGCATTGAGTGTGGTCAGTCTGTGTTGACCCTAGGGGATTAGTCATGTGGTTAAAATCAAGATTCATGTGCACTCCACCTACTTATGCTGCTTCTACCCTAGAGGTATGCATTTAAATATTTTCCATTAGACACAACCCAATAAGTTGTTTTGCTCCTATACTGGGAGTGAACAGAACCCTTCATCCATTGCTAGCCCCTTTTGTTATAAGCTCCAACATTTCTGTCGCTCTCTCTTATCTATGTTTCCAAAAAGATACTTGGGAATTATTCCATCGTATTTAGTTCCTTAAAAAAAGAGTGAGAAAGAAAAATAAAGAGAGAATAAAAGGATAAGAGTCCTAATTATGAGAGATTTTTCAGCAACCCAAGTTCTCAGCAAGTTCTTCAAAGTTTAAGAGAGGTATAAATTTCTTTCAAGGCACAAAAGTAGAAATAGATATTCACCATTTTTCCTCTACCCCTTCATTTCCACTTACATCCACCATCATTACCACTATATATACATATCCACTCAGCCCATATTTAGGATCACACGCATGCACATCTTGATTTGACTGTATGGCTGGACTTGTCCCTCTAGATCCATGTGTCTGACTATGCAATAAATGTTTGCAAGTATGGATTCCTTGTCTTCCACCTATGAGCTCCAGATAGACCTATTAGAAGTAGGGTGAGAGAGAGAAGGTATAATGTTACTATGCCTTATTGTTGACGATCCTTAAGTATCAAATTTAATTGTCAACTAAACATGGAAAAGGATCAATATGCACTAGACATCTAGAATTAGGGTTTTATCTGACAGAATTCCACGAGTTTTGGTGTTTGTCTATTTCTGTAGGGGGTTATCAGAAAATACGGAGAGAAGGCCCACACGTCGGGTTTACATAGAGATATTAACATGTGCGCTAATTTTCTATCATCTAGAAGACTCCAGAAGACACGTGAACGAACAGGAGGCCGAACGGGGCCCAGCCCAGGGCGCCCGCCCTAGGGTTTGGGGCGGCCGCCCTACTCTCGTGGCCAATCAGCGTCAACTTCGCGGATTATGCTCCACAGACCTAAAGGATCAAGGAAAACCGTGCGATTAAGGTCGGTTTGATCCGACGGCCCACGATCATTTGAGGGGGCTATATAAGCAGGGCCTCTCCACCCCAGGGGAGGAGGAGAAATCATTATCAGAGGAAGCCATCAAGTTTAGGGTTTAGAAACTCTCTCTCCCGCAGAGAATTAGATTTAGCTACTCCCAATTCTTTCAAGTTTTATAGGATTGATTAGATAGAATTAGAGAAGTAGGGCCTAGCGCTCTGGATTTCGGATCTTCGTCAATAAAGATTGGTATTATTTCATATCTTTCTCTACGACTTTATTCTAATTGCATTATGTCTTTATTTATTATGTTCCTAGTTTGCTCTAGTTCTATAAGTGATATAGTTATGATTGATGATGAGTTCATGCATGAGTTTGCAAAGCGCTTAGCTCTTTTCACGTGGGAGTTAAGTGGTAGATCACATGTAGGCATGGTGCTTAGATGTTATTTACCTGCAAATGTATCCTATTGGCCGGGTCATGTGGTAGTTCGCGATGGTGATAGCTTCGTTGATTCTTATATAGTCCACCCTCCGTTGATAGGACAGGCAGAATTTGTATTGCGGAGTAAGTCTTGCTATGTTCTGATTTACTTTAGCAATGTTCCTTATACATGAATGAAGAGTCTTTTGTGCTATATATGATCTTGTAGATGCTTAGAGTAGATTATGACTTAGTAAATAGTAGATACTTAGAATCCATTCTCTTGCTAGTCCGACGTCACCTTACATTTATGTGGAGTAGTCTATTTCTAATCGCTGTGTTATTTACCCATGAGCTTATATTTCATTATCTTTATTATTATGGCTTACCCCCTGTCAAAGCAAGTGACTGTGTGACGAGTTTCTCAGTAGTAATCATGTTCTTGCAAGTTTATCTCTAGTCTAAGCCTTGATAGATTTTACCCCTGTTTTCGCTTTCGCCGTTCTCTTAAGCAAAATTATAAATAACGATACCTGGAATACTTATCCTGGTGAAATGCTATAATGAGGTATTTTATCTGTGCGCTTGCGGATAGAATAGATTATTTTCTAGAGAGCCTTTATGTTTATAAATACCTTAGTACGCTCTAGCACCATGCTAGGGATGACAACCTAGTATTCAAGTGGTGTTAGCTAGTGTCAATAAGCATTTCTGGCGCTGTTGCCGGGGAACGGTAAGGAAAGTCAGGAAGTCGGTCAAGGTTATTCAAATAAAATTTTAGACTAGACTATTGAGAAATAATTGCATAACAGCTACTATATAAATGAGAAATCATAGCAAGGCACCTCTGCTTTGGCAGGTTCACCCTGTTGTTTTCCTATGTTTATATTTTTTACAGGGTATATCAGGATTGACTTTGGTGAATTAAATTCTTCATCATCAGAACCAAAGCAATCAAGGAAGAAGAAGCTAGCTACCAATTGTTGAAGTGATGGCACAGAAGACCTTACAGGAATTTTCTGCCCCAAGTCTTGAGAACATTCTTACTGGTCCAAGATTTGAAGTAGAAGAAGGAGTACCTGAGTTCGAGCTCAAGTCAAACCTCATCAACTTGGTGCAAGCTACACAATTCAGTGGGAAGGCACACGAAGATGCTAGTGCACATTTGCAGAACTTCTTGGAGATTGGAAGCACAATTAGCATCAACGGAGTTGACAAAGACGTCATACTACTTCGCCTCTTTCCATTTTCACTAGAAGGGAAGGCGAGGAAGTGGTTCTACACCAATCAAGCAAACATCAAAAATTGGACGAACCTGTCAGATGCCTTTCTATCAAAGTTTTTCCCTATAGGCAAAATAGCTGCCTTAAGAGGAAATATTGTCAGTTTCCAACAGCAGAAGACAGAAACCATTCCAGAAGCATGGGAGCGTTTTCAAGGATACATATCAGATTGTCCTCACCATGGAATGGCCAAATGGTCACTTATGCAGACCTTTTATCATGGATTAACCCAAAAGTCTCGTGAGTGCCTAGATGCATCTGCTGAAGGATCATTCTTGGAGTTTACAATTGGAAAAGCAGAGACACTTTTGGATAAGATAGCAGAAAACCAAAGCTGGTTCCAAGACAAGACTCAACATTGTCATCAAACTGAAGAAATACCAGAAGAAGTAAAAGCACTATCAACTAAGATGGAAGATTTGCTCCATTGGATTGACCAGAGGGCCAAGTTCAAAGAAGATCAAAAGGCTATAGAGACAGTATACAAATATCAAACCACCTCAAGTCAACCCAATAGCAAAGGTATGAATTCAGGTAATATTCTCAAACAACCTTCATTAAAGGAGATAATTGCTCAACAAACTAAAACTAATGATGAAGTCAAACAAAGGCTAGATACAAATGAATCATTTTTAAAAGATATACACAATAAAATGGATTTTCTATTAACTGCCTTTGATGAGCAAAACACTCTTAATAAGAGGGTAGAGCTTAAGCTAGCTGCTGTCTTGCCTGTTGCCACTAACCTTGAGCAGGTAAAGAACATAACTACTAGAGGAGGGAGATCTACCAGAGATCCCCCACACCCAAGAGAGAAGCAAAGAACACCAGCTCCAGTGCAACCAGCAATGATAGAAGAAGAGAGACCAGTTGAAGCAGAAGATCTGCTACAACCATCAAGAACTGGAGAAATGAGGAAAGATTTTCACGACACCAACTATTTGCCATTTCCCAGAAGAAACAGAGGACTACAGTCGGATGAGCAGTTTGGTAAGTTTGTAGAGGTCATTCAAAAGTTATATGTCAACATACCTCTACTTGATGCCATATAGGTACCCACATATGTGAAGTACATTAGAGATATTCTTAACAAAAAGAGGCCACTGCCCACCACTGAGGTAATCAAGCTGACAGAAGAATGTAGTGCGGCCATCCTCAACCAACCACTAAGGAAGAAGAAAGATCCAGGATGTCCTACCATTGATTGCTCAATCAGAGACCAGCACTTTAACAATGCACTTTGTGATCTCGGAGCAAGTGTCAGTGTGATGCCAGCATCAATCTACAAGAAGCTTGAACACACAACCCTAGAACCAACATCAATGTGCCTACAACTAGCAGATCAATCAGTTCGACACCCGATGGGCATCATAGAAAATATCCCAGTCAGAATAAGAGATTTCCTTGTGCCAGTAGACTTCGTGGTACTGGACATGAACCCCGACTCAAAAGTGTCCATCATCCTTGGAAGGCCATTTCTGAGCACCGCCAATGCCCACATTGATGTCAGTAAGGGAGAAATCAAGTTCAGCATAAACGGACAAGAAGAACACTTCACATTCAAGCCCAGACCAGAGAGAGACTCTACAGTGGAGGAGGTTCACGAAGAGAAACCACTGGAGACACCATCTCCAGAGGAAGGCAATTCAGAAGTTTAAAAAGATTTGGAGGTCCAGCTTGGGGGACCTAAAATTCCCAAACCCTCGCCGGGAGGTAATTCGGTATTTATCCACATCATTTAATTTTTTGCATAATTAATTCTTGCATTAGTCATACTCATCCATAGCATTATTATAAAAATCAACAGTCCCATATAAATAATATTTGTGGTGTGTAAAAACCCATAATTATTAATTATTGTGGAGGCACAAAAATATTTTTCCATGATCATTTTTTAGTTTCAATTCTCATAATTTTTCCTGCATTATATTTATTTATAGCAATCTTCTAGAAGCATGACCCACATCCTTTGGTCCCATATGTCATACACTACACCTCACATACATCATAACACATAATTTCACCCACCAACTCATCTCCACTCAACCAGACAACTTCCACCGACCAACCACCACCTATGCAGCATTATTTGGCGTAGGAGTGAAACATGTGAGGGAGTGGGAAAGTTTCAGCCACAGAGGGCACTCAAGTGGGGCGCCCGCCCTGTTGGCCAGTGCGCCCGCCCTGCCCCCAGCTCCAACTATAAAAGGCCACCTCTCTACCTCATTCTCATCCCACACACATTCCAGAAAACATATGCAAGCTTGAGCTCTCGACTTTCAGAAGAAGTGATCTAGTGGGAGAGTGAGAAGGAGAGTGGAAAGGGAAAGAAAAAATGGAAGAGAGTTTGGAAAATTTTTGAGATAGAGAGTGAGATCACCTAGTAATTAGTGTTCCCGCTGTCCCAAGCGGAAGTAAAAGTTATTTAGGGGGAAGTGCTGCTAAAATTTATAATTCTCTCGGACGACTAACCCCTGGACGACTGACTTCTCAGACAGCTAACCACTAACATATTTTTCTCACATATTTCCATGAGTTTCTGTTTGTCCCTATTATTCTGCAGGATGTTTAAGAAAGTAAAGAGCGCGGCCAAGTCTCTCAGGAGTGGTACGAGGAGTTCGTCTCGACTCTCCTCACGCCAGTCGGAGATGAGTGTCGATCCGGCACCTCCGCAAGCTCCATCGTCTTCGTCGGGTGCACCAAACAAGGTCCTACTCAAGATAGGAGACCTTGGGCTCAGGAATCGCAGGGAGAAGGAGATTCTCCAGCAGTTGAAAAACAAGACATTCATTCACACTCCCACCATCGATTTCGCCTTACTCCAAGAGACAGGTATGGCTGCTGAATTTGACTTAATTTTTCAAATGATAGGATGGACGGATTTTTGGAATATCACTGAGCATGGTTCCCGTCTCCTTACTATTGAATTTCTTTGCACGTTACAATATTGTGAGGGGGAATTTCTTTTCGGATGTTCAAGCAGGACATTATGCTGTCCTGGAGAGAGCTGAGTAATCACCTCGGTTTTCCTCCATGGAGCATTCTGGACCTTGACTCCGGCTTGCCCAATTTTGAGAAACATCATTTTTGGAGAGAAATCTCTAGGGACGAACTCTTTTACCAACCCCGAACCAGCGACATGGAGCATCCTACACTCCGGATGTTCCACAAATGGCTCGGGTACAATCTTTTCTTTCGTGATGACTTGAGAAAGGTGCGTGTGGGAGATCTACAACTCATTTATGCCGCTATAAACAAAATCCAAGTTTCACCTGTTACTTTTTTAGTTGCCCAATGGCTTGGCACACCTACTCTTCAGGGACCTGTCGGGTGTACTTCACTCATAACTCGTTTAGCCGTTAGCCTTAAGTTGTTAGAAAATTCATCGTTAGAATTCATTGAGGAACCTAGATTTTATCACGGCTACGACACTTTTAGATACGCATGGATGTTAAAAAGGGAAGCGGGGATAATGTACATGCTGTATGACAACAACACCAAGGTTCGGTTACCTAACCCGGACCTTGGCATATATTCTGTTCGAAATTATTTGATTGAGACTGCAGCACCAGTGAACCGGAGAGCTCCACAGCGCGCGGCATCCGCAAGGATGGCCACCCATTAGGAACATACATGGCAAGGAGCTGATCCCGGGCCAGAAGAGGAAGCACATCTGCACTATAATGATTACAACCCCAGAGTTCTTCGGGACCCATGGGCGCGACACGTCCAGCCAGAAGAACCACCACAAGAGACATGGCCGGAGGGACAATATCACCAGTGGGAGAACCTGCCTTTTACAAGAAGGTACTCCACTGATCCATATGGAGCTTCAGGGTCTAGGCCCCAGCCCCAGTTTGATACAGGAAGATACTCCGATGCCTCCTACGCCTTCTCGGGGGACTACTACCAAGAGACTGCCGCCTTCTACACCCGCACCGACAACACTCTCCTCGACATCCGCACTACGCAAGCATAGCACGGAAGACTCCTGGAGGAGCAACAAAAATGGAACCAGGAGCAAGCCACTAGAGTGCAAGCAATAAGGGAAGACACCACAACCTTGAACAACAACGTCACGACCATGCTGCGCTACTTCAACATTGAGTGAAGAGAGCCACGACAACAACCAGCTTGGGGGAGTTCCTCCCCAGTTACCGAGTGAGTTTTAATTGTTTTTCCTATTTACTTTTCAGTTTTTCTTTTTCTGTTTTAGATATTTATATCTTAAAAAAAACTTAGAAAACCCAATAAATATTTTCTTTCTTAATTTACTGCATTCCTAAAAAATGAAAACCAAATAAAAAGAGTGTGTAGATAAGTGTGCTTTATTTTCCTGTTTAGTTCAATCTCTAGACATAAATAAAGAAAATTCAAAAATATGTATGATGGAAATGATGAACAGTTGCTCTGTTTACTTACCTTCAAGTGCCTAGCTTTTATATTAGAGTTCTCCCAAGACTTGCTAAAATCTGAAATTTACTATCTGTGGGAACATGAGCCTAAAACTAAAGTCTAGGTAAAAGATAAGACATGATATAAAGTTTGAGCTGCTGTTTATCTTGTTCTTACAACACTAAGTTCTGGAAATTTATTTTGAAAAAAAACCTGCAAATCACATGATGAGTTCCTAGCATAACATTCTTACCACAGCATACTTGCTATAATTGCTGTATCTTTCGAGTTTCATTGAGCTGTGTAGATCCTTAGGAGCTTTTCATGTGGTTAAATCAAGATACTCACTTGCACACATCTATTACACCAATCATTAAAAATCTGTTAAAAATATTGTTATCACTCACTGTCCCAAAGTATTGTTATTCTCTCTCTCCTAAAAGATCAAATGCAGAAAGAGACATGGGCTATGCAAAAATATGCGAGGAAATAAAAAGGGGCAAGTGGCCGGAACCTCGATAAAGAAAAGAAAAAGAGTGAGATGAGAGGTAAAAATGGACAAGTGTCCGACAGTAGAATTAGGGGTACAAAGATACCCACCTGAGCGGAAAAAATGGACAAGTGTCCGACAGTAGAATTAGGGGTATTTACTACCCACCTGAAAAAAAAGAAGAAAAGGAGATAGCCCATGTTCTCTCCCAATAAAAGATCAAGAGAGGAGGAGAGATAGCAATATGAGGAACAGTGAGCGATAAGTTTTATCATCACCATCACTATTATTTACTCCACCACACATGCACATCTTGATTTAATTGTATGTTGAGTTCCTTTGGATCCGCAGTTCGATTAAACATATGTATGGGCTGTTGAAGTGAATCATGTCTAGGAACTCTGAGCTTTATTTTGAAAACTTATGCAAAACTCCAGAACAAAGGTGAGGTATAGACAGGAGGAATAGTGCTTGGCTTAATTATTTTGTCTTTCAATTACCTAAGGCTTAAGTACAGGTGCTAATCCCCAAGACACTTCACTCTAATCTGGGAGAATTTTATATGAAAGCATGTGTGCCTGTCAGGAAAGAAAACATCAAAGCAACTCCTGATCCATCTGAGTTTTAGTTGTTTGCTCAGGGACGAGCAAAGGGTAAGCTTGGGGGAGTTTGTTGACGATCCTTAAGTATCAAATTTAATTGTCAACTAAACATGGAAAAGGATCAATATGCACTAGACATCTAGAATTAGGGTTTTATTTGACAGAATTCCACGAGTTTTGGTGTTTGTCTATTTCTGCAGGGGGTTATCAGAAAATACGGAGAGAAGGCCCACACGTCGGGTTTACATAGAGATATTAACATGTGCGCTAATTTTCTATCATCTAGAAGACTCCAGAAGACATGTGAACGAATGGGAGGCCGAACGGGGCTCAGCCCAGGGCGCCCGCCCTAGGGTTTGGGGCGGCCGCCCTACTCCCGTGGCCAATCAACGTCAACTTCGTGGATTATGCTCCACCGACCTAAAGGATCAAGGAAAACCGTGCGATTAATGTCGGTTTGATCCGACGGCCCACGATCATTTGAGGGGGCTATATAAGCAGGGCCTCTCCACCCCAGGGGAGGAGGAGAAATCATTATCAAAGGAAGCCATCAAGTTTAGGGTTTAGAAACTCTCTCTCCCGCAGAGAATTAGATTTAGCTACTCCCAATTCTTTCAAGTTTTATAGGATTGATTAGATAGAATTAGAGAAGTAGGGCCTAGCGCTCTGGATTTCGGATCTTCGTCAATAAAGATTGGTATTATTTCATATCTTTCTCTATGACTTTATTCTAATTGCATTATGTCTTTATTTATTATGTTCCTAGTTTGCTCTAGTTCTATAAGTGATATAGTTATGATTGATGATGAGTTCATGCATGAGTTTGCAAAGCGCTCAGCTCTTTTCACGTGGGAGTTAAGTGGTAGATCACATGTAGGCATGGTGCTTAGATGTTATTTACCTGCAAATGTATCCTATTGGCCGGGTCGTGTGGTAGTTCGCGATGGTGACAGCTTCGTTGATTCTTATATAGTCCACCCTCCGTTGATAGGACAGGCAGAATTTGTATTGCGGAGTAAGTCTTGCTATGTTCTGATTTACTTTAGCAATGTTCCTTATACATGAATGAAGAGTCTTTTGTGCTATATATGATCTTGTAGATGCTTAGAGTAGATTATGACTTAGTAAATAGTAGATACTTAGAATCCATTCTCTTGCTAGTCCGACGTCACCTTACATTTATGTGGAGTAGTCTATTTCTAATCGCTGTGTTATTTACCCATGAGCTTATATTTCATTATCTTTATTATTATGGCTTACCCCCTGTCAAAGCAAGTGACTGTGTGACGAGTTTCTCAGTAGTAATCATGTTCTTGCAAGTTTATCTCTAGTCTAAGCCTTGATAGATTTTACCCCTGTTTTCGCTTTCGCCGTTCTCTTAAGCAAAATTATAAATAACGATACCTGGAATACTTATCCTGGTGAAATGCTACAATGAGGTATTTTATCTGTGTGCTTGCGGATAGAATAGATTATTTTCTAGAGAGCCTTTATGTTTATAAATACCTTAGTACGCTCTAGCACCATGCTAGAGATGACAACCTAGTATTCAAGTGGTGTTAGCTAGTGTCAACACTTATGCCAAAAATACCACATATTTTGAGAGAAGAGAGAAGGCATACACCATAAATGCCTTGGTGAGGATCCAGAGATACCATAAAGGAGAGACATAAAAGGGTCATACACAGGAATCTCTGAGTTTTATTTGAAAACCCTGCAAAACTCTAGAATATTGGTTGATCAAAGAGCTTGAGACATAGCGCTTGACTTGACCGTTCTGTCTTTCAACTGCTCAAGACCCAAGTGACGGCTACAGAACCCATGGTCAAAGGTAATATGGGTAAGTTTGAAGTCAGGATAGTTCGTTCTAATCTGGAGGAGAGTTCTTGTTTGAACGCATGTGTACTTTTGAGGCGTGAAAGCATTCTAGCAACTCTTGATCCATCACTGAGTTTATCTTTGCTCAGGGACGAGCAAAGGGTAAGCTTGGGGGAGTTTGTTGACGGTAGATAAGTATCATTTTTTAACCATCAACATAGCATGAAAAAGGACTAAACAATAATTACCACTTAGATATAGGGAGTTTACTGACATAATTCCACGAGTTTTGGTGAATGTCTGTTTCTGTAGGAGGTCAGCTAAAAAGAACCAAGGAAGGCCCACATGTCAGGTTTACATAGAGACAACAGGGCTACGCATAACTTTTTTGTGATCTGGAAGATATGAGAAGACTCTAGAAACAAACCGGGGGCAAAATGGGCCCGAAAGCCGGGCGGGCGCCCCAAGGGTGGGGGCGAGCGCCCCACCCAGGTAGCCAATCAGGCTCCACCTCCTGGATCATGCCTCCACCGCCTTTGAGGATCAATAATAATCATAGATCAAGGTCGGTTTGATCCGAGGGTTGTGGTGCTTCCTAGAGGGCTATATAAGCAAGGCCTCTGGCCCCTGGAGGAGACATCCCTTGAAACTCTAATTCATTATTTCTTGTGAGGATCAGTAGGGAGGGGTCCCTTGAATGAATCTTCTCTCTTAGGGCACAAATAAGAGAGATTAGCTTTGTAGTCTCCATGTGAGATTAGAGTTCTTCTTCTAGATTGAGAGAGTTAGAGTGGAGGGATGAGTTGGAGGAAGCCCGGCATGTCGGTGTCTCCTCCCCGGCTTGTACCTGCGGGATCAACTCTCCTAACCCGAGGCTTGGTTCTAGGATTCTTTGGTAATTCAACTTCCAATACTAAGTAAGTACGTTATTATTATTGTTCTATGGTTTACAAGTTTACTTTATTCTCTTCCATGGTAGAGGGTAGGGTAATCGTTTGTAGCGTAAGCGTGCTTCTTAGGCTAGAGATACTCATAGATATCCCCTATCTGGCCGGATCTGTGGTAGTAGCGCGGGACGTGACAATCCCGTTGCTTCCTTTGTACCCCACATCCCGTTAGAAGGATTGGTAGGATTAAGTGCCCTAGTCAAGCATCCTCTGTGGTGTCTCTTTTCCATCGGTATGTCCCCGTAGTCTAATAGTTTCATAGCTTACCATAGGTTGGAACTAGACTATCGTCGTAATCTCCTCTAATCGCTTATATCTTCGCTACCTTGTAGTGCGGCCTAGGGGTTGAGTATAGATTTAGGTTAGTCATCGCACGCTTTCTCCTTGCGGATAAACAAATACGATACTCTAGAAATATCTCCCAGGTGAAATGCTCACCGATATTCATGCACTTGTGAATCCTTTTCTGTGTGCGTTAACAAATATCAACACTCAAGTTGTAGGTCTAAGCAGAATTTGGTTTTACCCAAATCCTTCAACTTGAACTCTGTCTTTAGATGTTTGCATGCCTCATCAATATCTTGTTGGTTGCCAATGATATTCAAGTCATCAACATATACAGATATAATGCAAAACCCTGTTTGGGATCTTTTAATGAAGATGCATGGGCAATCATCATTGTTAGTGCATCCCTTCTGTAGAAGGTATTCACTAAGTCGGTTGTACCACATTCTTCCCGACTGCTTTAAGCCATAGAGTGACTTTTGAAGCATTACACAGTACATGTTGTGACTTGCATTTTGATTCGGTATAGGGATTCCGTCAGGAAGCTTCATATATATCTGAATCGAGTGACCCATAAAGATATGCAGTCACTACATCCATCAACTGCATGGATAGAAAATTTTGTACGGCCAGAGATATAAGATAGATGGTAGTTAACATACATCAAGAACCATCAAGCTACCTTGCATAAATGATGAAAATGGATCAATATCATAGAATAGGAGGTTATTACTGATAGTTTCCATGAGTTTTGGTGAATCTGTGTTTTCAGTAGGATTTAATTAGAAAACTGGAAAGGAGGATCAAAACATCAAATAGAATTAACTTAATCACGATGAAAACTATTATAGAAAACTCTAGAGGACTCCAAGAGGCAACCCCCCAAGGCAGAGCCCGAGAGGCCGCCAGGTGGGACTGGTTGGCCCCACCTAGGTGCCACCTAGCCCATGGTGGTGGGCCCCGCTTGTCACCTTCTGGAATGTTCCTCCTCCACCTCCCTAGACTGCATCTACGCCGTTTCTTAAGTCGGTTTGATCTAAGGGCTCTCGTTGCACCCTCAGGGCTACAAATAAAGGCATGTACCCCCTGGAGAGGAAGCCAAGTCTAGATCCTGAGAGCTGAAAGGCTAGGAACGCTAATTCATATTTCCACCAGGATCTAGGGCTAGCAATCAAGAGAAGATTAGTATTCCATAGGATCTAATCTTGTATTAGAGATAGAGAGATAGAGTGAGAGAGTAGAGTTTTGGAGGAGTTTTGGCCCGTCGGTGCTCTCTCTACGGCTGTACTCTGGCGGAATCAAGTTCTACTAGAGCTTGCTTCTAAGATTTCTCTGGTAATCGACTTCTAATTTAAGTAAGCATCTTGTTTATATTGATCTTCAAGTTTACGACTCTCTTTTGAGTGCTTTGATCATGGTGGCTCCAGATTAAAGTAGTATCCATAGTGTAAGTGTGGTGCTTAGACTAGGGTTACTCGTAAATGCACCCTCATTTTTTAGATTGGTCATAGCTCGCGAAGGTGATTTTTATAGCTTCGTTGAATCCTCTGTAGTCCACCTCCCGTTAATAGGACTAGCAGGAATTTGATCGCTTTTAGGGAAGAAACTCTAAATTTGTTCCATATTAGACATCTCCCATGATAGAACAATAGAAGGCAAAGCTTACCAAGATTGGAACTAGACATATCTCAGTAGTCTCCTTTATACTCCTATTTTCTGACCTTGATTGTGAAGTTGGATTACACTAATTGTTGGTATAAATTAATGCACACTCTACTTTATCCGCAAGCGCACAGATAACGTCTACCGATGTAGCACTTCACCAGGATGACCCAGTTTTAATATCAAACCCAAAGGAACGGAGTATGGTCTTCTTAAGTCTTAAACTTTAATCCTTGAGTAGCTATCAAGGACTGAGAATTTTGAAGGTAGAGGGGATCACTAAGGATGTCTAATTCTACTTCAAGTATGAAATGCTAATAGTGTTCTTGATGGGGAAATTGTCATAGGAGGTCATAAGCAGAGTATGATTTCTCCTACCAATAAATTATCCTGCTAGTCCTACAAACGGGATAGTGGGCTATAGAAGAATCAACAAGGCTATAAGAGTCACCCTTGCGAACTACCACTGAAATCCAGAATATAGGGTACATTCATGAGCTATCAAGTCTAAGCACCGCGCTTACACCCTCTAACTCCTCTAATCCTAGCGCTACTAGAATTAAAGTACTCAAATGAGTCACAAACCTCAAGAACAATATGAACAATAAGAACAACTTAAAAATAGATGTTGATTACCAGAGAGATCTAGATGCAAGATCTTGAAGAACTTGAATCCATAGGTACAAGATGTTGAAGAAGATTCGACAGGCCGAAGCTCCTTCTAAATCTCTTCCTCTTCTCTCTCTAGTTCTAATTCAAGACTAGATTCTATTCCTAAACTAGAGGGAGAACTAGTCTTCTTCTTGATAGCTGGCTCTTCAATCATTCTATGATTTCTAATTCTATTGGAGGTTCTAATCTGGAGAGATTGAATGAGGCCTGGGGGTCTGGAGGCCGCTTTATATAGCCCTGGGGGATCAACCGTGGCCCTTGGATGAAACCGACCTTCACGTAGGGTTGAGATGCATCATAGGAGGTGGTAGAGGCAGCTTGCAAAGGAAGGAGTTGTGGCGGCGTGGGGGAGGCCGGCCGGCCTAGGGTTAGGGCCGGTCGGCCCCACCTGGCAGTAGGTTGAGGTGGGCCGCCTTGTGGAGTCCTCTGGTGTCTTCTAGAATGTCCTTGTGTGGCCGTGATGTGGAGATAAGTCCGATAGGCATGGGTTCATTCTCATGGAAGATATCCTTTTCCTATATTTTTCTGTTTAATCCCTAAAAAATCATAATTCACCAAAACTCATGGAAATTGTCAGTAGAACCCCTATTCTAAGGTGGGAATCATATTTTTATCCTTTTTATATGTTTAGTTGATGGTTTATAATGATAGTTAATTACTGTCAACAACTCCCCCACACTTAGTCTTTGCTCGTCCTCGAGTAAAGGTTGAATTACCTCAAGACATAACTTTAAGATAAGACATCAACACTAGACCTCTCCCAGTCATACTTATACTACGGGATTCAATGTGTCTACCACAACACTTTGGGTAGTTGAAGAACAGAACGGCTTGAATTTGATCACCTTCTTCCTATCAGTCAAGTCAATTGGAGATTTTTTTTGCACAAGTTTAAAATAAAAGCACAGTTCACCTTCTCTCTATGTAGCTCACTCAAGTCACTCATATGTAGTATTTATGGAATCCTCTCCAAGGCATAAATGACTGGTGCCTTAAAACATCCTATCTCTAAAAGCTATATCTGGAGTGAAAGGTATGATCAAGGATGTAGCACTTTTACCTTGTATTTATTGCTAGGTCAAAACTCGGACCCACAGAGGGAATTGTCATACTCTTAGATCAAGATGTGCATGTGTGCGGTATATAGTGGCTAACTTATTTCTACTTTGCTCCTTTGAGTGTATATCTCTCTATTTTGAAGAATTGAAAAATTATACAGAGGCTTTTAAGATCATGGGATATCGTTGTTTTTCTTCTTCTTTCTCTTTTTTTCTAAGTACTTGCCTATCTTTTTATTTTTCTTTTATTTTTGCATAGCCAAGTCTTTTTTTTGCCTGTAACAGAAAACTTATAGAGGGATATTGATCAAAGAACTTGGAGCATTTATTCAACCTATAAAATATTTTTGAATGGTAAGGCATGTTTTTGCGTACTCCCAGTGTAGGAATAGCAGATATATATGGAGTGTAAGTGATCTTGATCTTGGGAGCATGAAAAATCTCTCGACACAGGTCAACAAGGTTTGACAAAACTCAATACAAAAATAAAAGGCTTATAAGCTAGTCTTAAAAATTTATCATGTAAGGCTTTGGTAGGATATTACTCAACTACAAAGGAGAAGTGAAACAATTAATTTTGCAAGTTTAAAAATAGAAGTTCTCCAAGGACAAGACTTAAAGATTTAGGTTCTCTTATTCTACTATCTCATATCCCACAACAACTTAAGCAATGCGGGGTCCCTAAAAAGGTTCCCAACAGTAACAAGACTTCTAGGAAAAGTGTTGTGTGAGTCTATATTTAAATTATATCAAAGTAATTTATTCCTTTAATTAGGATTATTAGATCATGTGTTTATTCAGGGAATTCTTAATTTAATTCGAAACAGAAGATTAAATAGTGAAAAATAGAATGTATGGAATGTGTACCAAACCATGGACGAAGGAGGAGGCAAGGCATGACGATAGGGGTCCGATCGGCCTGGCCCTGGGGCCGATCGGCTTGGGCTGAGGCCCAGTCGAGGCCCCCTTCATCATGTGAGGTCTTGGCGACGTTTGCTTCTGTGTTTTTTTATTTTCACAACCGAATCTTCTCTGGTAATCCCGTGGTCTTCCCCCCACACTTATTTCCTATTTTATTTTAAGCGCAACATGTGGAGACAAGATAAAATATTCCAAATAATAATAAAGAGAGAAAACACTTGACTCTAATAAAACTTTATTGATATCATTTAAGGCACTTATTACATATCTAGCTAATAATAGGATTCTCACACTATAACAACTCGATAACTCTAAATAATAAATCTCACTTTTAATAAAACTCTCACACTCAAATGACTCTGTGCCTTATCAATCTACTAACTCATACTCTCTATTCTTCATCTTTCTCTAATTCATCAAGTCTACGGCATAGAGTGTTTGCAAGAGTTTTAGTACTTTTCTGCCTGATGACTAGCTTATCGATCCTAGTATTAGACTTCCCTATCATGTCAGCTAGCGTAGCCATTAGGCCTCGAGTCTGCTTGATAGTTTGATCAGTCATAGAGCTGGATTCTCTCAATCGGGTGAGCAGTTGCCACTGCTCACCTAGCCTTCTATCTAAGGAGTTTATCTAACTCCTTCGAAAGCAGGACAAGGAGTGGTAGATTTGCATTTGGCGCAGGTTACATCTCCAAACTTGTTGGTCTTCAACCCCGTCAGCGTCTCATTGGGCTTGGGAGGAAGAAGAGCAATTTCTTTAGACACGTTAAACTGGCGAGATCTGTCTGCGACAGTGTGGCACGGAGGAGGTGGCTCTAGCCTAAGCGTAGAAACTTCGCGGGTGTAGAAAGATTGTTGTGAAGGGTGCTCCCGCTGAGTTCCTGAGGATGCAAGGATGATCTCCTTTGATGGCAAGGTGGCAAGAGGCTTTGGCGGAACAACGGCGAGTAGTTTTGGTGGAACAATGGCGAGAGCCATTGATTTGTTGTTGGAGTTGCGCTCATTGGAGTTGTTGCTGCATTGGCTGGCCATTGGAGGAGGAAGAGAGCTTCGCTGTTAGTTGGAGGCTTCGTAGATGGAAAGTTATGAGTCTAGGGGCAGGTAGGGGCCTGGTTTTATAATCCGGATCAACTTGCAGAAGGGTTCAATCTAGATTGGATGGCTTCGGTATGAGGGACGAAAAATTCACAGATCACGACTGCATAACTGTCAAGAGGATAAGATAAAAAGGGACTCGAGAGGCGACACGGGGCGAACCATGCCCAGAGGGGGCCGGTCGGCCCAGGGTTGGGGCCAGTCAGCCTGTCCTTAGGAGATCCCACGACCAACTTTCTCGTGGTGCCTAATAACTCTTAACTAACCTTTAAAAACTATCTCTCGGTGTACGAAACGTATCAGAGGTGGAAGATATGTAATATTTAAGGAAAAACAAGGAATTGGATGACATCCAACTCCTCAGGACTTTTGTCAGATTCTAGAAAAATTGTAAGGCGTTGTCCATTTACCTTGAATAACGTACCTTCGTCATTTTGAAGTGTTACTGCTCCATGTGACGAAGTTGCCACCACCGTGAAAGGTCCTTCCCACTTGCTTCGTAGCTTTCCATGTCTAAATAGCTTTACCCTAGAATTAAAAAGTAGTACCTTGTCTCCTGGAGTGAAACTCTTCTTCTTGATTCTTTTGTCATGCCACCTTTTGGTTCTTTCTTTGTAAATCTTTGCATTGTGGTATGCTCGTTCACGCCATTCATCGAGTTCTGAGAGTTGCATTTTTCTTCTAACTCCTACGGCTTCTAAATCCATGTTCCATCTCTTGATTGCCTAGTGGGCCTTGAATTCAAGCTCTCCTGGTAAGTGACAAGTCTTTCTGTAGACGATTTGATAGGGGGACATTCCTAATGGTGTCTTGTAGGCTATGCGGTAGGCCCATAGTGCATCAGGAAGCTTATATTTCCACATCGTTCCCATCTCATTGACTGTCTTCTGTAGAATATTCTTAATTTGCTTATTCGATGTCTGGGGGTGATAAGGAGTAGCAACGTTGTGACGGATCCCATGTTTTGACAAATACTCAAGTTCTTATCAGTGAAGTGGGTTCCTCCATCACTAATTACCATTCTGGGTTCTCCAAATCTTGGAAATATGGTTTCTTCAAATATCTTCTTAGAGTTCTTAGCATTTGCAACATGACATGGCAAGGCTTCTACCCATTTGGAGACGTAGTCGACCACAACCAAGATATACTCACAGTTTCTTGACTTCGAAAACAGCCCCATTGTCACACCCATTTATCGACCAAATGGAATGCTTACCCTTATGTGCGCCCAGAGATCAATCACACATAAGTTCACAAATTATAACAGAAGTATCATGGCAAATGTTATTACATCACGATATTTAAACACTTAGCCTTAACACAAATGTAGCGGAAGTATAAATAAAAATCTCTCGTGGTAGCTCCAGTCACAGGTACATTGACTGGTTGACAGCAAGACTAGTAATCCTCAGGGAAGTAGGCGTAGTAGTCGCTATTACCTCCATCTGTTACCCATCCGGGATTTTTATCCAAATAAGAAGAATAAACAAGCGTAAGTACATCTCGTACTCAACAAGTGTAACATGGGGTTCATGAGGCTCAAAAAGGCATATCATTGGTTTATTAGCATGTAGCTTTTAGTTAACATGATTTTAGCATATCATTAGCATCAAAAGGTCTCAATGTAAACAATAAACATATGATCCATGTGAAATGATTAATGAATAGCAAAAACATAAACATAAACAATTATTCAACTATTCCATAAGGGTCCAAGGCCACTCGTGACCGTGAGCACGGCTGTTATAACAGTTCTACACTCTGCAGAGGTTGTACACTTTCACTGTGAGTCGTGTTACCCAAATGCCCGGGTTAATTACTCCCAAAACACTACCAAGGTGAGCAGGCAGGGTAAACACTATGAAGTCTTTCGAAGGTTCGTCTAACAAGTTAGGGCCATTAGATTCACTCGGCAAACAGATGTAGAGCCCCCCTTCCAAATGGCACATTGACTCGCAGCCTATACACATAAGGACAGAGGCCGCACTATACCCGATTCGTCAAGCCATTCTTACGCCAAAAAGGTTACCTCTAACAAGCTAGAAAAGGTCCTTCTATATGACTAAAGCCAGAGCCATATAGCCCCCACAGTTGTACTGTAAATCCCGGATTGTCGCTTATAGATGAGTCCTTATGGAGAGCAATTAGAGCATCAAAAGCAACACACATGCTCTAATCCCCTTTATACAATAATCAAAATCATATTTTAATGTTTATTGCATATTCCTCTAATCAATTTACATGATCATAGTCCATGTTTAAGCACTAGCCATACTAGTCAATGCATCATAATGGGTACCAAGGTATAGGATCAATCGCTAAGTCATCCTTAACAAGGAATAAATGCATAATGATATTAATTGCATAAGGTGGATAGGACAACAAGGATAATCCCATGCTATACTTGCCTTGCTCAAACAGGTCCTGAAGATCTTGCTCGTAGTAAGGCTCTTGATCTCCTACGAATTGCTCACCGTCTAAACTCGATCAACCATTATCAACAACACACATCCAGAGGCAATCATGCATAGACAAACAAGGCTATAATTAGAACAATACACCAACAGTAAGAAAATAAGATAAAAAGTCTTTAAAACGAATCTACAACTCGCTAGGATCACACAGACGCGAAGATCACGAAAAACGGAGCTAAAACGACAAAGTTATGATTTTCCAAAGATTTCCTATAGAAAAATAAATACTTTAATTGAAACTCGAAAATAAATTAATCTAAACCTACTGTACAGTTACATCATTAGATAGAGCTCGCAAATATGAATCTAACGCAATTTGAATGGATCAAATCGGAGTTAAAACGAAGATTCTACGACTAAAACAATCTGAGTGGCAAATCTGTAAATATGAGAAAGCGTATTTTTCTTTTTCCGAAACGAATTACGTTTTTATTAAATCAAAACGTATTTTCCCGATTTACGCTTTGGACCGCGGGTTAGATAATACAAAAATCCAGGGGCTCTTTAACAAAAACACCAGCGAACCGGTATCTTCTAATATGAGCCGTCCGTTTTAGATCGGACAGTCCAGATCGATCGGGGGAGGAGACGGGCGGCGCGCCGGCCGGAATAGAGCCCGACGGCGACTCGCGCGGCGGCGCCATCGCCGGAAAACGCTAAAGCTCGCCACGGTGCACGAAATCACGAACGGAGAACACCTGCGGGTAGAGAACTCGAACGCGAACTCACCTAGGGCAAAAATATAGCCGGGGATGAAGAGAGGAACGTGAGCGGCTTGGTATGGCGGGCGGTGGAGGCGGTGCTTCGGGTGTAGCCGCCCCGAGGCGATTTAGCTGCGGTTTAGGATGGGATGTGGAGCGGGGAGGGCCGAGGGCTCCGTTTTTATAGTCCAGAGGGTTCGCCAACTAAGGAAAGAAGGAGATTCGAGGATCGAATCGGATCGGGAGAGAGGAAAACGGCGTCGGCCGGAGGAAGAAGAAAGGAAGGTGAGAACGGTCACTGACCGGTGGGACCCACGCGTCAGCGACACCAGGCGGGACGCGGGCCGCGCGTGCGGGAGACGGCTAGCAGGCCGCTGGCCGGGCTCGGCCCAAGGGCGCGCAGGGAAGGAGAGAAGCTAGGCCGCGGCTAGCAGGCCGGGCTCAGGCTGAGGGAGGAAAACGGCCCGGTAAGTAAATTCCTTTTCTTTTTCTTTTCCAATTTTTCAAATCCATTTTTCAAATGATTTTCAAATCAAATTTGAATTTGATTTAAACCACTCAATACAAAACTCCAAATGCAGCAGCATGAATGCTCAATCATGTTTCTACCCTTATATTTGATTTTAAATTTATAAAATTATTCTTATTCTATAGTTGCATGCTTCACAAAAATAAATATAAAAATCACATTTTCCCTATTTTTCTTTTCTTCAAATTTTAGGGTGTTACAATTCTACCCCCCTTAAAATGAATCTCGCCCCGAGATTCGACCGATGCTTACTCAAACAGTTGCGGGTAGGTTTTTCTCAGATCCTCTTCTCGTTCCCAAGTAGCCTCTTCTGCGGTATACCGATTCCACTGTACTTTACACATTTTGATTGTTCTACTTCTTGTGACTCTGTCCGCAGTCTCCAGAATTTTAATCGGAAACTCCTCATATGTAAGATCCTCCTTAACAGTGAGTTCCTCTATCGGAATCTGTTCTTCTGGTACTCGTAAACATTTCTTCAATTGTGACACATGGAACACATCATGTACACCTGCCAGACTCTCGGGTAATTCCAATTGATACGCCACTTCACCACGTCTCTCTATAATCTTGAAAGGTCCAATATATCTTGGTGCCAATTTACCCTTCATGTTAAATCTCTTCACACTTCTCATGGGTGACACTTTCAAGTATACATAATCTCCTATCTCAAAGGTCAACTCCCTTCTGCGAGTATCAGCATAACTTTTCTGTCTGGACTATGCTATTTTTAGATTATCTCTAATCATTCTCACTTTCTTTTCTGCATCTTTTAATACATCAGGTCCAAACACTTGACTCTCCCCTGTCTGATTCCAGAACAACGGGGTCCTACACTTTCGTCCATACAGAGCCTCAAACGGTGCCATTTGAAGACTCTTCTGATAACTATTGTTATAAGAGAACTCTGTGTATGGCAAACTCTTATCCCAGCTAGTACCATATTGTAGAGCACAAGCTCTCAACATATCTTCCAATATCTGATTAATCCTCTCAGTTTGACCATCTGTCTGGGGATGATAAGCTGTACTAAAATTTAGTTTGGTCCCCAGTGATTCATGTATCTTTTGCCAATAATGAGATGTAAATTGAGTACCTCGATCAGACACAATCTTCTTAGGAACTCCATGTAAACTCACTATTCTTTCCATATACAACTCTGCCAGTTTCGCACTGCTATATGTAGTCTTCACAGGCAGAAAATGAGCAACCTTAGTCAGACGATCCACTATCACCAAAATTGAATCATATCCTCTTTGAGTCCGTGGTAACCCAACTATAAAGTCCATACCAACCTCTTCCCATTTCCACTCGGGTATCTGCATAGGTTGTAACAATCCTGCAGGCCTCTGATGTTCCGCTTTCACCCTTTGACAAGTGTCACACAAGGCAACATACTCAGCTACGTCTCTCTTTAAACCATACCACCAATATTTCTCTTTCAGATCTAAATACATCTTAGTACTCCCCGGATGTATGGAATAAGCTGACTCATGAGCTTCACGCATAATTGCCATTCGGATATCCTTATCTTCGGGCACACACAACCTTTTCCCAAACCATAGCGTACCATTTTCATCCTTACGAAATCCTGGAGATTTTCCTTTCGCTATGTTTTCAGCTATCTCTCTCAACTTTTCATCCTTCTGCTGACCTTTACGGATTTCTTGCTCCAGAGTAGGCTCTAATACTAGTTCCACTGCATTAGTAGTAAATCCCCAATTCAGATGCTTACACTCAGCACACAATTCCTTTGGCATAGGCATTACTTGTATTTCATTTGCATAACTCTTCCTACTAAGAGCATCAGCAACAACGTTGGCCTTTCCGGGATGATAATGCACCTCTAGATCATAGTCTTTTATCAACTCCAACCATCTACGCTGCCTCAAGTTCAGATCCGTTTGAGTGAAGATATACTTTAGACTCTGGTGATCAGTGTATATATCACTCTTGTGTCCAATCAAATAATGTCTCCATATCTTTAATGCATGAACCACTGCAGCTAATTCCAAATCATGAGTAGGGTAATTTAACTCATGCTTCCTTAACAGCCTCGATGCATATGCCACAACTCTACCTTCTTGCATCAGAACACATCCCAATCCCAATCGAGATGCATCACAATAGATAGAGAAAGGTTTATTCAGATCTGGCAAAACTAAGACGGGTGCAGTAGTCAATCTTTTCTTTAATTCCTCAAAATTAGCCTGACACTTCTCGGACCACACAAACTTGGCATTCTTCTCCAACAATGCAGTCATTGGTTTTGCAAGTTTTGAAAATCCCTCTATAAATCTCCTATAATAACCAGCCAATCCCAAAAAGCTACGGATCTCACTTGCATTGATAGGTGGTTTCCAGTTCAATACATCTTTCACCTTGCCAGGATCTACTGATATTCCTCCATTTGAAACAATGTGACCCAGAAAAGAAACTTCCTTCAGCCAAAACTCACATTTACTCCTTTTTGCATATAGTTGATGTTCTCTGAGCTTCTGCAAGACCAACCTCAAATGTTCAGCATGTTCTTCCTCCGTCTTGGAAAACACTAGTATATCATCAATGAATACCACTACAAACTTGTCCAGATATTCCATGAACACCTTATTCATTAAATACATGAAGTATGCAGGAGCATTAGTCAAACCAAAGGACATCACTGTATACTCATATAACCCATAACGTGTGGTAAATGCTGTCTTGGGTATATCCCTGGCACGAATCTTCAATTGATGATATCCAGAGCGAAGATCAATCTTGGAGAATACACAAGCTCCTCTCAACTGATCAAACAGGTCATCAATTCTAGGCAATGGATACTTGTTCTTAATAGTAACCTCATTAAGAGACCGATAATCTACACACATCCTCTGAGTTCCATCTTTCTTATCCACAAAAATCACTGGTGCACCCCATGGTGAAGAACTAGGACGAATAAAACCCTTATCCTGCAACTCCTTAATTTGTTTCTTAAGTTCTTCTAATTCATTTACTCCCATTCTATATGGACGCTTAGCTATAGGTGCAGTTCCAGGTAATAATTCAATAATAAATTCAATGTCACGGTCTGGTGGCATACCTGGCAATTCCTCCGGAAACACATCTGGGAACTCCTCCACAACTGGATCCTCCTGGTTGGCACCATCATTGAGCTGGTTCACTGTAGCGGTCTCTTGTTTTTGCACTTTTACTTCAACCCTGATTCTATCACCCTTTGGTGTTGTCAACACAACTGATTTATCCTTACACTGAATCTCTGCTTGTTGTTGCATCATCCAATCCATTCCCAATATAAGATCAATCCCAGCTGTCCTCAATACTATAGGGCTAACTGTAAACTCTACCCCCCTTAAGTTGAGACTAATGGGAAGACAGCGATAAGATGCTGGCATGCTTCCACCAGGTGAGTTTACTAAGATAGGGTTCTTCATGGCACACAAATGGATTCTATGTATTCTAACAAATGATTGTGATATGAAAGAATGTGATGCTCCAGAATCAAAAAGAACAGTGGCGGGAGTAGAGTGGACATCGAACGTACCCAGCATAACTTCTGGCTCCTCCACTGCAGTTTCCTAGGACAAGTGATTCACCCTTCCCGAGTTAAGTGCGGGCTTCTGGTGGCTGCTCTGTCTCTGGGGAGTTTGCTGGTTAGGCTTCTCCGGGCAGTTGTAAGACAAGTGACCTTCTTTTCCACAACGAAAACACCTGTTGGGAGTATTGGGAGCACTGGTCTTTGTAGGAGTGTTGTTGGAAGGACCCTGGCGCTGCACTAGATTCCCATTCTGCTGTGGTGGACGTTGGTTACTACTCTGTGGCTGAAATGGGGGACGTTGCGGGAACTGTCCACGGAATGGGGCCTGACCACGATTCCACTGTCCAGAAGGAGGTCTCTGCTGAGTATTCTGTTGGAAGCCAGTGCGTGGACGGGTGTTGCTATTGGAGGCTTGTCCCTGTAACCTCTTCCTCTTAGCATCCATTTCTTTGCGCTTGTTATCCACCACGATAGCGCGGTTCACAAGCGTCTGAAAGTTAGGATAGGTATTGGACATCAACTGCAACTGTAGTCCATCATATAATCCCTTCAAGAAGCGGCGCTGCTTATCATTGTCATTGGCCACCTCATGTGGAGCATATCGTGACAATTGAGCAAACTTGTCACGGTACTCAGCTACAGTCATTGACCCTTGGGTCAGGTTCCTGAATTCCTCCGCCTTCAATTCTATCATCCCTTCAGGTATATGGTAAGCCCTGAAGTTCTCTCTAAACTCCTGCCAGGTGACTGCAGGAGCATTGGCAGGACGACCATACTCATATGACTCCCACCAATCCTGAGCTTCTCCCTGAAGTTGCCCAGAAGCGAACAACACCTTCTGTCGGTCATCACATTGTGCAATGGTGAGTTGTTTCTCCACAGCACGAAGCCAATCATCGGCCTCCAAAGGATCAGCGGCATGTGTGAACACTGGGGGACGACCCTTCAAAAATTCACCACGCTTATCACGTGGTTGAACTCCAGCAACTGGCTGATTCTGCTGATTCTGCACCAGTTGTTGCATCAACTGCGTCTGTACTGCCAGCAGCTGTTCGATAGTTGGTGGCGGTGGTGGTGGTGGATTTGGGGGAATGTTTCCACGACCTCTGCCTCTTCCTCTTCCGGCCATCTGCCACCCATAAACATGCAATCTTTAAGAAATCCAGGTTATCAACCACTTATAAGATTAAGAATGAGATCTGAAAATTTTCTGGACGAGTAGCAATATTGACAGTTCAGTATTTCAATCATATCTCTGGCTACAGAAGTCCAAAAGAGGCGTGCTTTATATGGTTGGAAAGCTTATGAAATTATCCACAATTTCTATTCAGACCTCAAGACCAGATTCTGTCGTTAAGTCTATGAAAAATAAGGCGTAACAGAAACTGTTCCAGATTCCAGACTGTGCAGAAACTTTAACTTGTGAAAATTATATCTCTCGAACCAGATTAGATAAAAAGGTGATTCCAGTGGCATTTGAAAGATGCTTGAGTCTAGTTTCTCTCATAAAAATTTCATAAATGTTGCACGAAACGTTTTTAAACTATAGCAGAAACATTAGAGACTGCTCCAGAAAACAGCAAGGACAGAAACGAGATAATATCAAACCCAACTATTATTCCTTGACTAATAAACTTATTATTCTTAATAATGGAACTTGTAGATATGCCTACAAGTCCAGACACTCAAACAAAGATCCAACTCACGCATAAGCATAATAATAAAGCAACTAGCACACCAAGGTTCAAACCACACGACAGACTCGACTGACTCAACTGACGTTACTAAGAACGTTCTTATTACATAAAGGACTCCTACTTCCTAAGGAAGTGGCTCATGCTCTAATGTCTCGTAGATCTTGGGCATGCCTTGGTTTGCTCGTAGCTCATCAATGGTTGCTTGGCACCTCTTGATAGTTTTCCCTTGTGCCCTCACCATCTCTTCTAGTTGCAGCTTCCTGTCCATCATGTCATAGACAAAGTTCACCATCACCCGAGGTAGTAGCTCTAGCTGCACTGGATCTGTCATAGCCCATCCAAGCTCGGGGTGTGCACGAGGAAGGAAGCGATGAATGTCATGCTTCATTAGGTTAAAGCGAAGATAGCGAAGACCCATGCATGCTTCAAAAGCAGCATCTTCAATGCTATCCTCTATGGTAGCTCGATGTCCCACATGAGAGAACATCCTGTCCAGCTGATATGCCCCCTTGTCTTGCTTGTGTGCAAAGATGCTTGCCCTTGCCTTCCAGTACGTGCTCTCTAGTGGATGAGTGTACTCCCAGCAGACGTACTCCACGGCTGGATGCCAATCAGCGAAGTAAGCAGTGAGCATCCCCACTAGGCGAATATGAGAGACAGCATCCCCTCCATTCCTGTGGTAGATCCTCACAGTCCACCCCATTGGAGGAGGTGGCATATCTTCAGGAGCTTCATGTGGTGGAGACGGGGGTTGTACTCCTCCATTAGCTTCCTCCTCACCATCTTCAATCTCGACGATTTCTGGATCTTCTTCAGGCTCAGTCTCTTCCTGGGGAGGTGCTGGTGCTTGGACTGGTGCTACAGGGGTCTTCTCTTGTTCCTGAGGTTCTGGCTCTTGTGGCTCTTCAGTTGCAAGCAGGGCACGAGGTGGGTAGTATCCTCCAAAGCTGATGCGGGCAGTCTTACGGTCACGAGTCATCTACAGAATTTTTAGATGAAATTAGAATAGAGGCAAAATTTCATAATAGAATGAGACATAAGAAGCATAAAAATTTATCAAATAACAAGAGCAAGATAGTGAGCATAAAAATAGTGTAAAGATGACACTACTTCGACCATTGCTAGCTAGGCTTGCGTCCTACAGTCAACAAGAGCTCTGATACCAATTTGTCACACCCATTTATCGACCAAATGGAATGCTTACCCTTATGTGCGCCCAGAGATCAATCACACATAAGTTCACAAATTATAACAGAAGTATCATGGCAAATGTTATTACATCACGATATTTAAACACTTAGCCTTAACACAAATGTAGCGGAAGTATAAATAAAAATCTCTCGTGGTAGCTCCAGTCACAGGTACATTGACTGGTTGACAGCAAGACTAGTAATCCTCAGGGAAGTAGGCGTAGTAGTCGCTATTACCTCCATCTGTTACCCATCCAGGATTTTTATCCAAATAAGAAGAATAAACAAGCGTAAGTACATCTCGTACTCAACAAGTGTAACATGGGGTTCATGAGGCTCAAAAAGGCATATCATTGGTTTATTAGCATGTAGCTTTTAGTTAACATGATTTTAGCATATCATTAGCATCAAAAGGTCTCAATGTAAACAATAAACATATGATCCATGTGAAATGATTAATGAATAGCAAAAACATAAACATAAACAATTATTCAACTATTCCATAAGGGTCCAAGGCCACTCGTGACCGTGAGCACGGCTGTTATAACAGTTCTACACTCTGCAGAGGTTGTACACTTTCACTGTGAGTCGTGTTACCCAAATGCCCGGGTTAATTACTCCCAAAACACTACCAAGGTGAGCAGGCAGGGTAAACACTATGAAGTCTTTCGAAGGTTCGTCTAACAAGTTAGGGCCATTAGATTCACTCGGCAAACAGATGTAGAGCCCCCTTCCAAATGGCACATTGACTCGCAGCCTATACACATAAGGACAGAGGCCGCACTATACCCGATTCGTCAAACCATTCTTATGCCAAAAAGGTTACCTCTAACAAGCTAGAAAAGGTCCTTCTATATGACTAAAGCCAGAGCCATATAGCCCCCACAGTTGTACTGTAAATCCCGGATTGTCGCTTATAGATGAGTCCTTATGGAGAGCAATTAGAGCATCAAAAGCAACACACATGCTCTAATCCCCTTTATACAATAATCAAAATCATATTTTAATGTTTATTGCATATTCCTCTAATCAATTTACATGATCATAGTCCATGTTTAAGCACTAGCCATACTAGTCAATGCATCATAATGGGTACCAAGGTATAGGATCAATCGCTAAGTCATCCTTAACAAGGAATAAATGCATAATGATATTAATTGCATAAGGTGGATAGGACAACAAGGATAATCCCATGCTATACTTGCCTTGCTCAAACAGGTCCTGAAGATCTTGCTCGTAGTAAGGCTCTTGATCTCCTACGAATTGCTCACCGTCTATACTCGATCAACCATTATCAACAACACACATCCAGAGGCAATCATGCATAGACAAACAAGGCTATAATTAGAACAATACACCAACAGTAAGAAAATAATATAAAAAGTCTTTAAAACGAATCTACAACTCGCTAGGATCACACAGACGCGAAGATCACGAAAAACGGAGCTAAAACGACAAAGTTATGATTTTCCAAAGATTTCCTATAGAAAAATAAATACTTTAATTGAAACTCGAAAATAAATTAATCTAAACCTACTGTACAGTTACATCATTAGATAGAGCTCGCAAATATGAATCTAACGCAATTTGAATGGATCAAATCGGAGTTAAAACGAAGATTCTACGACTAAAACAATCTGAGTGGCAAATCTGTAAATATGAGAAAGCGTATTTTTCTTTTTCCGAAACGAATTACGTTTTTATTAAATCAAAACGTATTTTCCCGATTTACGCTTTGGACCGCGGGTTAGATAATACAAAAATCCAGGGGCTCTTTAACAAAAACACCAGCGAACCGGTATCTTCTAATATGAGCCGTCCGTTTTAGATCGAACAGTCCAGATCGATCGGGGGAGGAGACGGGCGGCGCGCCGGCCGGAATAGAGCCCGACGGTGACTCGCGCGGCGGCGCCATCGCCGGAAAACGCTAAAGCTCGCCACGGTGCACGAAATCGCGAACGGAGAACACCTGCGGGTAGAGAACTCGAACGCGAACTCACCTAGGGCAAAAATATAGCCGGGGATGAAGAGAGGAACGTGAGCGGCTTGGTATGGCGGGCGGTGGAGGCGGTGCTTCGGGTGTAGCCGCCCCGAGGCGATTTAGCTGCGGTTTAGGATGGGATGTGGAGCGGGGAGGGCCGAGGGCTCCGTTTTTATAGTCCAGAGGGTTCGCCAACTAAGGAAAGAAGGAGATTCGAGGATCGAATCGGATCGGGAGAGAGGAAAACGGCGTCGGCCGGAGGAAGAAGAAAGGAAGGTGAGAACGGTCACTGACCGGTGGGACCCACGCGTCAGCGACACCAGGCGGGACGCGGGCCGCACGTGCGGGAGACGGCTAGCAGGCCGCTGGCCGGGCTCGGCCCAAGGGCGCGCGGGGAAGGAGAGAAGCTAGGCCGCGGCTAGCAGGCCGGGCTCAGGCTGAGGGAGGAAAACGGCCCGGTAAGTAAATTCCTTTTCTTTTTCTTTTCCAATTTTTCAAATCCATTTTTCAAATGATTTTCAAATCAAATTTGAATTTGATTTAAACCACTCAATACAAAACTCCAAATGCAGCAGCATGAATGCTCAATCATGTTTCTACCCTTATATTTGATTTTAAATTTATAAAATTATTCTTATTCTATAGTTGCATGCTTCACAAAAATAAATATAAAAATCATATTTTCCCTATTTTTCTTTTCTTCAAATTTTAGGGTGTTACACCCATGTAATCGATTCCCTAGACATCAAAGAGCTCAATCTGAAGGTTGTTGGTGAGTGGCATGGCATCTCAGGTGTTGATATTACCGTGCCTCTGACATGATCCACACCTCGGACAAAGTCCTTTGTATCTTGGTACATGGTTGGCCAGAAGAATCCACTTTCCCAGATTTTTGCATGTGTTCGGAATGCTCCATAATGTCCTCCATATGGTGATGAGTGACAGCATTCAATGATCTTGAATCCTTCTTCCACTGGTACACACCTTCTGAGCAACCCATTTGAGCATACTCTGAAGAGGTACGGCTCATCCCATAGGTGAATGTGACTTTCATAAATGAGCTTCTTTTTGTTCCCTCCAAGTGGTACATAACCTGCAACTATAAAATTGACAATGTCTGCATACCAGGGGTCAGATCTGTTAACTTGAAAGAGCATGTCATCCCTTAGTGAATCATTTATGGGCAATTCCTGTGGATCTTTAAATTGCATTCTAGACAAGTGATCAGCAACAGAATTTTCTACTCCCTTCTTATCTTTTATTTCTAAGTCAAATTCTTGGAGTAGTAAAATCCATCTAATCAAACGTGGTTTAGCATCTTTCTTAGTGAGCAAATATTTAAGTGCAGCATGATCAGTGTAAACAATCACCTTAGCTCCAACCAAGTAAGATCTAAACTTATCAATAGCAAAAACAACAGCCAGGAGTTCTTTTTCAGTAGTAGCATAATTAAGTTGAGGTCCTGTCAAAGTTTTGCTAGCATAAGCAATTGCATGATGCTTTTTATCTTTATATTGTCCTAGCACTGCTCCTACAGCATAATCACTTGCATCACACATACTTTTAAAAGGCAATGACCAATCCGGTGGTTGAATGATTGGTGCAAAAGTGAGTGCGAGTTTCAAAGTTTCAAAAGCTTTCAAGCATGCATCATCAAATTCAAAGGGTACATCCTTAGCCAGTAGATTTGTAAGTGATCTTGCAATATAAGAAAAGTTTTTAATAAACTGACGATAAAATCCAGCAAGGCCTAGAAAACTTCTAATCCCCTTGACATTAACAGGAGGAGGTAGTTGTTTAATTACTTCAATTTTAGCTTTATCTACCTCAATTCCACGTTTAGAAATTAAGTGTCCCATCACTATTCCCTCTCTTACCATGAAATGACATTTTTCCTAATTAAGGACTAAGTGCTTTTTTTCACATCTTTGCAAAACCTTGTCTAAATTTTCAAGATAATCATCAAAAGTTTTTCCATAGACAGAAAAATCATCCATGAAAACTTCCATAATTTCTTCGATCATATTAGAAAATATAGACATCATACATCTTTGAAAAGAGGCAGGTGCATTACATAATCCAAAAGACATTCTACGGTAAGCATAAGTTCCATATGGACATATAAAAGTAGTTTTGCTTTGATCATTTGGGTGGATTGGAATCTGATGATATCCAGAGTACCCATCAAGAAAACAAAAGAAAGAGTGATTTGCTAAACGTTCTAACATTTCATCAATGAAAGGCAGCGGAAAGTGATCTTTCTTTGTTGCCTTATTAAGTTTCCTATAATCTATACACATTCTTCAACCAGTGATGGTTCTTTGTGGAATTAACTCATTCTTCTCATTTTTAACTACAGTCAGGCCTCCCTTCTTAGGCACAATTTGAACAGGGCTCACCCACTCACTGTGTGGCACAGGATAAATAATTCTGGCGTGCAAGAGTTTCAAAACATCTTTCTTTACTACCTCTCTCATCGCATTGTTAAGTCTTCGTTGAGGTTCTCTAGAAGGTGTAGCATTAGGATTAGTAGGAATGCGATGGGTGCAAAGAGCAGGGCTGATTCCCTTAAGATCTTGGAGTGAATAGCCAAAAGCTGATCTATGCTTTTCTAAGACAGTGATCAGACGAAATGTCTCTTCTTGAGAAAGTTTATCATTTATGATCACGGGAGATTCCGGATCATTGTTTAAGAAAGTATATCTAAGGCCAGCAGGTAGGGGTTTTAACTCTATGGGAGGTTTAGGTGGTTCTTCGAGGAAGTCTAAAGGATCAGGAACAGAAGGATGATCTTCTTCCTCTATGAAGAATTCAGCATCTTCTTCAAGCTTAGGTTGTTCTAAAGTTTCAAGGGATGCTTCCTTAATTTCTTCCATAGGATCTATCTTGGGACATGGATCACTCTCAGTATTTAGGGAGTGAATGATTGGTATGGATCTTTGAAGATTTTCCCAAGACAAATATTTAATTTCCCTGTTTGACCTTCGAGAAGAAGTCTTTGGATTGGTTGACCTATCAGGAGGTCGAATTCAATGATGTCATAGATATAAAAGCTCATACACACTAGAATTCCATCTACCACAATAGGTAGGACATATAAAATTCCCAAACTAGGAAGAATATATCCTAAAGGGCTTTTTAACAATTTTGTTGTTGGGGTCAATGGCATGTAACTCAATAAATCTTGAGCAAAAGATGCAGACATGATGTTGACACCCACAACAGGATTATAAAGAGCTTCAAAAGGTTCCAGATTAATTTGGCATTGAATGAAAGTGGAAGGTGAATCTAGGCGAATCACTTCAGAAGAAAGCTCTGATTCTTCCAACCATTCATGGCTTAGTACAGAAGCTAGATTTTTCATACTGTTTGTAAGGAAAGTGTGTTCAGTAAACTGCAAAAGTTCTTCGGGATAAGGTTTTGATTTCTAAGGCTTCCTTATAAGGTGATAATTCGAGGTATTTCCAAATTCAGAAAAATATTCATCCTCGAATTCAAACACATTCACTGAAACTAGGGTCTCCCTTGTATCAGGAACTATAGCTGAAGGTTGATATGGATTAGGAAAGGATTCATGCTCAGCTATTTGTTTTTCTACATGTTCTTGTGGTGGCTTAGCTTCATAGGTAGGAGTAATTTGTGAAAGGTTGAGCAGTAATTCCCTTGCTTTAGTAGCTGGGGTATGCAGAAAGGATCCATTTGAAGCTAAGTTAAGAAATGTAGTTGTTTCTCTATTCAGGCCCATATAAAAATGTTGAAGAAGAACAGGGTCTGGGATACATAAAGATGGACCAGAGCGGACAACAATATCTAATCTCTCCTAGGCAGCAATTAGAGACTCATCACTTTCTTGTGTGAAGGACAATATCTCTAAGCGTAGGCAAACGATTTTAGAAACTAGAAAGAATTCTAAGCAAAAGATAGAACATAAAGCTTTCCAATCCCCATCCTTACTTGGTACGGTTTGATCGTACCAGGTTTTAGCTTTCCCTTCTAAAGAGAAAGGAAAAAGCTTCCATCTTAGGGTTTCATCAGACATGCTTGCAATGTGTAGGCATGCACAAGTTTGTTCGAACTCGTTTAGGTGAATGTGAGGATTTTCATCTTCCTTGCCTGAAAAGGATTGGCTCTTAATCATTTTTACCAAACATGGTCGTAGCTCATAGCTCTCAGAAAGAATAGGCTTAGCTGATTTTGGGAGCTCTAAGTCTACTATGGTGGGGTAGATATACTGGTTGAGTGGAATGGAATCTATGGAGCTAGTGGATGGCTCTAAGAAATCCAAGGGTAAAAAGATAAAAGTATAGTACAGGATTAAGCTTGACTCAAGATGAACTCAGCACCGCTCCCTGGAACTGGTGCTAGAAATGCTTGTTGGTATCAATTAATGCACACTCTACTTTATCCTCAAGCGCACAGATAACGTCTACCGATGTAGCACTTTACTAGGATGACCCAATTTTAATATCGAACCCGAAGGAATAGAGTATGGTCTTCTTAAGTCTTAAGCTTTAATCCTTGAGTAGGTATCAAGGACTGAGAATTTTGAAGGTAGAGAGGATCACTAAGGCTGTCTAATTCTACTTCAAGTATGAAATGCTAATAGTGTTCTTGATGGGGAAATTGTCATAGGAGGTCATAAGCAGAGTATGAATTCTCCTACCAATAAATTATCCTGCTAGTCCTACAAACGGGATAGTGGGCTATAGAAGAATCAACAAGGCTATAAGAGTCACCCTTGCGAACTACCACTAAAATCCGGAATATAGGGTACATTCATGAACTATCAAGTCTAAGCACCACGCTTACACCCACTAACTCCTCTAATCCTAGCGCTACTAGAATTAAAGTACTCAAATGAGTCACAAACCTCAAGAACAATATGAATAATAAGAACAACTTAAAAATAGACGTTGATTACTAGAGAGATCTAGATGCAAGATCTTGAAGAACTTGAATCCATAGGTACAAGATATTGAAGAAGATCCGATAGGCCGGAGCTCCTTCTAAATCTCCTCCTCTCTCTCTCTCTTCTAGTTCTAATTCAAGACTAGATTCTATTCCTAAACTAGAGGGAGAACTAGTCTTCTTCTTGATCGCTGGCTCTTTAATCCTTCTCCTATGATTTCTAATTCTATTGGAGGTTCTGATCTGAAGAGATTGAATGAGGACTGGGGGTCTAGAGGCCGCTTTATATAGCCCTAGGGGATCAACCGTGGCCCTTGGATGAAACCGACCTTCACGTAGGGTTGAGATGCATCATAGGAGGCGGTAGAGGCAGCTTGCAAAGGAAGGAGCTATGGCGGCGTGGGGAGAGGCCGGCCGGCCTAGGGTTAGGGCCGGTCGGCCCCACCTGGCAGCAGGTCGAGGTGGGCCGCCTTGTGGAGTCCTCTGGTGTCTTCTAGAATGTCCTTGCGTGGCCGTGACGTGGAGATAAGTCCGATAGGCATGGGTTCCTTCTCATGAAAGATATCCTTTTCCTGTATTTTCCTGTTTAATCCCTAAAAATCACAATTTACCATAACTCGTGGAAATTGTCAATAGAACCCCTATTCTAAGGTGGGAATCATATTTTTATCCTTTTTATATGTTTAGTTGATGGTTTATAATGATAGTTAATTATCGTCAACACTAACTATTCCTTTGGGTTCGATATTAAAACTGGGTTATTCTCGGTGAAGTGCTATAATGGTATAATATATGTGTGCTTCTAGATATATATATACATATATATATATATATATATATATATATATATATATATATATATATATATATATATATATATATATATATATTCTCTTTCTGTGGGCATTTAATTTATACCAACAATATCGGAATGTTATTCCACTCATAACTAGAGAATAGTCTCATTGAAATCAATGTCGGGTCTCTGCATGAACCCTTGTGCTACATGTCTCGCTTTGTATCTCATCATCTCATTGTTCTCATTCCACTTGCGAATGAAAACCCATTTGAATCCTACAGAGAATACTTTTGGACGTGTAGGTATTACTTGAGAGAATACCTGTCTTTTAGAGAGCGAGGATATTTCTTCTTGGATTGCATCCTTCCATTGATTCCAGTCTGAGCACTTTTTGCACTCTGCCATGGTCTTAGGATCTGGATCATTTTCGAGGATTTCAACAATCATTATGGAGAAATAAATGTCGACAATTATAGTCTTTCGGTCATATGATTCTCCAGATTCAAGATAATTGATGGAAATTTTATGTACCCTTTGCGATGCACCTTCATCTCCCAAAATGGTTGCATCAAGGCATTCTAATGTCCCAACATCGGTAATTGAGTGCACTGTTGATGTGGGATGTGAAGGTTGAACCTCCATAGGGTGTTCCTCAACTTGGGGTTGAGTTGCATTTGCTGAATTGGAAGATTTGTTCTTCTTTTTGTTTTACTTGCTAGGAGTTGCATCCGTGGAAATAGTCATACTTCTCCCCTTCTTGCTTGGGAGTTAAGTAGTTTTCTTTGGTACCTCTACTCTTTCTTGCATATTTCTTGCTAGATTTTAGGATTTTGTAACACCCTTATAATCAGTAAATGCATCTGGCATGTTATTTGCAATGTGTTGCAAATTGATGATCTTCTGAATTTGAAGTTCAGTCTCTGAAGTATTGGATCAGAGTTGGAGATGTCTGTGGCATCCCAATTGATTTCCAGGCATTCTTTGTGGTATTGGAAGTCTCCCTTAATGCCGGAAAATGATCTTCATTGAAGATACAATCAGCATACTAGGCCGTGAAAAGGTCCCCTGTGGTGGGTTCCAGATATTTTATGATCGACTGAGATTTATATCCCACATAGATCCCCAATTTTCTATGAGGGACCATAGTTGTATGCTGCGGTGGTGAGATTGGTACGTATGTAGCGCAACCAAACTTTTGCAGATGGGAAATATTAGGAGGATTTCCACGTACTAGTTGTAACGGTGAGGTTGCATGGTATGCAGTTGGACACAATTGAATTAAATCAGCAGCTTGTAAGACTGCATGACCCCAACATGAGGTTGGTAAATTGCAATCTTGTAGTAATGGTCTTGCAATGAGTTTGATCCTCTTGATGAGAGATTCTGCCAACCCATTTTGAGTATGGACATATGGGACCGAGTGCTGAACTTGAATTCCTAAGGCCATATAATTATCATTGAAGACACGAGAGGAAAATTCAGTGGCATTATCTATCCTAATTGACTAGATTTGATGTTTAGGATACTGTGCTTTAAGTTTGATAACTTGGGTGATAATTTTAGCAAATGCATGGTTCCGTGTCGAAAGAAGAGACACATGAGACCATCATATGGGTGCGTCTATTAGAACCATGAAGTATCTGAACGGTCTAGACAAAGGTTGAATGGAACTACATATGTCACCTTGAATGCGTTCAAGGAACTTGAGCGGTCTGGCTTGTATTTTGAGGGAAGAGGGCCTCAAAATTAATTTTCTAGTGGCACATGCGGTGCACGTATAATCCAAAGATTGGAGAAATTTTGCATCACTCAGAGAGCGACCAACAGAATTAGTTGTAATTTTCCTCGTCATCCCTATGCCAGGGTGACCAAGAGGATCATGCCAAGTTTGGAATGCATTGAGATTCTAGAAAATTACTTTGTACGCAACATGTTGCACTGGTTTTATAAATGTATAGTACAATCTAGACGGGAGTGAGGGTACTCTTTCAAGTGTATCTTTGCCATATCCGTTGTCCTTTGTAACAAGAAGGAACTCCTCATTATTTTTGTTATGGGTTTCAATATGGAACCCATTTTTCCGGATATCTCTATAACTCAATAGGGTGTGAGTTGAATCGGGGTACAAGAGTGCATACTCGATTGTTATCGATGTACCCATAGGGAGCATAATAGTGGCTAGTCCAAAGCCTACTATTACGGCATCGCATCCCGTGATTGTTAAAACATTTCCTGTATTCTTAGTAAGAGTTTGGAAATATTTTATTTCCCTAAGTATAGAGTTAGTGGTACCACTCCATTAGGCATAATTCCTCATCCATCGGATTGACTCCTGTACAGTCTATATATGAAATGGAGAATAAAAATGAAATTCTCAACAAATAGATATAGAATATTTACATAGCATAGATATTAAATGTGCATAATACAAGAAATATCAAATGTGCTAGATGAAGTAAAACAAAGTGCAATAATTATTACAACCCATGGGCATAATGATAATATAGATTTCAAAAGACTAAAAGTCTAAGTGCAGTCGCCAAACAGATCATCAGAAGTGTATTCTATGATCATGTTGTCGGTGTCATCTATGTTGCCATCAAGTGGAAGAGGAGCCTTGGAGTTGCTTGGGTCCGCTGGGGCGAAGTTGGAACATCTTGGGGCTGTCAGTGCATTGAAGTGTGCTTCATACTGTTGTCCACCTTGGTTGGAGCGTCCTTGGTTGGAGCATCCACGTCCCACGGAATTCAAGTATAAATCCACTAAGTGCTTTGGGGTGTGATATTTCTGAGTCGGGTGATTGTAACAACCGCCCTTAGCACAAGTGCTAGACTTGTCTTTGTTTGACTTAGAATTGTTGCCCTTTCCCTTAGCACCATGAGGCCTACAGATTCTCTTGCGCTTGTTTTTGCCATTAGAGGTCCTAGGATTGCTATTTTTATTAGCATCCTTTTGTGGTTTCTTCTGAGTTGTTGCATGTACTCCTGGAAAAGGTTTGGCACCGATAGGACCTTGATTGGAGTTCCAAATTAGGAGCTCATTGTGTCTCTCTGCCTAAATCAATGTTTTAATCAACTCAAAATAAACGGTGAAACCCCTTTGACGGTATTGTTGTTAAAGGATCATTTGAGCGTGAAGTAGGGTAGACAAAGTCTTTTTAATTTTCTCCGCATCAGTAGGTTCCTTTTCACAAAACTTCAGTTTGGAACTGAGTTTGTGCATAGCATGGTTGAACTCTCCTACGGATTTGAAATCTTGTATGTGGAGGTGGTTCCACTCATGGGTAGCCTCCGGGAGGATGACGACCTTTTGTTGTTCATACAGTTGTTGCAAAGCAAGCCAGAGAGCCTGTGGGTCCTCTTCCATCAGATACTCAGCCTGTGGGTTCAGGCAATGCAGCTTCACCCTCTTTGGGAGCTTCAATTGCCCTGAACATTTCGCGCAACGATATACTCACTTTGAGATCCATCACCCATGTAGGGAAATTATGTCCATCGAGAGCGAGAGCATCAAACTCTTTCTTTGATGAGACTTGCGCATCAGACTCTCGGGTGGTCATGGTTCCTACATGTGTGTTGCCATAGATTTAATTAAAAATCAATAGCATGGTTGTAATATTAAATTAATGCAATCATGTAAATAGCAAGGTAAACTTGAAAAAAAATAAAAGGGATTTTATCTCATTTTGTGGAACTTAGGTAGTCACCATGGGGGTGTAGACCTTGTTTATTTTTAATTGTTTCACATCAAGATGTATTCCTTATATGTTTAAAGTCAAATTGGAAAAGCACTTTGAGGAATAAATCCCGCAGTAGTATGTGGTACTACCTTTTGGTTTGCCAATTAGATAATAAATCGAGGTGACATCGAGTGAATCAAGTTCCAATCGGGAGAAAAATCGACCATAGTAATTGCATAGGTACATGTAATAGGGAATTGAAATGAACAAAACACATTGAACATGTACGGAATTTGTATTTACAATGCATGGTAAAAAGGAGAATATTTACAATGCAGTACATTAGGAGTCTAAATTGCAGGTAATTAGACTAACTAAAGCTGATGTAATTAGGGAAGTGAATAAAATACTATGCAATTTAATCAAAATAACTGCAGGAAATGAAAAACGCAGGATAATTGGCCCAGGCTGAAAGCTCGCAGGTTAGGGTTTCTAATTGGGCCACCAATTCGGCCCAATTGGAAAGGGGGCATATATAAGCTGGGACTTAGGGTTTTCAACCCTAACCCCCAGGCACCCAGCCGCTGCCACCCAGGGGAAGCCCGATGGCGCATCAGGCGCATACCCACGCGGGAGGGGGCGCAGCGCCTCGGCCTTGCCTCTAGGCCTGCCTCGGGCTACGAGCCACATGGGGCCAGCCACGTTGGGCTGCCGCGCTGAACCGCCGCGCCGAGGGAGGGCGTCGCTGCGCCGAAGCAGGCGGAGCTGCGCCGAGTGGACACACTGCCGCGCTGGGCCGCCACGCAGACGCACCTGGAGGATGCGCGCGCCCGCGCCGGGGGCCGTGCAGCTGCGTGTGGAGGCGCCACGCGTGGAGGCCGTACTGCCACCCCTCCCCCTTCCCCCCTCCCACCATGGCACTCAGGCCCGGGGTGCGCGCCCCTCGTCCTCGCTAGAGGAGAGGTAGCCCGCACCGCCGCCATGCCCATTCGGGAGGTGACCGTTGGGGAGGTTGCTAGCCAAAGGCCCGTGGAGGACGTTGATCCACAAGCGGCGTAGTCCAGGGCGTCAATTCGCTGCTGCTATGGCATTGGCGCGCACACGAGGAGCAGGAACTGGCGGAGGAGGAGGTGGAGCAGCGAGGGCGGGATCAACAGCCGGCGAGCTGCGGCGACGTGCGTACACCAGCAGCCGAGTCGGAGCCAACACACGTGCCGCTATCGTCGGTGGCGATGGTCGACACCAAGACGGGCTGCGGACAGCCCGCGCCGGAGACGGAGTCAGCGTCGGGTACCGGATCATCGACATCGGTTTGACGCCCAATGACAGCCATGGCTGGCCGGATGGGCCAGCAGCCATGGATGCCGTCGGCCTCGGGCTGTAGCTCGGGGGTGGGCACGGGCCGTCGCCGTGCAGTGGACACTGTGGTGGAGCTGGTGCCACCGGAGCTAGAGCTGTGGGCACCTCCAAAACTAGGGCCGGTGGTGGAGTTGGCGCCCTCGGAGGCGGTGCCGCAGATGACACCGCCGAGCGCCGGGACGGTGGTGCGGCGACAACTACGGCGTAGCGACGGCGTCCTCCAAAACGTCCATGACCTCGCATCATGTCGAGGCTTCGGCGTTCACCACAAAGGCGATCACCGAGACGCTCTCCAAGAGTGTCGCGGAGGTCTTGGAGGAGCTCGCCTTGAATGTGATGGTTGCCAAAGTGAACCCCCAGCATGCGTGATGGAGTGCCATCATGACCAGCTGGAGAAGAAGAGCAGCCGATGGAACAAAAGTACGATAAGGGTACGACATTTTTTACCTTCGGATCGGGCTTCTCACAGCGATAATGGTCTAACCAACTGGGCTATTCTCTCTGTGGGGGAAGAAGAGCGAGGGTGTTGATAACATGTTGCGAGTAGAAATTGCGAGTAATAGAGAGAACAAATGTAATGGCAAAAGTAAACTCAGTCTTTATTCTATTGATCATAGGGGTATTTATATACAACATTGGGAGAGGTTACGGGGACGAAACTTTCCCGTCACGCAACCACGACGCACATCCGCGGTAGTGGGGAAATGTCCCTTTAGAGACGTGGTCTTCACGGGGAGGACTTCCCCACGTACGGAGACGTCGAGGTTGTGGAGATATGACCGAGAGGGAATCCAAGGGGTCAGTTGAGATCATCTGTTGAGATATCTGTAACAAAATTAAATATACGCATCATGCTGGAATTTAAATAATACTGTTTTTACTAACTTCTATAAGTCTTGTATAAGATATTTAGGCCTCTAAATGATTTCTAATAGAAAAAGTTTAAACTACAAAGTTGTAGATCTTACGAAGCGCTACAACGTTAAAATTGAATTTCAAGATCTAAAAATTTAAAACGTTATTTTGGGACAATAAACAATTTCAAATGAAAAGGTTGCAAGTACAAAGTTATAGATAAAGTTCTTGTTAATCTGAATTGATTTCGAAAAGCCTCTAGAAAATAGAGGACATTTCCCTCTAGAAAATAGAGGACGTTTCTAACACCCATCACCTTTAGATATCCATTTTTATAGGCGGTCTATTTTTGAAAAAAAATCCTATGTGAAAATCATTTGTGGAGTAGTGGCGCCCTTGCGTTTGGATCATACAATCATTTTCATTTCTCATTGACATCAGGAGAGACCATGCCAAACGCTGTAACCCCAAAACGCTTCTAGCTCAGAACGGTTCCGCGGTTCCACACTTTTTTTGCCTCGTCGTTAGAAACGGCTCAACTGGTTTCTATTGATTCCATTTCTGCTCGCTGCTATAGGGCCATTCGGGAGAGCTCCAGTTTCTCCAAAGAGAATTATTCCCAACTAGCCAAATGCTTAAAATGCCAAGTGAATTCTATCTAAGATATTATTTGACTTAAAAAAGTTGTAAAATTTTTTAGAACATATTTTTATTATAAGATTTTTATGAAAAAACACTTTTTTAAATCAGAATCCAACCCACTAACCAAATGAATTGCTAAAGTGATTACCCAAAATATTTCTGGAGAGAATCTAAATCCGAAACGCTTCTATAAGAATCTAGGTCCCTATCAAACACACCCTAAATCTAACGTAGGCAAAGCAAATGTGTCTTTGAAAATCATTTGGAGTAGTGGCTCTAAGTCTAGTGTAAGAGTGCGTTTGGATCATATAATTTTCATTTCTTATTGGAATCTAGAGAGACCATGCCAAACACTGTAACCACAAAACGCTTCTAGCTCATAACGGTTCCGCGGTTCCACACTTTTTTTGCCTCGAGTCATTAGAAACAGCTCCACCCTGGTTTCTAGCGATTCTGTTTCTGCTCGCTGCAATAGAGGCTGGGAGAGCTCCAGCTTCAGCTTCTCCGAAGAGAATTACTCCTAACCGTCCAAAGGCAAAATGTCAACTGAGTTGTATCTAAGATATTCTTTGACTAATAAAAGTTCTGAAATTTTTGAACATATTTTTATTTATAAGATTTTTTATGAAAAAAAATTAGAATTAGAGTTCGTTTGGTTGGATTCATCAGTAGATATATTCGCTGGTGACGGGAACGTCGCTTACCACTGAAAGCATAATGCAGTTAAAACTTGGAATATTTGCTCCCACGGAGAGTCGAGCACAGAACCTCAGATGCTACCGAGACTATTGTGGCCACTAGGCTACATGCCCTTTCACAGATGTTCTCTCATATAAATGAGAGGCTTCTCAGACTCCAAGCGTTTTGTTTAGCTTCACATAGATTTTTGGCCCACTTCTTCACCAGCTTTGTACCACTTCAGATGCATTTTTCTCCCCCTTTATCAAGGACTCCAAGGCATTACATGCCTTAGGAATAAGCCAACGGGCCCTCACCAACTCATTGTAAACCCTCAAGCAAATGACCTTACAGATCTTGCGTTCATATTTATGTGCATCACTCACAAACTTTGACACTTCATCTCGTGTAAACATCTGAAAGAAAATATGTTTCAGCTCACTACATCGATAAATGCTAAGTTTTGATTAAATGAACACAATTTTAAAATGTTATTGCACTTACCTCCTTCTCCGCTTTATAGTTCTTTTTGCAGGATGACATGTGACCTTCAGAGCTGTCGCAAGTTTCATCAAGTCCCAATCTTTAGATTCAATGCCAGATATATCCTTGAGGTGTTCCCCACAGAGGCGCAAGATCTTAGTGTTTTTCACATCAACATATTCACAATCAAGCAAGAGGCATCCCAGCATAATTAACAACCTTATTAACCTATGTACAAAAGAACACTCCATCACTAAAAGGAAAAATGTAAATAATTTTTTTAAGACTTTGCATTGAAATCTTTGGGAAGGGAGGCATAAAGCACCAAACATCTAATGTCAACATTAAGGGAACTTGGTAACTCACCATCTCAGGACTGAAATCAAAGCCGTAACGATTCAGGACCATCTTCAGTCCTAGGCTCATGGGGATGTGGTCCTCCTTTCTTAACTTCTTTTTTTCTTTGGGTACTAAAAAGTGCAAGAGATTCTACAGACCCCACATTACCTCCATAACAATTTCATCAAACAGGCAGGGTACACCCTTAAAGAAATGGAAGCAAAATCAGTGCCCAAGATTTGACAAACATAAGCAAACAAGGGAGCTTTGACTAACCAAGTTTCTTTCAATGATTTCTTTATATTCAGGCTTTCCAACAGCCATTTTCTGCCCTGGGCAGTGCCACCTCATGATCATCTCAGTAAGGTCCCAACTGACAGCAGTACAAGATTAATGGCACTGGTCTTGTCCTTGAATTCTCGAAATTCAGACAGCCAAACAAACTGATAAAGAAACGAACAAGGGCTAGCATGTTATCCAGGGGGCGGGGGTGTGGAAACAAATCCAATCAAAATAGCATATCCAAAACATGAGGCAAAGAATTTAGTATGTACTCCCTCAGTCCCATAAAAAAAATGCAATTCTCACTTCCCGATGAGTCAAACAATTTTATGTTTCGTCAAAATCTATACAAAAATTACAAATGTTCATGGTACTAGATAAAATATCATTAGATTGATTATGAAATATATTTTTATAGTAAATCTAATTGGAGACATAAATGTTGATAATTCTTCCTAAAAACTTGGTCAAATTTAGAAAAAAATTGACTTATCCTAAATCTAGAATTACATTCTTTTTGGACAAAGGGAGTATATTACAATCAATGTTCTTGGAATAATGTAGTTCAAAATGCAATGCCTCCCAAACGTGAGGCAGGGTTTTTTTTTTTTGCTGCGAAGGCGAGGCAAGGAATTCATCAATGGGTATATTGCGATCAAAGTTCTTGGAAGGTAGTTCAAAATAGCATTACAGAAGGTGTTGCATGTTGGGTCAGTTAATCAGCAAACAAAAAATGAATACTGAGCTTCTGCTCACATTTTTGTCACCTCGATGCAAAAAACTGTTGAACAAATGTGGCGACCATGATTCATGAATGGTGCAAGATCAGTACACGGTTCAAACTCACGACGACACGATCAATGCAAAGAAATAACAATCAGAGGGAAAGAAAAGGGAGCAGGGGGACTAACGTCGTCTATCCTATAGTCCACGCCGAAGTTTGCCCAGGTATTCTGGAGTTGATGGAAAAAGGAAAATTGGGTCAAAAAACAAAGAGATATGCAATCAAGCACATCGCTAATCAGGGAAGGAATACAAAAGCAAGTACCTGCAGGGCGTCTGGTAGCTTGAGGTATTTCTCATGCATATTGAAAATTGCAAAGCCTGAGGGCGTCTTACACTAAGATGATTCCCCAGTGGTGCAGATTCCAAGCTGCGAAGACCCAAGCCAGGCGAACTTAAGCAAGCAGGATTAGAACTTACAAGAAACAACGTAAGGTAATCACACATGAACCGCACTCATGTGAATACACAAATCCAAACTTTCCATGGAGGGGGATGAACAAGGTGTTCGGGTATGTGGGATCAAATCCAAATAGAACTCGGATATCACGCATAAAGGCAATTGTGGTCCCTGAGGCCGAGGAGCTCTCGCCTCTGCCCAATAACCGCTACGCCCCCTTCCAAAGCACCACCAGGATCCGCACTAACCTGAACGGTGAATCCACCACAAATCCTAACTTCCTTATGGAGTGGGGTATGTGGGATCAAATCCAAACAAGTTCTGTGCAACAAGAAATCGCCTCCCCAAATGTGTCTGCTCTCCACCTTGGAACTGGGATGCACGTTCTACAAAGTTAAGGCTCCACTCTAGTGGGGTTTGCTTTCTCAATTCTGATCCTCACACACCACTTAAATAGTGTTTCCTTCAGGGGTGGAATCTAGAGAGGAGGATAAACGTGGGCTTAAACCATATATGACGTATATGCCGGTACAGGAACAGAATAGTATGTCATCCTTAATCTTCAAATTGCTGATGGTATATGACAAAGTGGCTCTGAAGTAAAGTAGGCTGAATCTAAGAGTTAGATCCCCTGTATGCATGCACGGAGCCAGCGGTGGGGATAGGGGGGCTCCAGCCCCCCTACCGCTGCTGGCCCTGTGGAATCCTTGGTGCTCTCCTTCTAATTTTAGACACAGATGTATAAGATAGGGTGGGCTGAGACCTTTATTTTTTATGATGTATTTTGTGAATTTTATAGTTAATCGATGTTTTCAATATAAGACTACTTCAAGCTATAATATTTTTTCTATTGTGAGGGGTTATAATAGAGTTAAGTCGCTGTAGCATTTTTGTTCAGCCCCCTAAAATTTTTTTTTGGCTTCGTCCCTGCCTGTATGATAGTAACAGCTAGCATGCCATTATGTTGTGTCAAAAGATAACCTATCACTACCACACACTTCAATGCAAACAGGAGGGGAAAGGTACAATACTTAACATGTCCAAGATTACTAGTAGTTCGTTGTGGGGAACAAACTAGTGTAGTAGTAGACTGAGAACTACGCCTTATTAAAGGTAACATGAACCTCATCCCTATTGACCTCACTGGCCGCTTCACCAAGGGGGTCTTCTGTTTCGCTGCTGACGACAATACTTGTCCCTCTTTAGCCTGCATGCATCGATAATAACATCAATAGTATGCTCTCAACAGCCAGTGCCCTGAAGACAGCGGGACATGAAAACAGCCCTAACAGAAGTATAGCAATTGGAGGTCAGTTGATCCTAGCATCAGCAAATACTGCAGTGTTAAAACTATTAATCCACAAATATTTGTCAAGGAATTAATATGCCAATGAAGACTGGTAACGCTACCAAAATTGTTGTGAACAAAAAGAAGACAAGTCAAGGAATTAATATATGCCAGCGAAGACTGGAAACGCTACTAAAATTGTTGTGAACAAAAAGAAGACACTAGCAAGATTATACCAACTAAGCTACAAAAATATTTTATAGTGCACTCTAGGAGTAAATCTCATATGCGAACACCATATATTTCACATGAACTGAATCACAAAAATCACTCAATTAGGCCCGATCATATAGCGTGTGGAGCAGGTTTTGGGTCAGATATTTAAAGCCCGGCCAAAAAATGAGGCCCAAAGCAAAATCAAAACCTAGGCACGAGCCTAAACCTGAAGGCAAAAACCCAGAAACCTGAAGGCCAACCCGGAAACCTGACATATACAGTATGGGGTCTTGCTTCTTTATCGAGGCTATCCGCACTCATGGACCTCTATATTCATCCTCTATACGTCTTAGTCAGCAAGATTCTCTTCTCTATACTCAATTCTCCTGCATTCATCCATCCTCTATATTATCCTCTATCCACTGTGGGACCCACTTGTCACTTTATCTAAATATATCCATGTGTGATATAGTTTTAAAGGATTTATTGAGACGAATTTAATGGTACAATCGAAATTTAATTTGGATTTTTTGTTTGTGAGTTATAGCATTTTTTCCTTTGTTTAGCTAGTGGGGCCCGCCACTGCCCACTATAGAGTAAACACTGTACCACTCTAAATATAGAGTGAGAGAAAGAATAGAGTATCGTTTTAGAGTATCCAGTGCAGCAGTTTTTACTCTATATTCATACTCTAAAGCTTCAGCAGTTTTTACTCTATATTCATACTCTAAAGCTTTAGAGTATTCCTTTAGAGTACCCACTGCGGGTAGTCTGACGCTATTGAGCAGGACTATCAACCACTCAGGTCCTGTATAGTAAAAGATGGCTCACCAGGAAGATATTACTTCCTTTTTGTTTCATAAAGCTCTACGAGACAGATCAAAATATAATACTGAAATCATAATTCTGCAACAAATTAGCTCCATATATAATTCATACAAGCATAGGATACACAACAGGCATATATGCCTCATACAGGAAGACATGCATGCATAAAAGGAATATTAAGGATCTAAAATCAAGGGTTAAAATATTAAACAATTCGCACACAGACAGTTTATGCCTGATGATGGGTTAGCCCATGTACATGTAGGATGTAGCACACATCAACAGACTAGGCAGTCACAGACTTCTTGTTGAAGCATCAACGTAGCAGATGTTCCATTGCTGGTGCCGTCTTTCAAATTTTTTTTTATGACAACGCAAGTAAGTAAGCAACAACATCAGCAACTTCTGGTGAAAATGTGAAATTACCTTGAAATCTTTCCATGCCACCGACTTGCGAGAAGCTGAAGCTGATGGATTGGAAGATGAAAGATCCACTGATCTTGCACGCTTTCCTTTCTGTCTCTGTGCATCTGCTTTAGAGGCCACGTCCTGTTGATGGGTCACGTCATGTTGCTGAGCCTGAGCCTTCTCCTGCAAACTTGCTTCCACAGTTACTTCTTCGTCATCTTCAAGACTCGCAACAGAGCTCCACGAACATACCATGGCGTGAACCAAACAACAATCTGACCGGTGATAAATACAAGAAACAATGCACTTATAAATAAGTGCAAAATAACAATCCGACATACTAGGAACTTAAGTAGTGCTAGCATGCAACGGCGGGGTAGATCCGTTACCAGCGCCCAGAAGGGGCTTGTTGGAGGGTTGGGTGCTGGAGCAGCCACCATTGTGCCGTTTGCACAGTTGCACTTGTTAAACATAAAGGATCAACTAGTCGTAGATCTAGCGGATACAACTTGCATTTCGGGATAAACAACCTAGATCCACTACAAAGAGAACTAGGGAGAGAGAGAGAGGGAGTGGTGGTGTTACCGACCATTAGTGGGCTTGGAGGATATCGAGTCCTCCATCGGGTCGATATCGACGGTGAGGGTGGCAACGGTGTGGGGAATGCAGTGAAGTCCGGCGAAGCAGTCCAATGGCCGGAGACGATGGCGCAGAGGTGGAGGTGAAGACGGTGGCGGCTTCTCGTCGCTGGTTGCGCACCCTCTCAGATCAGGTTAGGGTTTGTCGGTGGGAACAGTTGCTGCGGGTGAACCTCGTACTGCGAGCCGCCGGCCCTCACCTCTTAATATAGCGCAGTACGACGGGGCCCACCAACCATGTAAGGTTGGACGCCCCCGATCAGGGCGCGAGTTCAAGGTCCAACTCAGCCGTTGGGATGAGCTGGATGAGATTAACACTAACAATGTCTCCCTTGATCTCATCTTATATTTTAAACTTTATACTTAAACTCAACACTCATTTCTTTTTCCATTCCATCACAAATCAGTGCATAGAGCGTGCCTCATCGTCACGGTTAGTTTCCATTAGATTAACAGCTACCATACACCTCTCTGTTTTGAAACAGATTCTCAACTAGACCTTTATTGTCCAGGAATCATAGTCTTTGCTATAAACCTATGTCGGCTAAGTGTTCTCTGAACACGTTGGGCGGTAAGCCTTTTGTAAGCGGATCCATGAGCATCTTTTTTGTACTTATATGCTCAAGACTAATTATATGATCCCGGACTTTGTCTTTCACAACATAATACTTTATGTTAATGTGTTTGGCAGCACCATTTGTCCTATTGTTGTGAGCATACTGTACTGTTAGATTATTATCGCAGTATAACTTGAGTGGTTTATATATGTCGTCTACCACTTTCAACCTAGGTATGAATTTCTTTAGCTAATTTACCTACCCCATGGCCTCATAACATGCTACAAACTCGGTATACATCGTGGACGACGTAGTGATGATTTGCTTGGAGCTTTTCCACGATATAGCTCCTCCTGCGAGAGTAAATATATACCCTGACGTGGACTTTCTATCATCTCTTGCATAATCTAAATCTGAGTACCCCACTATGTATAGAGAATTAGATCTTCTATACGTTAGTATGAGGCCTTTCATCCCTTGCAAATAACGCATAACTTTCTTTACCATTCACTAGTGTTCTATTCCTGGATTGCTCTGAAATCTGCCAAGTAACCCGGTAACAAATGCTAAGTCAGGGCGTATACATACTTGAGCATACTGTAAACTTTCAACAACCGAAGCATATAGAACTGCTTTTATTCGATCGATCTTATATTGGTTCTTAGGACATTGGAATTCCCCAAATCTATCGCCCTGGACTATGGGAGCAGGTGAAGGCTTACACATATGCATATTATATTTCTTTAGAACCTTTTCTAAGTATGCCTCTTGTGATAATCCTAAAACCTCTTTTCTTCTATCTCGATGAATCTCTATCCCCAGAACGAAAGAGGCTTCACCGAGATCTTTCATATCAAAATTTGAGGACAAGAACTTCTTCGTCTCCAGCAGTAAATTGACATCACTACTAGCGAGTAAGATGTCATCTACATACAGGATTAGGAAAATGTATTTTCCATTCTTGAACTTTGCATAAACGTAATTGTCCTCTACATTTTCTTTAAACCCAAATTTTCTTATTGTACTATCAAACTTTAAATACCATTGTCTTGATGCTTGTTTTAACCCGTAAATGGATTTCTTCAGGCGACATCCCATACGTTCTTTTCCTTCCACAACAAAACCTTTTGGTTGTGCCACGTAAACATTTTCCTCCAAATCCTCGTTGAGGAATGCCGTCTTTACATCCATCTGATATAGTTCTAAATCGTAATGTGCTACTAGAGCCATTATAATTCTAAAGGAATCTTTACATGATACTAGAGAAAATATCTCATTGTAATCTATGTCTTCTCTTTGCGTAAAGCCTTTCGCCATAAGTCATGCTTTAAATCTTTCTATATTCCCTTTGGAGTCATGTTTTAAGTCACGCTTTAAATCTTTCTATATTCCCTTTGGAGTCATGTTTGGTTTTGTAGACCTATTTACAGCCTACTATCTTGGCTCCTTTAGGAATTGTCTCTAAGTCTCAAACTTTGTTGGTACTCATTGATTTCATTTCATCTTGCATGGCTTCAAGCCACTTCTCTGAGTGAGTGCTTCTCATGGCTTCTTCAAATGAGGTGGGATCACCCTCCATTTGAAATTCTTCAGTATCATATACTTCGTAATCATCTGAAATAGCTAATCTTCTTATTCTTTGAGACCTTCTAGGGGCCTCTGGCGCTTGTTCCATATGGGGTTGTGGTTGTTCTTCCTCATGTGCGACACTAGGTTCTATGGGATCCTGAAGGACAGGTTCCTCATGTTCATTCATTGTCGCCACGGGATAACTAACAACAGGTGTTGTCACTACAATATCTTGCACTGTTGGTGCAGCAACAACAGGTAGCATGAAGAATGGCTCCTGAACCATCAGAGTGGGCGCATGCACCCGCTTCTCCTCAAGGTTAATTTCTCGCGCTACCTTGCTCCCCTTGATCAACTCTTCCTCTAAGAACACAGCATGTCTTGTTTCTACAAACTTCGTATGTCTATCAGAACAATAGAAGCGATAACCTTTAGACCTTTTTGGGTAGCCAATGAAATGGCAACTAACTGTCTTGGAGTCTAGCTTCCCTATGTTTGGGTTAAAGACTTGAGCCTCAGCTGGACAACCCCACACACGTAAATGGTTAAGTGAGGGTTCCCTGCCTGTCCACAACTCATATGGTGTTTTAGGCACCGACTTGCTTGGTACTCGATTAAGAATATGAATGGTGGTTTTAATGCCTCCGTCCACAAACTTATCGGTAGAGAAGAGTAACTTATCATACTTCTCACCATATCCATTAAGGTACGGTTGCGTCTTTCAGCTACTCCATTCTGCTAAAGCTTCCCCGATGTAGAGTACTGGGCAACTATGCCATTTTTCTGTAGGAACTTTGCAAAAGGTCCAGGGACTTGGCCATATGGGGTATGATGCCTATAGTACTCTCCACAATGGTCTAATCTTACTAACTTAATGTTTAAATTATGCTGATTTTCTACTTCAGCCTTAAATATCTTAAATTTATCCAATGCTTCTGATCTTTCCTTAATTGGATAAATGTAACCATAACGAGAATAATCATTTGTGAATGTTATAAAATAATCATAACCATCCACACTTTTCACAGGAAATGGACCATAGATATCTGTGTGGATTATTTCTAAGATTTATGCGCTTCGTTTGGCATATTTCTTTACCTTTTTAATATAATTTCCTTTAATGCAATCAATGCATTGTTCTAAATCTGAAAATTCTAGGCGAAAGAATTGATTAATCAATCATTCTATTCTCCCCCTCGAAATATGGCCTAAACGACAATGTCATAATTTCGACGATACATCATGAATTATCTTCCGCTTCTTACTTACATTCATAGACGAGGAGGCATTCTTATTCACATTGCTCACCGCATTCACATTCTCAGAAAATGATAATAAATAAAGCTTGTCTTGTCAGAAGACAAGACCAACACATTTATTATTAATCAAAATCTGACATTTGCCATTACCAAAATGACAATCATAACCATCGTCATCTAAACAAGACACACTTATTAAGTTTCTTCGCAAAGAGGGAACATAAAGTATATCTGAAAGCTTAAGTACAAAACCATTATCTAATTCTAGAGAGATCTCCAATGGCTTCAACTTGAGCTTCAACTCCATTTGCTACTTTAATTCTTCTTTCTCCTCTTTGCAGGGTCCTCCTCGTATGGAATCCCTGTAATGAATTTGCAATATAAATAGTTGCACCTGAATCAATCTACCAAGTAGATTTCGCATAACTTAAATACAAGGACTCATCTATGAAAGTAATAATGTCCTCACCTCTCTTCAAAAGGATTTTCAGGAACTCTGGACAGTCCTTCTAGTAGTGTCCACGCTTCTTGCACCATTTGCACTGATCCTTATCAACTTGGATATTGTTGTTCTGCTGATGGTGATCATTCTGAGGGGCCTTTCTCTATGACTTGGAGGAGGAGCTACCATCCCACTGAGGTTTCTCTTGTGGTCTAGGATTCTTATTAAAGGTCTTCCTTTTATTGTCCTTCACATGGTGAACAGAGTCACCATGTAAAGCCATTAGCCTCTCCTCTTCTTGCACACACATTGCCATGCGCTTATCTAAATCCCAGTTATCTGGCTGCATGTTGTAATTAACAACAAAGGTTTCATATTCTTTGGGCAAAGAAGCAAAAATTACTCATCCTTGAGCCCTAGATCCATTGGTTTTAGCTTAGATGTTGTGGTGCTCATTTTCAGTGTGTGCTCTCTTATCCCACCACCAGAGTATTTCTCAGTCATTAGTTTCTTAATCAGAGTACTTGTTGTGGCCTTTGAAGAGCTAGTAAACTGATTCTTTATTCTCTGTAGATACTCTATGGCGGTGTCACACTCAGGGATTGAACCCCTTACTAGATCTGCAATAGTGGCCTTGGCCACCATCAAGCACTTGCGGTTTGAGTTGACCATTTCTTCTTCTCAAGATCATATTTCATTCTCACTTCTGCATGATCTCGCTACCGAGCAGTGAAATCAACATCAGTTTCATTCTCTGCACTCATCGGGTCCACTAGCTCAGTAGGACATGGAGAGGTAAGTGCTAGGTCATTCTCAGACAATGCAAGTGCCAACTCAAACTTCTCTCGCCACACCCGATAGTTGCCCCCATCAAGAGGTGGGATGTGCGAGATATACATCATAGGGTTGAATCCTGAAAACAATGTCAGAGAAAATGAAGAAACATTCAACACAATAATAATAATTGCATGCTTTAATTTAATGTTAGTCAAAATTAAAACAGACAATATTCTTCTACACTAATTCTACATCACCATTGGGCAGAAATAGAATTAATGCATGACAACTCATAAATAAAACATTATAATATTGTTATTATCAACGTTGGTCAGAAAATAACAATATCATAATTTTACTAATTTTTATAACTGCTCTTAGAATTAAATTCTCCCGTTGGTTCGAATTTAATTAAAAGATAATAAACATCATCATTCGCAGTGGAAACATGACTTAAAATTTATTAATTCAGAAGCATTATGTATTGATCTACTCTCTAAAAAATATACATGTTGGTGCAAAATTGAATAGAGATCAAAACTTAGACAAAATTCATCATAATAGTATTCATATTGCTTCTAAAAAAGAAAAAATGTTAAACTTTGATATTGTGCTCGCGGCCTAGTCGCGGAATACGGCCCGCGGCCCGCCAGCGTAGCCTAGCAGCTCTTTCGCGTTCATGCCGCGTCGCGCGGCCTAGCAGCCCGCTCTCCATGCGCACGCGCTGTCCCCACGCCCAAGCCGCAACCTGGGCCTAGGCCGGGATTCTCAAACCCTGCCTGGGCCGAAAGCAGTCCGGCAGCTCTCAGTCGTTCATCTAGATCAAACGACTGGGAGTGGATCTCGGGGAACCGAAACCCCCTGCCGACGGCCGCTCCCCCAAACCCTAGTCATTTCTTTCCTTCCTCCGCTTTTCATGCTCACACAACGACAGCCACCGCCGCAAGGTACTATGACAGTGGGACTTCGGCCGTTCGCAGCAGTCGGAGAAGGAGTGCGGTGACGTCGTGGGCCCCCTCATCGAAGCACCGCTCCCCATTGGGTGAGCGCGGCACCGTCGAGTGGCCTCGCATCGGTGCCCTGAGCACGCACGCTTCGTAGTGAGACGCCGTCAAGTGGCGGCTCGGCTTGTCTTCCCACGCGCCAGGGAGGAAGCAGTGGCGACGTGGCAAACGCAAGGTAAGTCGCATCTCTCCTTTCTGTGCATCGGTGGGCTAGGGTTTCAATCTAGGATTAGGGTTTCATTCTGAATCAAAATTCATTCATCTCCTTCTAATTGCTTCTACCCCAAGATCTAGATCTATACCCTAGTATGGCTTTGATACCATTGTTAAACATTAAGGATCAACTAGTCATAGATCTAGCGGGTACAACTTGCATTTCAAGATAAACAACCTAGATCCACTAGAAGGATAACTAGGGAGAGAGGAGAAAGAGGAAGTGGTGGTGTTACCGACCATCAGTAGGCTTGGAGGATGTCGAGTCCTCCATTGGGTCGATGTCGATGGTGAGGGTGGTGATGGTGTGGGGAATGCAATGAAGTCCGACGAAGCAGTCCAGTGGCCGAAGATGATGGCGCAGAGGTGGAGGTGAAGATGGTGGCGGCTTCCCATCGCTGACTGCACACCCTCTCAGATTGGGTTAGGGTTTGTCAATGGGAATAGTGGCTATGGGTGAATCTCGTACTGTGAGCCATCAGCCCCCACCTCTTAATATAGCACAGTGTGACAGGGGCCCACCAACCATGTAGGGTTGGGCGCCCCTGATCTGGGCACGAGTTCAAGGCCCAACTCGGTCGTTGGGTTGAGCAGGATGAGATTAACAGTAACAGCACTAACCCGAGGGTTGGTGACCCGGCATACCACGGGCACTGCCACATAGCCGAAGAGGAATTGTTAGGGTTGAAACTTGGAATAGGGGAAGAAGTGAAGAGTTGCTAATGGGCTGGACCGCCACCTATAGATGGGCAACGGGCCGGCCTAGCCCGGCACGGCCTGGCGTCGTGCATGATCGACGGCCCAGGAACAGCCTGCTAGGCTGTCTTCGGCCAATCCAACATGTCGAGCTGGCCCAAGGCCCACAAAGGAGTGGTTGCCACACCAGCATCGACTGTCGGAGGAGGCCGCAACATAGTGATCGAGTCAAAGAGGGAGCCTCCGCTTGGTGCCTCGCACGGCTGCAGCTTGGTGTGACCTCCACACACTCGCCGAGGTAGGAAGGGAGCCACCGTCGCACTCTGCTCCCACGCGCTCGCTGGCGTCGAGGGAGGAGGCCACATCTACAATGCTTCGACGGTGGAGAGTGAAGGAGGAACCTAAGGCACTCGGATGCGCACGGCCTGTGGCACTCGATGCTGGATCTGCAAGGCCAGCGGGTTCATGGAGTGGAGGAGGGAGTTGATGGTGGCGTCCAGCGAGGAGCATGACTGAGTGAGGGAAGGGAAGGGCAGCGAGCGCTGGGCACCTGTGCGGAGCAGATGGGGAGGGGAGCGACCGCTTCAGTTTCTGCGAAATACGTCGGATGGGGTATGGGGAGGGGCGGAGCAAAGGAAATTGAGGAATTAAGGTTGCACATTTAGAATAGCGGGCCTGGCCTCATCATTTTACTAGGCCATGACATGCCGGTGCCTAGGCCCGCTCACCACCGGGCCGGGCTGTTCTTATGCCGGACCAAAAATGAGGGCTTCGTCTAGGCCGTGCTCATGCCAGGCCAAAAATGCAGGCTTCGTGCCGGGCCGTCGGACCACGAGCTACATGCCCACATATACTTCCACCAGAGAATGAGGCTACATTTTCAGTCTTATTTTGCATATCCACTACATTGATTGACTGACTACACAAATAAGAGCATCTCCAATAGACTTTTCTAAATTTACTCTCTGAATAACTATTTAAATGGTTTTTCTAATAAAATCTCTTTATATATGGAAAAAATGGTTTTTTGGATCCACGTCATTACAGTTTTTTTAATTTTTAGAGTCCTGAGATACATCATTACTATTTGCCTATTTAGAAACTTGCTATTATAATGTTTCTTCAGTTTGAATCATGCCATTTTCTACGTATTCGACAACATTGGGCCCACGCGCAGGTGATTAAAGGCCAATGTATTCTCGTATGGTCCAAAATACCCCTGCTGCTTCTCTCCCTCCACTCGCTGATGTGTGGGCCCCACATGTTAGCTTCTCCTTCAATCTTCAGCCATTCTTCCCCCTTCTCTCTCCATCTTCTATTGCCGAGTAGTAGCTGCTGCAGTCGATGGGAGATGTTGTCGCTACCATGAGGGGGTGAGCTAGCGAGCAACCGCCACCATGGCCACGTAGGCACGCAGACAAGCTGGAGCCTTCACGGCCATGTGGGCACGTAGACGAGCAAGAGTCAGCATGGTCACGCGGGCGTGCAGGTGAGCAGCAACCACCATGGCCTAGCGGGCAAGCAGCAGCCGATGCTGCTGCAGCCATGTGGGGGCACGGGCGAGATGCCCCATGAAAGGTCCTAATTGGCTAGAGGGGGGTGAATAGTGTAATTTAAAAATCTACAAAACACTTGGAAAACTTGTTAGATAATTATAAATCTTTTTGCACTAGCTCTAACAAGTGTTGCAAGCCACCTATCCCAACAATTCTATTTGCTATAATCTCTAAGTCAATCAATGGCTAAGTCACTACAAGTCCTCAAAAGCTAGCTACACTAAAGAGTTCAGCTAGGTGACAAGCTATACTAGCGAAGGAAAGACAAGCTCTCAAAACTAATTATACTAAAGAGCTTGTTACAACTAGTTTGTAGGAATGTAAATAAGACAGTAGGATGATTATACCGTCGAGTAGAGCTGATGAGCCAAACAATCAATCAACACAATATGAATACCGGGAGAATTCCAATGGCAAGATACAAGTGATTTGTCTCCTGAGGTTCACATGCTTGCCAGCACGCTGGTCCCCATTATGTTGACCAACACTTGGTGGTTCAGCAGCTAAGAGGTGTTGTATGAACCTCGTCCACATGTTGGACACCGCAAGAACCTACCCACAAGTGAGGTAACTCATTGACACGAGCAATTCACTAGAGTTACCTTTTGGCTCTCCGTCGGGGAAGGTATAAGACCCCTCACAATCACCGTAGCCGGTCATGAATAATCACTAACACGTGCCGGACCTCCACCGCTTCTCCAAGCCATCTAGGTGGCGGCAACCACGAAGAGTAATAAGAAATCTGTAGCCACAACGATCCCCAAATGCCATTAGATGCAATCGCTCAAGCAAATACACTAGGAATCATTCCCAATCTCACTTTGATGATAAATCAAGGATGGAGATGAGTGAGAGGTGTTTGCTTAGGCTCATAAGGATGTCAAGTATGTTAAAATACCAAGAGAGAGAGTGTGTGTGTAGGGCCGGCCAAGGTCTATTTAAAGACCCCCAAGAAAATCCAACTGTTACACAACTCGGGGGTGACCGCACTCATCAACCGAACTCACCCGGCAGCCAACTGCAGTGCGCCACAGCACCACTTTTTAAATCTGACCATTGCTGCCAATGCACGCTCGCACGCGCTAACGACCAGACACGCTGCTTGATTTGACTGAACGCCACGCATGCGAACGTCAGATAAGTTCCAGTAAGGATCTAGGGCATGAAAAACACGACCGAACGTGTCAGGTCTAGGCTGACCGGACGCGCCAGTGAGTTCGGTCAACACAGTGATCTTTACCACGCTCTACTCGCTGCTGACGTCAGTGTATGTCAGCCTTATCGGACGTAGCCCCTGCGTGTCTGGTTGCTACTACGTTCCAGCGTCCAATCGCGAGCCCGAAGCCGCGTCCTCTCTACTACGTGCGATAGGACACGGTGCTAGGTCAGGTCCCGTGCCCGGTCCAGCGTCCGATCAGGTACCAACGCCGCCTTTTATTTTTCTAAGTTCGTGACCACTTTGCCCTTGCTTCCCAATTGCTAACCACAAAGTGTAGAACTTGTCTGCACGTGTGTTAGCATTTTTCAAAGCATTTTACAAGGGTCACATGTTATCACACTAGGTTCCTAAATGCATATGCAAGAATCATGTCACCTAGTGGCACTCGATAAACTGTTTAGCCAAAGATTTCCCTACTTTATATTACGGCTGTCGATCCTAAGTCACACCCTCTATGGTGCCTTGAGTGCAAAACAAAAATGGCCCTATCATATATACCTTTGTGTTGAGCCCATTCTCTTTCTTCTTTTCCAAATGATGAGCACTTGATCATCTATGTCTATCATCACCTCCATGGACCATCTTCTAGCTTCACCACTTGGAATATACCAACCTTATCTAATTCACACACTTAACATAAAGGTTAGTACTAAGTTTCATCAATTATCCAAAACTAAACTAGGACTTTCAATCTCTCCCTTTTTGGTAATTGATGACAACCTATTTTACAAAGATATTCGATAAAATTTTCTTGGATTCAAGTTGGTTGCCCAAGCATATTACCATGTGTAAAGATTATAGACAAGTTTTATCAACCCAATTTGGTAGTATTAGCTCCCCCTACATATGTGCTAAGACTTTGGATTCGAAAGCTCACACATATGCATGGATTAGAAGTTTGAGAGAGTAATGACTACCAAATGATGCTAAGGTGTAAAGAATGGATCTTTGAAGCATGATACCAATCGGAGTTGCCATTTGAACACCATCTTTAGCACCATGGTTAGTTAGATAGCTCTTGCAAAACATGAACACTAGAACCATGTGAGATCAAAATTATAGGCAAGGCTCTATTATTACTAGTAAAACAAGCAAGGCACATCTATCATCCTATGCATGCTAGTTTTTATTTCATCAATCATTTTCTATGATCTAGCATACACCACACAAGTATGAATAGGTAATTTAAAAACTTGTGCCAATCAAGTAAACATTTGTAATGCACATTCAAATGCAACATACAAGCTCCTTACTTGTATGCTTTAAATTTTTTATTTTAATTTATCCCCTTTCCATGTCATTTCATTTGTTTGCTCTCCCTATCACACTACCCCCATCACACTATCTTTGTGAATTACTTCTCCCCCTTTGTCATCAATGACCACAAAAGGTAAGCTCAAATTTTAGATAGGTTGGGGTGAAACCATGTGAAGTGAGGATTATTTTCCCAATTTGGTTCAATCTGGATCACTAGCAAAAGATATTTAACTCGGTTCGATCCAAGGACAAGCTTCTTCACACCTCTAAGTGAGGGTTATCATGCACCATGTTGAGTTAAACACTTATAGCTTATTTTATAGATTAAACACTAGGTTCACATGCCCACAAACATATCATATGCTACCACTAGATCATTTCAAGCATACAAGCAATAGTGGTACCATACAAGCATCAAATTCATTTGATTTTCATGAATGAGTCTTAGACATGTGAGGAATGACTAGATGCACTAAACAAGTCCTTAGCAATGGATGAATGACATGTCAATCAATTTTACCTTGCTTTGCTTGAAGGAGAGGCATATCATATAATAGGGGTGCATCAACACATATTTGAGAAGTCAAGTATGTTCAATTCATTCCTTAGCTTGCAAACCTCTTTTCATCAAGTGGCTTAGTGAAGATATCGACAAGTTGATCATCGGTGCCCACATTCTCAATTGAAATGTCCCCTTTTTTGTTGGTGATATCTAATAAAATAATGGCGGACATCTATGTGCTTTGTTCTTGCATGTTGAACTAGATTGTTGGTGAGCTTCACGACACTCTCATTGTCACATAGCAATGGCACTTGTTTGAACTTGATTCCAAAATCATTCAAGGTGGCCTTCATCTAAAGAATTTATACACAACAACTACCAGTGGCAATGTATTCGGCTTCGGCGGTTAAAAGTGCAACACTATTTTGCTTCTTTGAAGACAAAGAAACAAGTGATCTTCCTAATAGTTGACATGTGCCCGATGCACTTCTTCTCTCAACTGTGCATCCCGCATAATCGGAGTCCGAATATCCAATCAACTCAAACTTTGTACCGTTAGGATACAACAATCTAACATTTTATGTACGCTTTAAGTACCTCAATATTCTCTTTGTAGCCTTCAAAAGACTTTGTCTTGGTGAGGCTTAAAATGTAGCACACATGCATACACTAAATATTACATCCGGCCTTGATGCGGTCACATAGAGTAGGCTTCCAATCATAGACCAATACATCTTTTGATCCACTATATTGTCACTTGTATCACTATCCAAGCTTCCACTTGTCCCTATTGGTGTACTAATTCCCTTTGCACATCCTCCATGCCAAACTTCTTGAGCATGTCTTTGATGTACTTGCCTTGACTCACAAATGTACCATTCTTCAATTGCTTAATTTGAAGACCAAGGAAATAACTAAGCTCTCTAATCATGGACATCTCGAATTTGTTTGCCATCATCTTTCCAAACTCCTCATAAAAATCTTGATTTGTTGATCCAAAAATAATGTAATCAACATAGATTTGTAACATAAACAAGTACTTTCCAATTTTTTTGTGAAGAGAGTGGTGTCAACCTTGCCTAAACTGAACCCTTTAGAGAGTAGAAAATCCCTCAACCTCGTTTGCCCATATCTGGACCGAACCGGCCGCACCAGCTTTCTTCTTCCCTACCACCACCGTCAAGCTCCTGATCCTGCCAGCAAAGCACCACACCACCACTTGCTATTTTCTCAAATTGATCATGCAGTCGTGTTCGCCACTTCCTTGTGCCTCATCTGAACCAGCTCGCCCAGCCTTGATGTGCTTCTGCCGCCCGCACGCAGCTGTCTTCCTTGCGCACGGCCAGCACTCCACTGAGCTTGGTCACGCCGTTGCCAGAGCTCTCCGGTCGGCCTCACCTTCAACCAGCAGTCGCCTGAGGTTCACCGTGAGCTCCTGCCGCTAATCCCTCCACCAATTTCACTGCTACCGCATCCTGGGGTTGTCTCCGCCATCGTGCTGCCGCGGAGGTTGCCGTTGTGCCACCATAACTACGGCCATGCTCTACCTATGACCTTATTCCCTTGTATGGCTTCCTAGATCGTTGCATAGTGGATTGGGGTGCGTTGGCGCTGGTCATAGTGCTTGCGCCCTCGCCGTCGACGAGCCGGGCGGTGTGCTCGTCGTCGGAGCTGCGGTCAAGGCCGGAGTAGGCCGGTTTGACCTTGGGCTCGGCCGACTGCTATTATGGGCCGGTCAAGTCGAGAGGGAAAGGGAGTTGGGCCAGAGAGAGAGACAGGGAGCTGGCCGTAGAAAAGAATATGTTTTCTTTTTCTAAATTACTTAAATGATATTGTTTCTTTCCAATTTTATAAGTAATTAGTGGAGTAGGATAAAATTATGAAAATTTTTATGTAGCCTCTTTGTGATGTGTTCTACCTAGGAAAAATATAAAACTTAAAATTTAAGTACTTTTTGCTTGATTTAAAATTAGCTCAATTAATTAATAAATGAGACTTCTATGATTTTTTTTCTAGGCTTAAATAATTGTCCAAAAATTATGAAATTTGTTTTTCCATAATTTCATGATGTAACCCACCTACATAAAAATTTGGAGCTCATTTAGACAAAGTTAATTTTATTCTTAATTTATGCCTAATTAATTAATTAACTAAGTGGTTAATGCTTAATGATTTAGGGTTTGTTTGACTTTGGAATTGATTGTTGACCTTGGGTCATTAACACATGATGATCCTTGGCACCTTAATTAGTTATTTGGTCTCATACCTAACTTATAATAAGTAAACTCTAATGACATTTCATGTGACATAGAATTTATCGAAACCCTAATGAACTTAGTTAGTTGGTTTTGTTGACTTGCAACCGTACCGTGAAGGAAAGTTGTACTCAAGTTCTTAATTTTTTATACTATCATCAAGCATCATGTTTATTACTTCATCATGTTGAAGCATATCATATTATCTCGTATAGTCCTCGTGAACGAGGAGGTTAATGTTGTCGAACCAGTCCCTGAGGAAGGACGTTGTTGAACCAGTGGAGGTTGGGTTTGATATCTATGGGGCTGACCCCGAACCTGAAATCCCCATCGACCAAGGCAAGTCCCAGATGCATTTAACCCTACCTTGAGTTTTACAAAATTTACATCACTTATGTTTATGCTTGTTGCATTAGGTGATAAGAGTTGAGTGATAACCTAATTGCTGCACTACCATCCTTGATACTTCAATATCATCCTTGTTACTATTTTATTTGAAAATGTTTGGTAGGCTTAGCCTTGCTTAATGAGAAAACTTTAAAAATGTTTAACAAAGTTTGAAGGGTGTTGTGGAACAACTTAATGAATGATGATATTAATCTGAGATCGGTCGGTGGACTTGCATCGGAAAAGGAGTCCCAATATAGTGTCTCTAATTGTGTCGGTTAAGGACCGTTCATTGTAGGCTTGCTTGGTTGAGACTTTGCAACTGATCGCATACTCCGATAAGCCTAAGACCTCGGCAATTCTATCATGTGAACGGCCAACCGCGCACTGGGAGTGGAGAGATGGCGAGAGTAGCGTGTATCCTCGTGGCCAAGGGCTGGATTGGAGGTGTACTGTGCTCTCGGGTGGTGCTGGACTCGGTCATGTTTTAGCAGATCCGAGTGAAGGCTAATATTTGTAGGTTTTAGTCCTGCATATGTCGTGTGGTTAGAGACCCCAGCTAGGTATAATCGATTCGAATCGTCGTTGCTCCACGGTTATGGAGACTCGATCAACTGCCCTGCATCCTAGTAATGGATGAAACTATGGATTCGGAAACATGAGATGGATGTTAAGAGGTGAATGCTATAGTATAGGCTCACCTATTTGATAGTAATCATTAATGATGAGTTTAAAAGATTGAAAGTAAGGATACACTATTAGTAGCTTTGTGCAAAAGAACGTTGATTCTTGCTGGAACCCTACCTTGATTCCCCTGAGCCTACATTCCTCAGTCTCTCACTGTTGGGAATGTTAACTCTGTCCAAAAAACTCAAGCCCGAACTTTGGAATGCAAAAATATAAAAGTATCCTCATGAAATTCACTTACAGGTAAAAGCACGACGAAGGATTTATTTTGATTTCGTCGCACAAGATTCGACTTCACCAAAAAAAAGAATGAAGGTGATTGAAAGTAAAAATATATCGAAGGATGTATTTTGACTTTGTCGCATAGGATTCGACTTCGCCAAAAAGAATGAAGGATTTGGCTTCGCTAGAAGGATGAAGATGAAAGTGAATATCAAGAGTAAATGCGAAGACAAGATTTTGGCTTCGCTATCAAGAACATCAACTTCGCTTATTGGCTTCGTAGGCAAGAAATCAACTTCTCTGGATAAAGAAGTAGATGAAGAACAAGAGATGACCAAATCTAAAAAGAACAAGTTCGCTGAAGAAGAGAAGATTGAACGTGAAAAAAGAAGACCGAATCAGGGAGAAATGACTACTTCGCCCTTGCATAAGAGAAGGGTTGTAAATGTTTTAGTCAGGGGTAAAATGGTCATTTTATGTAAAATACGAAGACTAGGGCCCTATAAATACCCCCTCTGACATGTATAGTACGATCATGGAATGAATACGTCTTTGCACACAACTTTGTCTTGTCTGAAATGTTTTTGATGATTGTATGAATTGTGTCACTTGACTTGAACTTTTTACCCAACATCTGGCGCCCACCGTTTGTGTGTGCATTAAAAAATCCTCGTGACCACAAGAAATCAAATGGCAAGACCAAACAAGAAGGCCGCCAACGGGGCAGCCGAAGACGAGCCACCACTTGGCGAAGACCGAGGTCTTACAAAAGACGTTTCCCAAGATGCAAACTCTTCAAAAATAGGCGAAGAACAAAGACTCAGAGAACTTGAAGAACAAGTTTCAAGAAGACAAAAAGAACTCAAAGAATGTCGCGCAAGAGCAAGAGAAAAGACACTCAAACAAAGAATAGAAGAAGTCGAAGCTACCCTTCGTAGCTTAAACGAGCAACTGCAAAATGCAAACTATGAAGTTACAAATCAAGAAGAATCGCATCCGGCAACATGAATCTCTCAAGAGAGAAACAACAAAAAATCATTCATATCAATCGATACAAGTTCCCCACTGTCAACAAACTTGCAGTTAGCTCAATGGCCTATAGGGTATAAATTCAACATGATACCAACATTTGATGGTGAATCAGACCCAAGGCTGTTCTTAATGAGTTTTGAAGCTGCAGTAATTGCTGGAGGTGGTGACGAAACTACACTTGCAAAGTCACTTGTCATGGAAGTCAAAGGTCCAGCACAACACTGGTACTCATCCTTAAAAACAAAATCCATACATTCATGGGAGCAACTAAAGACAAATCTGCTCGTTGACTTCCAAGGATTTTAACCAACTGGTCTTACAGACATGGATTTATTCAACTGCAAGCAAAAGCCCAAAGAACCTCTAAGTCAATATTACAAGAGATTCATTCAAATCAAATCTCAAATCACAAATATCCCAGATGAAGTTATCATAATTGCAGCAATCAAGGGACTCCGGGCAGGACAATGTGCAGCACACCTTACTCAAGAAAAGCAACTTCACTCGCTCAGCTTTACGAGGAAATCCAAAAATACTGCAAATCCGATGAAGATTACAGAAAAAGAATCGAGGAAGAAAATAGCTTCAGACATCAAAACAAAAGCAACAATTTTCATCCCCCAAAGCAAAACAACTATGAGCAAAGATAGTTCGGCCAAGTCAATCAAGTTGAAAACAGCAATTCAACCACTGAAAGCAATTTTTCACCTCAAAATCAATACAACAGTCAGTACAACGAAAGGACATTCGAAAGAGGTGGCTTCAACAGAAGAGGAAGAGGAGGACGAGGAAGAGGAAGAAAACCCCTAAGACCAGAAGACATGTATTGCATCATTCATGGTAAAGGGGCTGGACACACATCAAAAATGTGTCCAAAAGTAAAGAAAAGCATCAAAGAAACAAAAGAGGAGAACAAAATGTCAAGTCAATCAAAAGTTGTCAACCATATGATTCAAGGCCAACAAAGCTCCTATTACCCAATTCAATTTGGACACTCTCAAGCAATGATTCCAGGACCATCACCTTTGTACAGCTACGGACCAATAGCAATTTATGATCCAAACCAATGGAGGTAAAATCAACAACAAACAAATTTTCAACCACCACAGCCCGAATCTGCTATGGCAAACAGCAATCCACAAGGAAAGAACAAACAAGACAACTTTCCATCAACTTCAATGGCAAGCAAAGGAAGAATCATGACAATCATTGGAGGAAATAGCATTGATCATGAAAACAACAACCAAAAGAAGAATTACTTTTGAAGAGTAACTCTATTTCAACGGAAGGCCCATACAAAAATACAAGATGGTATCATCTACTAATCACATTTTTAGAAAAAGATTTACAATTAAAAGACTATCCACATATGGACGCAATGGTAGTTGAAGCAAATATTGACGGATGGGCTGTCTCAAAAATTCTAGTCGATGGTGGAAGTTCTGCAGACATTATATTCACAGCAACAATCGATGCCATAAAAATTGATCGCAAACTTCTAGGAAGAGCTGAACACCCACTTTACGGCTTCGGTGGAAAGCCAATTCACTCAATAGGAAGAATAGTTCTTCCTGTATCATTTGGAACAGCAAGCAACGTAAGAACAAAATAAATTGCATTTGATGTGGTGGACATCCATTATCCATATAATGCACTTTTTGGAAGGGAAACTTTGAATGCATTTCAAGTAGTAATAAGCTACTCTTACTTATGTATGAAGATGTCAGCGATAAATGGAGTTATCACAGTTCACGGAGATCAAACTAAAGCAAGAAACATTGAAAAAGAATACACTCCTAGTCAGAAAAATGTTCATACAATCAAAGAAGAAGAGAAAGAAGAAACAGAAAATGCAAAGCAACAAACAAAAGCTCAAGCTGTCGAAAAAACAAAAAAAGTGCCTCTTGACTCATTAGTCCCAGACAAGCAAGTAATCATAGGGACAGGACTCTCCCAAGAAGAAGAAAATAAACTCATAGAATTTCTTCGAAGCAACAAAAATGTCTTCGCATGTACATCCAATGATTTAGGAGGAGTAAGCAGAGACATAATTGAGCACAAACTCGACATCAATCCAAATTTCAGACCCAAAAAGCAGAAGCTAAGAAAGTTAGCTGAAGACAGAACACAAGCTGCAAAAGCTGAAGTTCAAAGATTGCTAGATGCCAAAGTCATAAGAGAAGTCCAATTCACAACTTGGCTAGCAAATATTGTTATGGTCAAGAAAAAGAACGGAAGATGGCGAATGTGTATCGATTTCACAGATCTCAACAAAACATGTACAAAAGATAATTTTCCACTACCAAGAATTGACACATTTGTTAATCAAGCAGCTGGAAGTGAAATGCTAAGTTTTCTGGATTGTTTCTCAGGTTATCATCAAATTTGAATGAGAAAAGAAGATGAAGAATTCACAAGTATCATCACACCATTTGAAACATATTGCTTTGTAAGAATGGCAGAGGAGCTTCGTAATGTAGGCACAACATTTGTCAGGATGACTTCAACAGTGCTAAGAAATTAGATTAGTAAAAATTTGCTAACTTATGTCGATGACAAAGTTGTCAAGAGCAAGAAAAGACATGATCATATTCAGGACCTCCAAGAAACATTCACAAATTTGAGAAAAGGAAATTTAAAACTAAACCCCGAAAAATGTACCTTCAGAGTTCAGAAAGGAAAAATCTTAGGCTGCATCGTATCAGCAAAAGGGATCGATCCAAACCTAGACAAAGTTCAAGCAATTTTGAACATGAGAATTCCTAAAAATATAAAAGATGTTCAAAAATTGACTAGAAGACTTGCAGCTTTAAACAAATTTATTTCAAAATCAGCAGAACGAAGTCTGCCAATATTTTAGGCACACAAAGGATCCAAAAGAGACTTTGTCTGGGGACCTTCGCAGTAACATGCATTTGAAGAAATAAAAAAGTATCTACTACAACCAAACACATTGGCTTCACCAACACCAGGAGCAGATTTACTATTATTTGTCTTAGCCACAGAAACGACAGTAAGCACAGTACTAGTGCAAGAACAAGAAAAAAATCACTCAAAACAGCAAGTACCAGTTTACTATGTTTCAGAAGCATTATCTGGATCAAAATCATACTATTCTGAGATTGAGAAAATCGCATACACAGTTTTAACAGCATCAAGAAAGTTGAAACACTACTTTCAGGCCCACAAAATCAGAGTCTCACAAATTACCCTATGAAAGAAGTATTACAAAGTTGCAGAATAATAGGAAGATTGGAAAAATGGGCAGCAGAATTATCTCAACATTTTATAGAGTTTAAAAAAAGAACATCAATAAAGTCTCAAGTTCTAGCAGACTTTATAGCAGATTGAACACCCTCCCAAAGTCCAAGCAAACAAAAGAAGCAACCAGAATGGACAATTTATTGCAATGGCGCATGGGGCTTCGCAGGGGCAGGTGCAGATGCAATAATTACTTCACCTTCAAGCATAAAGATGAAATATGCCGCAAGATTGGAATTTCAATGTATAAATAACATAGCAGAATACGAAGCCGTTCTATTAGGACTTCGCAAACAAAAAGCAATGGGAATACAAAGATTAGTAATCAAAACATATTCGCAAATTATAGCAGGACACATCGAAAAAGACTACAAAGCAAGAGACCCAGAATTAGCAAGATACTTGCAATTTCTCATAGATCAAGAAAAATATTTTGAAAGTTTCACAGTCAAAAACATCTCAAGAAATGACAATTCAGATGCTAACGAACTAGCAAAAGCTGCAGCACAAAATACAAGCCTTCCTCAAGATGTTTTTTATCAAATCTTAAAACAGGCATCCATCAAAGCAGTACAAGATACTCCTAGAGAAATCCACATAATACAAAGTGAAGAATGGAGAGCCCCAATCATGGCTTACCTTCGCGGACACTATGAGCATAATAGCGAAGTCGATGACATAAGAATGAAGTAAAGAACAAGAAATTACAAGATCATCAACAATCAGCTATATAAACAAGGAATATGTGCATCATTACACAAATGTATATTAGCAGAAGAAGGGAAAAAATTATTATTAGAAATACACGAAGGAATTTGCGGCACACATCCTGGAGCAAGAACAATGACAGGAAAAGCATTTCGTCAGGGATTTTATTGGCCATCAGCCTAAAATGACAGCAAAAAAATTGTCAAATCTTGTCATAATTGCCAAATGTCTGCAAGCAAAACAAAGGATCCAGCAACAAATTTACAAACAATAGAACCAACTTGGCCATTAGCAAGATAGGGAAATGACACCATTGGAAATTTACCTGCAGCACAAGGAAACCTTCAATATGCAGTAGTAGCAGTGGAATATTTCACTAAGTGGATCGAAGCTAAACCAGTGACAAACATGTCATCATTCACAATGAAGAAATTTCTTTGGCAAAACATTATTTGTCGCTTCGGAGTTCCAAGGCACATAACAGTAGATAATAAAACTCAATTTGACAGCCAAAATTTCAGAAAGTATCCTGAAAGCTTGGGAATTCAATTATGTTTTGCATCAGTAAAACACCCACAGTCAAACGGTGCAGTTGAACGAGCAAATGAAATCATATGCACAGGAATATCAAAATGCCTAGTGGGGCTGCCCAAAGGCAAATGGGTGGATGAGTTACCTAAAGTTGTTTGGGTACACAACACTGCAGTTTCAAGATCAACAAACTTCACCCCCTTCAAATTACTTTATGGAGAAGAAGCAATGACGCCTGAAGAGATACAATTTCAAGGCCCAAGAACAAAAATTGAAATAATAGATGAAGATGAACAAATGACAAGCAAAGACCTACTAGAGAAAGAAAGAACGAAAGTGATCCAAAATCTTGAGAAATATTAGAAGGAAACAAAAAGTTGGTACAATAAGAAAGTTAAACCAAGATAATTATCACCAGGAGACTTCGTATTGAAAAGAAAAGGAAATGAAAGACATAGTCGGAAAGTTTCAGCAAAAATGGGAAGGACCATATCTCATCATAAGAACTAACAAGCCAGGAGCATTTCACCTAGCACATATGAGTGGGAAGGAAATTGATCACACACTCAACATTCAAGACCTACGAAGATACTGCCCCTAGAATTTATTTTCATTTTTGTACAAAATAGATTAGCTTTCAATTCAAATGTAAACGAGCTGCACTCTTTTTCCACTCAGGGGAAACCCTTCGCAGGGTGAGTGGTTTTTTAATGAGGCAATCTCTATTGTAAATTCTCATCAAAGTATAAATGAGAAAACTAGTTCCCCTAAAAATAATCCTATCAAAGGCCGAAGAGTATACTTCAAATATACTCATACATCGGCAAAACAACCAAAGTAGGTAGCATCATTATTCGAACAAGCAAAAAACGATGCTAACCTAACAAAAGAATCATAAAAGAACATTTAATTTGTTAAAAAATAAAAAAAAGAGAATACACATTGCCTTCGCTAAAAAGTAAGTGAATGGCGTTTTCAAATTCACTAAGGTGAATTTTTTACTTCAAAAACAAAGTCTAAGCGTTGCCTTCACTAAAAAAAGAGAGGGGACGGCGTTTTCAAATTCACTAAGGTGAATTATGACTTCAAAAACGAAGTCTACGCGTCGCCTTCACTAAAAAGTGAGGGGACGGCGTTTTCAAATTCACTAAGGTGAATTATGACTTCAAAAACGAAGTCCACGCGTCGCCTTCGCTAAAAAAGTGAGGGGACGGCGTTTTTAAATTCACTAAGGTGAATTATGACTTCAAAAACGAATTCTCCGCGTCGCCTTCGCCAAAAAGTGAGGGGACCGCATTTTCAAATTTACTAAGGTGAATTATGACTTCAAAAATGAAGTCTACGCGTCGCCTTCGCTAAAAAGTGAGGGGATGGCATTTTCAAATTCACTAAGGTGAATTATGACTTCAAAAATGAAGTTTAAGCGTTGCCTTCGCTAAAAAAAGAGAGGGGACGACGTTTTCAAATTCACTAAGGTGAATTATGACCTCAAAAACGAAGTCTACGCGTCGCCTTCACTAAAAAGTGAGGGAATGGCGTTTTCAAATTCACTAAGGTGAATTATGACTTCAAAAACGAAGTATACGCGTCGCCTTCGCTAAAAAAGTGAGGGGACAGCGTTTTCAAATTCACTAAGGTGAATTATGACTTCAAAAATGAACTCTCCGCGTCGCCTTCGCTAAAAAGTGAGGGGATGGCGTTTTCAAATTCACTAAGGTGAATTATGACTTCAAAAACAAAGTCTACGCGTCGCCTTCGCTAAAAAAGTGAGGGGACGGCGTTTTCAAATTCACTAAGGTGAATTATAACTTCAAAAACGAAGTCTACGCGTCGCCTTCGCTAAAAAAGTGAGGGGATGGCATTTTCAAATTCACTAAGGTGAATTATGACTTCAAAAATGAAGTTTAAGCGTTGCCTTCGCTAAAAAAAGAGAGGGGACGACGTTTTCAAATTCACTAAGGTGAATTATGACCTCAAAAACGAAGTCTACGCGTCGCCTTCACTAAAAAGTGAGGGAATGGCGTTTTCAAATTCACTAAGGTGAATTATGACTTCAAAAACGAAGTATACGCGTCGCCTTCGCTAAAAAAGTGAGGGGACAGCGTTTTCAAATTCACTAAGGTGAATTATGACTTCAAAAATGAATTCTCCGCGTCGCCTTCGCTAAAAAGTGAGGGGATGGCGTTTTCAAATTCACTAAGGTGAATTATGACTTCAAAAACAAAGTCTACGCGTCGCCTTCGCTAAAAAAGTGAGGGGACGGCGTTTTTAAATTCACTAAGGTGAATTATGACTTCAAAAATGAATTCTCTGCGTCGCCTTCGCCAAAAAGTGAGGGGACCGCTTTTCAAATTTACTAAGGTGAATTATGACTTCAAAAATGAAGTCTACGCGTCACATTCGCTAAAAAAGTGAGGGGGTGGCATTTTCAAATTCACTAAGGTGAATTATGACTTCAAAAATGAAGTCTAAGCGTTGCCTTCGCTAAAAAAAGAGAGGGGACGGTGTTTTCAAATTCACTAAGGTGAATTATGACCTCAAAAACGAAGTCTACGCGTCGCCTTCACTAAAAAGTGAGGGAATGGCATTTTCAAATTCACTAAGGTGAATTATGACTTCAAAAACGAAGTATACGCGTCGCCTTCGCTAAAAAAGTGAGGGGACAGCATTTTCAAATTCACTAAGGTGAATTATGACTTCAAAAATGAATTCTTCACGTCGCCTTCGCTAAAAAGTGAGGGGACGGCGATTTCAAATTCACTAAGGTGAATTATGACTTCAAAAACAAAGTCTACGCGTCGCCTTCGCTAAAAAAGCGAGGGGACGTCGTTTTCAAATTCACTAAGGTGAATTATGACTTCAAAAACGAAGTCTACGCGTCGCCTTCGCTAAAAAGTGAGGGGACGGCATTTTCAAATTCACTAAGGTGAATTATGACTTCAAAAACGAAGTCTACGCGTTGCCTTCACTAAAAAGTGAGGGGATGGCGTTTTCAAATTCACTAAGGTGAATTTTTTTACTTTAAAAATGAAGTCTACGCATCGCCTTCGCTAAAAAAGTGAGGGGACGGCGTTTTCAAATTCACTAAGGTGAATTATGACTTCAAAAACGAATTCTCCGCGTCGCCTTCGCCAAAAAGTGAGGGGACCGCATTTTCAAATTTACTAAGGTGAATTATGACTTCAAAATGAAGTCTACGCGTCGCCTTCGCTAAAAAAGTGAGGGGATGGTGTTTTCAAATTCACTAAGGTGAATTATGACTTCAAAAATGAAGTCTAAGCGTTGCCTTCGCTAAAAAAAGAGAGGGGACGGTGTTTTCAAATTCACTAAGGTGAATTATGACCTCAAAAACGAAGTCTACGTGTCGCCTTCACTAAAAAGTGAGGGAACGGCGTTTTCAAATTCACTATGGTGAATTATGACTTCAAAAACGAAGTATACGCGTCGCCTTCGCTAAAAAGTGAGGGGACGGCGTTTTCAAATTCACTAAGGTGAATTATGACTTCAAAAATGAATTCTCTGCGTCGCCTTCGCTAAAAAGTGAGGGGACGGCGTTTTCAAATTCACTAAGGTGAATTATGACTTCAAAAACGAAGTCTACGCGTCGCCTTCGCTAAAAAAGTGAGGGGACGGCGTTTTCAAATTCACTAAGGTGAATTATGACTTCAAAAACGAAGTCTACGCGTCGTCTTCGTTTAAAAAGTGAGGCGACGGCGTTTTCAAATTCAATAAGGTGAATTATGACTTCAAAAACAAAGACTACGCGTCGCCTTCGCTAAAAAGTGAGGGGACGACGTTTTCATATTCACTAAGGTGAATTATGACTTCAAAAACGAAGTCTACACGTCGCCTTCGCTAAAAAAGTGAGGGGACGGCATTTTCAAATTCACTAAGGTGAATTATGACTTCAAAAACGAAGCCTACGCGTCGCCTTCGCTAAAAAGTGAGGGGATGGCATTTTCAAATTCACTAAGTAGAATTTTTGACTTCAAAAAAAAATGAAGTCTACGCATCGCCTTCGCTAAAAAGTGAGGGGACATCGTTTACAAAAACTCACTAAGGTGAATTTTGACTTTAAAAAACAAAGTCTACACATCACCTTCGCTAAAGTAAGAAACCAACGTTTCCAAAAATTCACTAAACAAATTATAACTTCAAAAATGAAGCCCACACGTCGCTTTTGCATAATAAACCATATTGCACAAAGACAAAACATGTCTCCCAAACCAAAATTTTAAACAAATACACACACAAATAACGCTTTATTATGTCAACAAATATACATATCAAATATTTTCTGAAGCAACAACGGCTGCTGCTTCATCAATCAAATCTTCAACAACCCTATCTAAAACAAGATCCACCTCCGAACTAAGATAGTCTTCAGAAACATAGCTCGGCGAAGCACTTGAACACGAAGACTAAAAACACACAAAAACATACCATTAAAATTTTCTTTACATGTCTCCCTATCACAATGAAAGCAAAGATACCTGAGAAAATTTGCTGCAATCAACAATACGAGACAAACATGACTCTCATTTTCAGCAATAGAGAATTCAGTTTCAAATTCTAGAAACAAGTGCATCCCATCAGAAAAAAATATAAATAAAAAACAACACAACAAAATTTATGATTGCTTACGTTTAACAAATGCATCAAAACAAGGTTTTGCCTCTTCAGTAGCATACTCCAACCACAAGGTAAGCTCAGCGACAAAGTTACCCATACACATTAACAAAGGCATAACCACAACTTCATCCTGCCCAAGTTCAACATTTACAAAACGTTAAAAGTTTCCAAATCCTCACCCCTCGAATCATAAAGGCATGCTCCCTCGCCCTCTCTTGTTCAGGTCTTTCTTGCCTCCTCTCAGCCTCCACATTAGAAGCAAGTTTCCTTTCAAGCTGCTACAGCAAAGCAAAATAATACAACAGATAAGAAAAAATACAAAAAAAGACAATGAACCAAAATCACATATAGATAACATACTTTTTCCATCTTTTGCTTAGCTTTCATAAAGGCATGCTCCCTTTCACCTTGATTCCAATATTCATGAAAATACTTCTTGCAAATCATTTGAGTACGAGAGAAGACATGGTTAAGAGATTCCACTGACAAAAACTTGTAACTTTTGTCATACAGTTTCTCATACAAAGGATCATTAGCCTCCTTCATCAAATGGAAAAGTGCACGAGTAGAATACACGCAACTCAAATCAGCAGAGGTCTGTAAAACTATGGGCAGATCTTCATATTGTCGACAGAGCCAAGCAAAAACAGATCAAATTCTTCAAGCTCCCAACAAGGATCCTCTGGCTTTGCACCAAATTTATCATAATAATTTTTGCAAAGTTCCCATAAATGATTGCACTTATCATGAAAATTCTGATCTTTTTTAGAAGATTTTTTCTCAAGATAATTCTTTTCTCTCACAACTTTTTCAAGATCTTTTCTCAAATTATAAAAATCTTCAATCTTCACTTCAAGTTTAGCTCCAACAGAAATATATTTAGACTCCATATCATAAAGAGCTTCAACCGTCTCTATCCTCTCTTTCTCCTTAGCAGCAAGTCGAGACTTCAAAAATGTTATCTCTTCAACCAAACTTTTTTCATGAAGTGTTGCATTCTTTGCATCATCCTCAATCGATTTACGCAAACTCCATTGCAAAAGTGCATTCTACAAAAAAAACAAAACATTTACATATGAAGTCAAAAATATATTACAAATCAAAAATAAGAAATCAAAACCAAATTTACATAATAAAGTCAACAAAGTCAAAACACACGAACCTTGTAAATCATGGAAACACTAGCATCTACCAACTCAAGCGAAGATTTACCAACAAGTTCGGCCACCGCATCAGGAACTGCGAAGGCATCATCAATGCACTTTGACAACTTTAATTCTGGCTTCTTAGGCATAATACGAAGTTTGTCCAAGCCAATCCCAATAAATTTGAAAGTATCTAAGTTCACACCTTGAGCCTGGCAGCATTCCATATAGTGTTTATAAGCTTCAAGATTCACTCCATCAGGAATAGTTTCCAAAACTTCAGTCGGAGTAGCAGGTTCCTGGAAAACTTCTTTCATCTTTCCAACATCCACAGTAGTCTCTCTTTGAGAGGAAGAGTCAGGGAAAAATTTCTCTGCGAAGACAGAAACAAAGATAAAAACAAGATAAAAATACGCGAAGTAATATAATAAAATCACCTGTAGAAACACCCTTTTCAAGCTGATAAGACACCCTCTCACCAGTATTCACATTAATAGTAGATTCAGAAAGACGAGAGGCACGGTCATGCTCAGCCTCCTCATCATGAACTTCATCATCAGATTCATCAAAATCAAGGGCAAAAGTTGTAGTGCCCTTAATTTTTTGTGTCTTCGCACTGGGCATAATACCTTGAGAAGCACCCTTCAGACTCCCAAATGTAGCATCTTGCTCTACCCACACAATATTTTCTATCGCAACCTGGGTTACATTTTCTGTATCTTCACCACCCAAGTTAGCATCTCCTCCAGGCGAAATCACAGCGCACATCCCATCACCAAAATTCCATGCACCATTCCGAGGAGTTTCAACAGAAAATCTTTGAGAGGATGTCCCAGCAGTTTCCTGCGAAGCCAACACCTCACCTTCTTCTTGTGACCCAACAACAGTGGCAGCCACAGTCACCGGACAAGAAACCGGATTAACTGGATCAGGAAAAATATCTTCGCCAACATTTTGTTGTGACAAAGACAGAATAGCTTCAGTGACACCACCATGAGAAATGTTGGCCATCAAATTCTGAAAATAGTCACCTAGTGGGGTCAACATAGGAGGAGTCAACCCACTAGAATCAAAAACTAAACTAAACATTCTCACCTCATCATCATAAGACATTTTCTTAAAAGCTTCATCAACAAAAATTTTTGACACATCAGAATCAGAAAACCCAGCAGTCTTCGCTTTCTTCTTTAAAGCTTTTTTTAGTAAGCGGAGCCCTACCTCTCTTTTTTCTAGTAACAGAAACAAAATCTTTGTCTTCAGTATATTTCTTTGGACGAAAAACTTCATTATCTGGAAAGATATAGGTTTTCCCTTTGACTAACTTTTCATGAAAATGAACAAAGCCCCAACATTTCTTCAAAGGCCAAATCCGAGCAGCAATATACTCTTCGCAAAAATCTCGGGCACTTTGCATACTTGCAGCAAGCTTATAAAACTTCTCACAAGATTTAGAACTTCTCAAACTTTGAAATTTAGGCTTGCATTCACAACTATTCTTATGCATTCTTGCTGCCAAAGGATATCTTCTTACAACTCTGTTAGTCTGATTCTTTTCCTCGACGAGAGGAACTTTATGATAAAACCAATAGCGATACCAATTCTTAACCCACTTATTTTTTGAAGCAGGAGCTATCTGTTTAGCACCGCGAGCTTGCTTAAAACTACAACATCCAAAATATTTGATAACACTTTTTCCATCAACCATTTTACTTTGAAATTGAGTATGCATCTCATAAATAGAACAAAAAGCTCCAATATCCAGATTCCCTCTCTGAGATTTCACTGTCCAAATAAAAAGAGCAATTTTTTCCATACCATTTGGAGTCAAATGATGCATCTCAATGTTGTAAGCTTTTTGAATTTCTTCAATAAAATCTTGGCATAGCATACGAAGTCCAGCTGTAAAATGATCATGAAACACAACACATTCATTGGGTTCTGGCCTAGGAATTGTCTCATTTTGCGGAGGCAACCTAACATCCTCCTTTTCCAGCATTCTATTTTTAACCATCCACTGCAATTCAGACTCATCAAATAAAGAATTGCCAAAGTTCAGAGACTTTGTATCATCACCAACAAGTTTTGACTCCGATGCAGAAACATTAGATAAGTCCTCATCATAAATATATTGCTCAGATTCAACTGGTGAATTTTCAGAAACATTCTTCTCTATGTCTGACATCTAAATACAAGAATACAAAAAACAACAAAAATAAACATACAAAAGTATCAAATACAACAAAACTAAATATCATCAACCTCACATACAACAATAGAAAAATTACCTTTGTGGCAAAGAGAAACGAAGGAACAAAGTGACCTTTGAAGAAAATTGACTTCGCTGTAACAAAAATTTCAGCAGCACCTCACTGTCTTCGGTCACGCACCCAAAAGGGGAGGATACAGCGCATTATACATAGGCACCTTCGGAAAATAACCGTTAAAAACACTGTTCATAACATAACGGTCATAAACGGCCAACACCAAAGTTCGGGACGGCGTTTTTTGTGACTTCGCTGTAAAAATTTAAAAATTCATGAATCTCAGACCTTTGGAGTAGGCCTTCATTCGCGAGGGGCTACTGTTGGGAATATTAACTCTATCCAAAAAACTCAAGCCCAAACTTTAGAATGCAAAAATATAAAAGTATCCTAATAAAATTCACTTACAGGTAAAAGGATGACGAAGGATGTATTTTGACTTCGTCGCACAAGATTCGACTTCGCCAAAAAAAGAATGAAGGTGATTGAAAGTAAAAATATATCGAAGGATGTATTTTGACTTCGTCGCACAGGATTCGACTTCACCAAAAAGAATGAAGGATTCGGCTTCGCCAGAAGGATGAAGATGAAAGTGAACATCAAGAGTAAATGCGAAGACAAGATTTTGGCTTCGCTATCAAGAACATCAACTTCGCTTATTGGCTTCGTAGGCAATAAATCAACTTCGCTGGATAAAGAAGTAGATGAAGAACAAGAGATGACCAAATCTAAAAAGAACAAGTTCGCTGAAGAAGAGAAGATTGAACGTGAAAAAAGAAGACCGAATCAGGGAGAAATGACTACTTCGCCCTTGCATAAGAGAAGGGTTGTAAATGTTTTAATCAGGGGTAAAATGGTCATTTTATGTAAAATACGAAGACTAGGGCCCTATAAATACCCCCTCTGACATGTATAGTACGATCATGGAATGAATACGTCTTTGCACACAACTTTGTCTTGTCTGAAATGTTTTTGATGATTGTATGAATTGTGTCACTTGACTTGAAATTTTCACCCAACACTCACTCTTTTCGTCGAGTCAGTCTTGTTGATTACTTTTATACTCAGGGTTTGTTAAACTCTTGTTGTAGGTGCGTCTCATGAGCAGGTGTGTTTCGGACCCTGCTGCATGACCGTCTTTGCAGTAAGCAACGACGAGCAGTATGTTTGGCTCTTGGACAGAGCACGCCATTTTGGATGATTTGTAATAAAGTTACTAATGTTACTCCACTACTATGGTTGTAATAACTAAACTTAAGATTTGTAAGGTTTGGAACAAATGGTTTGTATCTTATGTTATGTATAACTTTTGCACTTTTACTCTGATGTAATTTATTATATAAACTGTTGTAATACTACAATGCCTCTGTAATGTAATCCAGTTCGAAAGATCGTGGATGATTCGGGTTTCCCGAGGACACCCAACAGACTTCTTAAGTTCTATGGTACACATGCATAGCCATTAGAGGTCTTTAAGACAATGACAGGTGCATGTGGGCCATATTATTTAGGAGGTTCTGCCACACTGATCCACATAGAATGCTCAGTGCCATACATCCCAAAGTACTTCTCACAATGCTTACGCTAGCGGCGAGGATTTTCACCGTCAAACGATGGAAACGGCAACTTAGGCAAACGGTCGAGATGGGGATGGTTATTGGTATGTGGTGGGACATGGTGGTTTGGTTGAACATGGTGGTTAGGTAGGGGTGGTGGTGGACGAGACGGCGGCATATGACACATCGGAAGAGGAGGCGGAGGCGATGGTAACGTACCATTGGCCAGGATATGAGCAGGGACGGTGAAAGTCCCAGGCCCAATATCCCCTGGCTGAGGTGCAATGCTGGGCCCTATCACGGGCGAATGGGTGAGACCTGCCGCGGTCGGCGCCATGATCGATGGCGACGTCGAGTACACAGTAGGCGCCACTATCGACGGCGATGCCGAGTAGACAGCGGGCGCCACGGTCGACGATGAGGCAGAGCACGCGGTAGGTGACACAAAAAACACACCGAGCTGGTGCGTCGATGCGTCAAACACCGTGCAGTTGTAGAGCTTGGAGACATTCTGGACGTGGAGCCGGAGGTCATCGACGACGCCTTCGAGTTCCGGGTGCTAGGTACTGACGTCGCACGCAACGGCCTTGAGCGCGATCACCCTAGTGTCGTGGTCCTTGGAGATAGGCTCGATGCGGATCGACTCGAGATCGGCGAGGCGCTTGGCGACGGTCAACTCCTGCTCGGCGTGGGCGAGCTCCAACTCGGTGAGGCGCTGCGTGACGTCGAGGGTAGGCGAAGACGTAGCAGAGGATTCCAACGCGGCAAGGCAGTGATCAACTACGGTGGCGCGATCAGCACTCGTGTGCTCGAACTCAGTGAAGCGCCGCTCCCATCACTCCTCATGGGTGTCGAAGCGGCGGGTGAACTTGTCGATGATGAGCTTCATCATGGGATCCATGGCTCCGAGCGCACGCTGAAGGCGAGTGAAATGATCGTGGGATGCGGAGGAATCCAGGGTGGAAATCGGAGACAGGGAAGAGTAGCTTGGATCGGCCGATACCAGATGTTAACAGAATCCGAGGTTGGGGAAATCGGAATTGGGGATTGGGGAAGAACAGCACGGGATAGGCAAAGGAAGAGTGCTTAAACGAATTGAGTTATGGGTTTACAATCTTCATAAGCCTCTCCCTTCCCTCTCTACTGCCTTAAGTACTCAACTACAACTACTAGCCACTCCACATTGGACCGGTCACGAAGGTGTTGGGCTTCCTTTGCCTTGCGACCCTGGGCTCCAGCTTGCTTGGCCCAGCTTCATCTCCTTCTGCGCCCGGTGTTGTCGGACCATGCACAGTAGCAGCTGTTAACAATCTGCTTACAATGTTCCGGCAACTTTCTCCGTGCTCTCATGAGTCTTTTGTTTGTCGTACATCCTCATGAGGTCGAAGTCAGCAATCTTAGGGTTGAACTTGTCGTCGAGAAGTACATTGTGTGGCTTGAGGTCACGGTGAATGATCCCCTTGTCGTGAAGAAACCTGAGACCGCAAGCAACTCCCTTGATGATGTTGAACCATGTATCCCAATCTAGCTTCTGGCACTGCAAAGATGCTGAAATTGCAACCCCGATAATCCTGTAGCCACTGTTTACCAAGCTATAATCAATAATAGGAGAAATAAGATTATATTACCTTTATACCAAAACTTCTCAAGGCTATTATTAGGTACGTACTCCAGATTTGTATGGCGCAAGCCAGCCACAATAGAGATCTCCCTCTAAGTTCTTGTATAGTCCTCTTGGAAGCCCTAAGTCTTTTCACTGCTACTTCCTTTCCATCCTCCATTATGCCCTGCACCTCGAGTGTTTTTTTTAAAAAAAAATACCAGACCTTATTTAATAATTAATGGTGAAATAAACATGTTCCTTCCTGTCAGTACCTTGTAAACTGTTCCAAAACCTCCGCTCCCTAGCTTGTTTGTACTTGAGAATTTACATGTTGCGGCCTCAAGAACTTGGTAACTGTAGGGTTGGCAGCTCGATCTTCCTCTGTCGTGGTCGTCGTCTTCCGTGTCCAAATGCTTCGTCGTCTCCTCTGGCAAGCTCATTCTTCCTGTGTCACCCTCGGTCTCTTCCTCCTCGCTCAAATGATTCTCTTCTAGGTCATATGCCGCCTCCTCTAGCATGCCATCTGCTTGACGATTCGAATTCATCAGGGTCATGCATGTACTCCGGTATAAGTAAGTATATGCAGAAAGTAAAGAGAAGAATGAACGCCGGCTTAGCTTGAATCACATATTCCCCTCTGAGCCATTGCTTGTTTTCGACGGTAGCAGATGTTGATGAGTACAAGGACAGCACCGGCAACCGCCAACCCAGCTGCAGTATGAACCGTCAGCCTTATGAGTTTATTCAACGTCTCCCTCCTAGTATCGCGTTCTGGCATAGTCTCTGATGACTAGGTGGCTGTTTGATCTATAAAACAAACACAGGCACTCATACTCATGTTTTCATACGCAGCCTATGTACGCTTAATTGTGTAGGTGACATTTTTAGCACACGATCGACCAAAATAAACAGGAAGCAGTTGGAGCGAGAGTGACAGAGGCAAAAAGATAAATTGTACCATAATTTAAAATATCTGACATTTAATTTAGTCAATTCTAATAATCATCGTCAATATTAACCACTAGACCTACTTATTTTTCAAAAACCTATCCCCTTTGGTCATTATAGAAACGGAAATGTTGTGCTGAGGGCGTCTGATCGTCCGGATGCTCCCGTTCACGGACCATGGCACCACCCAACAGTCCAGAAGTCGTATCCTCTCCAACACTCGGGCGCTTCCATTCTCCAGAAGGTTTTCAACACTCGGAGGCTTTGTTCTGTAGCACAATGGCCGCACTCCGCCACGCCGCCTTGGCATTCTCCATGACATCCGAGTGCCCGCCGGCCGGCATCTCCACTGCGCTCGAGCGCCCTGGCCCGCCTTCCACCATCTCCATCGCGCCTCCAGTCCGCCACGGCCTCCCGTCTTCGTCCATCTCCGCCGTGCCTCCAGTCTGTCACGGCCTTCTCCAGCACGCAGATGGTCTTCTCCATCGGAGCGGTGATAGCTTTCTCCACCGGAACTGTCGCGCCCTTCTCCACCTAAGCGATGAGCTCCACACCACCGGCGAGCTTACACCGGTGAACTCCACACGCCGACGAGCCTTCATCCCCAAGCAGCAAGGAGATGTTATGCTAAAAGCGCATGTTGTAAACATATGTTCCAGATGTTTCAGATGTTTTACAGGAATGTTGTAAGTGTTTCATATCGATGTTTCAAAAGTAGATTGGGATGTTGCACAGTTGCAATGGCTATGCACGTATATTTCAAGTGTATGTTACAAATGTTTCTTCTGTATCAGACATATGTTGCAAGTGTTTTTATCTGAATGTTGCGAAAGTAGATCTGGATGTTGCATATACATGCATGTTGCAAGTGTATGTTTTAAGTGTTCTAGGTGTTTCATACATCTGTTGCATGTTTCATCTGAATGTTGTATATGTTTGCAATAGTTTTTAAGTGTTTTCAAGCGTTTTTGCAAGTGTTTCAAATGCATGTTTCAATTGTCTTCTTTTTTATGTTGCAACTGTTGCATCTATATGTTTCAAAAGTAGATCAGGTGCTGCATATGGGATGCACGTGGGAAGCGGCATGGGCGATGTTCGGGGCAGCACGAGCGACGTCCGGGGTGGCGCAGGCCCGCTGTTGAGGCGCTCGCTCGCAAGCCCGATGCGCTGGGGTGCTCACTCGCTCGCTGAATGGGTACCGTTCGACGCTAGCGCCCCAGATTGGATGTCCGGGTGTATGGACGGTGGATAACGTTAACAATTTATTGTTGAATAAATATGAGAAATGGTACAAATGAGAGAATATACATAGGTCTAGGCTTTAAACTGATAAATTCTACAAGTTTTGGTGAATCTCTATTCTCTGTAGGACTATTCCAGAAAACCACTAAGAGGAACCTATTCATTAAAGAAAAATTTAGAATTAAAATACGGCATATACGCGAAAAGACTCTAGAAGAAATGAGAAGACATCGGAATGAAGCGGGAGGCGAGGGGCTGCCAAGTGGGGTCGGTCGGCCCCACCGACAGGCCGCTCGACCCCCTGAGGGATTTCTCCATGAGCTTCTGAAGTATTCTTCCACCTCCTCCTAGGATGCATCTCGGCCGTACCTCAAGTCGGTTTGATCGAGGGGCTCACATTGGATCCCCTAGGCTATATAAGAAGATCACAGCCCTCCTCAAGACATCAAGTCATCAAGTCATTTGGAGATCAAGTCATTCAGAGCCAAAAACCCTAATTCGTCATAGTTCCTCTAGTTCTAGAGCTTTAGCTAGTTAGATTAGGTCTAGAAGCAGGCAAGGAGATTATAAGCTTGGATTCCTGATGTTGGCAAGAGCGTGGTTCGGTATAATTCTTTGTACCTCTCTCATTGTATTCTCCACCGTTTTTGTGTGCTTGCTACAATATTTGTGTCAACATTAATCTTTATCTTTTATATGTTCTTAATTGCAATATTCATTGTTTACTTTGGTTATATGTCTAGTATAGTTAGTTTATTATTAAGTTCATGCATATGTTCGTATAGTGCTTATCCTAATATGCAGGATCCATGGGTGGGTGGTAGGCATTATGTAAGCGTGGTGCTTAGATATTGTTTATCTGCGAATGCCCCCTACATGTCGGGACGTGTGGTAGATCGCGGGTATAACAGGCCTGTTGAGTCCTATGTAGTCTACCCCGTGTGTAGGACTTGTAGAATCTGGTCTCAAAGGAGGGGAGGAATATGTTTCTGATTCTCTCTAGTTGATGTTCCTTACGTATGGATGCAATAGTAACATTAACAATGACTACTAGATGTAATTATACTAATTAAAGCATTTATTGACTTGTAGTTATAGAATGACTTAGAAATTATTCTTCTAATATTATAATTGGACTAATGTTATTGCCATAGTTAGAGTGCTCTAAGTAATTTATTTATTTATCATGATGCTTGATCAGTACTTATCCTATATATCTATATTTATCTTGGGACTTACCCCTGTTTTGAGTAGAGCATGTGATATTGGTTCATTCTCTCATGCATAATCATAAATTATCAATACTACATACATAGTCATACATTTCCAGTGGTAAGATTATAAATCGATAACCTGATAATACTCTAGGTAAAATGCTACAATGGTATAATTATCTGTCCACTTGTAGAATTCTTTTCATTCAGATCTTTAAATTGTTTATAGTCACATGAAATAATAGATTTCTGTTCAGTGTTATTCTTGTAATAATGCTAGATTGTACCAACAAACATTTCTAGTTTTATCACTAGGGACGACAATCTAGTTTAATATTAGAGATGTAGGTAATCATAGATGGCTACGGTAAAAGTAACAAGTTAATAATTACCAAACCATTTCTAGTGTCATTGCTAAGAGTAGGATTAATTCTATTTTTAGTAGTAGTGCTAAGAAATGCCAACAGAGTGCTAGCAAGTTCGAGAAAATATACATAAATTCACCCCTGAATTTGCAACTAATTACCCACATCTTCTATTGTGTAGAATAAATCGGACGTCTCTATCATTACGAAGATATGGCAAAGTAACCCTTAGATTCATTTTTTAAATTACACACATCTACCATTATGAAACATAATAATATAAAATAACCTCTTTAGTTTGTACCTAAATTATCTACATTTACAATTAAAGAAAAAGAAACTAAAATATCCCTCAATCTGCATATAAGTACCCATAAGGTTATTGTGAAAAATAACTTGATAACCATAAAGAACACTATAGAGTTCTTCAATCATGATTGAATTTAAAATAATCATGCCATCACATCAAGTAGACAAGTAAATATGCGGACAAAAGGATACACATTTATTACAATAGCTTTAACAAATGTGAAAAAAATGTTTCCTTAACAAGCCGTATATCTGTGGAACTAACAATTCACGTTAAATTATATTCGTACTCCATGACAAAAAAAATTAAGTTAGTATTTTAGATAACTTTAGACATTTTGACTGAAATGATATATCATATTGGTAATTTGATTAAGGATTTATATGATTCTATAAAACAATACAACCACAAATATATTTTTTGATACAACGAATTTAAAATCTTACGTAAAACAATTTTGTATGTCATTGTAATAACTAAGAGTGTAGTTTAGGAACAAAAATCTATTTTAATTAAAATATAAATTTTTTTGCATACACTACTAAATTCGTTCCAAATTATAAGACGTTTTGACTTTTCTAAATACATTACTTTTACTATGTATCTACACATGGTGTATATCTATGTGCATAGCAAATACAACGTATCTAGAAAAGTCAAAATATCTTTTACTATGTACTCTTTTGTTTTATAAAAACTAATCCACTTTAGCCATTATAAAAATATAAATAATCCTATAAATCTACATCTAAATATCAATTTGCTATTATGAAAGACAATTTAAACTAACCCCTAATTTGTGTTTAAATTACACATCCACCATTATAAAAGATAATATTAAGAAACCCCTTAATTTACATCTAAATTACACGGCCTATCGAGTATTGAATATATTATAAATATAAATATATGTTTCAATAGTTTGTGGATTGTGAAGAAAATATTTCCTTATCAAACCACATTAAAAATAACATTGACAATTCATCTTAAATTACTCCGTATATTTAAACTCTAATGGCAATAAATTTGTAAGTTGTTATATTTTAGATAACTTTATACAGTCAATTGAAATCATTACAACATATCAATACTAAGAGTTTAATTGTAAACACTATACTTTTTAGATTTTTTGAAATTAAATTATCATAATAAATAATTGCATAACTAAGAGCTGAAATAAAAAAGAAATTATATATATAGGATCCTGTCGGTATTTGTATAACTAATTTGATACCACTTTTTTTCCTATAAATTCAGTCAAAATTTAAAAAATTTAACTTAAAATAACTCTAGGAATTTATTTATCTAGAAACCGAGTAATATTCTCTGTCAAATGGCCGACAAGCTGTCGGCTGACACATTTTCTATCGGTTGTTTATAGATGCCGATTGACTCTATCAGTTGTCCCGACGATAAGCACCTCCGTGCCAAAAAAAAAACATTCATGTGTCAGAAGCCACAACACGCAAAGCAAGACCCATTCACGCTTCCCATTTTTAGACCGTTTTGATATATTAGTTTTTTTATTATCGATTCCAAACAAAATATCTAGTGACCTCTAAAAATACTACAAGCTTTTCAAGAGAATTTCTTGTGAGCTATTATAAAAGTTTTCAATGTCATATGAGTCACTGCTCTAATTTTTTTCACCCCTATATGCCACTATCATTAACTTCTTAGCTAACGGTGGCTAGCATGATCTTAAAATGTCTATTTTGCCCCTCTTACAGGTAGACCCCACATGTCAGCCTTCTTCTTCAGCACACACCACTCCCTCTTCTTCAACACAGAGCAGGGGCGCCTCCCAGTTCGCCGTGTACATGGTCGAGGCCAGGACGCTGCGCCCCGACGAGGGCGTCGACCTCACGCTCCAGCCCTTCACCTACGAGCTCCTCGTCGTCGCCCCCGTGCGCGTCATCTCTCCCGAGCGGGCCATCAAGTTCGCGCCCATCGGCCTCGCCAACATGCTCAACACCGCCGGCGCCGTGCAGGCGTTCGAGGCCAAGAAGGACGCGGGCGGCGTCACGGCAGAGGTGTCCGTGATTCTGTGAAGGGCGCCGGGGAGCTGGTGGCGTACTCGTCGGCGAGGCCCAGGCTCTGCAAGGTGAACGGCGAGGAGGCCGAGTTCGCTTTCAAGGACGGCATGGTCACCGTCGAGGTGCCGTGGTCGGGGTCGTCGTCGAAGCCGTGTCGCGTCGAGTACGTCTACTGAGCCGGACGGGCTGAATTGAGCACTGCATGAACATCATAACTTCTGCCCGTGTATGCGTGCTGCGATGCGGGATCCAAACTTCTGCTGTTCTGCATATACGATGACAAGCTGAGGAAGTTCCTGAATACCCGGTCTGGTTCCTAGCACTAAGTAGCAGCAATGGCAAAGGCAGATTTCCTTTTTAAAAAGCAAACTGCAGGTAAAAATACAAGTCTCAAAATTACCTCAAATTGGTAGATAAAGATAACCGGAAATAATTTGCATATATGTCAAATATCCACCATATATTTCAAATAATTTGCATCAAGATACGCTGAATTTAGAGTTTACCATTCAGTCTCTGTCATCTAGACAAGCCGATTCAGGCAGCCACGATTCTAATTGTTGGTAGCTGGAAATGGATGGATACAGTACAGTACAGTACAGGCGGGTTTTGTTACTCTAACGTTGATATTGGACCGGCCAGGGTGCACCGCTGCGGCGTCGCGCGACTGCACGCGTCTCATGCGTCCGCGACCTGCGCACCGGTGGGTGGCCATGGACATGCCGGAGGCAGCATGAGGTGGGCCAGCCGTGGGCACCGGCGGCCGGCTGAGCGCATCGGCGACGGACTACGGCGGTGGTGTGGCGGGACGCGGTGGCCGGCGAGGGGTGGGCTGCGCGGCACCGGGCGGCCACGGTGCACCTACAGCTCAGCCCTGCTCGTGTGGCGCCGGTGAGGTGTGAGGCGCATGACTTGAGGGAGTGGTGGAGGCTCGAAGATGAGGAAGGCTGACGTGTGGGGTCACGTGTAAGAGGGGCAAAAGGGACATTTAAACACCTGTTAGCTGTCGTTTGCCCAAAAGTTAACGGTAGTGGCATGTAAGGGTTCAAAAACTTGGAGCAGTGACTCACATGACATCGAAACTTTTCTAGTGGCTTATAGGGAATTGAGAATTTTTATAATGGCTCAGAAGCTTTTAAGTAGTTGCTACAAATTATGCACAACCCATTTTGCTTATAGCATCAATGATTTAATAGTTTTAAAATTAAATTTTCTTTCCGTAATCCTATATTTGAGTTTTCGGTTAAAAATTAAAGTAGAGGTTGATCGGCTAGTATTGCCTGGCCGAGGGACCGGGGCAGCCGAAGCCGGAGGAAAGGGTGCTCGTGTCGGAGCAACCGGGGGCGCTGGGGCAGAAGTCGGAGAAAACGCGAATCGTTATCGGCCTTGCGCGTTAACGCGGTCGATGATTTCGCTCGCATTGCCTCAGCCGCACGGATGTGGCGTCGTAGAAGCCGTCGTAGAATGGGTAGCTCTCGTACTTGGCCATGCAGCTGAGCCGCACAGGACCTTCATCCCCGCGCTGCCATTGTACTCCCTGTCCACCACCTCGAGGGCGCCGCCGAGGCAGCGGCGGCAGTCGGCGCACGAGGTCCCGGCGGCGCACCGCGTGAGTCCGTAGAGCCGGCCGCCGCCTGCCGCAGCCCCAGTGCCGGTTCGGACGCTGCTGCACATGTGGCTGTTCATCGTGCTGTTCGCCACGGCGGCGAGGAGGCGCCTCACCACCGCTTTGGCGAACACATGCGGCGCCGGCGCCGACAGCCCGTGGGTCGCATTGAACACGGTTGCCGTGTACTTGTCCTCGCGGAACCGGCAGGGGTCGCGCTCCGAGTACCCGAGGAAGCCGGCGTCGTGCCAGACCGCCGACGCCGCGCACGCCGTCCCAGCGATGAGCCTGGTGGACGCAGCTAGACAGGCGGCGCAGTCGGAGACCGAGACGTCGAGGCGGCAGCGGCACTGCGCGACCCCGTACTGATGGAACTGTAGGATCATAACCGGTAGACCTAGCGGGTACATTTCTTGGTAGACGAGATAAACAGTCCTAATACAAAACTACTAGAGAGATTAGAGAGGGAGTGGAGAGAGGTACCTAACCATTTGGGCTTGGTGGAGAAGTCGACCATGTCGACAGTGTACAGCAAGGTGATCAGATGACGTGGTAGTGATGGCGTCTCGCGTCGGTGTAGCCCGGTGGTGGTGAAGGCGAGAACAGCGCTGTGGGCAGGTTCCCCTCGTTTCAGTGCATCTCCTGATCGGTGGAGTTAGGGTTCATGGAGAGCACCGCGGCACAGTCAAAGACGACCTAATCTCTTGCCGTGGCGTCTCCCTTTCCTTTTATAGCACTGCACGAGAGGGGCCCACAACCCATGAACGGCTGACATGCCCTCGATCAGGGCGTGATCAAGAGGTCTGACTCAGTCGTTGGACCGAGTCAAGTGAGATCAATTCTAACATTCTCCTCCTTGATCTCATCTTATACTTTAAACCTTAGACTTTACTTCATATTTATTTCTTTTATCATTTCATCACAGATTAGTGCATAGAGCATGCTTCATCGTCACGGTCAGTCGCCGATAGATTTAACAGCTACAATACACATCTCTGATCTGAAATAGATTCTTTAACTTTGGGCCCTTTATGGTCCGGAAATCATAGGCTATACCATAAACCCATGTCGACTGTGTGTTCTCTGAACACACTGGGTGGTAAGCCTTTAGTAAGCGGATCTGTAAGCACTTGCTTGTTACCTTTATGTTCAATACTTTTAGTATGATTTCGGACTTTCTCCTTTACAACGTATAACTTTAATGTCAATGTGTTTGGGAGCACAATTGACTCGTTGTCATAGGAGCAAACTACTTAAATGGTTATTGCTGTTGACAACCATTATCAATTTCGGGTACAAGTTCCTTAACCATTTTACCTGTCCCTCAGCCTCATATCATGCTATATTATAACTTTACATCACTGATGATACTAGAACTGTTTCTTTTAGAGCTTTTCCACAATAAAACTCCAACTACGAGTGTTAGCTACTATATGGGTTTCACTAAACATCTCGTCAAAATTTAACATTTGTACCCACAACTACTTGAGAGTACTTGTTCTTTCTTTCTTAGCATGAGGCCGACATTTTAACTTCATTCCAGTGATCTATATTTGGACTGGACTTTTGCCAAAACAACCCGTATTACGTGAACTGTGTCAGAGTAAGATCTTATCTTTGTACTCATTAAGCTTCCAACAGCTAAAGCACATAGGACGTCCCTCTATAATAATTTTACATTGCTTTTGGAACACTAAAGTTCTCAAAACTATTACCCTTGACCATGGGAACAGGCGTAGGTTTACCCGCATGGGTACATTATTTTTTTAGAAACTTTTCTTAGCATGTCTATGCGATAGTCTTAACACCCCTTTTCTTTTATCTCGATAAATTTCAATTCTTATAACGAGAGACATTTTACCGAGAACTTTCTTATTGAATTTTGAGGACAAGAACTTCTTCTCACGCAGTAGATTGACATCACTACTAACAAGTAAGATGTCATCCACATATACACGATTAGGAAATAAATTTTCCATTCTATAACTTTGTACAAACGCAATTGTCCTCTCATTCTCTTTAAACCAAAATTTCTAGCTGACTCTTCAACTTTAAATTCCACTGTCTAGAGATTTGCTCTAGTCCATAAGAGATTTCTACAGGTGGCATCCCTTACGTTCTTTTTTTCATGACAAAACCTCTGGGTTGTGTCACGTAATTATTTTCATACAAATCCCATTGGGAAATGCTATCTTTACTTTCATCTGATGTAACTCAGATCATAATGTGCCACTAGCACTCATTGTAATCTATTCATTCGCTTTGCGCAAAAACTTTTGATTCAAGTCGCGCTCCACATCTTTACACATTCCCTTTGGAGTCACATTTCGTCTTGTAGACCCATCATAGCCTACTGTTTTGGCTCCTTAGGAATTTATTCTAGATCCTAAAATGTTGTTGGTATTATCAATTTTATTTCATCTTCCTTTGCTTCTTGCCACTTGGACGAATGAACGTCTCTCATGGCTTCTTCAAATTAGATGAGATTACCCTCCATTTGAATTTCACTAATATAGACTTTATAATCATCAGAAATATTTGATTTTCTTATTCTTTGAGACTTTCTGGGGCATTAGCTACTAGCATTTCTTGACCTTTATTGTCAAAAAACAATTGATTCTATAAGGTCCTGTTTAACAAGATCCTTGTTTATATTATTTAACCTCCTTGCGGAGTTAGGTCTCTTTGTACTATGCTCCCCCAGATTGTCCCATCTTCAAACTTTCTCATTTTGAGTTTAATCTGCTAAAACTCATATGGTGCGTTTAGCACCGCCTTAATAACTTTGAACGCGTCCGGTATGAATACTGGCTGACTATATTATCTTTCTATTGGAACTGTAAAAAGTCCATGAATTTAGCTATTTCTTTACTCCTTAAGGGTATCATTATTATGACCGTCTTACTCCCCAACGATCACATTCATATTTTATAGATCACTTTAATATGCATCGCATTGTCTGAATTATGGAGAAGTATCTTTCTTAATTGTCTCACATTTCTCCCCCTCGAAATGTGGTACGAACTTTTCTACCACAATTTCAAAAATTATCCAGAATTCTTGTGAATGAGGAAACTTTGATTACTTTCTTCATCCACATGATTACATCATGCAAATGAAATTATTTCTTAATTCGTTGGGAGTGCTTTTTCTTCATTTCACTTTAAGAACTCAACAAAGTCTTTTATCATTAATACTTTCGCAAGTCACGCTTGCATGTCATTCTTATCATGAGGTTCGTCTGTAACTTTCTGTTCTTCTTAAACTTATACTAGGATAGCATAAGAGCTACCCTAAACTTTTCTCCCTGTGCAGAATACACTCAAAACACATGAGTCATCACAACTTTCTCCTGCCATGCAGGATAAATGCTATGTCAAATTTCTCCCGCCATGCAGAATTGATTAACATAAGTACTATGCCAACTTTACTCCGCCATGCGGGTATTTTCTCAAACTTTTCCCGTCATACGGGTACTATCACAAACTTTTTTCCGTCATGCGAGATAATTTTCTTGAAGGGACATAAATATCAATATTGGCTCATATTCAATCATCAAATTTAGAAATAAATCCAAATACTCTTTAACACACATGCTTAATCCGACGTTGGTCAAATTAAACATGCATGTCACTTATTACATTTCAAAACATAATTATTAAGACTAAAATATATATATATTACTTATTATTATTATTTTAAAAAATGTACATAAAATACATCTCTTTAACTAAGCTCTTATTGTTCTATTTCTTTCTTGGATCAATATCCTGAAAATCTTTCTTTTGAAGTTATTCTTTAAAGAGAACACAGTCCCTTATACAATGACCTTCTTTCAGCAAAATTTGCACTTTTCATTTTCTGAGTCACAAATACCCAGCTCATTTCCTTTTCACCCTTCAAGAATAAAGGCATGAAGTTCTTTGTTTGAAAACATTAATCAGTAATCAACAATAATAAGCATGAAAATAACTCTGCATTGGTCTGGTTAAAGACATGCACATTAAACTTTTAAACTTTAAGTTCTATTCTATATCATCGTTGAGCAGAAATAAAACAAAACCATCAATCTTATACATCAATTCCACATCACCGTTGGACAGAAATGGAATTAACATATGAAAACTCAATTATCTTATAACCCTCTTCAAAACTAAATTCTCCCGTTTGTTCGAATTTAATTTTGAAGATCATCATCATCATTGCAGCGAAAACATGAAAATACATTACATTCTGCTCGCTCTGGAGCATCTCTTATTTCTTATCTATTTTTTGAAAATTGGTCACTTTGATGCAAAATTTATCAGAGATTTAAACTTTAAACATAAAACTCATAGAATTACAATATTGTTATCATCAACGTTGGTCAGAAAATAACAATATCATAATTTTCTTTAAACTTAAACTCTTAAATAAACTTATAATATTGTTATCATCAACGTTGGTCAGAAAATAACAATATTATAATTTATCTTAACTATAAACTGACTATTCCTCCAATTTAAAATTCCTGTTGGTTCCAACTTTAACTGGAGGATCAACTTTTCATTATCATTTACTGAATAACTATAACTGCTCTTCAAATTAAATCCTCCCGTTGGTTCGGATTTAATGAGAAGACAATATTCTTTTTCTTTGCAGCGGAAACATGAATAATTCTATAAATTAATATTTTTAGAAGCATTTCTCTGTAAACATTTACTCTCTGAAAAAATTCAAACACGTTGGTGCAATGAATTTCCAGAGATTTAAACTCATAATATAACATTATTCATCAAATTCGCTTCTGAAAATAACATAATATTTAAAAAACATTTGTTACTGTTCATTTGGGCCAACTTCGTGCTCGGCCCGAAGGCCTGCTCGCGCGCCCTCATGCGCTTTCGCAGCCCAGCTTCGTCCACGCGCTCGCGCGTAGCCCAGCTAGAAATCGCATCGCGCGCTGCTCAATGTCGCGGCCCAAAGGCCACAACGGCCCATGGCCCTCTCATGCGCAAGAGCTCCCCCGCGCCCAGGCCGCAACCAGGGCCTGGGCCGGGAAAGTCGCTTCCCGCCTGGGCCTTATCTAGCCCGTGCGTTCTCAACCGTAGATTTCGATCTGACGGTCATCCTTCAATTTCGCGATATCAAAACCCACAGTTGTTCTCACCCCTGAAACCCTAGACCATTCTTTCCCTCCCCTTCTTTACTTCACCACAGCAGTGAGCAGCTACGGTGGCCGCCCACGATGGCGAACTGGTGAAGCGACCGAGCCTTGGCCGGCCAGAGGAGGTGGCGGCGCCCCCGCATGGCTCCTTGTTGGCGTGCGCGCTCGCCCGAGCTGAGCGCGCCGCCATCAAGTGGCCGAGCGGTGGTGCCCTGAGCCCACGCGCGCACACGAGGAACGGTGGCGGAGGGGCTTCTTCCCGCGCGCCGATGAAGACGCCAAGCGGCTTCCTTACCCGCACGACGGCGGTAAGAGTGCCCTGGTAGGACCTCTACTCCGTCCTCTTCTTCTTAGGGTTAGGGTTAGCTTTTCTCTGCCGAATCGAAACCGATTCGGTCATCTCCTTCTTTATTTTCCTTTCTCTCTTCCCTTTGGATTAGGGTTAGTGTTTCAATGAGACTTTCTTGATCCGATTCGGATCAAAGACTTTGGCGTCTCTTTCTTTCTACCCGAAAATCTAGATCTACACGGTAGTAAACAACCCGGCTCTGGTACCAATGATGGAACTGTAGGATCATAACCGGTAGATCTAGCGGGTACATTTCTTGGTAGACGAGATAAACAGTCCTAATACAAAACTACTAGAGAGATTAGAGAGGGAGTGGAGAGAGGTACCTAACCATTTGGGCTTGGTGGAGAAGTCGACCATGGCGACAGTGTACAGCAAGGTGATCCGACGACGTGGTAGTGATGGCGTCTCGCGTCGGTGTAGCCCGGTGGTGGTGAAGGCGAGAACAGCGCTGTGGGCAGGTTCTCCTCGTTTCAGTGCATCTCCTGATCGGTAGAGTTAGGGTTCATGGAGAGCACCGCGGCACAGTCAAAGACGACCTAATCTCTTGCCGTGGCGTCTCCCTTTCCTTTTATAGCACTGCACGAGAGGGCCCCACAGCCCATGAACGGCTGACATGCCCCCGATCAGGGCGTGATCAAAGGGTCTGACTCGGTCGTTGGACCGAGTCAAGTGATCGAGATCAATTCTAACACGTACATGGTCCGGTTCTCAGCGGCCATGTACGCGGACATGTTGTGGGACATGTGGGCGACGCCGCAGGCACCGGCGCACACGGCGTCGAGGAAGCCGGCAAACTCGCTGCTCGTGACGCCGGGGGAGGAGGTGAAGTAGGGGGACTGGCCGGAGCAGAAAAGGTCAGGACAGGCTGAAGAGCGGCGCCGTTGGACGACGGCGACGACGACGAACGCGTCGGTCGTGGGGCCGCCAGTAGTGCTGCAAGGAACAGCACCATCGCCATATGCGGTGGAAGTCGGAAGGAGCTCGTCGTGCACATGTCCGTCGCCGACGGCGAGGCCATCCTCCACGTCAACGCACGTCGAACTGGTGATCCTATCCTTTGACCGGTAGTAGGATACAATCATACAAACTTTCCATATATGGTGAACTGTGTGACGAGATAAGTGGCACCGTTTGGCGTGGACTTGGAAAGACGACGAGGCAGGAGTTCAGGCCGGGTCTTCGCTCTCAGGGACATATATTCATCTCAATCCACGTACATTGGAGTGGATTGATAGATTAAAATGAATACACATGCATCTAAATAAGGTCTCAGGACGCGCTGTAGATGGATGCATGTGAAGTACTTTCTCGGTTAAAAAAATCATTATAGAAGTCATACCGGCCAGATTAAAAATTATTAGTAATATTTATACCTCTATACGTGAAAAAAAGTTCAGCGTACATCTAATGACACTAATTATACACCATATATTTAATATATTATTTATTATATATATATTTGATTAAAATTAAAACTATTTAACTTCTTAAGGATAACACTATTTGTGGACTGATGGAATAATAAACCATGCACATCGCCGAAGGTCATCGTTGATCAATCGTTTTTATGCCTTAGAGCACCCGCAGTGGTTGCATGGATTCATGATAAAGCAGCCAGCCACGTAAACAAATTCATTGAGTCGACTCTTGGGTTGTTGGGTCCCGCGGACCATAGAAAATCACGATTTACATCTTATTGAATTAGTTTTGGGTCTCATGTGAAATAAAGAAAGATTCCCAACCAATGGACGCCCATCGTCATAGCGCTCGCTCGGACTGTGCTGTTTTCATCCATTTTTTTTTAGTCGCATGAGTCGACTCCGTTCTCTCTCCTGCACAGTTCGTCTTCTCCAGCTGTTGCATCGGTTTATGCAGCTACCACGTTGGATGAAGAGTCAATCACTGGACAAGCCCTTCTCTCTCTGTCAAAAAAAAAAGTAACATTTTTTACTTTCAAACATCTTGTTTAACCGTCTGTCTTATTTAGAATTTTTGTGTAATTTATAAAATAAATAAATCATTAGTAAGTATCTCTAATGATAAAATAACTCATAACAAAATAGATAATATTTATATAAAATTTTTGAATAAGACAAAAAGGTCAAACAAAATTTTTAAAAGTAAAAAACGTCACTTGTTTAAGGACGGTGGGAGTAGGTTATAAAGGAAGTGCATACTCCTTTCTGATTTTGAGGACAGTATACGCCATTTCATAAGAAAAAATGAAGTATATTCGTTAAAATAAAGAAGTGCACACCATTTACAAGAGTCCTTATCTTCTAAGAGAGTATTCTTGAGTCGATTGCAGGAAACTCCATCTGCACAGGTAACTACTGCTATGCAATTCTGCTAGATCTATATGCAACAGAACTTATCCTATCCTTTTATAATGCAAAACTCCACTAACAATTTTTCTTGACATGCAAGGTGTTCACCTCAGCAGTCCACTGTCACTTGTAATTAAAGTTTACTAGTACAAGCAGTTATGATGTCCACGTCAGTGAGACACATCATTCACTAACATATATTTAGTTGTCCATGTTAGTGTACCACGTTATCCACTAACATTAGTTTATGATAGTTAATCTCTTCCTAAGAATTATATGAATAGTTAAATTTCATTCCAAATCAATAATTCCTGCAGCAACGCGTGAGGTGTTATTCTAGTTTAAAGTGAACAGATGATATGCAATCACTATCATAACAACAGTTGGAGCTAGTTTCAGTTATAAACTCTCTGAACTTGCTACCTCAGTGTGCCATATATATAGTACTCTCAAGTCTCATATGGTCGAGCCTTCCTGGACATCACGATTTCAAATTAACCAATCAGCAAAATATTGTCATGTGTCCAAGAAAATTTAGGAGATGTGTCATATAGAAAACCTCGATGCATACCTCTTATGCAGGGGTTCCTTGTACTACAATCTGAAAAGGTGTCAAGTGATACTGTAATAAGAAAATTATCAAATGATACTCCGATCTAATTAAGAAAAGTATTAAAACATACTCTTTTGTCAAAAAGTATCTCAACATACTATTATGTGAAAAAGGAAACATACTTTTAACTAAAACTACAGAGATGCTATATTTTTCTTTGTGAAAGCAACAAGAAAACAATATGTCTGCACATCTTCTAGTGGTAGTCTTCTAATTATGTAACCAATTGCTAGCCCAGCAGAGTGAGCAGATGGCCAAAAAGCATGACCGGCAGAAAAGCATTCAGACAATTGATTGGTTGGTACTGATATTAGCCGGAGAGGTGTGTTTGGTAGGGATCCAGATTCTCATATAAATATTCTAGATCCAGATTCTACTAGGAAACATTTTGGATGTTGAATCAGAATCACTAATTGTTTGGTTGTAGGCTGGATCCTAATTAAATTGCTTTTCATACAAAAAACATATAAATAAAAAGTTTTTAAAAGATTAAACTTTTTTTGTGGGTGAAGAATAATTTAAATACAACTCATTTTAACTTGTTATACAAAGGATTAACTGAAAATGATATGAGAATGAAGAATAAGAATCACTGTGAAATCCTATTTTCACAGTTTCAGGTTCATAGGTCATATTATGAATCGTTCCGAGCAAAAACTTTTTGCTGTTGTGTCGTTTGGCTTTGATTTCAGCAATTCTTTTGAGAATCAAAAAAACGATTCTATGTGCGAGCCTAATTCTCTCTTGATTCTTGTTAACTCTAATAAAGAATATGAAATCAAAAAATTTTGGATGATTTTTCATTTTTCTGATAAAAAGGCGAGATGGAGACGTGCTTTGCTACCAAGTCACTGAAGAGTGCAGGAGTAAGATACATGAACTATGTGCAGATCTAGTGTGCATTAAGGAGATTAGGATTACATGGATAAACAAATCGATCTGATTAGAATTACTCTATGCTATATATACCTTATATTCAACGGAATGCATTGACTACGTCAGTTTGTGCAATTACAGCGGGATGAAGCCAACAAGCAACACATTATCCAAGTATGTCAAATGCTAGAGGCGGTGGCAATAAATTTTGTTTCGTCCTTTGGATGGACTTACAATGTTGGAATTGAGTTTTGAGTGGGATATCTATGTGGTTACACATTATTGTAAACAAGTGGTCTGATTCTCTTGGTGATAAGAGATGAAGCCGGGCTTATTTCCATTATCTAAACGCTATATATACCTGGATTGCAACAACATACCTCATCAAGATCTTGATCACTACTACAAAATTGATTTTAGGAGACATGCCAGTTTCATTAACTGAGACGGTCACAAAATATACTTGCCCTCCAAAATACATGACGATTTTCAAAGGCGATCATTTTATTTAAGAAGACATCCAAAAACTGACTGTCTCACAAATCAATTTCCTCAAAATCAATTTACAAAGCCTCTTAAGAGATCCACATATGAAAACAGCTTGTCTATGTTAATTGGGCCAAATCTAGTTGGTCCAGTCCAGCCCACTTAGCAAACCCTAACTCTAAAACATCCCAATGCCCGGCCCCCTTTACTCCCAACCCTCACACATGCCGCACCTCCCTTCCCCCCTCCCTCTCTCTCTCTCACACCGGTGGTGGTGCTCGCGTAGGGCCCGTCATGCTCCATCGGCAGGGCTTGCGCGGGCCGCCACGCTTCATTGGCGGGGGCGCAGGGGCTAGGGTCGAACCACTCTGGTGGTGGCGGCATCATGGGGCTCGCTCGCGGCGGCCAGGGTTTGTGACAACCAACGCAGGTTAAGGGTGTTAGAGCTTGTGGCCGAGATCTAGGGTCGGGCTCACGACACACATGGATCTGACGAGGAGCAATGGCGACGGACGGAGCAGTGGTGGCAGGGTGTTGAATGGCCCAACGGGCCTCGTGCTGCGCTCAGTGGGCTGCATCGACATGCTTGCTAATTATTTATTTGTTTTTTTAATTTATTAACAGAGCAAGGTATTATTTCCGCCACTGTAAATTTGGATTTACAAACGACCTACTCGTCTCCGTTAGCACTTGTTGACCACCTCAGAAAATGCTTACGGTAGTAGTGGATGCTAGAACTAGCTCACCGCCGCATGTGTACTGTGGCTCTATTGGATGCTGCTGAAAATGATTATGGCCTTGTTTAGATTCCAAAATTCACCCCCCAATTCCACTATGCAAAAAGAAGATTCCCCATCACATCAAAATGTCGGCATATATATGGAGTACTAAATGTAGATGAAATCAAAAACTAATTGCACAGTTTTGTTGTACTTTGCGAGACGAACATTTTAAGCCTAATTAATCAAAATTTGGACAATTATTACCACTAAAAACAAAAAGTGCTACAGTGTCGGGGGTGGCACTGTGCCGAATCGGCCACCCCCGACTCTGGTAACTAAACGAGGCGTATATGATTTTCTTATATATATATCAACTAAATTATTGTGGGGTCCATGATTTTAACCCGCTAATCAACCAGCCTCCATGTGATATGTCGTGTGGGAAGAGGTTTCGTAGGCAAACCCTGGAAGTAGAAAGAATTATCCTCTATATATATATATATATATATATGAGAGCAATCGACAAAAAAAAGCAACAATAAAACTCTACAACAACTAAGACAGCTCAACCAACAAGTCACCCACAATATGAACAAACAATAATAATACGACATAGACGACGACAACAATGATAAATTCCCATGATTTGAATCCGTTTGAATTCTAAGGGATTTTGAGAATCCGAATAAAAAAATACCAATAATTTTATTAGATTTTGAGATTTAAAAAAATCCGCGATCTACCGTTTGGATGAGACCGTGGGATTTTTTATCTAGATACTCAAAATCTAGAGTATCTAAACGGGACCGTTTTATCTTTTATGGTTCGATTTGATGCTTTCTCTGCTTTGAGATAAGAGGGACGTCTCTTTCTACCAGAGCATTTATACTGTGGTTGCTCTCGCGCAAAGATCACGTGGGTGTTGTTAGGCCAGAACTCTCACACGGTCAAACAGGACCATCGACCATCGTGGCAGCTACAGAAGAGAAAAAGAAACTAATAAGGCCTTGTTTAGATTAAAAAACTTTTCGCCTAAAACTATCGCATCAAATTTACGGCACATACATAGAGTATTAAATATAGATGAAATAAAAAAATAATTGCACAGTTTGCGTGTAAATTGTGAGACGAACGTTTTGAGCCTAATTAGTCCGTGATTTGACACTAAAGTGCTACAGTAACAAAAATGCTAAAGATGGATTAATTAGACTTAATAAATTCGTCTCGTGATTTCTAAACAAGCTATGTAATTAGTTTTTTTATTAGTATCCGAAAACCCTTCTGACATCATACCAAACATCCGATGCGATATTTTCACTAAAAACTTTTCACATCTAAAGCCTAGTTTAGATCCCAAAACTTTTTGGAAAAAATTCCTGTAGCACTTTTCGTTGTTATTTGGCAAAATTTGGTTCAAAAGATTCGTCTCGACATTTACAGATAAACTGTATATTTAGTTATTTTTTTACTTATATTTAATGTTCTATACATGCGTCTAAAAAATCGATGTGATATATACTGTGCAAAAATTTTTTAGGCCTTTTTTTCCAACTAAACAAGGCCTCAGGAAAGAAAATAGGGCTGGTTCGGCAGGTGGAAAAGCCGACTAGTTTCGGCTGATTTAATAGTGTTCTGTGAGAAAAAATAAGCTGAAATAAGCTGAAACAAGCCGAAACATGACTAGCAGAACAGGGCCATGAAGCGTACACCTGGCAACGGCATGGACGGGGAAGGAACCAGGAAGCCACGGCCGCGCCAGAGAAACGAATACGAACGGAGTCGTTGGCCCACTGGTGGGTGGGGTCAGGACCGGACCGGAGAACGCGAAGCGACCAGAGGGCGCCCGTGGTCGGCGGGCCACCCGCCCCCGTTCCATTCCTTCCAGATCCCATAATTGCACGCGACACTACACTACACCGCCCCCCTTCCCCAAGTCAGAGGGAGATTTGCATCGAGGAAACTACAGAGAAGGGGCCGAATCGAATCCGTGGTGCACTGCCCCTTCCTCCCCCGCATGCCACCGCCGCCGCCGTGAGGACTCCGGCAAATGGCGTACCGCGTCGCCTCGGGCCTCCTCCGCCGCCGCGCCGGCGCCGCCGTAATGCCCTTCCCTCTCTTTTCTCTCTCCGATGCATGTATGTATGTCTGCGGCTAGCTTTTGTGCGCCCTTGTTTGTTCCGGGTAGCCAGCAGATTTAGGGTTCGCGAGGTTGTCCGACGCGGTGGCTCTGCCCGATGGGTGTGATCCCTCCCTCGGAGGAGGTGTTCCGTCGCGGACGGGGTATGTGGTTGCGTCTGGAGAATAATCTGCTACTGTAGTGTTGGCTCGGGGGGGTATGCAACCAGGGCGTTGATACTTGAGAGGACGTATGCTGGTGCTCCGTGCACGCACTTCGCCGCCTCCGATTTGGAGAATTCCGTGACTTAGGATAATAATTTATTGGTACGGCTTGCACAAATTAGGGTTGTATATTGGCTCCTCCTTTGCTATTTCTGCCCATTCCATGTAAACCTTCATTGCAGTTCAGTATAGCTCTGGCTCTTATTTACTCACCAAGGATTATGAGGTAGGAACTCCAGATGGATGTCAAGTAAAGTATGTTGTCAGACATTTAAAGGAGTCTAGGGAACTAGTTAGGATTTGCCTGCTACCTTTTCTGATATGAAGACTATTGCAGATGATTTTGTCAGCCAATTCTATTCCTTGTTGCTATTGTTGAATGTTTTCTATCAATAAAATTAAGAAACTTGTATTCTACCCCAATTCAGTCATAAGAAACAAGGAGTCCAGTGTTTGATGGAGAGGGAGGGAGTGGGAATGAGATTTCGTACATGCTGGCTGGTTCAGAGGGTGAGAGTCAGACTGTGAAATAGAAAAGGTTGTGCCTTGCAAGCCTGTGATGGTAGAGGAATTTATATTCTTCTGCTTTGCAGAATGCAGACCATATATTTTGTAAATATAAGAAATTGAGCAGTCAGCAACAATTCCAAATGACACAAAATATGCAGCAATGATGTCCAGTATTTAGAACAGTGCTTAGTTGTACCAATAACAGTGTGTATGTTTGGTTTGCTGCCTTAGTTTGGCAAACTTTAACACACCTTTTATAGTAGATGTTTGGTTCATGCCGCTGTTCTGGCGTGCCATAGTTTTTCAGCTCCAGACCCCATCTGTCACACAATCAACCTGTAGCCATCCTTTGCCTAAGGTGTGTGTTGCAAATTGTTAAACACACCACACCATAGGAAAGTTTTGGCACGGGGTGTGGCTATGGACTTTGCTACCGTATGCCACAAAGTTTTGCCATACTTGCCGAAGGTTAGGCTGTTAGGTGCTTAAAGTCTTTTCCGCACCTTGGCAAGCCTACGAGAATCTTGCAATATTTTTCTGAGTCATTGGCACCTGAAACCTAGCTTGCTAGAAGTCGAATCTTGCCGCAATGTGGCTGAAACTTAAACAGCTGCCTATAAACTTGCCTTACCTTAGATGTGGCAAACTATGCCAAGTTGTGGCTGAAAACTAATCAGGCCCATAGTGTGGATGAGGACCAAAGAGGCCCAAATTGCTATTACTGATTTACAGTTCGTTTGAAAATAGTGAACTAAATCTTCTTGGTTATGTGAAATCACGGGATTTCTACGCCATTTCCATTTCATGTTTGTAGCAATGCTAATGCACAAATGATACACAAAGTATAAGCTTCTATAATTTCAGTAATCCTTCACTTCAATTCTCTTCCTCACTGTTCTGATTTACTTGCAGACGCTAGGCCTCCTAAGGAGTTATACACATGTCAGAAGCTACAGCAGTCAACTTTCTGGTTATTACTCTGACTAGCCCTATTTTAATTATTTGATCTCAACTATTGACTATACATGTGTTCTTTTCCAGCTTTGATTCCAGCTACTTCCCAATGCTCAAATCTGACGAGGTAATTATCAGATAGCATGCTCTAGTTGATGAATATAGATGTCATTACTAACCTCATGCCAAATATTTTTACATCTCTTTCCCTTTTTATACATGTATGTATTACATTATTATAATTGAATTTTGTAGAAAACGCTGTTACTTACCTAATCCCTCTCTGCACCAAGTTTGGAGTAGGTCATTTGCTTCAGACAACGGTAAGCCACAATAGTCTTTTGAGGCGGATAGTGTTTGACAAACGTGTTCCTTGTTATGCGTTTATCAAGTTCTGTTTTTCATTCTATATAGGAGACAAGTTTGAGGCTGTTGTGCCCTTCATGGGTGAATCTGTAACTGATGGAACTCTTGCTAACTTCTTAAAGAGTATGTTCTCCCTCCTCCCTCTCTCTCCCTCCCTCCCTCCCTCCCTCGCTGTGACAACATTTTCTTTTTTTATATACAGAACCTGGAGACAGAGTCGAGGCTGATGAACCCATAGCGCAGATTGAAACTGATAAGGTATTGGTGGCTTCTGTTTGAACATTAGTGGAACTTCATATTTGCTAGTGCCCATAACCACATGACTTTTCCTTTTGTTCCAGGTCACTATAGATGTTTCAAGTCCTGAGTCTGGTGTTATTGAAAAGGTGAATTGTTTTGCTCCTTCCTAGCTTCCAGTCTATTTTCATGGCAATAGTTCACCTTTACTCTGCAGATGTCAAGAATACACACTCAAATCCCATGCTTATCTGTTTGTAACAAGATCAGCAGCTGTTCGCATACCAAGTGTTGCTATTTTTGACTGTTGTTTACAGCTCATTGCTAGTGAAGGCGACACAGTTACTCCAGGCACTAAAGTTGCAATCATATCCAAGTCTGCTCAACCTGCTGAAACACATGTTGCTCCGTCTGAGGAAGCGACTCCAAAAGAATCATCACCGCCGAAAGTTGAAGAGAAACCAAAGGTAGAGGAAAAAGCCCCAAAAGTAGAACCTCCCAAGATGCAAGCACCAAAGCCAACTGCACCATCAAAAACGTCCCCTTCAGAACCACAGCTCCCTCCAAAAGAACGAGAGCGGCGGGTAAGGTCAATATTATCCAATTACAGAGTTCAGATGTTCTTGAAGGACATGCACATATTTTACCGTGATATTGCAGGTGCCGATGCCAAGGCTCAGGAAGCGTATTGCAAACCGTCTTAAGGATTCTCAGAACACCTTTGCAATGCTGACTACATTTAATGAAGTTGACATGTAAGTGTTCTCCAGTATTCCTTCCAGTAGATTGGTACAATAGATTTCTGTTTGGTCAGTTTATATTTGTGCTCCTGTCATCATTGCAACTGTATAAAATGGTGACACCTGTTTGTCTTACCATATTTTGAGCAGTTTAAAGATGTGGCCTGTATTCAGGCAATAAAGAATGTAATCTGTTGAGCTACATGGCAATAAAGAATGTAATCTTATGTGCTAACTGTGTTAGATGAAAATATATATGATTATCCTCTATATATATGAATGCTTATAGAACTTAGTTTTTTTATTCAGTAACACTGTCAAAAAAAAATCCTGTCACTTATTGTGCAAATATCTGGTGTGACATTGTGCGGCTCAACTTATTTATGTTCTTTTAGATGTGGACTTCAATAATTATCTTTTGGCATGCCATTATGATTCCTTGAAGGCTGTATTGGTGTATTTTTTTAATCTTATGATTTATGATGCAGGACGAATTTGATGAAGCTTCGTTCTGATTATAAAGATGAATTTGTCAAAAAGCATGGTGTCAAATTGGGCCTAATGTCTTGCTTTGTCAAGGTACTTGCCAGTCTGTGTTGCAAAGCTTTTGCACCGTACATTTATATGGCTGACTAATTCTATTTATTTTGGCAGGCTGCTGTTTCTGCGCTTCAAAACCAACCAATTGTTAATGCTGTCATTGATGGTGATGACATCATATACAGAGACTATGTAGACGTCAGTGTTGCTGTTGGCACTTCCAAGGTACCATATTGCTTACTTGCTACTCTGGTGACTGCTGTCTCATCTTCTTTCTTGTACCTAGAAAAGCCAAAATGGCCTATAGTTTGGGATGGTGGGAGTATTTACTATGTATATCACTAATTGGAATCTTTTTCAGGGCCTTGTGGTTCCTGTTATCCGGGATGCTGATACCATGAACTTTGCTGACATTGAGAAAGGGATAAACAACCTTGCAAAGAAGGCAACTGAGGGGGCGCTCTCAATTGATGACATGGCAGGAGGAACATTTACCATCTCCAATGGTGGTGTCTATGGAAGCCTCATCAGCACACCTATCATCAACCCCCCACAGGTAACTGCTGCGTTTTTTTCAGTAGCGACACATTTGTAGCATGCAGATGTTCATTGATCTGAAATGTGATCTATGTGAATTGCAGTCGGCAATTCTGGGGATGCATTCCATTGTGCAACGCCCTGTGGTTGTGAATGGTGACATCCTCGCGAGGCCAATGATGTACCTCGCGCTGACATACGACCACAGGCTGATCGATGGCAGAGAGGCTGTCTTCTTCCTGCGGCGCATCAAGGATGTGGTCGAGGACCCCAGGAGGTTGCTGCTTGACATATAAATTCACACACCAGTGCTGCCCTGCCAGACTGTTTTGTGCTTATCTGGAAATAATACCATGCAAATTTTTGACTGATGAAAAAGAATTACTTCCTCAGAAAGACGAAATCTGAGCTGAGGATACCGTGAGGTTTTTTCTCTATATAATCATAGACGAGAGCAGCAAACTCAACTCAATGTGAGGTCATGTTTAATTTTCGGGATGTTCCATTTCGGGATGCAATTCCCAGTCATTTTTATTTACCATGCAAGAGCAATAGAGGCTGCTGCATTTTTGTTTGTTGGTTCACAATTTCGCCTCCAGCTAGCCAGTCTGCAACATTTGACGTTAAAACGGTGCTCCAATCGCTCGCTCTGTTGAATGTTCTCGACTCTCGGCGTTTGTGTTTTTACTGTAGCTGTCACGTTTCATGTGGTTAAATCTATCTATAGGGCCGGTTTTGGATGGAGTAAAACCAAAGGAAAATCTATAGGGCCTGTTTGGGATGAGGTAAGACCAAATGAAAAGTGGATGAATCGAATCCGGAGGAAAGGTTTATAGGGTGTTCGGTTTGAGGAATGGGTTAGTTTTATGTAGTTTGGTTTTAGGAATCTAACCTATATCTAACCTATACCCTTATAGCTATATACCAGCTCTCCTCTCATAGCTAAGTTTAAAAAAAAAAGCTCTCCTCTCATAGCTCACTGTACGTTAACAGTGCCGGGCCTGGTGAACAGTAAACCCCATTGAACAGCAATATAACCGGGTTCAGTGAACAGTTCAGACCCGTTATGAACAGTACAGACCCGTTACGATGACTAGTGTAGGCCTGTTATTATGAGCGGTACATATCCGTTATAAACAGTCCTAATCCGTTACGAACAGTGCATACCCGTTACGACAAAAATCCTTCGCCCGTGCCGTGCTAGTAGAATAGGTTGATGTATCCTGGTCTCATTCCTCAAACAGTAATGATATTATTAGTACGAGAAATAACATCATTCTACTAAATTTAAGAAATGGACTTATGAACACTATCTCATCAGAATAATTTGATTTCTCCAACCACACACTATTAGAGAATTGTTGTTCCGAATGGAGAAATGAGTTTGGTCAAGAGGAAATTGTTTGGAAGGGAGTAATGACTAAGGGCACTTCTAATGCAGAAATTATCGTAGTTTCTATAGATATTAATTGTACTATCGTGTGGCAAGGTAGTTATTAAAGGAGAGTAAAAATCATAGAACCGGGTCTAAGTTAGAAACCGGGTCTACACGAGAACCAAGATATAAAGGCATGTGATTGGTAGAGAATGGAGAGAGAATATATGTAATTGAATAAAAAAATGTTAACTAGAAACTATTCATTGGAACCATAATTTCTATATGTAGTATCTATAGAAATTAATAGGTATAAAAAATACCTGTAGTTTCTAGCGTTAGCACTGAAAGACCAGAGGAGGTCAAACATTCGCTATGAGTTCTGGGTTTTCGCGTATGCCCAAGGCAAAGACTGTCAGGAAGAAGAGGCAATTAGCTGCTCCCTCCATCCCAAATTATTCGTCGTTTTTGGTTTTCGTGCCGCAAGTTTGATTTGATTTGTAGAAAATACGTACAACATTTATACTCTAAATAAATTTATTAAAAAACTAAATTCAAAGATCTTTACAACAATACCAATTATGTACCATAAAAATTAATATTTTTTAATATATATTTTGTTAAAATTATTTCTTAAAAAATAAAAACGACATATATTTTAGGACGAAGGGAGTATCTCGAGATTGCCACCACGGCACATGCTTGTTTATGCGATTTGCGAAGCTCCTTGCGATTTCCTCCACACATTTCCATCCCGTCCACCCAGCTCCAGGATCCAACCATGGTGGCCGTGACGACACTCTCCTTTCTCTCACTAGCGACGACCCTCTTTCTTCTCCTCCTCCACTAAAGTTGTCCAAACGGGCCTGGCTCGATGGGCCGGCACTGGCCCGTCACGGGAAAGCACGGCACGAAAACGGCACGGGCCCGGCCTGCCTCGTGCCCGTGCTGGCACGGCTCGGCCCCGTGCTTGTGCTCGGGCTGGAAGTCGCACACGACGGCCCAGCACGGGCACGCCCCGCTCCAACGGGCGGCACGGCGTCGGCCGTTGGATCGCCTCCCTCCCCCGATCCTGGCCGTTCATTTCCGCACCGAATCGTTGGCTATATATAGCCGAGGCGCCGCTGAACCCTAAACCCTAAATCATTTCGTCTCTCCTCGGTCGACTCTCCCTCTCCCACTGGCCGCAGCGGCGCTGCCTGGAACCCTAACCCTAGCCACTCTCCTCTCGTCTTCCCGGCTGCCGGCGGCCTCGTCTAGACGGATTGGTGGCATTATACACCCCTCTTCTTCCTCCCTGACCCCCGATGTAGCCTCGCCCTCCACATCTTGCACTCGTCGTCTCGTCTCCATCCTCGTCGCCGTCGTCGGCCTCCGCCCGTGGGGCTCCGTGTCCCTCAGCATGCGTTGAGGTACCACGGTGCCGGAGCCGGATCCGTACGACGACGATGTCGCCATTGTTGCTGGCATCTCTGGAGCTCCGGCCGTAGAGGTGAGCTTCCTCAAAACCCTAGATCTGTGCTCTTCTTGATCACCTCACCCTCGATCTGACTCCTGAGTCCTGAGCTCTTCTTGATCTCCTCTAATAGATGCTTTTAAGAGATCTTTTTAAGTACTTCACTGATAAGCGTGATAACCTAATAGATGCTTTTAAGAGTAATGCTATTACTTCTGTTGCTATTACCTCTGACATTTGGTCTGGAAATGCTAAAGAGGATTACTTGAGTGTTGTGGCTCATTACATTAATGTTGATTGGCAACTTGAAAAGAGGGTTCTTGGGTTAAGGCTTATTGATGTGTCACATAATGCTGAAAACATTGTTGAACGTGTTGCTAATGTGCTTAATGATTATGGTGTACTGAAAAAGGTTTTTTTTCTGTAACTTTGGACAATGCTTCTGCTAATAACAAAGCCATAGATGCACTGAAACCTGTACTTAAGGAGTATTTGGGTGCTAATCTGTTTTTGCATCAACGCTGTGCTTGTCATATCATTAACCTGATACTTAAGGAGGCTCAGTTGTTGTTAATCCTATGCTTGATGCTTTCAGAACTGCAATATCATTCATTAATTCTTCTAACCAAAGAATTGCTGCATATAAGAGTTACTGCATGGCATCTGGTATTAGACCTAGGAAGTTTGGATTGGACATGGATGTTAGGTGGAACTCTATCTATCTAATGCTTAAGCATTTGCTACCTCACAAGGAAACTTTCCATACTTTTATTGAGTCTAATTATCTTAGACCTAGAGGTGCTTCATTTCTGTTGGTTCATGATCATTGGGCTATGGCAACTAAAATCATGGAATTTCTTGAACTGTTTTATGACTCAACAGTTGCTTTGTCTGGTGTGTACTATCTTACTGCTCCACTTATGGTTCATCACATTGTTAGGATTGCTATACACCTGCATAAGTATCAAAATGATGAACATATTAGACATGTTATCGAACCTATGATTGATAAGTACCATAAATACTGGAAACAAATACCTGTTTTTTATTGTATTGCATTTATCTTGGATCCTAGAGCTAAAATTAAAGGTTTTAACAAAGTGCTTAGGAAGTTACACCTAATTACTGATGCTGATTATAGTAATAAGTTGATGGAAACTAGAGCTCTTCTTTTTAAACTTTATCATAAATATGATGATTTGTATGGCTCTGTTAGAGAGAAAAGGATTGTTCCTCCAACCCTATCAGGTAAGAAAAGAACTGCTTGGGATGAAATATATGATGATGATGTTCTTCCTGCTAGTCTTGATCTGTCCAGAACTATGCCTGCTACTGCCTTGCTACATGCAGCATCTTCTTCCTCTAACAGTTTTGGTTTTGAACTTACAGCCTACCTGGACTGTGACACAGTCAGTCAGTTAGATGATGATTTCAACATCTTGCATTGGTGGCATCAGCATAAGCTTACTTATCCAATTCTTTCTAACCTTGCAAAAGATATTTTTAGTGTGCCTGTTTCAACCATTTCTTCAGAGGCTACCTTCAGCCTAACTGGCAGGATTATTGAAGAACGGCGGCAGCGGCTGAACTTTGAAACTGTGGAGGCACTTACATGCATCAAGGACTGGGAAGCGGCAGAAGCATGGCTACAGCATCTCTATCTCGATTAGTCATTTATGTAATGGTCTGTAATATTAATTAGGACTTGAAACTGATTTAGACTTGGAACTTGTGATGTACTGAACATTAAACAGTGGGGAATCAGGAGCTTGGCTGCACTCTTTTTTCCTGTCTAGGGTTTCTCACAAGGGTGAGTTTTACCTAGACAGGTTTTTAATGAGGCAGCCATTGCACAAGTTCCTTTCTTTTGGTTATCTGTTGTTTTGTGTATTTGCTTTTATCTTTGAAGTTTTATCTTTGAAGTTTGAACTGTGAAGTTGAATGTGAAGCTGAATGTGAAGTTAAAATTCTGTTGAATGTGAAGTTGAAACCGTGCCTGGGCTGGCACAGGGACTGGCGTGCTGCCGTGCCCAGCGGCACGACATGGCACGCTCCAACTATAGCCGTGTCGTACTCGTGCAGAGAGGCTGGCACGAGAGCACGCCAGGCACGGCACGGTAGGCACGCGTGCCTTCTCGTGCCCGTGCCGAGACGTGCCGTGCCAGCCTGTGCCCGTGCCCGTGCCGTGCCGTGTGGCCCGTTTGGCCATCTATATCCTCCGCAGTCTCATCAAGAACAAGAAGCACCACGGTCGCCTCCCACCGAGCCCGCCATCCCTGCCCGTCATCGGCCACCTGCACTTTTTGAAGAAGCCGCTCCACCGGACGCTGTATTCTCTCACGGCGTAGCACGGCCCGGTTCTCCTCCTCCGATTCGGCTCCCGCCGCGTGGTCCACGTCGCGGACCCCGCCGTGGCCGAGGAGTGTTTCACCACCCACGACGTCACCTTCGCCAACCGCCCGCGGCTTCCCTCCGCCCGCTACCTCTCCAACGACTACACCACACTGGGTTCCTCAAGCTACGGGCCCAACTGGCGCAACCTCCGCCGCATCGCCACCGTCGACGTCTTCTCCTCGCACCGCGTCCTCGGCTTCGCGGATGTCCACGCCAGCGAGGTCCGTGACATGGCGCGCCGGCTCTTCAAGGCCGCCGCCGCCGCCGCCGGGGCCGACGCCTCCAAGCCCGTGCGCTGCGACGTGAAGGCGCGCGCGTTTGAGCTGGCGCTGAACACCGTGGCGAGGGTCGTCGCTAGGAAGCGGTACTACGGCGACGGCGCGGCGGTAGCATCGTCGGAGGAGCCCGAGCGGTTCCGTGGCATGGTCCGCGAGTACTTCGCGATGCACGGGGCATCCAACCTGCAGGACTTCGTGCCGGTGCTCGCGCTGGTGGACGTCCGCGGCGTGAACAGGCGTGCGATAAGGCTGTCCAAGGCGCGGAACGAGTGGGCGCAGCGGCTTATCGACGAGCACCGGGCGGCCGCCGCGGCGGGGACGGAGCTGGGGAAGACGATGGTCGGCGACTTGCTAGAGATGCAGGCATCTGACCCTGAGGCGTACAGCGATAAGGTCATCAGAGCGCTCTGCTTGGTGAGTTATTCTGTTCTGCAAATCGTACTGCAACTTGCAAGAATTAGAGACAGTAGTACAATCAGTTTCACATATATTTGTATAGTGGAAGAAACAGAGTAATCTCAACTACTGAACATAGCAAAGAACTCAACTGCAGTGGATTTCACAGGTCGTAGGATTTACGGAATTACTGGGTGCGTAGGCTGATTGTTGATTTGTTTAGTAGTAGTAGTAGTATCATGGCCAGATCATTGGGATGGAGGTAGGCATGTGCTTAAGAGTTAAGACTTCAGAATCATGGCCAAATCTTTGAGGTGGAGATAGGAGGCCGTATTTAGTCAATGAAAGGCTGTCGTCATATGGTTTCAGCTTTCGTTTCATTGGATTATCGTGGCTGAAAGTACTGTTCGCTGGTTTATTGTAAGAGAAAAATATTGTCAGATGGCTACTGATTTGGCTGAATAACTCAAACGAACAGGGTGTTTAGCGCATATCACACAACCGTTGTTTAATGCAGGTTCGAACGCATATAAGGAGAAAAAAAACAAAAAAAAAATGCAGCCACAAATAGGAACTTAAAATAATATGTATTCCTATTAATATGTTGTATACAGTATAATGACTATTTGTTGATATAAATACTCCTGCAAGTTAACCAAATTGTCGTAGACAAATGCATTTCACTATTATTAGTAATCCTGACCCGTGTACAATCTTTGCTGGAGACAGTCCATCTTGCAAGCTGGAACCGATACCTCGTCGGCCACCATCGAGTGGGGTATGGCGCAGCTGCTGAATCATCCCGCCGCCATGGCCAAGGCCCAAGCCGAGATCGACGAGGCAGTTGGCACAGCGCGCATCCTGGAGGAAGCCGACCTGCCAAACCTTCCCTACCTCAGGTGCATCGTCACGGAGACTCTGCGCCTCCAGTCCTCCACCCCGTCGGGCCGCTCCTGGCACCGCACGAGTCGGCCTCCGACTGCTCCGTCGCCGGCTACGACGTCCCGGCGGGGACGATGCTCCTCGTCAATGTGCACGCCATGCACAGGGACCCGCGCGTGTGGGAGGAGCCGGAAAGGTTCTCGCCCGAGAGGTTCGAGGGCGGGAAGAGCGACGGGAAATGGATGCTTCCGTTCGGCATGGGCCGGCGGCGGTGCCCCGGCGAAGGCCTCGCCGTGAAGATGGTCGGTCTCGCGCTGGGCACGCTTCTGCAGTGCTTCGAGTGGAGGAGAATCGGAGATGAGGAGATCGACATGGCGGAAGCGTCCGGGCTGACCATGCCAAAGTCCGTGCCGTTGGAGGCGTTCTGTTGGCCGCGTACGAAGATGATGGCACCGCTAACGGCACTTCACTGATCACAAGCGTTTGGATTTTGATTTTTTTTTATTATTCTTCAACTCCGTGCTAGACAAGTTCGGGTTCAAAGCTCATGTTACCTGTCTCCGTGTGAGACAACCACTGGCACAGTGGCACCAACCTGATCACTGCATTGTTAGACTAATCTACATCACTGTTCGGACGAGAAATAATAAAGGCCTCTTCCACGACAACGAGATGCATTTGTACTTTTTTTTATAAATAAAGTAGTACAATGCAGTTCTACTTTGAACTAGAGTTACACAACTTCTTTTTCACAAAAAAAAAAGAGTTACACAACTTCTAGGAGGGTACGTTGACATGCAAAAAATGTCCTGCCATGGAGATTGAGTTACACCATCGAGATCCTAACGTAGAGGACGTGCTAGAAAAATATTTGACACAACACAATTCGCCCCAGTTGGTGTCATTGCAGCTTTTTCGTAGTTCATATAGTTCACAACAGTTTTTTCATAGCTCATAGCTCAACCAAATAGACTCTTAGGAACGAAGCCAGACCTATTTGGTCCAATCCCGAAGCAAAACATCCCTATCCTATGTAAATATAAAGGATCAAGGCAACTAAAACACATCCAATCGAAATAAATCAATCTAATTTATCTTTTTACTTACTTTTACCCTAATCTCTTCCAACCTTAACATGTAGCTCATCTACCAATCTCCACTAGTGTTTTTAGGGTGTCGACTAGGCGGCGAGGTGCTCGCAGGCGGCAAGGCATCCCTGACGCCTAGCCAAAAGTACCGAAAGAGTCAATGGGATTGGAGGCATAGGGGCAGGACCAACGCGGGCTAACGTCTATAGTGGTTTTAGCTAACAAAAGATGCCACGTTGACAGAGCTAGTCTTGCAGCGCTAGCAATCCTATAGCTGTTTTGTGGGAATTTGCACTTGGACCATAAACCCATTCAACATGTTTGCTTTATTACCTCTGCTGTAGCATGCAGACCAACAACAGAGCCACTCTCTGCTCCCAACGCATGTTCCAGTATTCGCCTCATTTTGTTTCAGACCAAACCACCGTGACTTCTACATGCTACTCTGCCACCCTGTGAGTCTACTAACTGGTGTGACCACCATGACTTCTGTAGGCTACTCTACCACCCTACGAGACTAGCTACTAACTGGTGTGACATGGATACTTAATACAGATGTGGACTCTGGAGCAGCATGCTAATACTAATGTGGACTCTAGGGCAGCACGCCATGCTAGCATGTTGGGCAAGCCCTAATAGAAAAAAAAACAGAATGGAGAAATGCCATGGAGTCGCTTCCTTTCTCATCCCTACCAAATTTGGCACCATCAGTCGCCACACACAGCGTCGCCTAGGTCATCTGCAGCAACGGCAATTGATCCAGAAGGGGGTCACAACTCACAACATGATCGTCTAAGGGAACAGAGTAGTGGGGGTAGCAGTGAGGAGGGCGCAGAGTAGTGAGGGGTAGCAGTGAGAGGAAGGAAAGGAGCATGGCCAAGCTACATGCGCACGAGCAAGACTGCAAGAGTAGTGCGGGGAGAGGCAGCAGCACTGCATCCGCGATTCTAGGTGATCTCTTCAACGAGACATCTCTACATGAGTGAGGCATATAATAAGACAATTAACATTGTTAGTAAAAGGTATATGTCCTTTGACATAGAAAGTGAGAACAGTTGCTTTGTCCTTTGAAGACATGCCATCCTTTCACCACCCCTCTCCACCACATATATACTCATATATCAGATCAATGCAAAATGTAAGTTGTTCTATTTGACCATTTGTTCTTTCATTTACATTCATACTTCAACAAAAAAAAGTATCACAATTCTCTTCTGCTCTAGACTTTTCTCACTTTTTTTCTTTTCTCCAATTTTTCTTTTTCTTTTTGTTTATTTATTTCCTTTTTTTATTCAGGGGTGTGTGGGATAACATAAAGATAATATATACATATATATGAATACGAAATCAGAATCACAAAATAAGGTAAACGACCACACAGACTATTAAATAGACCAACACGGCAGATGATACCCCGCCACAAAATTGGGATTGAATGAGTCAGTTACGTATTCCCTATCAGCTTAGTATACACAGCATAAGTTTTTCGACAAGAGGCCTTGATGGGACTTACGAGAGTTTGACGTTCATCGAGCTCAATACAGAATCCACAAAGCTGATTTCAGCAGGAGCTACAGACTACAGAACTAGCATATTACCAACTGCTTTCAGCACGATGCTACCGCCAAAATGAAGTGTACAAATAACCTAGCACCACTCACAGTTTCCGTGAACAATGAGATGATTAGATGATTACCGAGAAAGTCTCCACTCTCCAGTAATGCTTTTGAACCCATATTTCTTTAACCATTCTTTCTTCTTTTTACAGTCTGAACGTGCTGCCCTACAATTAAATACCAAAGTTTTCAAAAGGTCTTCCAATAGCTTCAAATGTGATAGATCGATGAAATAGCTGAGCCACCAAATCAAGATTCATAACACCAACTCGTCCGGATAGCAGTAGCCTGTGGGAAAAATCAGATTAACATACCATTTCCTTAAAAAAATGGGATAACAAGGGACAAACCAATGAATAAAAACTGAGACAGGGTTCTTAGCAAAAAGCAAATAGGTTAATCAAATAAAACCAAGAGTGGAATGTGCAAACTACGCATTGACGGCAACGTGTTTCAACACAACAGCAGTAGGTTACCCACAATATCTATCCGGAATATATTTTATGGAACAGCCTGAAGTACAATTTGGAGGCAAAATAAAGGGGCACTACTTCACTCATAAAACTGGAGATAGAAACACACACAAACACATAGTACAAACCAACATCGCTATTTAACCTGATGTAAATAGAAGTCTAAGCTAAGGGAGAAAGATTTTGATTAGTTGCTACTGAGTTAGATACTAGACACTAACCATTGGTGAGCTTAATCCCCATACTTGACAACTATAGAAGATGCATACCACATTGTTGATAGAAGTGAAGATCATACAGGCTCAATTTTAACATGATAAACCTATATGTAAGGCAGGTCTTGGACATTGGACAAGCTAAGCACAATGCTGCATCAAGCCTACTATGTCACCTCTGGCAAACTTCACATACCAATCATTGTACTCGACTTATGAAAAGGTAATATAAGGCTCATGGAAATAATTACTAAGGAAACCAAAAAAACTATCATCTAAAGTGAATATAATGTAATGTTATCGATTTCCTTGTGGTATTATGAGAACTTCACAGCCAACCCCTATCTGATAAGCATCCCTGCCTATTGATCTGCAGGGGTGTGTGGGTGGTTAAACATGCATACATGCAGATGGGCCACTGCATAATACCAAAGTGATAGTATCGATACTTATAAGATTATGGCATATTTTGCAAACATCAGTTATTTCCTTTTCACAAACTATTTGGCAGATAGACAAGTGAAAAATCAATGCTGAAATCCTGCACTAACAAAGTGTTGATGTCCTAGGACGCACTCCCTCCGGTAAAAAAAATAAGTTTTGGAATTCATGTAAGCAACTTTTAATCACTGGTAAGAATATCTTCCGACTGGACTTATGAAAGATAGTGGACACCTTTTTCACGATATTATACTTTTACTGATTTTACAAATATATTGCAATTGAGGTTCATAAAGAGGTTCCTGAAGAAGCTGTGTTTTGGGATTGTACCGTTGTTCAAAACACCTAATTTAGTAATCAGCAATAAAAAACATTTTAACAACAGGTTGTTTCCATATTCAGTGCAACGTACCTCATTGTGGAATGTCAGAATCTGAGATAACATTCCTTGTGGAACGACGTTCAGGAGGACACTCATCATTTGATGATAGAGAGGAACTAGAACATGAAGCTTTGGAAATTCCAACTGGAGAAGTCTTTGCATTTTCCACAGTTGAGATGGATTTATTATGAGGAATGGCTACTGTAACAGATGTAGCAAGAGATGATACTTTCCCAACAGGGCTTGGGGACTCGGATGATATGCTTTGAGTATGGCCAGAGATACTGGAGGCCCTCACAGGAACTGAGGTATTCTGAGGTCTAGACTGGTTATTTGAGCCTGGGGATGCTGTCAACCACATAAATCGTAGTGTGTGTCCTTTGCAAGATTTACCACCAATAAATGCTTTCTCAGCTGATTGCCGTGTTGTGTAAGTCACACAAGCCGAGCAACTCAGAGAAGGTTTTAGGGTAGCATCATGGTTATGGGCTTCAGTATCTTCCAGGACAACTGACGAAAGCTCCCCAAATGATGAGAAATGGTCTGCCAAGACAGATTCCTGTAAATGAAAGTGGTAAGCATCAGAAACAGAATGAAACAGCTTGTAATCAAACACATGAACACAAAATGCAGCATGAGATCATATTAAACTTTGAGTGCCTTTTTTATGCAAAAGAGAAGGCAAATTATTTTATGCAAAAAAGAAAGAAAGAAAGAAGTCACTGGTGGTGTAGATGTAAGACTGATTTTTATCAGCGCCTCATTCCACTAAATGTAGACGAGACTGCAACTTCCAGTTCATCAAATAGGTAATGCAGCAGTACATTATTATTGTTCAATTTTTGTCATTACACATAGCTAAAGATGTTAATAGTTACACAGTGGCATAAAAGCATGCAAATCCGTTAAGCTAAGAATAATAAAAAGCAAACACAATTAGGTAATTCTATATGATAAATATTGCTGTAGATACATGGTCTCATGTATTATGTACTTACATCCATCCATGCCATGATTAGTTTTAAACTTTTAACAACACAACAGGACCTAAAAGATATGTCATTGAAGGTTGACAATTTTAACAGCCAAGATAGAACTACTCCAATATACAGGGCCATTAGCAATACAGGGGTAAAAGTGTGACTTGCTCATAACATCAAATGGAACTACTCCAATATACAGCTCACATAAATTTTACAGCACCACATGATAAGATCCTGAATGTGACACAGGATCTTGCAGACATATATCAGAAGCAAGAACATTACCTTCTCATATTAATTTTGTGATGGTAAGGGTGACAAGTTCAGTTAAGAAGTTCAAACAGTAGGTGGTCACTATCCACAATTCCATGTATAGGTCTATTACCAATTTTGACAGGGGAAAACATTGAACAGCACAAATAAAATACCGTGACAATAGTGCCATTTTTAATGGTTTCAGTATGTCAAGGAATGGCAGGTGGTTGGATGTAAAACTTACATTTGCAATTTCAGGTGGCAAAGGTGGAAGAATTCTGAATGATGTGGTTCGATTGTCAAGCTTAAACCTATTCTGAGGAGGTGCTGGCAGAGTAGTCTGTTTTGTAACCACCGCTGATTTCTGCGTGGATGTCACAGCAGACTTTTGAGAGCATGAAGCAAACTCTCCAGAACTTTTCTTTTCCAATGAACCAGCAATCTCCTGTGCCCCTTCAGCCCTCATGGACCTTGCATCCTTTACTTTTGATTCATCATTAGAAGCAATTTCTTTTCCACCAGCCTCTGCATGCTTAACTGAATTTGCTGAACCTTTCTGCAACATCGTTGTTTACTTATCAGAAATCAGTAACAGAAACAGCTAAAAGTGCAATTATCATAGGCAAAAATAAGCATGAACAGTCAGCCTGTTCCTCCTAATGAAAGTCAGTTCACCTAACAACCAAAATAATACAATAAACAATATGAATTCATGGTACTAGGGAAACTAGTAATTACTTGTTTTGCAAGTTTCTCTAACTGGCGGCGGAACTCATCACGCTTCTGAGCTAAGACCTCTTGTTTTTTACGTAGTTCTTCCAATAGTTCTAGACTTTCTTGCCTTTTTGGAGCATGGGGTGGTACTGGTTTTGTATTACTTGCTGGCAGCATTTTAGAACTTGGTGTACCAGAACTCAACGGTTCAGCAGAAGATCCAGAACTGGGCCTTGGATCTGTTGATTGAACATTTTCCTTGACTCTGTTGGGGAAAGAATTAGCCAGTGTAGTAGACAACTGGGAAGACTTTCCAGAGATTCTGCCCTCTCCCACATCCAGAATTCTATCTCTGTTGGCCCACCAAAGCTTTATAAAGCGGTTGCCCATAACAGCATCTGGAGCTTTTAGGGCAGCTTCAGCTTCTTCCCTTCTTGAGAACTGGACAAAAGCTTTTTCACTGTTAGATGGAATATAAATATCTATTACTTGACCAAACTTCTGAAAATGCGATAGAAGGGTGTCCCATCTGTTGCTTTCTTGGGGAATTCCATGTACATATAGTGTACGGGATGCTTTCTGAGCAGCTCGATTACTTTGCCGGCCCACATCTCCATATATTCTTGAATTGGGTTGACCATTAGTATCCTTAGCAGCAGACTTTACTTGGCCCGCGCTGAGAGCCATCTCATCATAATCACTTTTTTGGTTTCCAGTGATACTTGTTGATGTACTTTTAGCTGTGTTACTACCTCCTGGTTTTCTTTTTGATGCTATTCGCCCCCAAACAGAAGACTTCGAACTCTGAGAACCATCAGAAGCAAAAACCTGGTTTGAATACTCCTGCCCCATTTCATAGCCAGAGGATTCAGAATTCCAAACTCCAACATCTTTATGTACAAAGCCAGTACATGATGCTTCTGGGTGTTCATTGTTCCAGAGAGGCTGATCAGGATCATATACATCAGCATCAGCAATGGCTGAAACAGTACTTCCATTTAGCTTTAATGCATCAGTTGCTACACCAGATTTCACATCTTTTACAGGAACGCTTTTACTCCCTCCAAGGCTTGATAAGTTAACAGAACTCGTTCCTCCCTCATTTGGGATTCCCAATCCTTGAGCATTTGGAACTGATACTGGAAGATTGAATTGAGAGAGACTCTGCAAAGTGATAAGAAATTATATAAACTCAGTATCTTTACCTAAGGATAATAGAACATCAAGTAGTACTTGGCCTCAGGAACATTGCTGCGCCTTACATAAGCATAGCATAACAAGTTCAATCTTCTATATTACCAAAAACAATATGGTAAAGATAGAAAGCTAACTCAAGTGAAATAACAACCAGAAGGTAAAATGTTGCGGCAAAGAGAAGAACCAAGGCAGGCTGAAGTTAATCACGTTAAGATGTAAAGATCTCCAAGATTTCTCAGTTTGGATTTTGGATAGGTTATTGTGACTTGCGAGTAAAGTTGACCACAACTCAGACTAGTAATAACAGCACTAAAGCACACCTTTTCAAGTCCACATTTGCACAACATAGCAAGCAGACATAGTATCCTATCAGGAAGTTATAATAGAACACAACAAATAAGCAAAAGCATGCAGGTTAGAATGCAGAAGATTATGAATAGTGTGAAATAGACAGACGGACCTGCATATCATCAACAACAATTCTATTTACACCATGCTCCATGGGGCACATATCCCCTCTCAAGCAAAATCCACGTTCCTCAAAGTCTCTACAACGTTGACGAGGCATGCCAAGATCGATCAAAGGAGATACTGAGGGCTGAATAGGACCTTGCATTCCAAGTGGATGGATTGGATCCAAAATCCCATGAGGCATTCCAGGCATAAATCCATATGGACCACTTGGCAATGCAGTGCCCATAAATAAGCTAGGATGTGCGGGTGGTCCTTGCGAAGCCATCTGGGATGCAAAATCCATCATATCAAGTGAGCTAAATCTTGGATCATGATGAGTCCAGGGTGCACCATTCCGTCCTCTTCCTCGTGTCATAGGAGGGCGAATAGCAGCAGAAGCCGATGAATCAGCTCGGAAGGATTGGTTCGCTCTAGGTGCTCGAGTGTGACCTCCTACTCCAGAACGTTTTTTGAATTTTGGCACAAAATCCTTCTGTACTTCACCTTGAGAACCAGCTCCACCAAAAGGTAGTCCATTGCTAGAAACCCTACTCCTTTTTCTGAGAGGCGGCCCTGGATGTTGCTCCTCTGTATTATCATCAGATTGTTGTCTAGCCTCCCGTCTTCGGTGCTTGTGGTTGCGGTCATCGTCATCGTCATCGCTAATTTCAATGTCTTCACTATCTGTAGCAGCTTCAGAATTTGTCGAATTATTTTCTTCTTTTGGTGAAGGAACTTCTATTCTGTCAGCATCCAACAGTGGTGATGACGACTCTTTGAGCATCTTCAAGGTTATTACCAATACAGCAGGAAACTTTGCATCTAGATTGTATTCAATGTAATGATCATCTTCAACTCCAAGTCTTCAAGAAGTGATTCAGTCCTATCGTCAATATATCACTACATGAGGCAGAACACAGAAACAACAATGAGTGACAGAATACAAATCGTATGATCAGAATAACAAGTAGCTTGTAATATACCTAATAATGACAATAAACTGATGATAGGCCCAGAAAAACAGAAAATTGACAAGGCCACATGTCACTCTTTTCCCTTTAAAACAGAAACTGAACTGATGGTAGGTTAACTCAGCTTTTCAAACCCCACTTGATATACTAGCAGGATTGTACAAACAAAAAAAACATGTCTATGCTTGAATTTCTTATACCACCTCCAGCAACAAAAAGAAATGCAACAGTGGAACTAGTCTTGTTGAACTTCCCTAATTTTGATCAGCATCATACATACAAGTGGTTGGCACCATGAAAAATGGTGAGTAGGTTTCTCTGCCCTCCAATCATATTATGTAGATCCTAGAAACATAGAAGAATATGGGAAACACAAATACTGGTTCAAGTCATGCCCTAAGGGTTTCAATAAGTTAAACATCACTAAATTGTTACCAGATGGTGGATATAGACAAACTCATCAAAGCAAACTGCTATTACTGAAGAGATGCCACATCTAAACTATTGAGCAACAACCACAACATTAGCTGGAGTTTTCATACAGTCCCACATCCCTTTCAATACAAATTCATGACGATCAGAACAAACAATATAAGCAGGTCAAAAACTGTGCATAAAGAGATTTGTTTGGACCCAACTACAGTTGCAAGCCTGACAAACACAGGCACATAGGGTCAAGCAGAATGCCATATCTACACATTCTCCACAAAATGGTGACCAGCAAACCTCACAAAGACTAAAAACCAATGTGAATTTGGTAATGACAACATCAAAAACGTCTACCGATCTACCCAAGCTCGATGGCTCACTCTATCATAGGAAACAATATAATGATTTCCAGTGCTATGCTGCTCCCGAAGAGGTGCGCAAACAAGCGAACCTAACAGCATAACATTCCAACAGATAATTGCCCCAGAAATGCTCCTCTATTGACCTCAAATGTCCACTCTCTACTCCTGGCAGAATTTCACCAATCAGACCCGCTTGACAAATGGAGGCCTTGGTCGCGTCAAGACTCAAGAAGCGATTTTGCGCAGCCCACCCCGTGCCCCCACAGACCCACAGCCCCGGCAATGGAGAACTGCAGTCCGAGCCTCCCAGTCAACAGCAATTAGCTCTAGAGACCCCAAAACCAGAACCGGGCACACATCACGAGTCACCGCCGCCGCAATCGCATCAGTATACCCACACCACAGCCGGTCGCGTCCCACCCTGGCTCCTACTAGTCGCGAATTCCGCAGGTAACGCGGGGCGGGGGGCCTCCCGCGGGCTGCGGCCTGCCTGCTGAGCAAGGGAAGAACGGAGGCGCGCGGAACGGAATCGGGGCTTACCAATCGAATCCGGACAGCCGGCCGCGGAGGAGCAGGCGACAGCGTCGAGGCGGGGGAGGAGGGCGAGCTCGTGGGGAGTCGCCGTCGGGGAGGTGAGAAGATGAGATTATTAAATGGCGAGGGGCACTTCGGTAATTTTGGCCTGGGCTTCTCTTGTTTTTTTTTTTTTGAGGGGACCTGGGCTTCTCTTGTTGGGAAGCTAGGGTAGGGTTCTTGCTCTTGTTCTCATTTCAGTTTTCTTGTCCAGGTTGTCCCTGTCCTCTCTTCACAGCCCTCTCTGGGCTCTGGCTTGCTCTGTCTGCTGTTTTATCGATGGCGCTAAACCTGAGCTTCAATTTCGTTTTGATCCGTAGGGCTAATCCATTGGCCTAGAACTAATCATCGGCAGGTGTAAATAGGTAGGAGTAATATAGGTACGTGTTTGTATTAATTAATAAAGGGTAAATAAACTATATTTTCAATTCTTTCCACGTGAGAATCGTGAATTTCTATATTGCAATCTTGGGTCATCTGTCCTACGTAGACATTTTGATTATATTTGTTTGATTGTATTTGATATAGCTTTTTGCAAAAAAAAGTTCATTAGTTTCATTTTGGTATTAAACTCAAAAACCAAGAATCAGTGAACCAACTTTTTGGTGGACGGTTCTATTGACGTGGGGCAAAAATGGTAATTGGTCACATATCATCATTATCTTCCATCTCCTTCCTTTAACCTTTATCTCTCTCTCCTCACATGACCAATCTGTCACCGTTACACGATTCGCTGGCCACCTATCCTTCTCTATTGGCCGTCGTGATCCTCATGAATTCTTTAGTCACGATTGACCTCCTCCTCGGCTTGGCATTCTTTACTGCAATGTGTGAAACCTCACGAGGTGCTCATGCATGGCATGGAGGCTCGGCTGGTCACTGTTAAGCCCCTTGGTGGTGGAGCCCATGCATTACTATGAGGCGACAGCTCGTCGCCACAAACAACACCATGCTCGATGTTGATCTCCTCACACGTGTTGCATCCCCCTGTAGACGGGCCCGAGCTTGTTAGCTTAGAGCATCTCCAAGAGTACCATATTTCTCTTCCTAATCCTTGGTTTTTAATAAGATGAGAAAAAAAACCTCTCCAACGACTCCTAATCTATGCTCCTAAAATTTATGCACTTAGTAAATCATCCCCTGTTGCGCGTAGTAGGAGTCGCGCGGATCTCGTGCATATCGGTCAATCTAAAGGTGAAAGGGTGTGGGAAAGAATAAGAAATAGGAAAGGGTTCCTGATGCAAATTTATGAGAGAATATATAAAAGTGGTTACGATAATTTAGAAATAGTATAGGATTCTTGATGTAAAATTGTCTTCTATGTTTTAAGAGTGGATTATTAGAAACTCTTGGAGATGACCTTCTTTTTTCCGGTCAATACCTTTTTAGGAGTTATAAAACTAAATGTTTTTAAGAGGAAAAATTAGGATACTCTTGGAGATGCTCTTAATTCACCGAACAAGATGAGAGGCGAGGGAGGGAAGTAGGTGGGGTTGGCATGCCTTTGTTGTACCAAGCTTGGACCGGTAATGTGGGTGTGGGTGCGAAGGAACTTGAGGAGGATGACAGTGTTAGGGTTTGTGTCTCTCTCGTGGAGCTCTATGCGCTCGCCATTAATCGTGAAAACCACCACCACGAAGGGAGAGGGCAAGGGCGAAGCAAAGGAGAGGTGCGCTGTGCGGGTGTGGCAAATAAGGAGTAGTCGATAGATTAATTATAGATGAGGATGGGTGGTCAATGAATTAGGCTGGGGCGAGTTGGCGACCAAGGATTTGGCTGTGAGGGGGTGTAAGGTCGAGATGGCGGATAAGAGAGGGTGAATAATTATTTTTAAAATTAATCGTACTGGCTACGGAATTAAATCTTCGGTCTAGCCAAGATTACACCTCTCTATCTAAATTATCAAGCACCTTAAAAAGATCCTAAACAAGCAACTAAGGTGCCAGGCTAGTTAGAGCTCACTTAACCAATTCTAGGAGCAATGTCACACAAACCTATGCCACTAGTACTTTAAGCAGCGGGGAGCTCCTACACATGCTAGTAGCACAAGCATAAAGCTCTTGAGCTCACTAGCAAAGCTCAATAACAAAGCTACACAAGCCAAATTAGAGAGCTCAATTTACTTAGCTACACAAACTAAGCAAGGCAACTAATTTAGTATAAAAGTAAACTAGTTACACAAGGGAGCTACTTCTATCCTACACAAGTAAGAAGGTAACTATAGTAAGCTACACAAGCTAACTAATTATAAGAGCAACTACATAAGCACAATATATGAAATGTAAATACAAGCTTGTGTAAAGGGAAATGCAAACCAACGGGAAGACAAGGATGACACAATGATTTTTATCCCGAGCTTCACTTAGTTACCACCAAGCTAGTCCCCGTTGTGTCGACCGTTCACTTGGTGGTTCGACGGCTAATTGGCATCACCCACCAAGCCCACACGTTGGGCGCCGCAAGAACCTACCCACAAGTGAGGGTAACTCAATGACATGCTCTACTAGAGTTGCTCTTCGCAGTCCCTGCGGGGTGAGCACAATATCCTTCACAATCCTTCTTTGGAGCACCGTACAATCTTCTTGCGTGCTTTGACGGAGTCACAAGCTACCAAGTCGTCTAAGAGGTGGCAACCTCCAATAGTAACAAGCACCACCGACTTGCAACACGAACACTGTTGACAGTAGTTAACACCCATCATATAAATGCAAGAATATGATCACCAACATAGGTTTAGGGGTTTAAACTAACAAATTCTACAAGTTTTGATGAATCTGTGTTTTCAGCAGCGTTTATCCAGAAAGCCGTCAAGGTGGACCTAATTGTCAGAATTAATCGCGCTTATTCGCGATGAAACCAACTCCAGAAGACACCAGAAGGTAAACCATGGAAGCAGAGCATGACACTGCCAGGCCCCACCTGCAGGCCGACCGGCCCCCTAGGCCCACATGTCAGCCTCCCTTTGCTACATCAGTTCTCCACCGCCTTATAGATCAAATCTACACCGTTGCTTTAAGTCGGTTTGATCCGAGGGCTCATAGTTGATGGTTCCCCCTATATATACCAGCCTCTACCCCTGGGATATAACTCCATCAAGAAAGATCATCATCAAAAGAAAAGAACCTCAGAGCTCCACAAATATTTAGGACATAGCTAGTTAAGTTAGATATAGAGGGAGGCAAGTTTTGCTTGGATTTCTAATCTTGTCAAGAGCGTGGCTTGGTATAGCCTTTTGTATCCTCTCTTGTGTCTTTCATATTTCATATGTTTGCTACATAAGTTATGACATTGTTCTTAATATTATTCAAGTTCCTAGTTATTATGTTCATCGTTTTACTTTGATTATATGCTTAGTATAGCTAGATTATCTTTATGTTCAAGCATAAGTTCGTATAGCGCTCACTCTAATGTACATGGGGTGAGTGGTCAACGTTGTGTAAACATGGTGCTTATACATTGTCTACCTACGGATGCACCCTATATTTCGGGCCATGTAGTAGATCGCGAGTGTGACACTATCGTTAAGTCCTTTGTAGTCCACTCCCTGATATATAGGACAAGTAGGATCTAGTTACGAAGGAAGTCAGACTATGTTCTTGATCTTCCTTAGTAATATCCCTTATGTGTAGATATGAAATTGATCTTAGCCATGATTATTAAGTATAATTGCACTAATCATTGTATGCTTTGACTTGTAATTAAGAATGACTTAGGAATTATTTCTCTATTGTATCTAGTGGCGCGTCGTATCGTGACCCGGGTACGATGAAAAATGAGCAAGGGTCGGGTCGTCGCACCCTTAGTGGCGCGCTACATCTACGCCCGGGTGTAGTGAAAAATGAGCAAGGGTCTTCGCACTTCCCTCGACGGGTGCGAAGGGTAAGGAAGCTAGCCGAGCCAACTAGGATTCGTCTAGGTAGCTGGAACGTAGGGTCCCTAACGGGTAGGCTAAGAGAGCTAGTCGATGCAGCAATTAGAAGACGTGTAAATATTCTATGCGTTCAGGAGCCTAGATGGAAGGGCCAGAAGGCGAAGGAGGTGGAGGATACTGGCTTCAAACTTTGGTACACGGGGACAACATCGGGTAGGAATGGTGTAGGCATCTTGATCGATAGGAGCCTTAAGGATGGAGTCGTTGATGTTAGGAGGCAAGGCGACCGGATTATCTTGGTCAAGCTAGTAGTTGGAGATTCGGCTCTAAATGTGATCAGTGCCTATGCCCCTCAGGTAGGTCTTAGCGAGGGCACCAAGAGACAGTTTTGGGAAGATCTTGATAGCATGGTTAGTACCGTGCCTATCAGCGAGAAACTCTTTATAGGAGGAGACCTCAACGGCCATGTTGGTGCGACTAATGTAGGTTTCGAGCGGGTGCACGGGGGGTTCGGGTATGGTAGTAGGAATCAAGAGGGGGAGGATGTTTTGAACTTCGCGCTGGCCTATGACTTGTTGATAGACTGGAAGACTTTCTTAAGTCGTCTCAACATAGCCGGTCCCAAGCCCGGGTAAAGGAGGAGGGTGTGTTAAGGTCTGGCGAACCAACAGTAAAAAAAACAGCCACTCTCATGGATTTGAAACCCACAAGAGATTCGTTGGGGCGTAACCCTCTTAGCGACGCGCTACATCGGAACCCGGGTGTGGTGTTAAATGGGCAAGGGCCGGGTCGTCATCCCCTTAGTGGCGCGTCGTATCGTGACCCGGGTACGATGAAAAATGAGTAAGGGTCGGGTCGTCGCACCCTTAGTGGCGCGCTACATCTACGCCCGGGTGTAGTGAAAAATGAGCAAGGGTCTTCGCACTTCCCTCGACGGGTGCGAAGGGTAAGGAAGCTAGCCGAGCCAACTAGGATTCGTCTAGGTAGCTGGAACGTAGGGTCCCTAACGGGTAGGCTAAGAGAGCTAGTCGATGCAGCAATTAGAAGACGTGTAAATATTCTATGCGTTCAGGAGACTAGATGGAATGGCCAGAAGGCGAAGGAGGTGGAGGATACTGGCTTCAAACTTTGGTACACGGGGACAACATCGGGTAGGAATGGTGTAGGCATCTTGATCGATAGGAGCCTTAAGGATGGAGTCGTTGATGTTAGGAGGCAAGGCGACCGGATTATCTTGGTCAAGCTAGTAGTTGGAGATTCGGCTCTAAATGTGATCAGTGCCTATGCCCCTCAGGTAGGTCTTAGCGAGGGCACCAAGAGACAGTTTTGGGAAGATCTTGATAGCATGGTTAGTACCGTGCCTATCAGCGAGAAACTCTTTATAGGAGGAGACCTCAACGGCCATGTTGGTGTGACTAATGTAGGTTTCGAGCGGGTGCACGGGGGGTTCGGGTATGGTAGTAGGAATCAAGAGGGGGAGGATGTTTTGAACTTCGCGCTGGCCTATGACTTGTTGATAGACTAGAAGACTTTCTTAAGTCATCTCAACATAGCCGGTCCCAAGCCCGGGTAAAGGAGGAGGGTGTGTTAAGGTCTGGCAAACCAACAGTAAAAAAACAGCCACTCTAATGGATTTGAAACCCACAAGAGATTCGTTGGGGCGTAACCCTCTTAGCGACGCGCTACATCGGAACCCGGGTGTGGTGTTAAATGGGCAAGGGCCGGGTCGTCATCCCCTTAGTGGCGCGTCGAATCGTGACCCGGGTACGATGAAAAATGAGCAAGGGTCGGGTCGTCGCACCCTTAGTGGCGCGCTACATCTACGCCCGGGTGTAGTGAAAAATGAGCAAGGGTCTTCGCACTTCCCTCGACGGGTGCGAAGGGTAAGGAAGCTAGCCGAGCCAACTAGGATTCGTCTAGGTAGCTGGAACGTAGGGTCCCTAACGGGTAGGCTAAGAGAGCTAGTCGATGCAGCAATTAGAAGACGTGTAAATATTCTATGCGTTTAGGAGACTAGATGGAAGGGCCAGAAGGCGAAGGAGGTGGAGGATACTGGCTTCAAACTTTGGTACACGGGGACAACATCGGGTAGGAATGGTGTAGGCATCTTGATCGATAGGAGCCTTAAGGATGGAGTCGTTGATGTTAGGAGGCAAGGCGACCGGATTATCTTGGTCAAGCTAGTAGTTGGAGATTCGGCTCTAAATGTGATCAGTGCCTATGCCCCTCAGGTAGGTCTTAGCGAGGGCACCAAGAGACAGTTTTGGAAAGATCTTGATAGCATGGTTAGTACCGTGCCTATCAGCGAGAAACTCTTTATAGGAGGAGACCTCAACGGCCATGTTGGTGCGACTAATGTAGGTTTCGAGCGGGTGCACGGGGGGTTCGGGTATGGTAGTAGGAATCAAGAGGGGGAGGATGTTTTGAACTTCGCGCTGGCCTATGACTTGTTGATAGCGAACACCCTCTTTAGGAAGAGGGAATCTCATCTAGTAACCTTTCGTAGTGGACAACACTCGAGCCAGATCAACTTTATCCTTACAAGGAGGGAGGATAGACGTGCTTGCTTTGATTGTAAGGTGTTACCTGGGGAGTGTGTTGTCCCTCAACATAAGCTTGTGGTGGCGGCTTTCGCTTTCGGGTACGTGTCCACCGGGACAAACGGGCCAAGATTGTGAGAACAAAGTGGTGGAAGCTTAGAGGGGAAGCAGCGCAAACGTTTAAGGAGAGGATGCTAGACGAGGGGCCTTGGGAAGAAGCAGAAGATGCTGACGACATGTGGCTAAAGATGGCAACATGCGTTCGGAAGGTGGCTTCAAAAGTGTTTGACGTGAGTAGGGGAGGCAAACGGGAAGCGAAAGACACATGGTGGTGGAATGACGAGGTACAAAGGGCTATTAGGGAGAAGAAGGAGTGTTTCAAGCGTCTCCACCATGACAAGAGTGCAGCCAACATCGAGGGCTATAAAATAGCGAAGAGGGCTGCAAAGCGAGCTGTGAGTGTAGCAAAAGGTCAGGCGTATGATGGCCTTTATCAGCGGCTAGGCACGAAGGAAGGGGAGAAGGACATTTATAGGATGGCTAGAATCCGCGAGAGGAAGACAAGGGACATCAACCAAATAAAATGCATCAAGGATGGGACAGATCGACTTCTGGTGAAGGATGAGGAGATCAAGGACAGATGAAGAGAGTACTTCGACAAGCTGTTTAATGGGGAGAATGAGGGTCCTACCCTTGAGTTGGACGACTCATTTGACGATACCAACAGACGCTTTGTGAGGAGAATTCAGGAGGCAGAGATCGGAGAGGCTTTGAAGAGGATGAAGGGAGGTAAAGCGATGGGCCCTGATGGTATCCCCATTGAGGTATGGAGATACCTAGGCGCCAGAGCGATAGTATGGTTGACTAAGCTTTTTAACCTTATTTTTTGATCTAACAAGATGCCTGAAGAATGGAGGAGAAGTATATTAGTACCTATCTTCAAGAACAAGGGAGATGTTCAAAGTTGTACTAACTACCGTGGGATTAAGTTGATGAGCCATACGATGAAGCTCTGGGAGAGGGTTATCGAGCATCGCCTAAGGAGAGTGACACATGTGACCCAAAATCAGTTTGGGTTCATGCCTGGTAGGTCGACCATGGAGGCGATTTTCTTATTACGACAATTGATGGAGAGATATAGGGAGCAGAAGAAGGACTTGCACATGGTCTTTATTGACCTCGAGAAGGCATATGACAAAGTACCGAGAAATGTCATGTGGTGGGCCTTGGAAAAGCACAAAGTCCCAACTAAGTACGTTACCCTCATCAAGGATATGTACAGGGATGTGGTGACGTTTGTCCGAACATGTGATGGCGACACCAGTGACTTTCCAATTAAAATAGGACTGCATCAGGGGTCAGCTTTGAGCCCTTATTTATTTGCTTTGGTGATGGATGAGGTCACAAGGGACATACAAGGTGGTATCCCTTGGTGTATGCTCTTTGCTGATGATGTGGTGCTAGTTGACGACAGTAGGGCAGGGGTTAATAGGAAGTTAGAACTATGGAGGCACACGTTAGAGTCGAAAGGGTTCAGACTTAGTAGGACTAAGACCGAGTACATGAGGTGCGATTTCAGCGCGACTAGGCATGAGGAGGGAGACGTTAGCCTCGATGGGCAAGTGGTGGCCAAGAAGGATACTTTTCGGTATTTAGGGTCGATGCTACAAAAGGACGGAGACATTGATGAAGATGTTAGGCATAGAATTTCAGCCGGCTGGTTGAAATGGCGTCAAGCTTCTGGCGTCCTCTGTGACAAAAGGGTGCCTCAGAAGCTGAAAGGTAAGTTCTATAGGACGGCGATTCGTCCGGCGATGTTATACGGTGCTGAGTGTTGGCCTACAAAAAGGCGACATGTCCAGCAATTGAGTGTAGCAGAGATGCGTATGTTGCGTTGGTGTTGTGGGCACACAAGGAGGGATAGAGTCCGGAACGACGATATTCGGGATAGGGTTGGGGTGGCACCAATTGAGGAGAAATTGATTCAACATCGGTTGAGATGGTTTGGACATGTCCAACGGAGGCCTCCTGAGGCGCCGGTGCGTAGTGGAGTTCTAAAGCGGGCCGATAATGTAAAGAGCGGTAGAGGTCGACCTAAACTAACTTGGAACGAGTCCGTTAAGAGAGATCTTAAGCAGTGGAATATCTCCAAGGATTTAGCTATGGATAGGAGCGCTTGGAGATTGGCAATCAACGTGCCGGAACCGTGACCTCTTTTTGTCTCCCTCTATGTCCTTTTTTGTGTCTCCCTGTTTCTCGTCTCTTTTGGGTTTCATCTCTAGCCTACCCCAACTTGCTTGGGACAAAAGGCTATGTTGTTGTTGTTGTTGTATCTACTTAGCCATGCTAGTGCCATCTAAAAGAGTACTCTGAGAGTTCATTTATCATTTATCATTCATATTCCATTTATCTCTTAATTTACCCCTATTGTTAGTAGAAGATTGGTTATGGTTTATCTCTCTATCATAAGTATAAGTTATCAATATATTCCCTTTTGCCCGTCCTTCCCTGAAGTAAAAATATAAATAACAATACCAGGAATACTCCCAGGTGAAGTGCTATAATGGTATATTATCCGTGCACTTGCAAACCCTTTCATTTACATATATTCTTCTAAGTAAGAAATGTCAATAAGCATTTCTGGCAATGATAACAAGTAGCATATTAATAAATACCAACAAGCATTTCTAGTGCCATTGTCGGGGAAGGTAGCTAGGCACAAAGCAATATTGGTAAACTTTTACTTATTGATGTGATCGAGAAAACCATAAACCTTTGCTCAAACAGGCTTGCCCTTATTTTGTCTACTTTTATATCTTATGCAGGGTAATGTATGACTGGTTTTGACCTTCTGACAAACTACGTTGAAGATCCAGAAGCACTATTCAGGAGGACTAAGGCTAAACTCAAGAAAATTTCAGCTTTAGAATCGGAAGATAACCAGACAAGGCATAGCTTAACACCAGTTTTTGAAGCTATGGCTAAGAAGACTCTCCGTGAATTCTCTGCTCCAACTATGGCCAACATCCGTACTGGACTGGCGATCAACATTAGAGACAATGCTTTTGAGCTCAAGCCAACTCCCATCAACATGGTGCAAGCCAGTCAGTTTTGTGAAAAGGCACATGAAGATGCGAATACTCGTCTCCAACACTTCCTAGAGATTTGAAGCACTTTCACCATCAAAAGAGTTACTAGAGATATCATATTACTTCACCTCTTCCCATTCTCACTTTTGTGAAAAGCAAAGCAATGGTACTACGCCAACAAAGAAAAAAATACTACCTAGGAAAACTGCTCCACTGCCTTCCTTGTAAAGTTCTTTCCTATGGGCAAAACCAATGCTCTGCGTGGAAGAATTTTAAGTTTTCAGCAGCTGCAAGGTCCTAGATGGCTAGAGGGGGGGTGAATAGCCTATAAAAAATTCTACAAGAAAACACTAAGCAAACTTGTTAGAATAACAAACGGCGTAAAGTGAGTTTTGCTTAGCCAAAGGTTGTGAAGCAAGCCTCCTATCCACAAGTCTAGTAGATTATGATCTCTAGTTCACATAAGAGCTAAGTCACTAATCTTACACTAGAGAGCAAGCTAACAACACAACTAGCAAAGCTACCACTAGAGCTACACAAGATAAACTAGTAAAAGTAAGTGCAAGAGAGAGGATTGTGATTCTTATACCGATGGTGGAGTGAAGATGTTGCCAATCACCAAGATGATATACAATCGATCAATATTGACAACAACACAATATGAAGACCAATCACCGGGAGACAAGAGACACAATATTTTTGTTCACCCGGTGTTCACTTGTGCACCGACAAGCTACGTCACCGGTTGTGTCGACCAACACTTAGATGGTTTCCCGGTGTGACCCTCAAGTCACTTGCCCCCCAAGGCACGCCCCGCAAGGCACCGCAAGACACCACTCTCAAGTGAGGTAACTCAATGACACGCGGATTCCACTAGAGTTGCTTTTGGCGTCCCGCCGAGGAAAGCATAAGAACCTCTCACAATCAACCGGAGGTGGCCAAGAACAATCACCTTCTCTTGCCAACGCCTCCAACAATCTTCAAGCCAGCTAGGAGCGGTACTCTCCAAGAGTAACAAGAAATCCACCGGCTAAACCACCCACAAGTGCCACTAGATTCCCTCAAGCTATGCAATGCACTTTGGGATCACTCAATCTCACTTTTGATTTGCAATCAAGCAAGAGAGATGAGTGGGAGGAGAAGCTTTAGCTCAAAGGATGCACAAGAGTGTTAGAAATGCCAAGCAAGCTCCCCAAGGGCCGGCCAACGAGTATTTATAAGCATCCCATACAAATAGAGCCGTTGCCACTCCACTGAGCGTTTTTCGGGACAACCGGACGCGCCGGTCGAAACTGACCGGACGCGCTTCACCACGTCCGGTCGCCCTGCGCCGTCCACGTGTCACTCGAATTTCAACTGCGACTGCCAGATCCTCCAACGGTCACTGTGCGCCAATGGTCAAACGCGACGACTGGACGCGCCGCTCAAACGACCGGACGCGCCGAACGCACAGTGCCGCGCACCCGCGACGCAACGACCGGATGCGCTCCACGCAACGACCGAACGCGATAGTGCCAACGTCCGGTCAGAGTCTAGTAAGCTCCTTTCGCGACCGGACGCGTCTGATCACGTGTGACCAGACGCACCGCGCGTCCGCTCAGCCCTTCGCCACGCACTGTTCCTCTGGGTGCCTGACCGGACGCACCGGTCCCGTGAGTGACCGGATGTGCCGGTTGCAAATCCTAGCCCGCGCCCCTGACTGCTGCGTTGAACTGACCGGACGCGTTCGGTCAAACCGTGACCGCGTCCAGTGCAGCGTCCGATCACCCTGGTGATCTCCGTTCGCCTCTGTTTCTTTTCCGACTTCCGGCGTAGTGAAAAATAGGCATTTCATTTCCCCGAAATCGCCTGAACCCAAACCCCTCTCTACCCGCAAACCATAGCGCGACCAACGCCACCTTTGCAAATGTGCCAACACCATCAAGTGTACATCTCCATGTGCTTGTGTGTTAGCTTTTCTCAATCATTTTCAAAGGTTTTCCAGTTAGCTCACTAGGCCCTACATGCAATGCACTTCATGAATTCACCTAGCGGCACCCGTGCGTCGAATAACTGATAAGACTTCTCCTCTTAATAGTTCGGCTATCGACCCTAAACCACTCACACCCTCTGTCACGGAACCGCCCAAATTATAAGAACAAAAGTACAAAAACAATCGCCGGAGCAATTAAATTCCCGTACTTAAGCTCCTATAACCCCGGTAGTCCAATAAAATCCCGAGGGATTTCAAACCAACCAACATACAAGCCAAGATCATAGTGGTCCAACATAACAGGTCATATGTTACATCCATTTCATGAGTAATTCAACATATATCGGAGTTCAGTAGAGTTATTACAACTCAAGTTCAAAAGTAGCGGAAACAAAGTAGTTTGAAAACTAATATCACCTTAATTCAAATACATGCCAGTACCAAGGTCAATTTCCCATAAAAGCATGAGAGACAAGATAGCTCAGACGGATCATGCCCATGATCACACTCTGCCACTACAGCAGGAGTCTTCCAATTCTTGCAGTAGCTATGATACATCATAACCTGCAACAAGTGAGAATAAACCCTGAGTACAAGAAGGTACTCAGCTAGACTTACTTGTCATAAACCAGAAATAATGACACCAAGGAGTATGCAAGGCTTTCTTTCAGTGGGCTAGCTTGACTCATTTGCGAAAAGCATAGGTTATCATGAATAAACTAATTTAAGTCCTTTTGCATCATATTTATTATAACCTATTCAATCTAGGTCACCTATGCTAAAGCAATCACTTGATTAACCATTAACATCAAAGGTTACCATCTTAGGTTTAGCATTTCCAACATTATCTACATAACCATCCGTGTTCCATCATCATTACTACGATGCCGTAACTCGAGTCAAGTGTTCACTATCCAGTGAACGATGGCGATTCGAATCGATTATTAACTAGCTGGTAATTTATTCCTCACACAAACCTCACTACCCGCTAAAGTGAGGTATTGGTCACCGAGTCAACTATTCAGGTAAAGTCGCGAGTTTGCCAGGAACCACATGTACCCAGGGGCCGCCCGACTGCTCTTTGGCCTTATCATCGCGCCCCCGTATCCTGCCACTACTGCTCCGGTACAGTGCGTTGCGGGCAATCCACTCAGCCCGAATAATCTCCTAGCTTCGCGGTCGAAAGGTACCTTATTCGGCCAGCTAAATGTGAGGCATGCATTCAACATGACCTGAGGCCCAACAACGGTCGGTCCTTAATCGACACAGGCGGAAACTACAAGCACCCCCAGAACCCTGTCTGGTTGCCCCATACTTATTCCGCCCGGTCTCCAATTATCCATCAACACTTGGTTATTTTCAGGATATCATCCATTCCATCGCTAAAATATTCCAGTAACCACCTATAGTTGCCGGTGACAGGAAATCACCGATCGCTACCGGTCTAAGCAGGGCTAAGCAATATTTTCGATCCTGAACCAAAATAGGATTCCAGGCATATTTACGGGACAAGGAAAGGATATATATGCAGCAAGTGTTTTCAATCAACTCCTATAACTTAATGCAACAATACCTATATAACATATATATACTCAATTGCTTTTGTAAAGTAGGAGGCTTAGAATGCTCCGGGGCTTGCCTGGGATCGAACACTAGGTTAGTGATTGACAGACGACACTCGCTTGGCGAGCATCTTCCATCCCGACACTTGTTTAGTCCTTCCATCTTCAGGATGGGTCCACCAAACGCCGTCTTCAGGTTTGGCTTCAACATCTCATCCTTCACGTGGTGCATCTAGCGTACCTAGATGAGATGCAAGATGCATGTGTATGAATATGATGAATGGTAACACAAGATGCATCACATAATCATTCAAGTAAACACATGATTAAGACATAGACACCAAAAGCTATTTAACTAACATCACACAACCAATTAAAGAGGGCAAACACATCAAACATAACACAAGTTTAACAAGATCATAAGTATCTTAACTTGACCATCATCAAGGGTATAAGCCACACTTAGCAACACAAGGAGTAAACAACCATAATTAGCATCTGACAATTTCCGGACTGCAAACAACAGCTACATGTTTGGATCATAACTGGAGTTATACAAATCCAATAGCCATGCAACCAGACATTCTGGAAAGCTTATGAAATTATCTATAATTCATCTTTAATCATCTTAGCATGATTCTCAAGTTAACCAAGTCAAACATGCATAATTACAGAATTGGGTCCAGAGATTCCAGAGAACAACTATTTCTGGAACCCAACTTGAAATAGTCATTAATCACAAACTATAAGGCCAAATGCCACCAAAATTTAACACAAGCTAGATTAATGAGTTATCTACAACTTTGTTATAAGCATGTTTCTCAGCAAACATCATTTTCATGATGCAATTACCAAAGTCCTAGAAACTGTCCAGGAAAGCATCAATTGCAAGAATAAATATTAACTTACATTCCAAACATATATTTGGCCACAACCAATGTAACCATCATAAAGTGCATGTTAAATGATCACCAAAAAGTATAGTGCTCATCATTAAATAATTTCTTTTAATGCATTTCTTAATTTATTTAAATAACAAGGTGAAATAATAAACATATATCAAAAGTCCATAATAAAATCTATAAAAATTACAGTAGCTCTTAAATACACCCAATAGTCTACTATACAAATTTCAAGTTATTTGGACATGTATATCAACCTCTATGAAAAAGACAAATTGCTATTGCAAGAATTCATGTGAGAGCAAGATACACTAATAACTCACTCAAATGACAACCAAAATTTATAAAATTTTTACCACACATTAAACATCATATGAGTAGCATTCCACAAAAATTTTACTTCATTGGGAGCCCTAGATCTACAGTTATGAAAATGACAAATACAACTAACATTAAAAACCTAGCTGCACAAATCTATTTTTACAGAGAAAACTTTAAACTAAAACATGCCATATTATAGATCTACTGCATAGAGAATTTCACAAGGATTCCAAAAAGTCATCTTTTACGATTTTTCTACAATTTATAATGATTTTCCAAAGTTCCTACAAAAATAATTACGAATCAGTCCCGAGAGCACTATTCATTTGAGTCTATGATAGTGCAGTTAGGCCCCTGGCTTTAGTCGAATTCTCGGACGAGGTCCCTGGTCGCGAGCAAGAACAGTGCAGGGCGATGAAGCTCTTGGTTCCGGCCGTTGGGGAGCTCGTCGGCGGCGAAGAGGTGACGGCGGAGCACCAGGATGTGCGCGCGCACTAGTGGACGCCCTCAGCCCGCCCGGTGACGGCCCGTGGCCTCCTAGCCATGTGCGCCCGCGACGCACGGAGGCACAGCTCGGGCGGCGGCCTTCTACGGCAGGGATGAGGCCGAACGAAGGGGCGCGGGACGGAGAGGAGGAAGAGGCGGAGGCGTCGGTGCACGCAGCCGCGGCTGTGGTGGCTTGGAGCAGCGGGAACGGTAGCGGCGGCCGGAGCTCCGCGGTGGCCATGGCGTTCGCGCTCTCCGGCGCCGAGCAGAGCGAGGGAGGGAGGAAGAGGGAGTGGGGAGGCGAGTGGATCGACTGAGGGCGAGCTCGGGCGCTCCAAAAAGAGGCGAGGAGCGAGCACGGCGCGTGGCGAGGTGAATGACGCGCGGCGCTGTGCATGGCGGCCACGATGTCATTAGATCGAACACGTGGTGTGCAACAGCGTGGGCAAGGTGGGAGCTGATTTTGGGCCGCTTCTGGGCCGAATTGGACCCTGGACCAAAAACGAAGTTGGAAGCCCACATGAAGCTCTACGTTTTTCATTAAGGAGTCAATGTCATTAGAGCAATGGATTAGTGGTTAACTAGTTGCCCAAATGACAATGTCAACATGTTGACGGAGATCACGGAAACTCGCATTCGGAGGTCAAAACCTGATCAAACTTAATCCAACTTTTTGCATGCTCTTCTCCAAGATGTAAACTCCAACTTTTATTTTTGGCTCAACTCAAGTTGTTTAGCAAAAACACGAGAACGCGACGTGCCAACCATCTTGTCGTTGCCGGTCCAACTTCATGAACACGACGAAACTAGTTGTTGACACCGTTTTTAGTACGTGTCAAAATGATCAGGAAAGGCTGATTAGCAAGGGAGAGATTGCCGTGTGAATTGATGGCCAAGGAGAATAAGTTTGTTTTGAGCGGTGGCAGTGTATGAATTTGATTAGGAATGTTGCCGATGAAGTCAAAGGTGTTGTTGCCGATGCCGATGGAAGAAGGTTTGAAGATTGTTGCCGATAAGGGAATGTATCGATAAAGGAAGGTGTGAAGACTGCAGCCGATGAAATAGGGAATGTGCCGATGGAAGGAGATCGAAGGTTGCTGCCGATGGAAAGGGGCTGTGCTGGTGAAGAGGAGACCGATAAGAATACCATCGTGATTAAGGCGGATCATGGAATGAAATAGGAGTTGATTTCCTTGTTTACGATTAGTAGAGTCTGAGTTGTGTAAAATTCATGTTCTTTTTCTTAGACTTGAGTTTAGTGTCCTAGTCGTATTCGATTATGTTTCTATAGATCAGGATATAAATATAGAGTGAAGGGCAATGTAATATCAATCAATCAATACATCAAAAAACAACTTTTACTCTTATTTACATCTACTTTTTGGCGACTTCGTCAATTTGCATATTTTTCCTTTTTTATGAGTTCTCATCGATTCGGCGAGTTGCATTGCTCTAAGTGCAATCTTTGTCGATCCTCGAGTTCCGCGTGAGTACCTCTTGGCCGTGACTTCCGGGCGTATCGCTGTTGTCAGGACCAAAGTGCTCGTATCTTCATCCTTGTCGATTAACAGGTCAAATCGACTGGCACGCCTTGGATATCAATTTCGGGTATTAGCCCTTTGTGTTTGCAGATTCACTTTTGCATCAACACATCTTTTGGCACGCTCGGTGGGACAGATCTAATCAAGATGCCTAATCATGAGATCGATGCTGGGAATATCATCGCAGTAACAGAAGAAGACCTTAAGGACGATCAGAAGCAGGCTATGGAGAGGGCTATTGAAGAATATAGACAGCTTTGCTTAAAGTCATTCAGCATGAACAAAAGTGGACAAGTCATCCAGAAGCAGGACTTGCCGTTGCCTCGGCAGGTTACCTTTGATCCTAATCCTGGTAAACTTCAAGAGATGGTTAATTCTGCAGTAAATCATGCTTTAATTAATCACTCCAATGTGCTGTCCAATACTGTTCATAATGCTGTGATTCGAACTTTCAAAGAAGGGCAAGCGTCACATCATTACGTCGGACCTGCTTATCATCAACCAGAAGCAGCATCTGCTGTTGCTCCATCGGCTCCTCCAGCCGTTGCGGGTATAGAGATTTCTTCTCCTCCAGTATCAGCAGGATTATCTAATGCACAGTCTACTCCGATTCGTCCAGATTCAGCATTATCAGGACGAGTTCAGCTTGGTACAGATCTATCAGCATCAGCTTTATCAGGTCCTGTACTACAGAGTAATCAAACTCCTGCTAATTGGTGTTGATATGGTATGCCTCCGGAGCCATCTACTGTCAATCACGGATTATCTCAAGTGTTTGACGCAACCGGAAAAACTCCTATACCATCGGCTGGGTTGCCGATAGCCCAAGCGCCTCAATATATTACAACTACTGCACAACCAAGTCTGGGAGGTTTTCAGGCATCTCTGGGTCAAACATCTGGATCAAGTCCATCGGCAAGTTTGTTACCGATGCAGCAGAAGGCTCCTATAGTCAGTCAACCTGGAGTACAGGTTATGCCTCAAGTTGGATATAATTATCCAGCAATGCCAACAAGCTACCAGCCATCGGCAAATTCTGTGCCGATGAATACTAATAATTGGTCAGGGCAGTTTTCTACTCAACATACGGTTCAGCCAAATCAGCAAGTCACAGGAGTTCATCAAGGTCACATGCATGCTGGTTTTCAGAATCAAGCATCGGCAGCTCAGCCGATGAATCCTTTTCAGCAGATTAATGGACCACAGTTAGTAGCAAATATGCCAATTGCTGGAGATCGTGGGCAACAAAGGTATGCAGAAGGATATCAACAGATACCTCCAGCAGAGATTCAACCATATCGTCAGCAAGATGTCGATGTTTTTTGGGCCGATAAGATAGCAGAAATTATGAGAGATCAATTTGGGATCAAGCCCAAGGTTAATACTTATTCTTATCGGACTCCGTATCCTCCAGCATATGATTTAATTCCTCTCCCAAATCGTTACAAAGTGCCAGATTTCACTAAATTCTCTGGGCAAGACGATACATCAACCATGGAGCATGTTAATCGTTTTATTATTCAATGTGGAGAGGCAGCTTGTAGAGATGAATTGAGAGTTCATCTTTTCTCGTCATCTCTATCTGGATCAGCATTTACATGGTTTATTTCACTATCGCCAAATTCTATTATCACTTGGGCTGATCTGGAAAAGTAATTTCATAAGTACTTCTTTGCTGGAATTCATGAGAAGAAGCTTACCGATTTGGTAAAGATGAAACAGCGCAATGATGAATCGGTAGAAGGCTTCGTGCAAAGGCTACGAGATGTAAAGAATAAATGTTACAGTCTGGTATTGGATGATCGGCAGCTTGCCGATTTAGCCTTTCAAGGATTATTGCCACACCTAAAGGACAGATATGCTTCTCAGGAGTTCGAAAGCCTAAGTCATTTAGTACAAAGGATTTCTGACCAAGATACTAGGGTTTTTGAACCTAAGAGAAATTGGAACAAGAAAGTTTCATTTGTTGAAGAAGCGGAAGATTCTGATTCAGATAATGAACCAGTTATCGGTTTGGCAGAGTGGGTTAAGAATAAGAAGCCGATATCTTGTCCCTTTGGTCACAAAGAGCCAGAAAAGTTTACTTTTGATGTCACCAAAGCCGATAAAATATTCGATCTTTTGCTTCAGGAGGGCCAGATTAAATTATCACCCAATCATGTGATCCCATCAGCAGAAGAATTGAAGCATATGCTGTATTGCAAGTGGCACAATGCAACTTCACACAGTACCAATGATTGCAAGGTGTTTAGACAGCAATTACAGTCAGCTATTGAGTCTGGCAGGATAAAATTTGGCAATTCCAAGATTCAAAAGCCAATGAAAATTGATCAACATCCTTTTCCAGCAAATATGTTGGACGCTGAAGGAAAAATTAAGGTGTTGACGTCGGAAGCTGCTGAAAAGAATGCATCAGTAGATCCCCAGCATCGGATAACTACCGATGATGCAAAAGGCAAGGGGCTATTGACAGAGAGTGGCGGTTCTGAGAGGCCTCCTCGATCTGGCATCGTGATTACTCATCAAAGACAACACGAAGGATGGCGTCAGCGAAAGGACCGGTATAGACGACAACAAGAGGAAAGGCGTCAAGAAGAGTGGAATCGGCATAAAGATCATTGGAATTGTCCATTTTTTATTCATTGTTGGGAAGAAGGTATTAAGTTACCTACTGTTGAAAATTGTCCAGAGTGCAATAACTATTATGGAGTTAATTATCCTGCAAGAAGGTTTCAATCTGGTAATCAAGGTTTGCTCATTAATGAGCCGATCAGAAGGAGAGCATCAGTACATGATCGGCTGGGGGGCAGGCTTAGTGTGCATGAAAGGCTTGGTAAACGCGTTGCATATTTTCCAAGGAATCAAGAGGAACTCGAAGAGATGGCAAATGCAAGAGTCCCTGATGAAGAAATATTCTACAGGGACCCTAATATACGTCGTGTGGAGACAACTAGAATTTATCAGCCAGTTTGGAAAACTAAGCTTCCTCAATGGTGTCCAGAAGGTTTGACAAAGACACAGAAGAGAAAAATGCAGCGGGATCGTCAAAAAGATTCATATCAAGAAGAAAGTCCCTCCAATGAGAAATCTGGTAACCAGCAGTGGCAGATAAGGCACAAGGATAAAGGTCCATCGGCAGACATCAATATGGTGTTTATGTTGCCGATGGAATTTTTGGCTTTGTCTGACAGTGAGGAAGAGGCTGTTTCCTCTGATCAGATAGCTCAATTAATGTTAGATCCAATGATGGCTGTTTTTGAGAAGCCTGCTGATGATGAGAGACAACACCTCAAGGCTTTGTTTGTAAAAGGCAGAGTTGATGGGCAGCCCGTATCTAAGATACTTATTGATGGAGGAGCTGCGATTAATATTATGCCTTATGTGATGTATCGGAAGCTTGGTAAGGGAGATCAAGACTTAACTAAAACCGATATGATGCTAAAGGATTTTGAAGGCAATGTGTCACCAGCTAAAGGAGCAGTATGTGTTGAGTTGACCATCGGTAGTAAAACTTTGCCGACAACTTTCTTTGTTATTAATGGCAAGGGTGCATATAATTTACTTCTGGGAAGGGATTGGATTCATGCTAATTGTTGTGTTCCTTCTACAATGCATCAATGTTTGGTACAATGGATCGGAGATAAAATTGAAGTTGTTCCCGGTGATTCTTCTTATATCATTGCATCGGCAGAATCAGATACCTATGAACGAACCAGGTGCATATCGGGAGAAGCTTGGGAGAAAGAGTTCCTCAAGATTGCTGATTATGAAATTCTACCGATCCAAGCAGTCGGTTCTGAAGAAGAGTTTTAATGGATAGATTTGCCGATGATGGAAAATTAGGGCAAGGATTTACATCGGCAGATGATTTAATAGAAGTAGATATTGGTGAAGGCGATAGGCCAAGGCCCACTTTTATTAGCTCTAAATTAGATTCCAAGTGTAAACAGCAATTAGTTGATTTGTTAAAAGAATATAAAGATTGTTTTGCTTGGGATTATACTGAAATGCCTGGATTAGACCGATCTATAGTTGAACATCGGTTGCCGATTAAATCTGGATTTCGGCCACATCAGCAGCCGGCTCGCCGATGCAATCCTAATATACTCCCTGATATTAAGGCCGAAATAACCAAGTTAATTGAGGCAAAGTTTATTCGGTAGTGTCGGTATGCAGAGTGGATTTCTAATGTGGTTCCTGTATATAAGAAAAATGGAAAACTCCGTGTTTGTATTGATTTCAGGAATCTTAATAAGGCCACACCGATGGATGGTTATCCGATGCCGATTGCCGATTTGTTGATTGATGCTGCAGTAGGGCATCAGATTATTAGTTTCATGGATGGAAATGCGGGTTATAACCAAATATTCATGGCTGAAGAAGATATTTCCAAAACTGCTTTTAGATGTCCAGGTCATGTGGGATTATTTGAATGGATAGTTATGACATTTGGTTTGAAAAATGCCGGTGCTACTTATCAGAGAGCTATGAACTTTATTTTCCATGAATATATCGGCACATTGGTGGAAATCTACATTGATGATATAGTGATTAAGTCTGGAGATATCACGAAGCATCTAACCGATCTGCGAAAGATATTGGAGTGCACAAGAAAACATGGATTAAAGATGAATCCCAATAAATGTGCATTTGGTGTATCGGCAGGACAATTCTTGGGTTTTATGGTGCATCAGAGAGGCATTGAAATTAGTAGAAAATCTATTGAGGCAATCAACAAGGTCGTTGCTCCTGCCGATAAGACTGAATTGCAATCTTTGATCGGTAAGATTAATTTCATCAGAAGGTTTATATCTAATTTGTCAGGTAAGATCAAGGCTTTCAGTCCGTTATTAAAATTGAAAGCCGATCAGGAGTTTAAATGGGGGTATGAACAGCAGTTGGCTTTAGATTAGATTAAGAGTTATTTAACAAATCCTCCAGTGTTAGTTCCACCCCAGCATGGAAAACCTTTCAGATTATATTTATCAACTGAAGATACTGTTATCGGTTCAGCTCTTATTCAAGAATTTGAAGGAAAAGAGCGTGTTATCTATTATTTGAGCAGACGATTAATAGATGCTGAAACCAGGTATTCGGCTATTGAGAAATTATGCTTATGTTTATATTTCTCCTGTAGTAAGTTAAGGCATTATTTACTATCGGCTGAATGTACTGTCGTATGCAAAGATGATGTGGTCAAATATATGCTATCTATGCCGATATTAAATGGTAGGATTGGTAAATGGATTTTAGCGTTATCAGAATTTGACTTACGTTATGAATCGGCTAAGGCAGTTAAAGGACAAGTTATGGCCGATTTTGTTACTCAACATTGCAATACAGTAGATTCTTTGGAAGTTGCTCCATGGACATTATTCTTTGATGGGTCCACTTGTAGTGAAGGGGCAGGCATCGGCATCGTGTTGATTTCTCCTCAAGGGAAGAAGTATGAATTCTCATTGCCGATCGTTGCCACATCAACAAATAATCAAGCTGAATACCAAGCATTGATAAAAGGGTTGGAGTTGCTTAAAGAAATACAGGCTGATGCTATTGAAGTCTTTGGTGATTCTATGCTAGTTATAAATCAGTTGATTGGGATTTATGAATGTCGAAGTGAAATCCTGATTTCATATCATGAGAAATGTTTGGAATTGTTAAAAGGGTTTAGGAGTTTTCATCTGGAGCATATTTCCCGGATGCATAATGAAGAGGCTAACCGATTGGCTCAGCATGCTTCAGGATATCAACCTGTTCAAGAAGCATTGACATTGGTGGCTGATGCCGATGACTGGAGAGAGGAAATCATTGATTATTTAAAGAATCCATCTAAAAAGGTTGAGAGACGTGTAAGATTCCAAGCGACAAAGTATGTACTCCTCGATGATGAATTATATTATCGTACCATAGATGGAGTTTTACTCAGGTGTGTTAGCATAGAGGAATCAAAAAGCCTGATGAGTGAAATTCATAAAGGAGTATGTGGGGCTCATCAGTCAGCATTCAAGATGAAGTGGATGATCAGAAGAAATGGATATTATTGGCCAGCTATTCTTGAGGATTGTTTTAAATATTTTAAAGGATGTCAGGAATGTCAAAAGTTTGGTAATATTCAAAGAGCACCCGCATCGGCTATGAATCCTATAATTAAACCATGGCCGTTTAGGGGTTGGGCTATTGATCTCATCGGTCAAATTTATCCACCATCGAGTAAAGGGCATAAATTTATTCTGGTTGCTACCGATTATTTCACAAAGTGGGTTGAAGCAATTCCTTTGAAAAAGGTGACATCGGCTAACATGGTTGATTTTGTGAAGGAGCATATTGTTTACCGATTTGGCATCCCACAAACTATCACTACCGATCAGGGCACTATGTTTACATCAGGTGAATTTGATGAGTTTGCTTTGAGTATGGGAATTAAAGTTTTGAATTCTTCACCATATTATGCCCAAGCAAATGGCCAAGCTGAAGCATCTAATAAGGGGATTATCAAACTTATTAAGCGCAAGATCAGAGAATATCCTAAAAAGTGGCATACCATATTAAATGAAGCTTTGTGGTCATATCGGATGGCATGTCATGGTGCAACCAAGGTGTCGCCTTATCAATTGGTATATGGGCACGATGCAGTATTACCTTGGGAGATTAAGATTGGATCTAGGCGGATGCGTTTTCAGGATCAACTGACAGCCGATGATTATGATATCCTTATGAAAGATGAGTTGGAGGACGTAGCAGGTCATCGGTTAAAAGCTTTGGTTAACATCGAGGAAAACAAGAAGAGAGTAGCTAGGTGGTATGATAAGAAAGTGAAGGTAAAGGAATTTGCCGATGGTGAATTAGTCTGGAAGTTGATTTTACCGATTGGGACTAAAAATTCTAAGTTTGGCAAATGGTCCCCTAATTGGGAAGGTCCATATCGGATAAGTCAGTCTGTTCCTGGTAATGCGTATATTCTTGAAACTCTCGAAGGAGTAGTATTTCCCAGAGCTTTAAATGGAAAATATTTAAAGAAATATTACCCTAGTATTTGGATAGATGCATAAAAAGTATAGTTGCCGATAACAATCCTATCGGCTGGAGTTAAAACAAAGTATCAATTATGCCGAATTTAACAAAGCCTGGATGGCTGATATCGCACGCAGGCGAATTTCATCGGCTTCTTTTAGTTCCTTGGCATCTTCATCGGCATTTCCTTCCACAGGTTTGATTTTCTTTTTCAATGCCAAGGCCTTGCGAGCTTGAGCATCCCGTTCCTGTTGAAGGGCTTTAATGGCATCGGGAAGCTGGTCTTCTTCTTGTTTGGCCTGGGTCAGAGCTGTCTCAACTTGTTCCAGTTCAGCTAGCAGGGCTGCTTTCTTTGCCGATAGATCTGAGATCTTCTGTCTAATATCGGCACTAGAGGCTTGCAAATTATTGATGTTTTTATGCTTCTCGTCAGCAGTCTGCTTCAGCTGTAGCATCTCTTCTTTAAGTTGAGATTGGGTTGCTCTGTCAGCAATACGATGAACGGCCCTTTGGTATTGAAGTTGTCTGCTTTCCAAATGGACTGCTGGAAAGATGATTTCTTCAACATTGGAGGGGACTTGGCCGCGGATTGCCTTGAAGATAGATTTCGTAGGATCCGAGTCGATTACCAATTGGGCAGTTTCTTGCTGAAGCAGGTTTAGGAGGGTTTCCAGCTTGCCATATGTGTCTGATGATATTGTTCCCAATGCCAGGGAGGAGCTCACTTCTTCTCCATCGTCATCAGAAATATCGATAGCAAAAGAAAATAAGCTATCGGGAGAATCTTGTTCCTATGGGATAAAGAGAATTAGAAATCTTGTTTATAATATTATGAAGATATAATAAATCAGGTAATTGACTGGTTTACCTGCTTCAAGGCTATTTCTTGAGCCTGACTTGAAGGAGCGGCTTGTAAAGGGTCCTGTGAAGGATCGGCAGAAGATGCCGATGGAATGTCTTCAATGACCACATCGGTAGTCGGCCCTTGAGGTACAATTGCCGATGATGTATCTTGGGCAGGAGCTGTTTGTTCAGAAGGCTGATCGACGGGTGTTGGAGCAGACGCAGGGGCCGGTGTAGGTTTTTGTCGTTTCTGTTGAGCCTCAGCATCGGTCAAAGCTTTACGTTTTTGTTGTGCTTCGACAACAACTGGCTGGGGGGCATCAACATCTATTGGTTGAGGAGCTTGTATGATCGGTGTGCTTACCGATGTATCCATTTGTTGCTGCAAAAATAGGTATAAGATTGGATGTTTAATGGGAAAAATAAAAAATAATGAAAGAATACCTCTGAGGAAGGAGTAGAAGTTGTGGTGCTCGGTAAAGTTGCCGATGATGATCCAGCTGCAGCTTGTACACCCTGATAGTTGTATGTTAATATAAAGTGTATCGGCAGAAAAAATAGTAAACAAAATTATTACCTTAAAAGCCTTGATCAGGCTTGAAGCAGCAGCCTTTGGAGAAACCCTAGATGTTCCCAATCTTGGTCTAGAAGCGCCAATTTTGGTACGAGCTCTTTGGAAAGTCAGGGCTTCCAGGGTGGGGGCATTGTAACCGATTGCTGAAATCGGAGAGGCTGGATGGAGATTGAAGGGTTTTCCGCTTTTGCTTATCAGTGGAACTGGATCGTCAGCCTGTTTCAAAGGAGGTTAGTTACCGATACACATAATAAAAGAAAAGGGAAGGGACAAAAGTTGAAAGGAACTTACTGCATTATCAGGAATAGCATAATCGGGGTCAATCTGGTGCCGATATGTGTGAACAGATGTTGAAAATAGCTGTTCTTTCTATTCCTGCCACCATTGCTTATATGATTCTGTTATGAAAGAAGCTGGTGACCAGGCGGAGAGATCGACATTGGAAATATCGGCATCAGGAGCAAGTCTTACTATCCTGCTCCATTCAGTTCTAGAGGTGATGATTTCCCTGGGTTTAATTACATCGGCATAGCACAGTTTAATGGGCAGTTGCCCAAAAGCCAGCTGGCGAGATACTGTCGATGGATTGTAAAATTCATAAGTAATGTGGGAGGCTTTCCCACTACCAAATGTATTGACTGGAATTGCTCTGGGGGTGATGATGGCCATCATGAGATCATTATCTTGGTTCAGATCACTATCGGCAAAATTGAAGAGGAGGGGAAATTTGTTGTCCTCGTCAATATAAGGCACCCAAGCCCTGAGATCACGAGGGAGGCCATGGTAGAAAGTATGAAAAAATCTGCCGATTTGATCCTCATTGGCTTCTGTTCCGGGAAGGACGATGATTGCTTCACCAAAGTTGAGAGGGGGGCGTGTTGCCGATTCATCATCCCTGAGGACGTGTTCTTCGGGAATCTCTCGTGGGAATTCCTGAGCAAAGAGATCCCATTGTAAACGCTTGTGCATGTGGGCGTTTAACCACATATTAATAAACCACCATGGGCCTCCCAGATTGCCGATGGGTTCGCCAAGTATAAGCTTTTGGGATACTTGGTGGAGGAGATGGTAGGTTGAACTCAGAAGATATCGGCCAAGTGGAAATCTGACACCGTTGGCCAAGAATTCTGCTGCTGGGAGGAAAGCATTAGTTGGTCCTACCGATCGTCCGCAGAAAATAAATTTTTCTAGCCACATGTTCAGGAATGTGGCATGCTCCCTTTGATTGACAGTACCAGTCTTCTGGTACTCCTGGATATATCCCGTCCAGCCGCCAATGTTGCGTGTGGTTATTCTGTACTCAGCTTTTCTGCCGAAAATATGGCCTTCATCGACAGTTGAAATGTCTAGGCCTGTGAGCATGTACACATCGGCAAGGGTGGGGGCACATGGACCATGACCAAACATGAAGGTGTTGGTGGTGTCAGACCAAAATTGAGCAGCGGCTATCATCATAGATTCATTTTTCTGCATATCGGCAATGGACAGGCTGATACATTGATCTGTTTTTCGCTCTGCCCAGAATACTTGCATTGACCTGTTGACCCTCAGAAACCAATTTTTCCACCCTTTGGTGGGTTTAGGCCAAGAACGGAATGTATCTTTCCACAAATTCAAGGAGAAATTCTGAGATTTGAAGGGAATACGATTGGCTTCTGCATTAATCAAATCAGTTGGGTCTGGGTTGCCCATCGGACCTAAGCAGTGAAGGGGAGATTGATGGGTTGGAATCACCAATGTGTTGCGGAGTTCCTAGGTTTGGAAGACCGAGAAAATGAAAGAGAAAGAAAATGTCGACTGTAAGAATTCGCAGGGAACCGAAAGGATTAAGGTAAAAGTAATAAGAAGAAGAACAAACCGTAGGGACGTCGAAGTTGACAGCCATTGCTTCAGGAGGATGAGGGCACGAGCTGGGAACTTGAAGATGATGATTCAGATGAGTTGAAGACGCGCGGTTGTTGGTTAGGGTTGCCGCCGGGGTGAGAATGCCAAAAGGTGGAGTTTGAAGGTAGAAGATGAACAGCCCGGAGGAATCTATTTATAGGTTATCTGGAGTAGGGGTATTCTTGACTTATCTCTATGCCGTATGCGGATGAATCGAGGTGGTTCAGTTGGATATGGTAACTGTGCGCACGACAATCAAGGAATGGTACAGAAGATTTGACAGCAAGTAATCATAGCTTGAAGGATATCTTGATACAAGATTTTTCAGTTCTAAAAATGATGCGTTGCGATGAGATATTGTTGAAGATTTGTTATTTTGGTATCTCAACCATAGTTAAGGCAAAGAAGGTTAGAAAAATGCAATATATATATATTGAGATACGTGGATTGGATCTAGATTTGATTGAGTTTGGTAACAAATCATGTTATGCTTGGAGAATGGGTCAAAGAAATAGATCATAGCAAGCATCAGTTGGAGTAAATTTCGGAGCATCAGTATCTTATACTCCGAAATTGGGGGGCATGTGTTGACACCGTTTTTAGTACGTGTCAAAATGATCAGGAAAGGCTGATTAGCAAGGGAGAGATTGCCGTGTGAATTGATGGCCAAGGAGAATAAGTTTGTTTTGAGCGGTGGCAGTGTATGAATTTGATTAGGAATGTTGCCGATGAAGTCAAAGGTGTTGTTGCCGATGCCGATGGAAGAAGGTTTGAAGACTGTTGCCGATAAGGGAATGTATCGATAAAGGAAGGTGTGAAGACTGCAGCCGATGAAATAGGGAATGTGCCGATGGAAGGAGATCGAAGGTTGCTGCCGATGGAAAGGGGCTGCGCTGGTGAAGAGGAGACCGATAAGAATACCATCGTGATTAAGGCGGATCATGGAATAAAATAGGAGTTGATTTCCTTGTTTATGATTAGTAGAGTCTGAGTTGTGTAAAATTCATGTTCTTTTTCTTAGACTTGAGTTTAGTGTCCTAGTCGTATTCGATTATGTTTCTATAGATCAGGATATAAATATAGAGTGAAGGGCAATGTAATATCAATCAATCAATACATCAAAAAACAACTTTTACTCTTATTTACATCTACTTTTCGGCGACTTCGTCAATTTGCATATTTTTCCTTTTTTACGAGTTCTCATCGATTCGGCGAGTTGCATTGCTCTAAGTGCAATCTTTGTCGATCCTCGAGTTCCGCGTGAGTACCTCTTGGCCGTGACTTCCGGGCGTATCGCTGTTGTCAGGACCAAAGTGCTCGTATCTTCATCCTTGTCGATTAATAGGTCAAATCGACTGGCACGCCTTGGATATCGATTTCGGGTATTAGCCCTTTGTGTTTGCAGATTCACTTTTGCATCAACACTAGTAGTTTTGTGAATTGATTTTGAAGGTCCAACCAAGCTCCAAATCTGGTGAGACTTGATCTATTCTTTCCTTCACATGGTGTACTCCAACTCGTATTAAGGACTCCAATTGAGCTTCCACATGAATTTGGAAGATAAAAGGTCATAAATATAGCAACTCACTGCTGTCAATCCAGGACTTAGAATATTTCCTGGGCCTTGAAAAACAGCAGCTGATCCAAACTTCGAGCATCTGTTTAACAAGCTTACAAGTTGATCTAGCTCTTGGTCCAAAAACAAAGTTTCTTCTACATAACATGAACTACAACTTTCATTTAAGGTCCAACCTCAAAACTGGTATAGAACCTACATTTCTACTTTGACCAATGTAGGATCACGATAAAGCTTAAATTATCCTTTTTGATCAATTGGAGCATTTTCTGGGCATTTGCTCAACACGAACCTTTCTTGACTTTTGTTGTAGAGTCCATCTAGAGTCATTTGGGCAAGGTTTCAAGATTTTGGTGATGATCTATATTTCCATCCACTTAATAATGCAATTCCAGCACTTAGTAAAGTCATTCCAACAAGCATATAACTTATCATTTCATGTGACTTTTTGATTCCAAATGTCATGAAACTTTTCCAGTGACCAATATAAATAGGTACTAAGGTGAGACACATGAATATATTGCAATAACACCACCCAAGCATATATCTTAAAAATGGACTATATGTAAAGCAAGGGTGCAACATCCAAGTTTAGGTTGGGGCTCGCTTCCATAGGTTTGACCTTGACATCTTCATCACCACTTAAACTACCATGTTTGAGCTCAAACCCACTGCTTAACTGGTGGCAAACACCTCGGGTGTTACAGCCCTCCCCCCTTAAAAGAATCGCGTCCCGAGATTCAGTGCGAAGAACTTTCCTAGGGAAGAGAAGCATGTCATCCAATTCCAACATCTGCAAGCGCATCAGGCTACTTAGCTTCAAGTAGCAGAGAGGCTAATCGGGTAAGACACTTTCCGATACTCGCTCTATGCAGAAACTTTTGTCTAAAGAATTTCCTTCACTGACTTCCATGAAGAGTTGTTACTTTAGGAGGAATCCAAGACAATACGGTACTTCATTCACGGTGCACAGAGAGTACTACGAGCATGGGCTAATTACTCATAGGATTTACTTTTCTAGTGGCATAGCATGTACACTTCTGATAAGGGTTGGATCCATATACGAGATAATCATTCTTTGAGGCTATAAGAAACCGTCTAACCAATAGACAATGTCTATACCGGTCATAGACTATTCACTCACTCAGATGCCAACTGATGGAAAACTACATATTGCTCCACGTGTGTAGTTCTCTTTCTCTGATGCCAACACTGTATTATCTGAGTCTATTGAGGGAACAGTGAAAGTGATAGCTGACTCTGTCGGTACTGGATTTCTGCCAAATGTTACCTAAGAAGATTCTCTTATACAAAGGCACATAGGGGTGCAATTAGTCTTTCCAAGGGTACTGAGGGTTGTCTAACAGCAAGATACCTATCAATTGTAAGTTCTTGGCATGCATTACAAGCATAACCTTCCAATGCAAGGGATGATCGCAGTCAACAGAGAAATTACCGATTTTGTACCCTTTTATTTTCTATTCATATGACATAAACTACTGCTCCAATATGCACAAATATTGGTGAGCATATAGATCCATGGGTCTTCTAACTACTCGCCAAAATTGAGCTCAAACGGACACCGTTTGACTATCCAACAACCCATCCACCAAAATAGCTCTGTTCTGAAATGGCAGCAAACCAAGCTGACAATACATCTCTCAAATCCTATGTTTTACTCAACCAATACCCATACCCACTTAAGACATTGAAAGGTCCTAAGCAAGGAATGAGGTTACCAAGTTTGGGGTCAATCCAACTTCGTTTGAGTCACTAGCCGTTGACTTGAAGATAACCGGTGTAGTGCCACAATATCTGGATAGATTTCATGTTCTTCCTTTTCTTCTGCTTCACACGTTGAGGTGTGTGTTTTGCACTCTCTCATCTTTCTCATAGTAGCAGAAGCCTTTCTCTAGCTGAGGATGGAGGCTATAGTCTTCCTGACATGTTTCTCAGGGAACAATTTCCGCCGTTGATCTAGACACCAATCTTGACGATGCACAAGCATTTGACTTGTGGGCTGTTTTCACAGAGCACAAAGCATTATTCCACATGGAGGGCATCCCTACGTAGATAAGGAACCATTTCTGAATATTTTCTGGCATTTCATCCAATAGAACCTTGAACCAAAACTGTTCGTGGTACTTAGGGGCACAATGATGCAGATCAAAACTATGGACATGCTTTCTCTAGTTCTTCACATGGCTAATACAACATCTTGTACTATATACGTGATTGTCCAAGATGGAATTGACTTGATAGCGCATTTGGAGAAGATGCAACACCTGCATTGCTGACCGGCTTCATGGCCTCTTTGCTTACTATTGTTCGTTGAGACATAACCATCATGGCTATCAAAGAATTGTTATGTGACTGGAGATTAACCTTCTTATTGGTAACTAATTAGTTGTCTCTCAATTCTCAAAATTCCAACCTTTACTCTTGACCACCAAAATAATTACAGTCGAGGCACAAACAAGTGGTCGGCATCGAAGTCTACAGATAAGGAGTCACACCAGAGAGAGTTGATTTCATCTGTATGACTGTCATCTACACAAGGATCAAGACTTTGATAGTTAGGTCATATGCACCATGTGACGATCGGTTCTTTTCCAATGGATAACTTGTCCAATCATTTAGTGTTAGGTGCCCATTTGATTCAACAGGGATGGCATACATTACTCAAACGATGACCGACGTCGTACAAGGGCACATAGGGAGAGTCACTTGTCTACCACCTCTTGCAGTTTGTTAATGTTTATGTCGGTGACTGTTCTTCAAAGGTCATCTTCTTAGCAACTTCAAGGGATATCTACTACATAAGGTCTAAGATATGAATCTTCATATAAGATATAGGGAGATAACCAAGGAAAACGGTCACGAGAAATCACACATCGGCTGTCGTTTCATAATGGATCATGACTAGCAACCCTGATACCAGTGCGTGCCGAGCAGCACAACCTTGTGTGCGCGCCCACAGGAGGCTCTCGGTTTCATCGCAGCACCATAGAATGCTAATCGTAACACCATTATTAAACGCACAAACAAAGTGGGATTTCAAGTGGCACCGATTGGGTGGTAAGAACAAGCACCAGACAAGGGAGGAGTAGAAAGCAAGGGTAGTTACAAGGTTTAGAGTCAACATGGAGGCGATCTGAGGATTAAAACACAGCGCAAGGGAACATAGCTTAATTGCCGAAGACAACTGAGCAACGGTTCTTGGTTATTTTCACGCACGCTTTGCATCCACCAAGGTGATTACCAGACTAAAGGTTACGGTCATGTTGGACAACAACATGAGATCAAGACTAATAATGTTGAGAGACGTCAGAAGTTGAGATGGACTTTAGCAGACTTCTAGAACAAAATGATACACCGATCAGAGATTGGGTTGATAAGATAGCCACCTGATTTCGCAAGCAAAGATTTCTAGATTAGACAACGAGAGATTAGCGTTGCTCGGATCATCTGTAGGAGAGACAATCGGGAGGTCCAACATGGAATTGGGTATGGTCTCCAAAACTTGGCAAGCAACAACTATGGTCAAGATCGACGTTCGTTAGGACTTAACTTGGTTGGTCAATGGAACAAGTGCATTCTCCAAAAGGTAGCGGACGTCCAAGGCCTAAGCAAACATATAAGGGGACTATGCTAGGGCCTACGGTTCAAGCAAGGCATGGATACAAAAACATTCAAGGGCTAGCAACCACATCTACAGGCTTTGGCTCCTACGAGAGAATCTAATTAGAGACGACGACCATGCGATTACGTAATGTGAGCGTTGTTCTAGGATAAAGCATCTTCAACACTCACATGCTCACCAAGGACAAAAGAGAGGTCAACTATGACACTACCTAGATAACAAGCATCTACACAGCATCACAGTTTTAAGCGGACACTTGAGATTATTAGTCAGGTTAGCTTAAGCATCCAATACTAAGCAGAAGGCTCACACCTAACAAGAATTTATCCAACAAGAACTAACTACAAGTTTAGCTAAAACAAAAGCATGCTAAAGTAATCAACTTAGTGCATGCACATCAATCACAAGTTACTTATTTATTAGGACAAAGGTGGGAGGAGCATAGTTATATGCACAAAGCAACAATCATGATGATGCATGCTTCGTCCTATTCATCCTCACAAGATTGCCAGCCTAAGGTGGCAATCACGTTCTATGTCGGTGGCATAACACGCATTCTCTCGATATAGAGCTAGTCGTCAGCTACATTCAACTTACGCATTCGTGGTTAGCGTACCTGCAGAAAATTTCATTGCAGCCCAACAATTCCCAATATAGCACACAATGAAAGCAGTAAACTAAATACTCTCCATACATACATCCCCTGATGCATATACTTCGGTATCATAGCTACCCAACAAATGTACCCACAATTAAGTACTTTCATAATTACATGGTTAAACATGTAATTATGATAGTAACCATAACTAACTCTCCCCTAGACCGATGGTTGAACGGTCATGCTCTCCCAGCTCACACTTACCTTGGCGTAGGTGTGACGTTGCAAGAATGTAACTCTAGCGACATATATGGCTATTTCATATATGAAGGTTACCACTACCATTCGACAGGGTAACAGTGCGGTCAAGTTATCACTCATACATACCTTGGCTTGGGCGTAGATGCAAAAATTTAAAACCCCCAAGTTAGTACTTAATTAAGCCACCTAAGGGTCCTTAATTGGGCATAAAGGAAATGACCACTGGCATACTTAGATTTAAAATTCAGATTTGAACAAACCTATATATGCAGTAGCTATAAGTTGTCAAAAACTGAGTTTTGCAAACAAAAACCTTTGTTTTTAATACACATATGACATGTTTAGTGTTGAACCTTGCTCCGATACCAGCTGTCACGGAACCGCCAAATTATAAGAACAAAAGTACAAAAACAATCACCGGAGCAATTAAATTCCCGTACTTACGCTCCTATAACCCCGGTAGTCCAATAAAATCCTGAGGGATTTCAAACCAACCAACATACAAGCCAAGATCATAGTGGTCCAACATAACAAGTCATATGTTACATCCATTTCATAAGCAACATATATCGGAGTTCAGTAGAGTTATTACAACTCAAGTTCAAAAGTAGCGGAAACAAAGTAGTTTGAAAACTAATATCACCTTAATTCAAATACAAGCCAGTACCAAGGTCAATTTCCCATAAAAGCATGAGAGACACGATAGCTCAGACGGATCATGCCCATGATCACACTTCGCCACTACAGCAGGAGTCTTCCAATTCTTGCAGTAGCTATGATACATCACAACCTGCAACAAGTGGGAATAAACCCTGAGTACAAGAAGGTACTCAGCTAGACTTACTTGTCATAAACCAGAAATAATGACACCAAGGAGTATGCAAGGCTTTCTTTCAGTGGGCTAGCTTGACTCATTTGCGAAAAGCATAAGTTATCATGAATAAACTAATTTAAGTCCTTTTGCATCATATTTATTATAACCTATTCAATATAGGTCACCTATGCTAAAGCAATCACTTGATTAACCATTAACATCAAAGGTTACCATCTCAGGTTTAGCATTTCCAACATTATCTACATAACCATCCGTGTTCCATCATCATTACTACGATGCCGTAACTAGAGTCAAGTGTTCACTATCCAGTGAACGATGGCGATTCGAATCGATTATTAACCAGCTGGTAATTTATTCCTCACACAAACCTCACTCACCCGCTAAAGTGAGGTATTGGTCACCGAGTCAACTATTCAGGTAAAGTCGCGAGTTTGCTAGGAACCACATGTACCCGGGGGCCGCCCGACTGCTCTTTGGCCTTATCATCGCGCCCCCGTATCCTGCCACTACTGCTCCGGTACAGTGCGTTGCGGGCAATCCACTCGGCCCGAATAATCTCCCAGCTTTGCGGTCGAAAGGTACCTTATTCGACCAGCTAAATGTGAGGCATGCGTTCAACATGACCCGAGGCCCAACAACGGTCGGTCCTTAATCGACACAGGCGGAAACTACAAGCACCCCCAGAACCCTGTCTGGTTGCCCCATACTTATTCTGCCCGGTCTCCAATTATCCATCAACACTTGGTTATTTTCAGGATATCATCCATTCCATCGCTAAAATATTCCAGTAACCACCTATAGTTGCCGGTGACAGGAAATCACCGATCGCTACCGGTCTAAGCAGGGCTAAGCAATATTTTCGATCTTGAACCAAAATAGGATTCCAGGCATATTTACGGGACAAGGAAAGGATATATATGCAGCAAGTGTGTTCAATCAACTCCTATAACTTAATGCAACAATACATATATAACATATATATACTCAATTGCTTTTGTAAAGTAGGAGGCTTAGAATGCTCCGGGGCTTGCCTAGGATCGAACACTAGGTTAGTGATTGACAGATGACACTCGCTTGGCGAGCACCTTCCATCCCGACACTTGTTTAGTCCTTCCATCTTCAGGATGGGTCCACCAAATGCCGTCTTCAGGTTTGGCTTCAACATCTCATCCTTCACGTGGTGCATCTAGCGTACCTAGATGAGATGCAAGATGCATGTGTATGAATATGATGAATGGTAACACAAGATGCATCACATAATCATTCAAGTAAACACACGATTAAGACATAGACACCAAAAGCTATTTAACTAACATCACACAACCAATTAAAGAGGGCAAACACATCAAACATAACACAAGTTTAACAAGATCACAAGTATCTTAACTTGACCATCTGTTGGGCATTCTTAACGTCATTACCAAAAGTAGACTTAGTTTTCTAATTCTGATAACGGTGCCAAAAATGCCGAACCTATCCCTCATGCCACTTAAGCCAAGTTGTCATCCCCAGCATGACATGAGAGATGCGGTATTGAAATATGCAACTGCTCTTCTAAATAAATAATAAATAAGATCTGCAAGCGCACAGATTAATACCGATGTAGCATTTTAACCAGGAAGTATTCTAGGTATCATTATTTATATTTTTACCACTGGGAAGGGATTACTAACATCAATGTTGATTATGGAATGGAATATAGGAATGAGTATCAATCATTGCATGTATAAGTGAGAGCATTCATCTATCTCTTGCATACAGGGGTAAGTGTCACATAAAATATAGATAAAGTATGAATGGTGACAAAGATAATTAATCTGATCAGCTAGCCACATATAATAATGATAAGCACCTCAACAGATATTCTAGCAAGTCATTAGCATGGTATTAGGACGAACTACAAGGATATTTCCTAAGTTATTCTTAACTATAAAGTCTAGCATATCATAGTTAGTGCAAGTACACTTGGCAATCATTGCGAGAAAGGACTATGCCCATGCATAGTGATATTATCAAGGAAGATGAGAAACATAGCAATCACTCCCCCGTAATAATGTTGCTCTGCCTGCCTTACACACGGGAGGGGGACTATATAAGAACCAACGAAGCTATCACCATCGCGGACCACCCCACGATCCGGCATATAAGGTGCAATCGCAGATAAATATGGTCTAAGCACCACGCCTACACAATATTTATCATTTACCCATGGATCCGATGGATAAACGCTATACGATCCTAAACATGTATATAATTCCAATCTAACTAAGCCAAGCGTATAACTACGATAAACTAAGAACAATATAATCGCAAACATAAACAAGTAGAGCATAGTCATAATCAATATATTGAAATAGAACAAAGTTGTATTCATAATATTGAAGAACAAAGATGAACAATGAAGAACAGTAAAGGAATTACCAAGAATCCTCTTGACAGATCCGAAAACCAATCGAAGATTGACTCCTTCTAGTTCTAATCCTATGTAGCTATGCTATACTAGAGATCTAGTTGATGTGGTGGCTCTAGGGCTTGATCAGAGACTCTCCTCCTGAGATTAGGGTTTGAAGAATTGAGAATGAGGGAGTGCCTCCTCCAGGGGCCAGGGGTCCTGCTTATATAGCCCCCTCAAGTGAACGTGGGCCGTCGGATCAAACCGACATTAATCGCACGGTTTTCCTTGATCCCTTAGGTCGGTGGAGCATAATCCGCGAGACAAAGCCTGATTGGCTCTCAGGCTAGGGCGGGCGCCCTAGGGAGCAGGGCGGGCGCCCTGCCTCCGGGCCCGTTCGGCCTCCTGTTCGATCTCGTGGCTTCTGGAGTCTTCTAGATGATAGAAAATCGGTGAACACGTTATTATCTCTATGTAAACCTGACGTGTGGGCCTTTCCTCCGTATTTTCTGATAACCCCCTACAGAAACAGACAAACACCAAAACTCGTGGAATTCTGTCAGATAAAACCCTAAGTCTAGGTGTTGGTTGCATTTGGATCCTTTTCTTTATTTATTTGATAACTATATTTGGTACTTAAGGACCGTCAACAAACTCCCCCAAGCTTACCTCTTGCTCGTCCCTGAGCAAGGATAGACTCATTATGGACCAGAAGTTGCTGCAACGCCTTTGAACGTTGACGGTACATATGCTTTCAAATAAGGTCTCATCCCTGAGTTAGAGTAAACTGTCAAGACTTAAAACTTACTCATTTTACCTTTCACCATGGGGCTTGCAACCGTCACCTGCATCTTGAGTGGTTAAAAGATAGAACGGTCTAGTCAAACGCCATGTCTCTTATTCTTGATCAGCTATAGCTCTGGAGTTTTTGCAAATTTTTCAAATAAAACTCAGAGATTCCTTGTATGACTTTCTCGGGTCTCTCTTTTGTGGTATTTCTGGATCCTTACCAAGGCAGTAATGGTATATGCCTTCTCTCTCAAAGTGTGTGGTATTTATGGTATAAGGCATAGTGACATTGCCTTCTCTCTCACCCTACTCTAATAAGGCTTTGATATCTGGAGCTCATAGGTGGGAGATACAGTATACATACTCATAGAACATTTATTGCATAGTCAAACCATGGATCCAGAGAAACAAGTCAATAAGTCAAATCAAGATGTGCATGTGTGGTGAATGAGTGGTGTATGGTGATGATGGTGATAACAAAAGTCTAATGCTCTTTTTGAGGGAATACATACCTTTCTTGCTTTTTAAAACTTTTGAGGGGAATGAGATGCTCTATTATTTTTTCTCTTTTTTTTTCTCTCAGGTGGGTATCTTGTACCCCTAATTCTACTGTCGGACACTTGTCCATTTTTACCTCTCGTCTCACTTTTTCTTTCTTCGAGGTTCCGAGCACTTGCTCCTTTTTATTTCCTCGTTTTTATATATATTTTTAGAGCAATCTCCCTCTTTTGAAAATATAGCAAGTGGTAGTAGAAATGACTTGAGCATTAACTTCACAGGGAATAACAGGAATGGGATAATGTTTTTGGCTATTCTCTCCCGGGTCAGGAGTAGAATAATTTTGGGTGAATCTGGAGATAAAAATGAGTGGATATATGTGGATGCGTACTTCCGGAGTAGAAGCAGCATGTATGAGTGAACGTGCAAGTGAATCTTGATTTTAACCACATGATAAGTTCCTAAGGGTCTACATAGCTTGACCACACTCAATGCCCATAAGCAGTAAGTAGTAAAAGTGCGGCTCTTAATCTAACAAGCATGTATATATGGCTGTGGTAGGAATTTAAACTCTCATCATACAGAAACTCATCATGCAACATTTTAAAGATTTTTAAAGATAAAATTCTCCAGAATTCTAGCATCTCTAGGAATAGATAAACAGCAGCTCAACCTTCCCATATCATATCCGCTAACAACTTAGACTTCAGATCAAGTTCTCTTCCCACTAGTTCAGGTTTAGAGCCAGTTTTAAATTATAACAGTTATGTCTAAACTAGAGAGAGAACAAATTTGAAAATTAGGTAGAGCAACTATTCATCATATCCATGCTAGAGTTTTATTTTCAAGATTCAGTTTAGCATAGCTACTTTATTTATTTATTAAACTAAGCAAATATATATAAACACAAAATATTTATTTGGGTTTTCATGATTATGCATCTTTTTATTTTAATAAAGCATAGGTATAAATGTAGATAAAAATACTTATCAGGATAAATGGGGGTGCTCTCCCCCAAGCTGGATCTTGACGTAATTTCTTCTGATGTAGCTAGCAGGTGCAGAGGTGTATTTGAATGTCGGCAGCACCCTGACAACGATTAGGATGTCCTCCATCTGCTAGTCTTCCTGAATTCTGTGGAGCTCAAATAGACAACAAAGCTTCGTGGAACTTGATTAAGCGTTAGCATAAATATCTAGCCTTTATCATGTTTGAGCTTCCTTGATAAATGTCACTCTCTATTTTTATTTTCATTTTTATAGAACAGAAAAAATATATATTATTATTATTATTTTTTTATGCCACCACAGTGAATGTACTTATGGGTTTTATGCCACTCGCATACTCACATGGGGCTTACTGTTTTTAATATTTTTTTAGACAGAATGAACATGATTAACTGAGCAATAATTAAAGGGAAAATGATAACTACCAAGTTTACCTCTTGGCACGGCGTTCGGTGTTTTTAAGTCCTCCGAACATGACTTCTTTTCTTCTTAGTTGTCCTGAGATTTGGGTGGCGTAGACGGTGGTTCCGGAAGCGCCTCCTCTTCTTGTGTAACTGTCTTCGCTTTCCATACCCGACTTGGTGCTTCGGTCTCCTGTTGTGTATCCTCGGGCCTTATGACCTCTCCTTCATAGTCTGCCCATACGTCCTTGATGGTTTGCCTCCTTTGGTTACGGTTACGTCGCCTTCTTCTTGTCCTGACCTGCTTAGAATCTTCAACTATATAGTTAGGGTCATTAAAGTAGCGGCGTACCTTCTCAGAGGGGAAATGCATATGGACTTCTCTGGTTCCAATGTAGATGATTGCTTTGACGGTGCCTAGGAACGGTCTTCCTAGGATGATGGGTGGATCGTACTCGTCGTCTCCCATGTCAATGACCTGAAAGTCTGTATGGACAAAATGATCGTTAATTTTAACAGGGACATCGGTTACTATACCTTCGACCTTTCGGGATGTCTGATCTGCCATCTGGAGCTGAGTGTATGTTGGTTTTAAGGGCATGGTCCCGTACAAGAGCTGATAGGTGACTGTGGCCATTATGTTGACGCCTGATCCAGTGTCGCAGAGCGCCTTCTGAAAGGAGTATCCATTGATTGAGCACTCAATGCTTGGCATGCCTGGGTCGTCCTTCTTGTTCAGGAAGGGTGACTTGAGTCGACCATCTTGACCTCCTTGAACTACAGTGACCATCTTAGCTGATTCGGTCTATCCTTGGTTGTTCTTGTTCTGCTTGTTCCTCCTGTTGGTCCTCTTCCTTGGTTCATGTTGGGGTTGCTCTGGGATTTGTGTAATCTTGTTCTTGAAGGAAAACGTCTCCTTCCTCCCCTTGATGTTGAAGTTGATCTTCGCAGCGCTGGCGTAGATGACAGCTCCCGAGGTGTTCAGGAATGGCCTTCCCAGAATAACTGGTGACTTCTCATCGGACCCGGTCTCTATCACCACGAAGTCAGCTGGAGCATACGAGGTACCAACTCGGACACACATGTTCTTTAATATTCCTTTAAGAAAGCTTAGTGTCCGATCTGCAAGCTGCAAACACATAGTTGTTTCTGATAAAGGATATGTAAAGAATTTTTCATAGAGTACCCTGGGCATAATGTTGACGCTGGAGCCACAGTCGCAGAGTGCTTCTGGGAAGTCCACCATGCCGATGGAGATCGGGATGACGGGGCGTCCTGGATCGCCTCTCTTGACTGGCAGAAGGTCATTATGTACTCCGACAGCGGGATTACTCCAATAGTTACCTGCATCAAACATGTCTACAAGATTTGCAGATTCTAATCCTTCCGGTTGTGATGGTATACCGGGGTTAGTAGCAGGAACAGCAGCAGCTATTTGATTTAACTGAGATTCAATCATTTTATTAAAGCTAATTTGGTTTTTGATGGCAGTAGAGAAATTATCCATTCTATTATTTATGTTTTCTAGTATTTTATCATTGGATGCCAATTTCTTAGACAAGTTATCCATTAGCTTTCCTTGATTAGACACTAACTCTCTCAGGGGTGGAAAATTATTATTGTTGTTGTAAGAGTTATTACCTTGATAATTACCTGAGTAGTTACCTGAGTAGTTAGGCCTCTGTTGATTCCAACCTTGATTTTGTTGAGGACGGTTGTAGTTGTTGTAGTTGTTGATGTACCTTGCATCCTCAAGCATCTCAGGGCAGTGATTGCCTGAGTGTCCAGTGTCTCCACATTCCTCACAAGTCATGTGAGAGTCGTAGACGTTCATGACTTCTCTTTTGTCTCCAGCTTTGTTATCGAGCTTTTTCATGAGTAGGTCTAGCTTTGCAGACAGCATGTCTACCTCCTTGAGCTGGTGCATACCTCCACCCTTCTTGCGTGTTTGAGTCCTCTCTTCGTTCCAACCTTGGTTGGACGCCATCTTCTCCACAAGGGCTGTAGCTTGTGGTATGGTGAGTGATAGAAATGCGCCTCCAGCTGCAGCATCCATGGTCTCACGAGCACTAGTGATGAGCCCATGATAGAAAGTCTGCATAAGTAGCCAGCTCTTCATTCCATGATGGGGACATTCTAGGATGTAATCTTGAAAGCGCTCCCATGCTTCTGGAACGGATTCATCATGTTGTTGCTGAAAACTTGTAATCTTCCCACGGAGAGCATTGGTCTTGCCCATGGGAAAGAACTTAGCCAGAAAATTCGTAGAGCAGAGTGCCCACGTAGTGTTCTTATCCTTCGTCGCGTAGAACCACTGCTTCGCTCTCCCCAATAGTGAGAATGGGAAAAGGCGAAGTAGTATGGCGTATCTGGGAACATCTAATATAGTGAATGTGCTGCAAATCTCCTGGAAGTGTTGGAGATGAGCACTTGCATCTTCGTGTGGCTTCCCACAAAACTGGTTAGCTTGTACCATGTTGATGAGCCCTGGCTTGAGCTCAAAGTTCTTGTCGATGGCCGCGGCAGGTCCAGTGCGGATGTTGTCCGTAGTGGGAGCTGAGAACTCGCGGATCGTCTTGTTCGCCATGGCTGCGAACTCTGTTGACAAATTCCGGATGAAACTTCGGCGGTCTTCTGAATTGGATGAAGTGTTGCGTCGAAGTGTTGACTTCTTGAGCTTGGCTCTTGCCCCTCTGATTAATGCTTCGGGGTTGTCAACAAAATTTTCTGGAAGATGTCCTCTATTCATACATCACCCTGCAAAACAATAAGAATGGAAAAATACAGGGGTAAATCTGTATGGGAGAATTGATGATCTCAATCACTTAATGATGTGAATGATGACTCAAATTCCGTATTCATTCCTTGTTAGTAAATCAACCTTCCCCGGCAACGGCGCCAAAAATGCTTGTTGGGCATTCTTAACGTCATTACCAAAAGTAGACTTAGTTTTCTAATTCTGATAACGGCGCCAAAAATGCCGAACCTATCCCTCATGCCACTTAAGCCAAGTTGTCATCCCCAGCATGACATGAGAGATGCGGTATTGAAATATGCAACTGCTCTTCTAAATAAATAATAAATAAGATCTGCAAGCGCACAGATTAATACCGATGTAGCATTTTAACCGGAAAGTATTCCAGGTATCGTTATTTATATTTTTACCACTGGGAAGGGATTACTAACATCAATGTTGATTATGGAATGGAATATAGGAATGAGTATCAATCATTGCATGTATAAGTGAGAGCATTCATCTATCTCTTGCATACAGGGGTAAGTGTCACATAAAATATAGATAAAGTATGAATGGTGACAAAGATAATTAATCTGATCAGCTAGCCACATATAATAATGATAAGCACCTCAACAGATATTCTAGCAAGTCATTAGCATGGTATTAGGACGAACTACAAGGATATTTCCTAAGTTATTCTTAACTATAAAGTCTAGCATATCATAGTTAGTGCAAGTACACTTGGCAATCATTGCGAGAAAGGACTACGCCCATGCATAGTGATATTATCAAGGAAGATGAGAAACATAGCAATCACTCCCCCGTAATAATGTTGCTCTGCCTGCCTTACACACGGGAGGGGGACTATATAAGAACCAACGAAGCTGTCACCATCGCGGACCACCCCATGATCCGGCATATAAGGTGCAATCGCAGATAAATATGGTCTAAGCACCACGCCTACACAATATTTATCATTTACCCATGGATCCGATGGATAAACGCTATACGATCCTAAACATGTATATAATTCCAATCTAACTAAGCCAAGCGTATAACTACGATAAACTAAGAACAATATAATCGCAAACATAAACAAGTAGAGCATAGTCATAATCAATATATTGAAATAGAACAAAGTTGTATTCATAATATTGAAGAACAAAGATGAACAATGAAGAACAGTAAAGAAATTACCAAGAATCCTCTTGACAGATCCGGAAACCAATCGAAGATTGACTCCTTCTAGTTCTAATCCTATGTAGCTATGCTATACTAGAGATCTAGTTGATGTGGTGGCTCTAGGGCTTGATCAGAGACTCTCCTCCTGAGATTAGGGTTTGAAGAATTGAGAATGAGGGAGTGCCTCCTCCAGGGGCCAGGGGTCCTGCTTATATAGCCCCCTCAAGTAAACGTGGGCCATCGGATCAAACCGACATTAATCGCATGGTTTTCCTTGATCCCTTAGGTCGGTGGAGCATAATCCGCGAGACGGAGACTGATTGGCTCTCAGGCCAGGGCGGGCGCCCTATGGAGCAGGGCGGGCGCCCTGCCTCCGGGCCCGTTCGGCCTCCCGTTCGATCTCGTGGCTTCTGGAGTCTTCTAGATGATAGAAAATCGGTGAACACGTTATTATCTCTATGTAAACCCGACGTGTGGGCCTTTCCTCCGTATTTTTTGATAACCCCCTGCAGAAACAGACAAACACCAAAACTCGTGGAATTCTGTCAGATAAAACCCTAAGTCTAGGTGTTGGTTGCATTTGGATCCTTTTCTTTATTTATTTGATAACTATATTTGGTACTTAAGGACCGTCAACACCATCATCAAGGGTATAAGCCACACTTAGCAACACAAGGAGTAAACAACCATAATTAGCATCTGACAATTTCCGGACTGCAAACAACAGCTACATGTTTGGATCATAACTGGAGTTATACAAATCCAATAGCCATGCAACCAGACATTCTGGAAAGCTTATGAAATTATCTATAATTCATCTTCAATCATCTTAGCATGATTCTCAAGTTAACCAAGTCAAACATGCATAATTACAGAATCGGGTCCAGAGATTCCAGAGAACAACTATTTCTAGAACCCAACTTGAAACAGTCATTACTCACAAACTATAAGGCCAAATGCCACCAAAATTTAACACAAGCTAGATTAATGAGTTATCTACAAATTTGTTATAAGCATGTTTCTCAGCAAACATCATTTTCATCATGCAATTACCAAAGTCCTAGAAACTGTCCAGGAAAGCATCAATTGCAAGAATAAATATTAACTTACATTCCAAACATATATTTGGCCACAACCAATATAACCATCATAAATTGCGTGTTAAATGATCACCAAAAAGTATAGTGCTCATCATTAAATAATTTCTTTTAATGCATTTCTTAATTTATTTAAATAGCAAGGTGAAATAATAAACATATGTCAAAATTCCATAATAAAATCTATAAAAATTACAGTGGCTCTTAAATACACCCAATAGTCTACTATACAAATTTCAAGTTATTTGGACATGTATATCAACCTCTATGAAAAAGACAAATTGCTATTGCAAGAATTCATGTGAGAGCAAGATACACTAATAACTCACTCAAATGACAACCAAAATTCATGAAATTTTTTACCACACATTAAACATCATATGAGTAGCATGCCACAAAAATTTCACTTCATTGGGAGCCCTAGATCTACAGTTATGAAAATGACAAATATAACTAACATTAAAAACCTAGCTGCACAAATCTATTTTTACAGAGAAAACTTTGAACTAAAACAGGCTATATTATAGATCTACTGCATAGAGAATTTCACAAGGATTCCAAAAAGTCCTCATTTGCTATTTTACGATTTTTCTACAATTTACTATGATTTTCCAAAGTTCCAGCAAAAATAATTACGAATCAGTCCCGAGAGCACTATTCATTTGAGTCTATGATAGTGCAGTTTGGCCCCTGACTTTAGTCGAATTCTCGGACGAGGTCCCTGGTCGCGAGCAAGAACAGAGCAGGGTGATGAAGCTCTTGGTTCCGGCCGTTGGGGAGCTCGTCGGCGGCGAAGAGGTGACGGCGGAGCACCAGGACGTGCGCGCGCACTCGTGGACGGCCTCAGCCCGCCCGGTGACGGCCCGTGGCCTCCTAGCCATGTGCGCCCGCGACGCACGGAGGCACAGCTCGGGCGGCGGCCTTCTACGGCAGGGATGAGGCCGAACGAAGGGCGCGGGACGGAGAGGAGGAAGAGGCGGAGGCGTCGGTGCACGCAGCCGCGGCTGTGGTGGCTTGGAGCAGCGGGAACGGTAGCGGCGGCCGAAGCTCCGCGGTGGCCATGGCGTTCGCGCTCTCCGGCGCCGAGCAGAGCGAGGGAGGGAGGAAGAGGGAGTGGGGAGGCGAGTGGATCGACTGAGGGTGAGCTCGGGCGCTCCAAAAAGAGGCGAGGAGCGAGCACGGCGCGTGGCGAGGTGAATGACGTGCGGCGCTGTGCATGGCGGCCACAATGTCATTAGATCGAACACGTGGTGTGCAACAGCGTGGGCAAGGTGGGAGCTGATTTTGGGCCGCTTCTGGGCCGAATTGGACCCTGGACCAAAAACGAAGTTGGAAGCCCACATGAAGCTCTACGTTTTTCATTAAGGAGTCAAGGTCATTAGAGCAACGGATTAGCGGTTAACTAGTTGCCAAAATGACAATGTCAACATGTTGTCGGAGATCACGGAAACTCGCATTCGGAGGTCAAAACCTGATCAAACTTAATCCAACTTTTTGCATGCTCTTCTCCAAGATGTAAACTCCAACTTTTATTTTTGGCTCAACTTAAGTTGTTTAGCAAAAACACGAGAACGCGACGTGCCAACCGTCTTGTCGTTGCCGGTCCAACTTCATGAACATGACGAAACTAGCAGTTTTGTGAATTGATTTTGAAGGTCCAACCAAGCTCCAAATCTGGTGAGACTTGATCTATTCTTTCCTTCACATGGTGTACTTCAACTCGGATTAAGGACTCCAATTGAGCTTCCACATGAATTTGGAAGATAAAAGGTCATAAATATAGCAACTCACTGCTGTCAATCCAGGACTTAGAATATTTCCTGGGCCTTGAAAAACAGCAGCTGATCCAAACTTCGAGCATCTGTTTAACAAGCTTACAAGTTGATCTAGCTCTTGGTCCAAAAACAAAGTTTCTTCTACATAACATGAGCTACAACTTTCATTTAAGGTCCAACCTCAAAACTGGTATAGAACCTACATTTCTACTTTGACCAAAGTAGGATCACGATAAAACTTAAATTATCCTTTTTGATCAATTGGAGCATTTTCTGGGCATTTGCTCAACACGAACCTTTCTTGACTTTTGTTGTAGAGTCCATCTAGAGTCATTTGGGCAAGGTTGCAAGATTTTGGTGATGATCTATATTTCCATCCACTTAATAATGCAATTCCAGCACTTAGTAAAGTCATTCCAACAAGCATATAACTTATCATTTCATGTGACTTTTTGATTCCAAACATCATGAAACTTTTCCAGTGACCAATATAAATAGGTACTAAGGTGAGACACATGAAGATATTGCAATAACACCACCCAAGCATATATCTTAAAAATGGACTATATGTAAAGCAAGGGTGCAACATCCAAGTTTAGGTTGGGGCTCGCTTCCATAGGTTTGACCTTGACATCTTCATCACCACTTAAACTACCATGTTTGAGCTCAAACCCACTGCTTAACTGGTGGCAAACACCTCGGGTGTTACACCCTCTATGGTGTCTTGAGTGTAAAACAAAATGGCCCTATGGTTATACCTTTGCCTTGAGCCCATTTTGTTTCTTCAAATGATATGATCCACTTCATATCATCACATGACCGTCTCGATCCATTGATCTTGACTTCACTTGCTCTTCACCGTTACATCGGTCCATCGGCGCCAAGTCTTGCTCAAGCTTCACCATCGCATGGTCCTTCGCTTCGAAGCCTCGACTTGCCCTTCACCTTCACAACCGGTCCATCGAGCCAAGCCTCATCTTGGTCTTCACCATTTTGGTCATATGAGTCAATGTCATGTCTCATATTCAATGACCACCTTTATCTAAATCATCCACTTAGATACAAAGGTTAGTCCTAGGTTTCGTCAATTAGCCAAAACCAAACTAGGGACTTTCAATCTCCCCCTTTTTGGTAGTTGATGACAACCCTCACAAAGATGATTTTGATAATAAAAGTTTTGAACTTGTCATACTTGTCCAATCATTTTGCTCATAAGTAAAATTTGGACAATTATCACAAGCTCGGTTTTGGTATCATTAGCTCCCCCTACATATGTGCATAGAGTTTGGATTGAAAGCTTTGCACATATGCATGGATAGAAGTGTTGAGAGAGTAATTCTACCAAAATGATGCTACGGTGTAAGAAATGGACCTTTGAAGCGTGATACCAATCGGAGTTGCCTTTTACACCATCCTTAGCATCATGAAGTAACTAGACATCCAACAAAACTCAAGAACCTCGTGAGATCAACATTATATGTAAAGGTTCTTGGACCACTTGTAAAAACTTTAAGCATGTCTAGATACCACGTGTAAACTATTCCTATGCATGCTAGTAGATCATTTCATCATCCAAGATCTATACTAGCATTGCATCACACAAGCATGTATATTGACTTTAAATACATTGCAATGAGCAAGTCATATGAAAATGCACAAACAAATGCAACAACTTTGTTTATGAGCTTGCTCCCCCTACTTGTGTGCATCAAAAAATTTATTTACCCCTTTATCATGTTGAATCATCTTTTTCTCTCCCCCTTTGTCAACAACTTACCCAAAAATGGGATCAAATTGTGGAGAGAAGAAAAAAGTTTAATGGAGTAGGTTAAAATTTATCAAATTTGGTTCAACCTAGAACACTTGCCAAAGATATTTAATTCGATTTGAACCAAAGACAAGCTTCTTCACACCTCCTAATAAGGGTTATCTTGCCTATGTTGAATTAAACACTTATAGCAAATCTTCTAGATTCAACACTAGGTGTGAAAGCTCACAAACATGTCATATGCCACCACTAGATCAAAACAAACATAGAGGCAATAGTGGTAACATATATCCATCAAATTCATTTGATTTATCATGAATGCTCATGCATACCACTTAATATATCTACATGCTCTAGCAAGTCCTTAGCATAGGATGAATGACATGTCAATCAACTTTACCTTGCAATGTCGAAGGAGAGGCATGTCAATAAGTGGGTGGGGTGCATTCAACTCATGTTTGAGAAATCAAGAATGTTCAATTCATTCCTTAGCTTGCAAAACCTCTTTTCATCAAGTGGCTTAGTGAGAATATCGGCAAGTTGATCATCGGTGCCAACACTTTCAATGGCAATATCTCCCTTTTGTTGATGATCTCTAATGAAATGATGCCTTATGTCAATATGTTTTGTTCTTCCATGTTGAACCGGGTTTTGTGTCATCTTGATTGCACTTTCATTATCACATACCAATGGCACATTCTTGAAGCTGAGGCCATAATCCTTCAAAGTTAATTTCATCCATAGTAATTGTGCACAACAACTCCCCGCACTCACATATTCGGCTTCGGCGGTAGAGATTGCCACACTATTTTGTTTCTTTGAGGACCATGACACAAGTGATCTTCCAAGTAATTGACATGTGGCACTTGTGCTCTTTCTATTGATCTTGCAACCCCCATAGTCGGAGTCCGAATATCCAATCAATTCAAACTTTGACCCCTTGGGATACCATAGTCCAACATCTCTTGTTTGCTTCAAGTACCTCAATATTCTCTTTGAGGCCGTGAGATGACTTTCTCTAGGTGAGGCTTGATATCTAGCACACATGCAAACACTAAACATGACATCCGGCCTTGATGCGGTGACATAGAGTAGACTTCCAATCAAGGACCGATATTCCTTTTGATTCACCATTTTGCCATCAAGATCACTATCCAAATTGCCATTTGTACCCATTGGAGTTGAAATTGGCTTTGCATCTTGCATCCCAAACTTCTTCAACATGTCCCTTATGTATTTTCCTTGACTCACAAATGTCCCATTCTTCAATTGCTTTACTTGGAGACCAAGGAAGTAGCTAAGTTCACCAATCATAGACATTTCAAACTCTTTGGCCATCATAGCACCAAATTCTTCACAATAAGCTTGATCGGTTGATCCAAAGATGATGTCATCAACATATATTTGCACTATGAATACATCATTCCCAATCTTCTTGGTGAATAGAGTTGTATCAACCTTGCCCATATTGAATCCTTTAGAGAGAAGAAAATCCCTTAGCCTCTCATACCATGCTCTAGGTGCTTGCTTCAAGCCATATAAAGCCTTCTTCAACTTATACACATGGTTGGGTTTCTTGTCATCTTCAAATCCAGGCGGTTGCTCAATGAAGACTAACTCATTGATGATCCCATTGAGAAATGCACTTTTGACATCCATTTGATATAGTTTGATGTTGTGTGCACAAGCATAAACCAATAGAATCCTTATTGCCTCCAATCTTGCCACGGGAGCATATGTCTCATCATAGTCAAGACCTTCAACTTGAGTGTAACCTTGAGCAACTAGTCTTGCTTTGTTTCTCACTACAATGCCATCTTGATCTTGCTTGTTTTTAAACACCCACTTGGTTCCAATTACATTGTAGTCATTTGGCCTTTCTACCAACTCCCAAACATCATTTCTTGTGAAATTGTTAAGCTCTTCTTGCATAGCCATGATCCAATCGGCATCCCTCAAAGCTTCTTCTATCTTCTTTGGTTCTATGGTTGACACAAATGATGCATGCTCACAAAACATAGCCAATCTTGATCTTGTTTGCACACCACTTCTAATATCACCAATAACACTATCAATGGGGTGATCTCTTGTAACATGTTGTGGTTGGAGTACTTGCACTTGATTGCTTGAGCTTGGTTGATCACTTGATGTATCTTGATGAGATGTACTAGCACCAAGATCTTGCACTTGAGAGTCACTAGCTAGCTTGAATGGAGAATTGAGCACTTGATCTTTATCATCATCTTGAATATCAATTACTTGCTTTGCTCTAATGTCCCCAATGTCCATGTTCTTCATTGCTTCCACCAATTGAGTTCCACCAACATCATCTAGATTCTCTTCTTCATCTTGTGACCCATTGGTTTCATCAAATTGCACATCATGGACTTCTTCTAGAATGCCACTTGAGTTGTTCCAAACTCTATAAGCTTTGCTTGTGGTTGAATAACCAAGTAGGAACCCCTCATCACATCTCTTGTCAAACTTCCCCAATCTAGTGCCCTTCTTCAAGATATAGCATTTGCAACCAAACACCCTAAAGTAAGAAATATTGAGCTTTCTTCCATGAAGTAGCTCATATGGGGTCTTCTCTAGTAATGGATGACAATATAGTCTATTGATGTAGTAGCAAGCGGTATTGATTGCTTCATCCCAAAATGATTGACTCACATTGTACTCATGAAGCATTGATCTAGCCATATCAAGCAATGTTCTATTCTTCCTCTCAACTAGGCCATTTGATTATGGAGTGTACTTGGCCGAGAATTGATGTCCAATGCCATAGTGGTCACAAAGTTCTTCAATTCTTGTATTCTTGAATTCACTTCCATTGTCACTTCTCACTTTCTTGATTCTAATCTCAAACTCATTGTGAACTCTAGTGAGAAATGTCTTGAAGGTGTCAAACACTTCACTTTTGTCATTAAGAAAGAATACCCATGTGAATCTTGTGAAGTCATCCACTATGACAAAGCCATACTTGTTGCCGCCTATGCTTGTATATTTTGTTGGTCCAAATAGATCCATGTGCATCAACTCAAATGCTTTGCATGTGCTCATTGTACTCTTCTTTGGATGTGAGCTTCCAACTTGCTTCCCGGTTTGACATGCACTACAAAGCTTATTCTTCTCAAATTCAACATCTTTCAAACCATTGACAAGATTGTGAGTTGTAAGCTTCTTCAATTGTTTCATGCCAACATGACCAAGCCTTCTATGCCAAAGCCAACCCATGCTTGATTTGGAGATTAAGCAAGTTGTCAAAGAAGTTTCTCTAGCATTGAAGTCAACTAGGTAGAGATTCTCATATCTAAAACCCTTGAATGCCACATTTGAACCATCCACACTAATAACTTCCACATCATCAACCCCAAAGATGCATTTGTAGCCTAGATCACATATTTGTGCCACGGATAGAAGATTGAAATCCAAGCTTTCAACTAGCAACACATTGGAGATACTCATGTCATTTGATATTGCAATCTTGCCCAAGCCAATAACCTTGTCTTTCTTGTTATTGCCAAATGTGATAGAATCAACACCACTATCATTGTCATTGATTGAGTCAAACATTCTTGATGTACCGGTCATGTGTTGAGTGCACCCACTATCAATAATCCAATGCCTTCCTCCGGCTTTGTAATTGACCTACAAGCAAATTAATGAAGCTTAGGTACCCACTTTTGTTTGGGTCCTTGTAGGTTAGTAACTAAGCTCTTTGGTACCCAAATAGCCTTCTTCTTTGGGCCCACAATTGGTGTACCAATAAACTTAGCTTGCACACCCTTCACACTCTTGGTAAGCACATAGCAAGAATCAAAAGGTATAGCATTAACAAGGTTCTTGCTTTGGTTCTTTTTATTGCAATTATGCTCTAGGTGCCCAACTTGCTTGCATCTATTGCAAAACCAACCATTGCTCTTCACAAAGCTAGGCTTTGGAGTTGCAAAGGCCGACTTGCCTTTCTTGGGGGTGTAGCCCAATCCCTCTTTGTTAAGAGAGAACCTTTGGCTACCCAAGCACTTAAGCAAGCAGGCCTCACCACCATAGGCCTTGCCTAGGGCGTGAGTGAGCTCATCCACCTCTTTCTTGAGAGTCTCATTCTCAACCATTAGTGAGGCATCACAAGTGAAATCATCACTAGTAGTGAAGGTAGAGTCGGTGGTGGTGGATGAAGAGCTACAAGAAGGGTTAGCATTTGACATGATGATAGGTTCATAAAAGGATTCATCAATTATATCACATGTAACGCCTATATTACATGATACAACAACCTCCTTCTTTGCTTGTTGCTCAAGTAGCAATGAGTGAGCCTTTTCAAGCTTGGAATGAGCCTTACCAAGATCCTCATGGTCTTCCACTAGACTCTCATGAGTGGTCTTAAGCTCACTAAGGACTTTCTCAAGTATTGCTACTTTCATTGAAAGCTTCTTACACTCCTTGTCCTTGGCAATAGCTATGTCTCTAGTTTGTTGCATCAAATCATATAGTTGTTCTTTAGTTGGTTCATCATCATCTTTTTCATTATCATTATCACTATCATGAACATATTCCATTTTACTTTCGTCATCACTCTCATCATATAATACCTTAGATTCCTTGGCCATGAGGCATGAAGAGGATGAACCAAATAGTGATGGCTTCTTATTGATAGCAATAGAAGCAAAAGCCTTGTTAGATGATGATTCTTCATCTTCTTCTTCATCACTTTCCCAAGTGACCACATAGGCACCATTCTTGCCTTTCTTGAATGTCATCTTGGCTTCTCTCTTCTTCTTCTCAAACTTGTCCCTCTTGTTGTTCTTCTTGTCATAGGGACATTCGGCTTGAAGGTGTTCGGTGCTATCACAATTGAAGCACTTCCTTTGTTGCTCATTTCTTTTGAAGTTGTCATTTCTCTTCTTAAAGCCTCTTCTCTTGATGAACATGTGACCCATCTTCTTGACTACAAGAGCAAGTGCCTCATCATCAATTTCAAATTCCCCATCTTCATTGTTGTCTTCTTCTTCTTCAATGATGGTAGCTTTGCCCATGGTCTTCTTCTTCTTCTCATCTTCCACCTTCTCCTTGTCATCAACATCTTGATCATATTTGTCATAGGTCAATACTTCACCAAGCAAATCATTAGGCTTCATTGCTTCAAGCCCATCTCTTTGCAACATCATGATCAACATCTTGAATCTTCTAGGTAAGCTCAATAAGAACTTGTGACAAAAATCTTGATCTTGAGTCTTGTGCCCTAAGCTCTTGAGATCATTGACTATCACTTGCAATCTATGAAACATTTCAATGATTGTTTCATCTTCTTTCATCTTGAAGTTCTCAAACTCACTCTTGAGCCCATATAGCTTGGCACTCTTCACAACCTTAGTGCCCTCATATGTTTCACTCAACCTTGTCCATACTTCATTTGCCAATTCTAAATCTTTGATGCCCTCAAATACTTTTGTATCAATACCATTGTAAAGTGTATTGAGAGCCATTCTATTGCATGTTCTATTTGCTCTATCTTCATCGGTGAAATGATCGGGATCAATGATAGCAAAATCATTCTCGGTGACTTGCAATACTCTTTCATGAATAGAGCCAAGGTACATTGTCATTTTTCTCTTCCAATGTGCAAAAGAACTAACACCATCAAAGAACGGTGGCTTGCCCCCAACATGATTGAACACAATTTGAGCCATTTTTCACACCGAAGGATGTTAAGCGTTGATTAAAACGGTGACCACGGCTCCGATACCACTTGTAAGATCCTAGATGGCTAGAGGGGGGTGAATAGCCTATAAAAAATTCTACAAGAAAACACTAAGCAAACTTGTTAGAATAACAAACGGCGTAAAGCGAGTTTTGCTTAGCCAAAGGTTGTGATGCAAGCCTCCTATCCACAAGTCTAGTAGATTATGATCTCTAGTTCACACAAGAGCTAAGTCACTAATCTTACACTAGAGAGCAAGCTAACAACACAACTAGCAAAGCTACCACTAGAGCTACACAAGATAAACTAGTAAAAGTAAGTGCAAGAGAGAGGATTATGATTCTTATACCGATGATGGAGTGAAGATGTTGCCAATCACCAAGATGATATACAAATGATCAATATTGACAACAACACAATATGAAGACCAATCACCGGGAGACAAGAGACACAATATTTTTGTTCACCCGGTGTTCACTTGTGCACCGACAAGCTACGTCACCGGTTGTGTCGACCAACACTTAGATGGTTTCCCGGTGTGACCCTCAAGTCACTTGCCCCTCAAGGCACGCCCCGCAAGGCACCGCAAGACACCACTCTCAAGTGAGGTAACTCAATGATATGCGGATTCCACTAGAGTTGCTTTTGGCGTCCCGCCGAGGAAAGCACATGAATCTCTCACAATCAACCGGAGGTGGCCAAGAACAATCACCTTCTCTTGCCAACGCCTCCAACAATCTTCAAACCGGCTAGGAGCGGTACTCTCCAAGAGTAACAAGAAATCCACCGGCTAAACCACCCACAAGTACCACTAGATTCCCTCAAGCTATGCAATGCACTTTGGGATCACTCAATCTCACTTTTGATTTGCAATCAAGCAAGAGAGATGAGTGGGAGGAGAAGCTTTAGCTCAAAGGATGCACAAGAGTGTTAGAAATGCCAAGCAAGCTCCCCAAGGGCCGGCCAACGAGTATTTATAAGCATCCCATACAAATAGAGCCGTTGCCACTCCACTGAGAGTTTTTCGGGACGACCGGACGCGCCGGTCGAAACTGACCGGACGCGCTTCACCACGTCTAGTCGCCCTGCGCCGTCCACGTGTCCCTCGAATTTCAACTGCGACTGCCAGATCCTCCAACGGTCACTGTGCGCCAACGGTCAAACGCGACGACCGGACGCACTGCTCAAACGACCGGACGCGTCGAACGCACAGTGCCGCGCACCCGCGACGCAACGACCGGATGCGCTCCACGCAACGACCGAACGCGACAGTGCCAACGTTCGATCAGAGTCCAGTAAGCTCCCTTCACGACCGGACGTGTCCGATCACGTGTGACCGGACGCACTGCGCGTCCGCTCAGCCCTTCGCCACGCACTGTTCCTCTGGGCGCCTGACCGGACGCACCGGTCCCGTGAGTGACCGGATGCGCCGGTTGCAAACCCTAGCCCGCGCCCCTGACTGCTGCGTTGAACTGACCGGACGTGTTCGGTCAAACCGTGACCGCGTCCAGTGCAGCGTCCAATCACCCTGGTGATCTCCGTTCGGCTCCGTTTCTTTTCCGACTTCCGGCGTAGTGAAAAATAGGCATTTCATTACCCCGAAATCGCCTGAACCCAAACCCCTCTCTACCCGCAAACCACAGCGTGACCAACACCACCTTTGCAAATGTGCCAACACCATCAAGTGTACATCTCCATGTGCTTGTGTGTTAGCTTTTTCTCAATCATTTTCAAAGGTTTTCCAGTTAGCTCACTAGGCCCTACATGCAATGCACTTCATGAATTCACCTAGCGGCACCCGTGCGTCGAATAACTGATAAGACTTCCCCTCTTAATAGTTCGGCTATCGACCCTAAACCACTCACACCCTCTATGGTGTCTTGAGTGTAAAACAAAATGGCCCTATGGTTATACCTTTGCCTTGAGCCCATTTTGTTTCTCCAAATGATATGATCCACTTCATATCATCATATGACTGTCTCGATCCATCGATCTTGACTTCACTTGCTCTTCACCGTTGCATCGGTCCATCGGCGCCAAGTCTTGCTCAAGCTTCACCATCGCATGGTCCTTCGCTTCGAAGCCTCGACTTGCCCTTCACCTTCACAACCGGTCCATCGAGCCAAGCCTCATCTTGGTATTCACCATTTTGGTCATATGAGTCAATGTCATGTCTTATATTCAATGACCACCTTTATCTAAATCATCCACTTTGATACAAAGGTTAGTCTTAGGTTTCATCAATTAGCCAAAACCAAACTAGGGACTTTCAGCAGCAACATGATGAATCAGTCCCTGAGGCATGGGAATGCTTTCAAGACTACATATCAGAATGTCCTCACCATGGGATGAAGGATTGGCTACTCATGCAGTCTTTCTACCACGAGTTGACAAACATCACTCGTGAGAATATGGATGCCGCTGATGGGTGCATTTTTAACACTCACAATCGCACAAGCAACAACCCTTGTGGAAAAAATGGCCTCCAACCAAGGTTGGAATGAAGAATGTCTTCAAACCTGCAAGAGAGGTGGAGGTATGCATCAACTCAAGGAGGTAGACATGTTGTCTGCCAAGATGGATCTGCTGATGAAAAGGCTTGAAGAGTGAGCCAATGTAAAGAAAGAAGTCATGCACATTCATGATTCCCGCATGACGTGTGAATAATGTGGAAACACTGAGCATTCAGAGAATAACTGTCCTGAAACCCAAGGGGATGTGAGCTTCATCAATAACAATAGCAATTATCGTCCTCAACAGAATCAAGGATGGAATCAGCAAAAGAGGTCAAACTACCAAGGTAACTATCAAGGTAACAATTTCAATAATTTCAATAACCAACCATCTCTGAGAGATTTAGTCTCTGGTCAATCTAAAATTATGAAAGGATTATCTAGAAAATTAGCTTCCAATGATAAAAATCTTAGGAAATATAAATAATAGGATGGATAACTTCTCCTTAGCTATTAAAAAAACATAGTTTTAATAAAATGATAGAATCACAAATAGCTCAGCTGGCGGCTGTTGTTCCTTCGACCGACAACGGTAAGATTCCGGGGTAGCCGAAAGATCCCGAAACTACAAATCTTGTCGATATTAACAGTGCAGGATTCTATAGAGAACCTTCTAGTGGAGGATAGGAGGACTATTCCATGCCCATCAAGAAAGGTGATCTAGGAAGACTTGTCATCCCCATAGTCATTGGACCACATGTGTTTGAAGAAGCTGTCTGTGACTTTGGAGCAAGTGTTAACATCATGCCAAAGGTAATTTATGAGAAAATTAATGGAGATACTTTTATTGTACATAAATATGCATTTGCAGCTTGCAGATCAGTCACTTTGCTACCCTAAGAGAATTCTTGAAGATATTTATGTATAAGTTGGAGCCTCGTACGTACCCGTAGACTTTGTGATTTTAGAAACAGGAGGAGATGTGAGGGCACCCATTATCTTGGGCCGACCTTTCCTGAGCACCGCAAAAGCCATCATCTACACGGACAATGCCAAGATCTGTTTCACAATAAAGGATAGAAAGGAGAAATTTACTTTCAAGAATCATATTTTGCATTCTCCTAGTCATCCCCAGATGTCGTATCTGCCCGCGAAGACAACAGTGAGCAAGAAGAGTGAAAGCCCAAGTTTGGTTTTGGTAATTAATGACACCAAGTTGCTAATGCTATTGTATCAAGTGTGATTAAGCTAGGCATAAGCAACATGTGATGGAGGTGGAAATGGCATGGAGAGATGGCCACAAGACCACATGATTTGGTGCATGAAATGATGAGCAAGATCATGGTGGAGATGCACATGAAATGATGGACATGATGATCAAGTGAAGGAGAAGGATCTAAGAGCGCAAGGCAAAGGTATAACCATAGGGTTTTCCTTTTGCCGGTCTAAGATGAGTAGAGAAGTGATTGACCGGGTTTAGGATACATAGCCGACTATCAAGAGGGGCAATCACGGTTAGCTCGGAAATCAAGTGCCACTAGATCAATGTCTTGAGCATATGCATTTAGGATCTAGTAAAGAGCTAACATAACGCCTTGGAAAATATTTGTGAAAATGCTAACACACATGCACATGGTGGTGTACACTTGATGGTGTTAGCACATTTGCGAAGGCGGTGAAGTTTATGCGGTAGAGAGGGGTTTGGGTTCCTCTCTCCCTCCCGCCGAGCTTGCGAGGCGGGATTCGGCGCTTTTTGGAGAAGTGAAATGCCTATTTTCTATTGCGCCGAAAGTCGGAAAAGAAACGGAGGCGAACGGAGGTCACTGCGTGCACCGGACGCTGCACCGGACGCGGTCACTGTGCGACCGGCGCGTCCGGTCAGGCGAACTGCGGTTCACGAGGACGATCGGACGCGGTGCGCGTCCGGTCACAGGTGACCGGACGCGTCCGGTCGTCCAGGGAGCTTACTGGACTCCCACCGGACGCGGGCACTGTGGCGTCCGGTCCTTTCTTCAGCGCGTCCGGTCGGTGTTTCGCAGTGCGCGGCTCGGTGTTGACCGGCGCGTCCGGTGGGTCACGGGACCGGCGCGTCCGGTCGTGACCAGTGCGTCCGGTCGCTCGGTCGAGCGCGTCCGGTCAACGGTAATGGCTAGTTCGAACGAGCACTGTTCACGTCTGTCGCGTAGTGACCGGACGCGTCCGGTCACCCTGACCGGAGCGTCCGGTCAGCGCGATTTCTGCTGCATCGTTTCTAACGGCTAGCTGCGTACCCCTTCGTTATAAATAGATGGTGGCCGGGGTTTGAGGGGAACTCTTGCACATTTTGAGACCTAGAGACATACTTTGAGCTAGAGAACAACCCCTCCACTCATCTCTTTGATTGATTGCACATCTTGAGTGAGATTGAGTGAGATTCAAGTGCATTGCTTGAGAGTTGCATTCTAGAGGCACTTGATCTTCGAGTTGCTGCGGATTTCTTGTTACTCTTCCGTGTTTCCCGACACGGTAGACGGCTTGGAGCAGCGGAGGTGATTGAGCTCTCAATTGGAGATTGTTGGAGCCTTCACCAAGTGTTGTAAGGGGTTCTTGATCCTTCCCCGCAGGAGTTTGCGAATTGGATACTCTAGTGGAGCTCGTGGCTTGGAGGATCCCCATCTTGTGTGCGGTTGTGCGGCGCCCGCCGAGGGCTCAACTCTTGATAGTTGATTAGCTCGCGAACCGACAAGTGGGTGCATCGCCACAACGAGGAGTAGCTTGCCGGGAAGCAAGTGAACCTCGGGATAAATTCTTGTGTCACTCTCTTCCCGAGGATTTCTCTTGTGTGATTAATTGATTGGTACTTCTCATCTCTACACGGCGGTATAATCACTCGAAGCTCTTCTCTCGTATTACTTCTTGTTTCTAGTTTGTTGTTGTTGTGTTTAGTGAATAGCCTTGTACTAGACTTGTGTAGGTGGCTTGCTTAATTAGTTAGAGCTAGTGCTTTTTGCTCCGCCACCTTTTGTACTAACTTGTGGTTAAGTAATCTTTCGTAGAAGTTTTAATTAGGCTATTCACCCCCCCTCTAGCCTATTTGGACCTTACAAGTGGTATCAGAGCCGAGGCACCGTTTATTTGAGGCTTAACAACCTACGGTGAAGAAGAAATGACTCAATTAAGTTTGCACATCAACAACACCAAGAAGGCACCTCACTTTGATGGCACAAATTATGCATATTGGAAGGTTAAGATGACCGCACACCTCAAGTCAATCAATAGAGAAGTGTGGAAGGTCACCGAAACAAAATTTGAGGTTGCTAATCCGGAAGCACCTACACCGGTGGAAGAAAAGAAGCTCCAATGCAATGATATTGCCATTAGTGCTCTTCATGAGGCATTAGATGACAAGACATTTGAGCAAGTGAAGAACATAGAAGTTGCACATGATGCTTGGGCCAAGTTAGAAGAAACATTTGAGGGCAACGAAGGCACAAAGACCGCCAAGGCATATATTTTGCAAGAAAAGTTTTCTAGCTTCAAGATGCAAGAAGATGAGAGTGTTCCGGAAATGTTTCATAGATTGCAAGTCATTGTGAATGAGCTCAAGGCACTTGGTGAGGAGGTCAAGGACAACCAATTCTCTATGAAGTTTTTGAGAAGCTTGCCCAAGAGATTTGATACGTTGATCACCGTGCTAGTGAGGACTACATTGAAGGATTCAACTCCTCAACAAATATTTCAAGAGGTGATGACCGATGATTCATATAGAGAAGATGATGAGAAGGATGAGTTGGTCAAGAAGAAGAAGAAGGAAAATGAGAAGAAAGATGATGAAAAGAAGAAGAGTGTGGCATTCAAAGCCACCACATCCAAGGGCAAATCCAAGATTGAATCATCAAGTGAAGAAGACTCAAGCTCTTGTGATAGTGATGACATTGATGAGAAGATGGCTCTCTTTGTCAAGCAATTTGGCAAATTCATGAAGAAGAAGGGCTATCGTGCAAGGAGGAGGAAGAACACATCTAAGAAGAATGAGCATACCATGAGATGCTTTAGATGCCATAGCAAGGACCATCTCATTGCAAAGTGTACTTATGATAGTGATGATGAAGATGCTATCAAGAAGGAGAGAAAGAAGCAAAAGAAGAAGCAAGAAAAGAAAGAGAGCTCTCATAAGAAGAAGAATGATTCTCATGTTGCTACATGGGATAGTGATGATTCCTCAAGTGATGATGAGGATGACTACAAGAGCAAGAAGAAGGGACATGCTAGCATTGCTATCCAAGAGAAGGTCTCCCTCTTCGACACTCCATCGTGCTTCATGGCTAAGGCCGCTAAGGTATCATCCGATGATGAGAGTGATCATGATAATGCTAGTGATAGTGATAGTGATGAAGAAGAATTCACTAAAGATGAACTAATCACTATGCTAGAAGATTGCACTCAACATTATAAAGAATCTAGAAAGGAATGCAAGGGCTTGCTTAAGGGAAAGAAAAATCTTATGCAAGAACTTGATGAGCTTAGGGCATCTTATGAGAGTCTAAAGGAAGACCATAAGAAGCTTCAAAAGTCTCACATTAAGCTTGAAGAAGCTCATTCCTCTCTAGTTGAAAAATGTGAAAACATGCCAACTAATGTTGAGAAAGCTAAAACTTGCAACATAGGCATATCTTGTGATATAATTGATGAATCTTGTCATAAGCCTATTGTTGTTACTCCCACTAACCCTTCATGTAGCTCATCTACATCATCCTCATCTAGTAGTGACGGTTTCACTTGTGATTCCACACTAATAGTTGAGAATGAAAATCTCAAGAAGGAGGTAAAAGAGCTCAATCACACCTTAGCTAAGGCTTATGGTGGTGAGGACCGCTTGCTTATGTGCTTGGGTAGCCAAAGGGCTTCTCTCTATAAAGAGGGTTTGGGCTATAACCCCAAGAAAGGCAAGGCCGCTTTTGCTCCTCACAAGACTCGTTTTGTGAAGAACAATGGTAGCTATTGCAAAAGTTGCAAGCAAGTTGGTCACATAGAGCGAAATTGCATGAACAAGAAATCCAATGCTAATGTATCCTCAATTAAGTTTGATTCTTTCTATATACTTACCAAGGGTACAAATGGTGTTCATGCTAAGTTCATTGGTGCACCATGGATGGGCTCAAAGAAGAAAGCCATTTGGGTACCAAAGAGCTTGGTCACTAACCTTGGAGGACCCAAACAAGTTTGGGTACCTAAAAAGAATTGATCTTATCTTGTAGGTCAATTACAAAGCCGGAGGAAGGCATTGGGTGCTTGATAGTGGGTGCACTCAACATATGACCGGGGATTCTTGTATGTTCAAATCAATTGATACAAGTCAAAATGGTGGTTTTGATGCTATCACTTTCGGCAACAACAAGAAAGGCAAAGTCAAGGGGCTTGGTAAAATTGCTATCTCAAATGACATGAGCATATCTAATGTGTTGCTAGTTGAGAGCTTGGATTTCAATCTTTTGTCTGTGGCACAACTTTGTGATCTTGGCTTCAAGTGCATATTTGGTAGTGATGTTGTTGAAGTCATTAGTGTTGATGGATCAAATTTGATATTCAAAGGATTTAGACATGGTAGCTTATACTTGGTTGACTTCAATGATAGTGAGACACAATTGACATCATGCTTGCTTAGCAAATCTAGTATGGGTTGGTTATGGCATAGAAGGCTTGGTCATGTTGGAATGAAACAATTGAATAAACTTTTGAGGCATGACTTAATTAGAGGCTTGAAGGATGTCACCTTTGAGAAGGATAAACCTTGTAGTGCTTGTCAAGCCGGCAAACAAGTTGGAAATAAACATCCTAGTAAGAGTGAAATGAGCACATCAAAGGCATTTGAGCTATTGCACATGGACTTGTTTGGGCCAACAACATACACTAGCATTGGTGGCAACAAGTATGGCTTTGTGATAGTTGATGACTACACTAGATACACTTGGGTGTTCTTTCTTTATGACAAGAGTGATGTACATGATCTATTCAAGTCTTTTGTCAAGAGAGTGCAAAATGAGTTTGAGACTACCATCAAGAAGATTAGAAGTGACAATGGTAGTGAGTTCAAGAATACAAGAATTGAAGCTTTGTGTGATGATCTTGGTATTGGACATCAATTCTCTCCAACATACACTCCTCAATCCAATGGTGTAGTTGAAAGGAAAAATAGAACCTTGATTGACATGGCTAGATCAATGCTTAGTGAATACAATGTGAGTCATTCATTTTGGAGTGAAGCCATCAACACGGCTTGCTATTGTAGCAACCGTCTCTATTGTCATGGGAAGCTTGGGAAGACACCATATGAGCTATTGAATGGAAGAAAGCCCAACATTGCATACTTTAGAGTGTTTGGTTGCAAATGCTATATTCTCAAGAAAGGCACTAGATTGAGCAAGTTTGAAAAGAAATGTGATGAAGGGTTCTTACTTGGCTATTCTACCACAAGCAAAGCATATAGAGTTTGGAATCTCACAAATGGCACCTTGGAAGAAGTTCATGATGTTGAGTTTGATGAAACCCAAGGGTCTCAAAATGAAGATCAAAACCTTGATGATGTGAGAGGAAATCAATTATCAAATGCAATGAAGAACATGGACATTGGTGATATTAGGCCAAGGCAAGTTGATGATGATGATATTCATGTGATCAACCAAAGTGTGCAAATTGATACAAATCAAGCAAGCTCTAGTGGTTCTCATGATGAAGTGCAAGATCAAGGTCAAACAAGTGGAAGCAATCAACTCCCAATACTCCAACCTACTAGTATTGCAAGAGATCATCCATTGGACCAAATCATTGGTGGAATTCAAAGTGGTGTTCAAACTAGATCAAGATTAGCATCCTTTTGTGAGCACTACTCTTTTGTGTCACTTGAAGAACCTAAGAAAATAGAAGATGCATTGATAGATTCCGATTGGGTAAATGCCATGCATGAAGAATTAAACAACTTCACTAGAAATCAAGTTTGGGAACTTGTTGAGAGGCCAAAGAACTACAATGTGATTGGTACTAAGTGGGTCTTTAGAAACAAGCAAGATCAAGATGGTGTAGTTGTGAGAAACAAAGCAAGATTAGTGGCACAAGGTTATACACAAGTTGAGGGTCTTGACTTTGGAGAAACATATGCACCGGTTGCAAGATTGGAGGCTATTAGAATCTTATTAGCATATGCTTGTGCACACAATATCAAGCTCTATCAAATGGATGTCAAGAGTGCATTTCTCAATGGCTACATCAATGAAGAAGTTTATGTTGAGCAACCTCCCGGTTTTGAAGATGACAAGAAGCCCAACCATGTTTACAAGCTCAAGAAGGCATTGTATGGTTTGAAGCAAGCACCTAGAGCATGGTATGAGAGATTGAGGGACTTTCTTCTCTCTAAAGGGTTCAAGATGGGAAAGGTTGACACCACTCTCTTCACCAAGAAGCTTGGAAATGACTTGTTTGTGTTGCAAATCTATGTGGATGACATTATTTTTGGATCAACAAATCAAGACTTTTGTGAAGAGTTTGGAAATATAATGGCAAAAGAGTTTGAGATGTCTATGATCGGAGAGCTTAGTTACTTTCTTGGACTTCAAATCAAGCAAATGAAGAATGGCACTTTTGTAAGTCAAGGGAAGTACATCAAGGACATGATCAAGAAGTTTGGATTGCAAGATGCTAAGCCAATGAGTACACCAATGGGAACAAATGATCAATTGGGTATTGATGCAAGTGGCAACATGGTAGATCAAAAGCAATACCGGTCTATGATTGGAAGCTTGCTATATGTCACCGCCTCGAGGCCGGATGTGATGTTTAGTGTGTGTAAGTGTGCAAGATATCAAGCTTCACCTAGAGAAAGTCACTTGAAAGCAACCAAGAGAATATTGAGATATCTCAAGGGCACTCATGATGTTGGATTATGGTTTCCAAAGGGGTCTAATTTTGAGTTGATTGGATATTCGGACTCCGACTATGGTGGATGCAAGATTGATAGAATGAGCACAAGTGGCACTTGTCAATTGCTTGGAAGGTCTCTTGTTTCATGGTCATCAAAGAAACAAAATAGTGTTGCACTATCTACCGCCGAGGCCGAATACATTAGTGCCGGTAGTTGTTGTGCACAATTGCTTTGGATGAAGGCCACTTTGAATGATTTTGGAATCAAGTTCAAGAATGTGCCTTTGTTTTGTGATAATGAAAGTGCTATCAAGATGACACAAAATCCGGTTCAACATTCAAGAACCAAGCACATTGACATAAGGCATCACTTCATAAGAGACCATCAACAAAAGGGTGATATTAGCATTGAAAGCATTGGCACCGAAGATCAACTAGCCGACATATTCACAAAGCCACTTGATGAGAAAAGATTTTACAAGTTGAAGAATGAATTGAACATACTTGACTTCTCCAACTTGAAATGAGTGCACCCCCACATTCTTATATGACATGCCTCCCCTTCGACATAGCAAGGTAAAGTTGTTTGGCATATCATCCATACTTTGCTAAGGACATGTTTAGAACATATAGACATGTTTGCATGACAAATAGGGTCATTCATGAAAATCAAATGAGTTTAATGTATATATGGTACCACTATTGCTTCTATGTTTTGATTGATCTAGTGGTAGCATATGACATGTTTGTGGGCTTGCAAACCTAGTGTTGAATCTAGAAAATGAGCTCATGATGTGTAATTCAACATGGTCAAGATAACCCTTATACTTTATGAGGTGTGAAGAAGCTTGTCCTTGGATCAAACCGAATTACATATTCTAGGCAAGTGATCTAGATTGAACCATAATTTGGACTCTCTCATATTGATTGACTTAACTCTCACTAAAATTGGCACCTTTTTGGTGATTGTTGACAAAGGGGGAGAGAAAAGTCACAAAGATAGAAAAGTCACAAAGGGAAGAAAGATATAATAAGAGGGGAGAGAAAAGTCACAAAAATAAAAGTTACTAAGGGGGAGAGAAAGCATAAAATAAGACTTTGGAAAGGAATCAATTAAATTTGAGCACACAAGTAGGGGGAGCAAGCTCATGAACTATTTGTTGCATTTGTATGCGCATTAACATGATGAATTGTTGCATTGCAAAGCTTAAATTCATATTCATGCTTGTGTGGTGATTGCTAGAAATAGAACTTGTATGATGATTTGTTGAGAATAGCTTTTTAAGTGGTATCTAGACACCTTTGCTTATAATGTTGATCTCACGGGGTACTTTAGTGTTTGTGATCTTTACAAGTGATGAATTACAAGTGGTGTCTAGCTACATCGATGCTAAGGATGGTATATAAAGGCAACTCCGATTGGTATCACGCTTCAAAGGTCCATTCTATATACCTTAGCATCAATTTGATAGTTGTAACTCTCCCAAAATTCAAATCCATACATATGTGCAAAATTGAACCAAACTCATGGAAGCACATATGTAGGGGGAGCTAATACTATCGAAATTGAAAATTGATTTCATTTCATATCTTTGTGATGGTTGTCATCAATTACCAAAAAGGGGGAGATTGAAAGCCCAAGTTTGGTTTTGGTAATTAATGACACCAAGTTGCTAATGCTATTGTATCAAGTGTGATTAAGCTAGGCATAAGCAACATGTGATGGAGGTGGAAATGGCATGGAGAGATGGCCACAAGACCACATGATTTGGTGCATGAAATGATGAGCAAGATCATGGTGGAGATGCACATGAAATGATGGACATGATGATCAAGTGAAGGAGAAGGATCTAAGAGCGCAAGGCAAAGGTATAACCATAGGGTTTTCCTTTTGCCGGTCTAAGATGAGTAGAGAAGTGATTGACCGGGTTTAGGATACATAGCCGACTATCAAGAGGGGCAATCACGGTTAGCTCGGAAATCAAGTGCCACTAGATCAATGTCTTGAGCATATGCATTTAGGATCTAGTAAAGAGCTAACATAACGCCTTGGAAAATATTTGTGAAAATGCTAACACACATGCACATGGTGGTGTACACTTGATGGTGTTAGCACATTTGCGAAGGCGGTGAAGTTTATGCGGTAGAGAGGGGTTTGGGTTCCTCTCTCCCTCCCGCCGAGCTTGCGAGGCGGGATTCGGCGCTTTTTGGAGAAGTGAAATGCCTATTTTCTATTGCGCCGAAAGTCGGAAAAGAAACGGAGGCGAACGGAGGTCACTGCGTGCACCGGACGCTGCACCGGACGCGGTCACTGTGCGACCGGCGCGTCCGGTCAGGCGAACTGCGGTTCACGAGGACGATCGGACGCGGTGCGCGTCCGGTCACAGGTGACCGGACGCGTCCGGTCGTCCAGGGAGCTTACTGGACTCCCACCGGACGCGGGCACTGTGGCGTCCGGTCCTTTCTTCAGCGCGTCCGGTCGGTGTTTCGCAGTGCGCGGCTCGGTGTTGACCGGCGCGTCCGGTGGGTCACGGGACCGGCGCGTCCGGTCGTGACCAGCGCGTCCGGTCGCTCGGTCGAGCGCGTCCGGTCAACGGTAACGGCTAGTTCGAACGAGCACTGTTCACGTCTGTCGCGTAGTGACCGGACGCGTCCGGTCACCCTGACCGGAGCGTCCGGTCAGCGCGATTTCTGCTGCATCGTTTCTAACGGCTAGCTGCGTACCCCTTCGTTATAAATAGATGGTGGCCGGGGTTTGAGGGGAATTCTTGCACATTTTGAGACCTAGAGACATACTTTGAGCTAGAGAACAACCCCTCCACTCATCTCTTTGATTGATTGCACATCTTGAGTGAGATTCAAGTGCATTGCTTGAGAGTTGCATTCTAGAGGCACTTGATCTTCGAGTTGCTGCGGATTTCTTGTTACTCTTCCGTGTTTCCCGACACGGTAGACGGCTTGGAGCAGCGGAGGTGATTGAGCTCTCAATTGGAGATTGTTGGAGCCTTCACCAAGTGTTGTAAGGGGTTCTTGATCCTTCCCCGCGGGAGTTCGCGAATTGGATACTCTAGTGGAGCTCGTGGCTTGGAGGATCCCCATCTTGTGTGCGGTTGTGCGGCGCCCGCCGAGGGCTCAACTCTTGATAGTTGATTAGCTCGCGAACCGACAAGTGGGTGCATCGCCACAACGAGGAGTAGCTTGTCGGGAAGCAAGTGAACCTCGGGATAAATTCTTGTGTCACTCTCTTCCCGAGGATTTCTCTTGTGTGATTAATTGATTGGTACTTCTCATCTCTACACGGCGGTATAATCACTCGAAGCTCTTCTCTCGTATTACTTCTTGTTTCTAGTTTGTTGTTGTTGTGTTTAGTGAATAGCCTTGTACTAGACTTGTGTAGGTGGCTTGCTTAATTAGTTAGAGCTAGTGCTTTTTGCTCCGCCACCTTTTGTACTAACTTGTGGTTAAGTAATCTTTCGTAGAAGTTTTAATTAGGCTATTCACCCCCCTCTAGCCTATTTGGACCTTACAAAGAGAAGCAACCGAACAAGGAAGATCTAGGCATACCGACGATTGAGTGCACGATTGGACAAAGAATCTTCCACAACATCTTCTGCGATATTAGATCGGGCGTCTACATAATGTCCAAGGTAACATATGACTATTTATTTGGTGATGAACCTTTATTTCCTACATATATGCAATTACAGATGGCAGACCAGACAGTCCAATTTCCGAAGGGAATAGCAAAAGACATCATGGTTAAAATACAAGATTACTATGTCCCTGCCGACTTCATGATTCTTGACATGGGAGAAGAAGAAGAAGATGTACCTATCATCCTTGGAAGACCGTTCCTCAACACTACCAACACTATCATCTACATTAGATCAGGACAAATTCACTCCTAGTTTTCAGGACAAAAGGTACGATGATATTTCAACAGTTATACAATTTATGTATAGCCAAAGAAGATTCATCCCAAGAGGAGACGATGATCATCCCAACGCCGGAGGAATCAATTCCCAAAGAATGAAGAAGTAGAAACTATGAAGGATGAATCTACTATGCCAAAATCAACTCCACAAACTAGACAGGTTTGGAAGGAAAAGGTGGCATCATCACCAGAGTCTCCATCACAAGAGGTGCAACCATCAAGGTCCCTATCTCTAGGACTGATTGATGCACCCAAAGAATAAACAAGAAAGGAGAAGTCCTGTTCGGAGAACTCAAAACACCGAATCCTCGTCGGGAGGTAAAATCAGTAGTTATCCATATTTTTTCGTTCGCATTTCATGAATTATTTTGACTTTAGCATATTTACTATTCTTCATTCGCATTGAATTTAGAAAATAAAATAAAAAAGTTTATCATTGCATTATAAAATCTTTAGCCCCATGTGAATAGTTTTACAATGTGTAAAACCTGCAAGAATATTTTACCGTGGTGGCATAAAAAAATTGATAAAAATACCATGCATGCATTTAGTTATATTCCAAAAAAATATATTAGAAAGACATCCTGCTAAATTCTGTCAAATTGAGAATATTTCTAATCCCAAGAACAACTAACCCCTGGACGGCTGACCGCTAACCTTTTTATTCTAATCTGTTCCACGAGTTTTGTTGTTCTTGTTGACATTTTGTAGGATGATGCACGAGATCAAGAGCAAATTCACATGGTCGTTTTCATCTCATTCCACCAAGAGTACTTCTTCCCGTCAAAGGAACCCAAGTTCCTGATGAATAAGAAGGGCATATGCTGGCAAAACTACTCTAAGAAGGATCACGCAATTTCAACATTCAATCATGACAACAACCAGCTTGGGGGAAAGGCATCTCCCATGTATCTAGATAAGTATTTGTTTCCCTTTTATTTTACTATTTCTAACTCATAAGAAGATACATAACTAAAAAAACAAAATAAAATTTATTTTTGTGTTAGATATATATATTAGTGATCTAAAAATGAAAACAAAATAAAAAATATGTGTCTAGTTTTCTGTTTTTAAGAGTTGAATAGATAAAAATGACTCTGAACATAATCTCTTGAATGAAAATGATGAATAGTTGCTCTGTTGTAATTTCTTTCAAATACGTAGTTTTCAGCCTTGAATTCTCCCGAATTTTGGATAAGATTGTTTTGATATAAGAATTTACTATGAACTTGAAACTCGTGGGTAGCATATGCTTGATCTAAGTCTGGATAATTGACGGATATAATATGAGAAGGTCTGAGCTTCTGTTTATCTTGTTCCGAGTGATACTAGAATTCTAGAGATTTATCTTTTGAAAAAGAATAAAAATGCTATATGATGAGCTCTTGTATAACAAAGTTTGAATTCCTACTAGAGCCATATATGTTATTTAGACTAGAAAAACTTTCACAGATATGCTGCTTGTTTTGTATTGAGTTTAGTCAAGCTTTGTTGACCCTTATGAGAGGTTTTTTATGCTCTTAAAATCAAGATCATGCACACATCACCCAAATATGCACTACTCTTACGCTGTGGGTAACACAAAAACATGTCATTCCATTTAGATTCACTCAAAATGTTTTATTCCTACACTGAGAGTAAACACCAAAAACATGCTTGATAGGTTTTTTAATCCACCAAATAAATGCTTTAAGTTCTTATTGCTATTTCTCAAAGGTTTTGTTCTAGAAAAGAAGCAGTTGAAAAAATGGAAGTGTCCAAGATATTAAAAACAATGGGTACTTAGATGCCCGCCTGAAAAAAAGAGAGATGAATAAGATAGCCTATGTTCTCTTGCAAAAAGATTTCCAAGTTCCAAAAGAGAGATATGTTTTCAAGGAGCATGGTAGAATTAGGTTAGCCACCATATATCCACACATTATAATATATATATTGCAAGTATGCTCTTTCATGTTATTTCCACTCCTATGAGCTCCACATAAGCCTTAGTTTTAGGAAGAGAGAAAGGCATAATATCACTATTGTCTCGGTAAGGATCCACAATTACCACATATGTTGAGAGACTTGAGAGTATCATAGAGTGTAAGCTCTGAGTTTTATTTTAAAAATCATTAAAAACTCTGGAATAGTGGTTGAGCAAAGAACTTGAGACAGTGCTTGACTTGATCATTTTGTCTTTCAATTGCTCAAGACCCAAGTGAAGGCTAAGAAGCCCCATGGTTGAAGGTAATATGGTGTCACACCCTAAAATTTTCACTTTCGGGTTGTGCTTAGAAAACACTAAATAAAATAAATGATTTCAATATTCGAATAAATTTATTAGATAAGTTAAGTTGTTGCTAATTTAAATATAGAAAATTGTGGTTTTAAACTTTTTCATATTAATTTGATAATGTGGTGTTTGTGTGATGTTTGTCTTTGGTGTTGGTGAGTGCTATTATTTTCAAAATACCATAGGACGACGTTTACTTCTCACCGGAAATTTTTTTGGTATTTTCTGGATTCAAAATTCTAATTTCCGTGAGCTTAATCTTTTTCCTTGATCTCTTCATCCATCTTTTCATAAGCTCCAAATACTTTATTTGGGTTCCTCATGTTCCATAATGTCTCTAGAAAATTCCCTCGAATTTTTGGAGTTTTTGGAGTATTTTTCGCGGCTTAAATAATAATTCTGGACTTTTCTAGAATTATTTTATCCACGAAATTAATTAATTCCGAAAATAATAAATATCTTATTTTCCACCAAAGCTTGTGTGCAATAATCCTAAATGTCCATTCATTTATTTACTAATGGGCTTTAATAATTAATTAGGCCTATTAGTAAAGATGGAGGGTGCAACGTCAATTAGCACCATATCGCTAGTTGACGTGAAGGTGGAGAGTCTTCCTCCCTATATATATGTCCGGCCTGCCTGCTAGCCCTGTTTTCCGCCGCTGTTGTCGCCGCCGCCGCTGTCGCCGCCCGCCGCCGCTGTTGCCGCCGCCGCCGCTGTTGCCGCTGCCGCCGCTATGCCGCCGCCGCCGAGGACAGTTCCCACGCGTCCGCGCCGTCGCCACGGAGCCCAAGCCGTCCACCTCCACCTCCTCCTCTTGCGGCAGGAGCAGCGCTCCTTCGATCGGTGGCAACCAAGATGGCCGCTGCTCGAGGAGATTAGCTTCAAGCGCATGGTCGTCACCGACGACTGCCTCGAGATGATCGCGGCCTCCTTCAGAAACTTCCAGGTGCTGCACCTCGTCTCCTGCGAGGGCTTCAGCACCGCCGGGCTCGCTGCCATTGCCGCGGCGTCCGTGAAGATGGAGGAGTTCCGCCGCAACATGCTCGACTACACCGAGACGATGACCAGCCTTGGATTGATACCCTCGCGGCCACCACCCAAGCGGTGGTTCTCGCGCCAATGTCGTTCTCTTCTATTGAAGACGAGAATTGCCGGGCTGCTTCGAGCAATTAGCTATGGATCGCCAGCTTGTCAAGGATTGTCTGGACCACTACAACCGTCAGCATCCGGGCAATGAGTATGAGCCTGTTCTTGGCAACGTGACCCAGAATCCCCATATGCACAATGGCATTTGCTGGATCCATGGGAACTTCGTGGCTCGGAAGAAGGGCTCTGGTGTCTTCTCGTTCCTTACTGCTCCACGGTCTGTCTTCTTCTACGAGCTTGCTTACATGGATGGTTTCGAAGGAGTTGTCACATGCACCCCCGTAGGTATGGTCTACTTCCCTCTAGCTCGATGCATCTTCTCTTCTAGTTTCTCGTATGTGTTCGCTGGAAGATCATGCATCTCGTTTGCTAGTGCCAATCGTAGGTAAAAACTGGGAAATACCATAGCACCCTCCCGACTTTGCAGAAAAAAAAGCTACCGCTGTGGATCCACCTTTGTGCATATTTTAGGACCCGTGCTATCATAGGTCATGAATGAATATGACGATGCATTCGATGGTTATAGTCTGTATGGTGTATTTATTTGGTATATAAACCTCATTAGTGGCATTCTAATGCTTTCTGTATAAACTAGAAAGCTGGGGCGCGGCGTTGCCGCGCCATCTTTGAGCTAAGTCGTTGTAGTTTGATTGAGCTCTATTTGATTTGACTCTTTTCCGTTGCGTTCGTACTAACGGTACAGCAACTACGTTTTACATGCGACATGTTATCTGAATTTATTTTATATTAACTGGAATAACGTGGATGCATCTTGCTTTTGTAATTTAAAACAAGCTATGTTTAAGTCTCGGCTTTTCATAAAAAATATATATATATATCATTGTGATTAATTGCTAGCACAAAATATTTTAGAATTATAGTTTGCATAGATCAAACACGTTGCACATATCAAATTTGTTTAGATGTTAACATATACACTTTTCTTTGCTAAGTCAAAGTTTAACATGATTTAACTTCTGTCATTAATGCATTTTTTTTAATTATAATTTATTAGCTTGAACGCATGTCCTCTCTAGTGCGAGAAGAAGTTCTCACATGTTTAATTATTTTCTTTGCACAGATAAAGTTTAACTTGCTTAATTTTAATATATGAATTATGTGACAATACTTTATCAAATAAAATATGATTAGCTTTAACTCGATTAATATTCACATTAATATGTTTTTATTTATAAATTGTTTATTAGATGCAAATCATGACCATTGAACTCTTGTTAGCATGATGACATCATCTCGACATCACCAACACTTTATTGCCGTTTTTCTTTAGTAAAACAAATCCCGAAATACAATGGAAATACTATACACATACAACCTTGTTTAGGCCATATCTTCCATGTTTTAACTCCGATTTGACCCGTTCAAGTTGCGTTAGGTTCGTATTTGCAAGCTCTACATGTTAGTGTAGCTGTACAGTAGGTTTATAAAATTTAATTTTCGAGTTTATATTAAAGTAATTATTTATCTATAGGAAATCTTAGAAAATTCATAACTTTCACGTTTTAAGTCCGATTTTTGTGATCTTTACGTCTGTGTGATCGTAGCAACGTGTAGAATAGTTTTGTAAGCTTTCCTAAATGTTTTTCTACTGTTGGAGTACTGTTCTAATTGTATCTTTTGTTTGCTTCGTGTATGTTTGCTCGGAATGTTTGTATGTTGATGCTTGGTGATCGAATTTAGACGGTGAGCAGTACTACGACGATTAGGAGTATTATTTTGAGCCGGACCAGCAGTATCTATCGGAGAACTTGATCAAGGCAAGTATAACATAGGACTATCCTTGTTACCTATTCACTATAATCAATAGCATATGCATGTGTCTACCTTGACAACCTTAGAGATTATAACTTAGATATTGATATCTTGTTTCCTTGTCACCTATGGGTTATGCATTTGGGTAGCTATTGCTAGTGCTTAATTAAGAACAATGATCTTGTAATATGACTAATGGATGAGGCAACCAACCATTAAGATGATTTTATTACTGTTGAAAAGGGGGCTAGAGCAAGGGGTTATATTGTTGCTCTGGTTTCTCTCCATAAGGACTTATCTGTACGTGATTTATCCGGGACATACAGTACAACTGTGAGGGCTATATGGCTCTGGCTTTAGTTGCTTAAAGGACCTTTTCTAGCTTGTTAGTGGTTACCTTAAATGGCGTAAGAATGGCTTGCCACGTTGGGTGTAGTGCGAGCCCCTGGCCTAGTGTGTATAGGCTGCGGTTGTTGTGCCACAGGGAAGGGGGGTTCTACATCTGCCTGCCGAGTGAATCTAATGGCCCTAACTTGTTAGACGAACCTTTAAGTGGCTTTATATGATTTCCGGTGTTTTGGGAATGGCCTCCCCATGCATTTGGAAGTCATGACTCACAGTGAAAGTGTACACCTCTGCGCAGAGTTAAAAACTGGTATACTAGCCGTGCTCACGGATACGAGCGGCCTTGGAACATCTACAGATAGATGATCACCATTGTTATATCATGTTTTATTTACTGTTGATTATTATTATGCTCATGTTAATGCTATTCATTATCCTTATTACAATTGATCATTGATTCATTAATGGGATTGGAATACCTTGATGCTACTCAATTGCTAATTATATGATGATTAAAAGCTAAACGCAGTCAAACAGTGTCTAGCCTTTTTGAGCCTCATGAACCCCATGATATACTTGTTGAGTTCGACATGGACTCACTCTTGCTATTTCCCCCACACTCCAGTGTGTAGTAAGATGCTACTCGGAAGAAGGACAAAGGTGTAGTGAAGTTTCCAGAAGACTAGTAGAGGTGCTAGGCATATGTTACCCCCAGTCAGCCGTCCCTGAGAAGAATGGAGCCTGAAGTTTAGTCACCGTTCCGCGATACTCTGATGTAAGTGTTAATATAGCTATGTATACGATATATAATAACATTGTTTCTGATACTTTTTCATTCTGGCATATGTGTGGACTTCCTGGGCACACATATGATTAGCCTGGTTTTGTTCTTTAGAAAACCGGGTGTGACATATGGGTAAGTTTAAAAGTCAGAATAATTCATTCTAATTCAGAGGAGAATTTTTGATTGAACGAATGTGTACTTTTGAGGAGTTGCTATAGTATTTTTAGAAATCTTAAAATTCCTGATCCATTGCTTAGTTTAGCATTGCTCAAGGATGAGCAAAGGTTATGTTTGGGGGAGTTTATTAACAGTAGTTAACACCCATCATAAACCGTCAATATAACTTGTATAAATGCTTGAATATGATCACCAACATAGGTTTAGAGGTTTAAACTAATAAATTTCACAAGTTTTGATAAATCTATGTTTTCAGCAGGGTTTATCCAGAAACCATCAAGGTGGACCTAATTGTCAGAATTAATCGTGCGTATCCATGATGAAACCAACTCTAGAAGACTCTAGAAGATACAAAAGGCAAACCACAGAGACAAAAGCACGCGACACTACCAAGTGGGGCTGACCGGCCAGCCCCCTAGGCCCACATGCTAGTCTCCCTTTGCTATGTTGGTTTTCCACCGCCTTATAGATCAAATCTACGCCGATGCTTTAAGTCGGTTTGATCCGATGGCTCAGGGTTGATAGTTTCCCTTGTATATACCAGCCCCTATCCCCCAGGATATAACTCCATCATCAAGAGAGATCATCAGAAGAAGAAAAGAACCTTAGAGCTCCACAAATATTGAGGGCATAGCTAGTTAAGTTAGATCTAGAGGGAGGCAAGCTTCGCTTAGATTCTTGATCTTGTCAAGAGCGTGGCTTGGTATAGCCTTTTGTATCCTCTCTTGTATCTTTCATATTTCATATGTTTGCTACATGAGTTATGACATTATTCTTAATATTATTCAAGTTCCTAGTTATCATGTTTATCATTTCACTTTGATTATATGCTTAGTATAGCTAGATTATCTTTATGTTCAAGCATAAGTTTGTATAGCGCTCACTCTATTGTACACGGGGTGAGTGGTCGACATTGTGTAAGTATGGTGCTGATACGTTGTCTACCTATGGATGCACAGCCTATATTCCAGACCATGTGGTTCATCGTGAGTGTGACACTCTCGTTAAGTCCTTTGTAGTCCACTCCTCGAATATAGGACAAGTAGGATCTAGTTGCAAAGGAAGTCAGGCTGTGTTCTTAATCTTCCTTAGTAATATCCCTTATGTGTAGATATGAAGTTGATCTTAGCCATGATTATTAAGTATAATTGCACTAATCATAGTATGCTTTGACTTGTAACTAAGAATAACTTAGGAATTATTTCTCTATTGTATCTACTTAGCCATGCTAGTGCCATCAAAAAGAGTACTCTGAGAGTTCCATTATCATTTATCATTCATATTCTATTTATATCTTGATTTATCCCTGTTGTGAGTAGAAGATTGGTTATGGTTTATCTCTCCATCATAAGTATAAGTGTAACACCTTCGGTGTTACCGCTTAAATAACTCGTTAAACATTGTCATAAGCATCATGTTTAAGTGATATTACATGTGATGAAGTGTGTAGAACAATTCTTGTAACTTAAAATAATTAACAAAAATGTTGAATGAAAGTTGATGCAATAGTTCGTGTTATATTACTTAGGGTTCAAAACCAATTTGTATTGAGCAAAAATACTATAGAATAAATATGTGACACTTATATAAAATTTCAAGCATAAACTTTGTAGATGACAATGCAACTCTTGTTGTTAAGAAATAATATCGTTAGCTGGTGTTTTCAATAGCTCAAAAACGGAACTTGAAATGGAATTCAGCTAAAGACTTAGCTAATTTTCAACTCTGAAAAATAGTGTGATCATGCTATGTTTGTGAATTGATTATGCGAAATCTAGTTAAGGAGTGATGCCATGTTCTAGCTCCGGTTGGTAGCTCGATGTACCCTCTATGGTGTGGTCTAGGTGGTAGAGACTCGTTCGAGTTGGTTTGGTTTTGGTGGGTGCCTTAAAAATAGTGCACGAGCACATGCCCTGGTTGCTTGTCTTTGTGCGCGCGGTCACCACGCGTGGTCATCCTACACCACGCGCCTGGCCGCATCTTGCACGCCGCACTGCCAGGGCCGGCTGGTCGAGCCTGCCCTCTGGTCTGGCCGTGGCTTGGCGTGGCCGGCCATGGCCAGCTACTGGCCACTGCTGCCCATTCCCTTCCTGCCTCGCGCAGCCACCACTGCCGCCATAGCGGCCGCGCTGTGCTGCTAGCTACCCCACGGTTGCTGCTCTGTCGCTGCCATCTCGCCACTGAGCACGTGGGCTTGCCCCTTGTTCCTGCGAAGTTGTCTCATCAGTTATGGCGTTGCGCCGCACCTAGCAGGGTCCCAACCCCAGGCGCTCGCATGTTTTTCCCTAGCCGTGTTGGCCCGTAGTGCCTGCACGTGTGCTGCCTCACGTGTGGCCAGCCATGTCCTACCAAAGGGTGGACGAACCAGAGCTCCGACCCACCTTCCTCCAAGCTAGTTCTGCCAGGCGCTTCTGCCACAATAAGTTATTAATATATTCCCTTTTGCCTATCCTTCCCAAAGGTAAAAATATAAATAACAATACCAGGAATACTCCCGGGTGAAGTGCTACAATGGTATATTATTTATACGCTTGCAGACCCTTTCATTTACATATATTCTTCTAAGTAAAAAATGCCAACAAGCATTTTTGGCAATGATAACAAGTAGCATATTAATAAATACCAACAAACACCTAGTGTTACTCGATGCAATCTCTCAATGCAATCACACTAGAATCACTCATTCGCAATCGATTCGCACTTTTGCAAGCACAAGTGAGTTGGAGAGCTCCCAAGCACACCTACACAAGCCACCAAGGCTCAAGGGTGCACAGCATCCAGCCCAAGGCTGGCTAAGGCTCCTATTTATAACCCCATGAATAAATAGATCTGTGACCCCTTCACTGGGTAAAAAACGAGGCGACCGGACTCTGCCTGGTAGTGACCGGACGCTAGCTCCTGAGATAGAGTTCGGTCACGAGATCATGCCACGTGTCCACCGGATTCAAAGGTGACCGTTGAGCCCCAATGGCTACCTACCTACGCGCGCCTGTGCCATCTAACCAGACGCGCCACCGAGCGATCGGACGCACCGACGCTGGGATAGATCATCAAGCGTCAGGGTGGGCGTTCGGGTTACCTGCTTAATTTGGGTCGGGTAATTCGGGTATTAAGAAATTCGGGTAATGAAAATTGTTACCCGATAACAGCCTCGAAAAAACAATACCCGCAAATTTGGGTACCGTAATATCGGGTTCGGGCTTGGGTATTACCCGTTTTACCCGAAATATTACAAAATCACAGCAAACACTCAAACAACACAGAATTTTGCATAGAACTAAGAACTGGATAGAATAATTGATAAACTGAGCTGATAAGTTCAAGTTTTCAACCACAGCTCGCAGGCCATCACAAACATTGTCACATCTCAGACCTGACATACATGATAATTACTTAGTACTTACTAGTCTTGTGCAAATGCAACATTCAGATGCAAGTGCAAACCACGACACATTGACTACTGATAAGATCCCAGCGCAAATTCAAAAGTTCAAGCCTTCAAGGCGTCAAGCCTGCTGCCTACCAACGCATCACACAAGAACAAAAGAATATCTCACCGAGCCAGGAGCCGAGGAGGCGAGGAGATCAGGAGTCAGTTCATTCGTTCTCCATTGAATGTTGAATTAATTGGCTACATGGAAACTTGCTACTTGCCTGTTGGACTGGACTCCAGACTCCAAGTCTCGAGTGCAGGCACCCAAGCGACACTAGTACGGGTAGTTCGGGTACCGGGTGCTGCTACCTGAATTACATAAAATAAATTCGGGTAATAGCATTCACTATCCGAACTAGACTTCGGGTACTGCGGGTTCGGGTTTTTCGGGTTTGGGTGCGGGTTTTTCAGGTTCGGGTATCGGGTAGCGGGTAATATGCCCAGACTTAATCAAGCGCTCGCTCGCCAAGGCTGCATAGAAGCAGGATCGGACCCTCCTTCAACAGCGACTGGACCCGACGATCACTAGAGTCTGGTTGAGCTCAATTCTACACCAAGAGCTCTAGAGGCCTTCGGACCGAGTCCGGTCATACATGACCGGACGCACCCTAGGGTCCGGTCCTCCCACTCTGCTCTCTGCCATGCCACGTCGCACAACCGGACTCTCAGCCCTGGGTCTGGTCTGACTGTGACCCTAGGGTCTGGTCCTCCTCCTGGACATGCCTGAGGCAGGGGTTAGTGACCAGACTCACCTAGGCAGAGTCCAGCCAGCCCGCTAGCAGGGTCCGGTCCCTCTTTTCTTCTCCAAGTTGATCCAAATCAACTCCAACTTCTTCTCCTTTGCAAATATGCCAACACCAGCAAGTGTACACCATCTTGTGCACGTGTGTTATCTTTTCACAAACATTTTCTAAAAGATTAGTCACTCAATTTACCATGCCACTCGATCCTAGCAACGATGCAAAGTTTGATCACTCGAGTGGCATTAGATGACCGATATGCAAACAAGTTTGCCTCTCTTAATAGTATGGCCATCTATCCTAAACCTGGTCATAAACTTCTCTACACACCTGTGACCAGTGAAATAAAATGCCCTACAAATATACCTTTGCCTTGCATATTCCATTCCATCTCTTCCATCGTTGATGCAACACATGCACCAACCATATCACAAATGATATGATCCACGTTATATCATCACATGACCTTGTTGGTTCATTTATCTTGACCTCACTTCTTTTTACCATTGCCTTCGTTCATCGGCGTCAAGTCTTGCTTAAGCTTCACCACCATGCGGTCCATTACTCTAAGGCCTCCAACTTGCCCTTCACGCTTGCAACTGGTCCGTCAAGCCAAGTCTTGTCTTGATCTTCTCCACCTTAGTCACATGACTCAATGCCATGTCTCATATGCAATGAGCTCCTTCATCACTTGTGTGAGCATTGCACCAAATCCAAGCCACCTTCTATGTCATGGCATGAGTTGCTCACACAAGTGTACCTATGAACTAATCACCTATGTATCTCACATTTAAACACATTAGTCCACCTAGGTTGTCACTCATTACCAAAACCAAACTAGGGACCTTTCAATCTCCCCCTTTTTAGTAATTGATGACAACTCTACAAAGATATGAAAATTAAGCACTTTTGGATTCATGTTGCTTGCCCAAGAAATTTTACCATGTGCGAATGATTTTGGACAAGTACGATAAACCCAAATTTGTAGTATTAGCTCCCCATAAATATAAGCTAGTGTGTTTGGTTTAAAGCTCTCACATATGCATAAATAGGAATTTTGGGAGAGTAATTACTACCAGATGATGCTAAGGTGTATAGAATAAACCTTTGAAACATGATAACAATCGGAGTTGCACCTTTAAGTTCATCCTTACCACCATGGCTAGCTAGATACCACTTGGAAATAAAAAACACTAGATACCCCATGAGATCAACATTAGAAGCAAGGTACTAGTATTACTTGAAAGACATACCAAGTGTCTAGCTATCATCCTATGCATGCTAGTTTTTATTTCATCAATCAAATTCTATCACTAGCATACACCACACAAGCATGTATATTCAATTTAAAACTTATGCAATGCAAGCAAGCACATGAATATGCACATATCAAATGCAACCAATCAAAGTTCATGAGCTTGCTTCCCCCTACTTGTGTGCTTCTCTTGTCTAAGAATTTTGATCCTTCTTCATTCTTCAATGTTGCTCCCTCTTTGTCTATGTCCACCTTCTACTTCTCCCCATGATGCATTTACTTCTCCCCATGATGCATTTACATATCTTTGTTCCAATTTCCCCCCCTTTGTCATCAATTTCCATAAAAAGGTGTCTTCTTATTGATACAAAGGATTGCATTGGGGTAGATGGTTGACACTTGAACCTTGCATTTTTTATGGACACCACCATATGTTGGAATTACACCACTTATAGCCCTTGAGATCACTCATGTAGGATCTTTGACCTTGATACCAATCGGTGGGGAACTTCCCCCTATGTCATAGTATGGGCCATCCACTTGATAAACTTGATCTCTTATAAGTGAGAGAACTTTGTTTACTTGATGATCACTTAAAGTTGAAGATCACTTGTGGAACCACCATTTTGACAAGCTAGATAACACTTGTATGAATCTCACTTGTAACTATGTGATAATCTAGATATACCTCATGCAAAAACTAGCATGGAACCACTTGTGGGATTTGTCAATTATAACCATTTCTTGAATACTAGTTGTGATCATGGGCTTCTATTGTTGACTTGAGCTAAATTGATTTGCCTAAGCTTCTAAGTCCGGTTTAAACCCTATCTAAGATTCTTCACACACATTAAGCAATTATCTTATCGAGGTTGTACTTGTCACTTGATGGCAATCCAAATTAGATCAAGTACTTGCATTCACTAGCTCATAAACAAACTCATATACTTACCACTAGATCAATTAACCATTCAAGGAATAGTGGTAGGCTATGAATTTTAAAATTTCATTTGTAATGCATGAACCTATAAAGCATGTACTATATGCACTAACCGAATACTAGTAAGGGGTGAAATGATCATGCACATTACAATGATACCTTTGCTATGGAGAAGAGGATAGTCACATAGATTCCAATTTGTCTTTCCAATAGCAATATGAAGTCTAATTTATAGCTTGGTGAAGACCAATCATTAATATTGAAATCCATTCTTCACCCATAGGAGTTGATAACCACTAATGATCAAGTGCACTTCTTGTTGTGGTTGGCTTGCATCTTCACTTCATCTTTGCTTGCTTGAGAGCACCAAATGTAATAATACCACTTGAATTCCAATGACTTGCTCTCTTTTTGGGTGTTGCTTGCTTTCTGGATCAACCCTTTTGATTTCTTCAACTAAGTATCTCAAATGTCCCTACATCACCATCCTTGTTTAGCCTTCCAAGCCATGTGCTCAGTTTTCCCACTGTTGATGCAAAAGTGGATCTGCAAACACAAAGGGCTAATACCCGAAATCGATATCCAAAGCGTGCCAGTCGATTTGACCTGATAATCGACAAGGATGAAGATACGAGCACTTTGGTCCTAACAACAGCGATACGCCTGGAAGTCATGGCCAAGAGGTACTCACACGGAACTCGAGGACCGTCGAAGATTGCACTGGAGCAATGCAACTCGCCGAATCGATGAGAACTCGTGAAAAAGAAAAAGTATGCAAGTTGACGAAGTCGCCGAAAAGTAAATGCAAATAAGAGTAAAAGCTGGTTTTTGATATTGATTGATTGGTTATTACATTGCCCTTCACTCTATATTTATATCCTGATCTACAGAAACGTAACCAAATACGACTAGGACACTAAATCCAAATCTAAGGAAACACATGACTCTAATACAACTCAGACTCTAATAAACATAGAAAAGGAAATTAATTCCTATCTTACTCCCTAGTCCGCCTCAACTACGATGGTATCCTCATCGACCTCCTTTCCATCGGCACACTTCCTGTTTCATCGGCAGCAGCCTTCAAGTCTTTTTCATCGGCACACTCCCTGTTTCATCGGCAGCAGCCTCTAAGTCTTCTTTCATCGGCATCGGCAATAATACCCTTAACCTTATCGGCAACACTTCAATTTGAATCAACTTCTCCATACACCGCTACTACTCATAAGCAGCCTTCTTTACAAGCTCATTTTCATCGGCTATCAACCTACACAGTAATCTTTCCTCTGTTGATTAGCCCCTTCTGACCATCTTGACACGTGCCAAAAAACGATGTCAACACATGCCCCCCAATTTCGGAGTATAAGATACTGATGCTCCGAAATTTACTCCAGATAATGCTTGTTGTTACCTATTTTTTCTCAACCCATTCTCCAAGCATAACATAATTTGTTACCGAATTTAATCAAATCTAGCTCTGATTGATGCATCTCAGTAAATACCGCACAATTTCCAACTATTCTTGCCCCAATTACGGTTGAGATACCAAAATAACAACCCATCGGTAAGATAACAACACCACCATTTTAGAACTGAAAGATCCTGTACCAAGACCTCTTCCAAGTCATGATTACTTGCCATCAAATCTCCTGTACAATCCCTTGATTGTCGTGCAAACAGTTACCATATCCATCTGAACCACCTCGATCCACACACGCGTAGCATAGAGATAAGACAAGAATACCCATACTCCAAGCGGCCTATAAATAGATTTCTCCGGATCGCTCGTCTTCTACCTTCAAACTTTGACCTTTGGCATTCTCTCTCCGACGGCAACCCTAACGGACAACCGCGCGTCCTCAACCCACCAGAGCTCCTTTCAGCATCAACTTCAAGCCCCAGCTTGTGCCCTCATCCTTCTCAGAGCAATGGCGATCAACTTCAACGTTCCCGCGGTTCGTTCTTCTTCTATTACTTTTACCTTGATCCCTTTGGTTCTTTGCGAGTTCTTACAGTTGGTAATTTTTCTTCTTTTTCCATTCTTTTGATCTTCCGAACTCAGGAACTACACAACAAATTGGTTATTCCAACCAACCAACCTCCCCTCCAATGCCTAGGTCCAATGGGCGACCCAGATCCAACTGACTTGATCAATGCAGAGGCTAACAGAATTCCCTTCAAAGCTCAAAATTTTTCTTTGAATCTATGGAAGGATACATTCCGATCTTGGCCCAAACCCACCAAAGGGTGGAAAGATTGGTACTTGAGGGTTAACAGGTCGATGCAAGTGTACTGGGCAGAGCGGAAGATAGACCAATGTATTAGGCTATCCATTGCCGATATGCAAAAGAATGAATCCATGATGACTGGTCAGACACCACAAATAACTTTATGTTTGGTCATGGTCCATCCGCCCCTACTCTTGCCGATGTATATATGCTCACTGGCTTAGATATCTCAACTATCGATGAAGGCTCCATCTATCACAGAAAAGCTGAATATAGAGTGAACACACGCAACATCGGCGGCTGGACAGGATACATCCAGGAGTACCAAAGGACTGGTACTATCAATCAGAGGGAACACGCCATATTCTTGAACATGTGGCTAGAGAAATTTATCTTCTGTGGCCGATCGGTAGGACCAACCAACGCCTTCCTCCCTGCAGCTGAACTCTTGGCCAACGGTGTTAGGTTCCCGCTCGGCCGATACCTTCTGAGCTTCACCTACCACCTCCTCCACCAAGTATCCCAGAAGCTTTTACTTGGTGAACCCATCAGCAATTTGGGAGGCCCATGGTGGTTCATCAATATGTGGCTAAATGCCCATATGCACAAGCATCTGCAGTGGGATTTCTTCGCCCAAGAATTCCCACGAGAGATCACCGAAGATTATGTTCTTGGAGATGAGGAATCGGCAACACGCCCTCCTCTCAACTTCGGTGAAGCTATAATTGTCCTCCCAGGAACAGAGGCTAATGAAGATCAAATCGGCAGATTTTTCCAAAACTTTTATAATGGTCTCCCTCGCGATCATAGGGCTTGGGTACCCTATATCGATGAAGATAACAAGTTCCCCCTTCTTTTCAACTTTGCTGATAGTGATCTGAACCAAGATAATGAGCTTATGATGGCCATCATTACTCCCAGGGCAATCCCGGTGAACACATTTGGTAGTGGGAAGAATTCCAATACTACTTATGAGTTCTACAATCCATCGGCAGTATCTCGTCAACTGGCTTTTGGGCAACTGAGTGGAGCAGGGTAGTCAGACTTGCCCCCGATGCCGATATCTCAAATGTTGATCTCTCCGCCTGGTCACCAGCATCTTTTATTACAGAATCATATAAGCAATGGTGGCAAGAGTGGAAAGAACAATTATTTTTAACATCCGTCCACACATATCGGCACATGATCGATCCCGACTACGCCATTCCTGATGATGCAGTAAGTTTCTTTTAACTTTCTTTTGTCTTTCTCTCTCTTTATATATATATATATATATATATATATATATATATATATATATATATATATATATATATATATATCGACAGTTAATCTTGCTCGTAACAGGCCGACGATCCAGTTCCATCCATAAGCAAGAGTGGGAGACCTTTCAACCTCCAACCTATTTCCCCAGTTTTAGTAATCGGCTACAACGCCCCCACCTTAGCCGCTTTAACCTTCCAGAGGACTCGTGCCAAGACTATCACCTCCAGATCAAAACTGGCAACATCCAGGGCTACTCCAATGGCTGCTGCTACAAGCCTAATAAGGCTTTTAAGGTAATAACCTTGTTTATTTTTATTCTCTGCCGATACAAACTATATTAACATGTAACCATCAGGGTGTAAGAGCTGCGGCTGGATCGTCATCGGCAACTCCTCCAACATCAAGCACCACTACCTCCAACCAACCTTCAGAGGTATTCTTTTATCTTTACATTTTATCTATTAAATATCCGATCTCACACTTATTTTTGCAGCAACAAATGGGTACATCGGCAAGTGTTGACGGTCCTTAAGTACCAAATATAGTTATCAAATAAATAAAGAAAAGGATCCAAATGCAACCAACACCTAGACTTAGGGTTTTATCTGACAAAATTCCACGAGTTTTGGTGTTTGTCTGTTTCTGCAGGGGGTTATCAGAAAATACGGAGGAAAGGCCCACACGTCGGGTTTACATAGAGATAATAACGTGTTCACCGATTTTCTATCATCTAGAAGACTCCAGAAGCCACGAGATCGAACAGGAGGCCGAACGGGCCCGGAGGCAGGGCGCCCGCCCTGCTCCCTAGGGCGCCCGCCCTGGCCTGAGAGCCAATCAGGCTCCGTCTCGCGGATTATGCTCCACCGACCTAAGGGATCAAGGAAAACCATGCGATTAATGTCGGTTTGATCCGACGGCCCACGTTCACTTGAGGGGGCTATATAAGCAGGACCCCTGGCCCCTGGAGGAGGCACTCCCTCATTCTCAATTCTTCAAACCCTAATCTTAGGAGGAGAGTCTCTGATCAAGCCCTAGAGCCACCACATCAACTAGATCTCTAGTATAGCATAGCTACATAGGATTAGAACTAGAAGGAGTCAATCTTCGATTGGTTTCCGGATCTGTCAAGAGGATTCTTGGTAATTCCTCTACTGTTCTTCATTGTTCATCATTGTTCTTCAATATTATGAATACAACTTTGTTCTATTTCAATATATTGATTATGACTATGCTCTACTTGTTTATGTTTGTGATTATATTGTTCTTAGTTTATCGTAGTTATACGCCTGGCTTAGTTAGATTGGAATTATATACATGTTTAGGATCGTATAGCGTTTATCCATCGGATCCATGGGTAAATGATAAATATTGTGTAGGCGTGGTGCTTAGACCATGTTTATCTGCGATTGCACCTTATATGCCGGATCGTGGGGTGGTCCGCGATGGTGACAGCTTCGTTGGTTCTTATATAGTCCCCCTCCCGTGTGTAAGGCAGGTAGAGAAACATTATTACGGGGGAGTGATTGCTATGTTTCTCATCTTCCTTGATAATATCACTATGCATGGGCGTAGTCCTTTCTCGCAATGATTGCCAAGTGTACTTGCACTAACTTTGATATGCTAGACTTTATAGTTAAGAATAACTTAGGAAATATCCTTGTAGTTCGTCCTAATACCATGCTAATGACTTGCTAGAATATCTGTTGAGGTGCTTATCATTATTATATGTGGCTAGCTGATCAGATTAATTATCTTTGTCACCATTCATACTTTATCTATATTTTATGTGACACTTACCCCTGTATGCAAGAGATAGATGAATGCTCTCACTTATACATGCAATGATTGATACTCATTCCTATATTCCATTCCATAATCAACATTGATGTTAGTAATCCCTTCCCAGTGGTAAAAATATAAATAACGATGCCTGGAATACTTCCCGGTTAAAATGCTACATCGGTATTAATCTGTGCGCTTGCAGATCTTATTTATTATTTATTTAGAAGAGCAGTTGTATATTTCAATACCGCATCTCTCATGTCATGCTGGGGATGACAACTTGGCTTAAGTGGCATGAGGGATAGGTTCGGCATTTTTGGCGCCGTTATCAGAATTAGAAAACTAAGTCTACTTTTGATAATGACGTTAAGAATGCCCAACAAGCATTTTTGGCGCCGTTGCCGGGGAAGGTTGATTTACTAACAAGGAATGAATACGGAATTTGAGTCATCATTCGCATCATTAAGTAATTGAGATCATCAATTCTCCCATACAGATTTACCCCTGTATTTTTCCATTCTTATTGTTTTGCAGGGAGATGTATGAATAGAGGACATCTTCCAGAAAATTTTGTTGACAACCCCGAAGCATTAATCAGAGGGGCAAGAGCCAAGCTCAAGAAGTCAACACTTCGACACAACACTTCATCCAATCCAGAAGACCGCCGAAGTTTCATCCGGAATTTGTCAACAGAGTTCGCAGCCATGGCGAACAAGACGATCCGCGAGTTCTCAGCTCCCACTACGGACAACATCCGCACTGGACCTGCCGCGGCCATCGACAAGAACTTTGAGCTCAAGCCAGGGCTCATCAACATGGTACAAGCCAACCAGTTTTCAGCAACAACATGATGAATCCATTCCAGAAGCATGGGAGCGCTTTCAAGATTACATCCTAGAATGTCCCCATCATGGAATGGAAAGCTGGCTACTTATGCAGACTTTCTATCATGGGCTCATCACTAGTGCTCGTGAGACCATGGATGCTGCAGCTGGAGGCGCATTTCTATCACTCACCATACCACAAGCTACAGCCCTTGTGGAGAAGATGGCGTCCAACCAAGGTTGGAACGAAGAGAGGACTCAAACACGCAAGAAGGGTGGAGGTATGCACCAGCTCAAGGAGGTAGACGTGCTGTCTGCAAAGCTAGACCTACTCATGAAAAAGCTCGATGACAAAGCTAGAGACAAAAGAGAAGTCATGAACGTCTACGACTCTCACATGACTTATGAGGAATGTGGAGATACTGGACACTCAGGCAATCACTGCCCTGAGATGCTTGAGGATGCAAGGTACATCAACAACAACAACAACTACAACCGTCCTCAACAAAATCAAGGTTGGAATCAACAGAGGCCTAACTACTCAGGTAACTACTCAGGTAATTATCAAGGTAATAACTCTTACAACAACAATAATAATTTTCCACCCCTGAGAGAGTTAGTGTCTAATCAAGGAAAGCTAATGGATAACTTGTCTAAGAAATTGGCATCCAATGATAAAATACTAGAAAACATAAATAATAGAATGGATAATTTCTCTACTGCCATCAAAAACCAAATTAGCTTTAATAAAATGATTGAATCTCAATAAATCAAATAGCTGCTGCTGTTCCTGCTACTAACCCCGGTATACCATCACAACCGGAAGGATTAGAATCTGCAAATCTTGTAGACATGTTTGATGCAGGTAACTATTGGAGTAATCCCGCTGTCGAAGTACATAATGACCTTCTGCCAGTCAAGAGAGGCGATCCAGGACGCCCCATCATCCCGATCTCCATCAGCATGGTGGACTTCCCAGAAGCACTCTGCGACTTTGGCTCCAGCGTCAACATTATGCCCAGGGTACTCTATGAAAAATTCTTTACATATCCTTTATTAGAAATAACTATGTGTTTGCAGCTTGCAGATCGGACACTAAGCTTTCCTAAAGGAATATTAAAGAACATGTGTGTCCGAGTTGGTACCTCGTATGCTCCAGCTGACTTCGTGGTGATAGAGACCGGGTCCGATGAGAGGTCACCAGTTATTCTGGGAAGGCCATTCCTGAACACCTCAGGAGCTGTCATCTACGCCAGCGCTGCGAAGATCAACTTCAACATCAAGGGGAGGAAGGAGACGTTTTCCTTCAAGAACAAGATTACACAAATCCCAGAGCAACCCCAACATGAACCAAGGAAGAGGACCAACAGGAGGAACAAGCAGAACAAGAACAACCAAGGATGGACCGAATCAGCTAAGATGGTCACTGCAGTTCAAGGAGGTCAAGATGGTCGACCCAAGTCGTCGTTCCTAATCAAGAAGGATGGCCCAGGTATGCCAAGCATTGAGTGCTCAATCAATGGATACTCCTTTTAGAAGGCGCTCTGCGACACTGGATCAGGCGTCAACATAATGGCCACAGTCACCTATCAGCTCTTGTACGGGACCATGCCCTTAAAACCAACATACACTCAGCTCCAGATGGCAGATCAGACATCCCGAAAGGTCGAAGGTATAGTAACCGATGTCCCTATTAAAATTAACGATCATTTTGTCCATACAGACTTTCAGGTCATTGACATGGGAGACGACGAGTACGATCCACCCATCATCCTAGGAAGACCGTTCCTAGGCACCGTCAAAGCAATCATCTACATTGGAACCGGAGAAGTCCATATGCATTTCCCCTCTGAGAAGGTACGCCGCTACTTTAATGACCCTAACTATATAGTTGAAGATTCTAAGCAGGTCAGGAGAAGAAGAAGGCGACGTAACCGTAACCAAAGGAGGCAAACCATCAAGGACGTATGGGCAGACTATGAAGGAGAGGTCATAAGGCCCGAGGATACACAACAGGAGACCGAAGCACCAAGCCGGGTATGGAAGGCGAATACATTTACACAAGAAGAGGAGGCGCTGCCGGAACCACCGTCTACGCCACCCAAATCCCAGGACAACTAAGAAGAAAAGAAGTCCTGTTCGGAGGACTTAAAAACACCAAACGCCGTGCCAAGAGGTAAACTTGGTAGTTATCATTTTCCCTTTAATTATTGCTCAGTTAATCATGTTCATTCTATCTAAAAAAATGTTGAAAACAGTAAGCCCCATGTGAGTATGCGAGTGGCATAAAACCCATAAGTACATTCACTGTGGTGGCATAAAAAAATATAATAATAATAATATATTTTTTCTATTCTATAAAAATGAAAATAAAAATAGAGAGTGACATTTATCAAGGAAGCTCAAACATGATAAAGGCTAGATATTTATGCTAACGCTTAATCAAGTTCCACGAAGCTTTGTTGTCTATTTGAGCTCCACAGAATTCAGGAAGACTAGCAGATGGAGGACATCCTAATCGTTGTCAGGGTACTGCCGACATTCAAATACACCTCTGCACCTGCTAGCTACATCAGAAGAAATTACGTCAAGATCCAGCTTGGGGGAGAGCACCCCCATTTATCCCGATAAGTATTTTTATCTACATTTATACCTATGCTTTATTAAAATAAAAAGATGCATAATCATGAAAACCCAAATAAATATTTTGTGTTTATATATATTTGCTTAGTTTAATAAATAAATAAAGTAGCTATGCTAAACTGAATCTTGAAAATAAAACTCTAGCATGGATATGATGAATAGTTGCTCTGCCTAATTTTCAAATTTGTTCTCTCTCTAGTTTAGACATAACTGTTATAATTTAAAACTGGCTCTAAACCTGAACTAGTGGGAAGAGAACTTGATCTGAAGTCTAAGTTGTTAGCGGATATGATATGGGAAGGTTGAGCTGCTGTTTATCTGTTCCTAGAGATGCTAGAATTCTGGAGAATTTTATCTTTAAAAATCTTTAAAATGTTGCATGATGAGTTCCTGTATGATGAGAGTTTAAATTCCTACCACAGCCATATATACATGCTTGTTAGATTAAGAGCCGCACTTTTACTACTTACTGCTTATGGGCATTGAGTGTGGTCAAGCTGTGTAGACCCTTAGGAACTTGTCATGTGGTTAAAATCAAGATTCACTTGCACGTTCACTCATACATGCTGCTTCTACTCCGGAAGTACGCATCCACATATATCCACTCATTTCCATCTCCAGATTCACCCAAAATTATTCTACTCCTGACCCGGGAGAGAATAGCCAAAAATATTATCCCATTCCTGTTATTCCCTGTGAAGTTAATGCTCAAGTCATTTCTACTACCACTTGCTATATTTTCAAAAGAGGGAGATTGCTCTAAAAAAATATATAAATACGAGGAAATAAAAAGGAGCAAGTGCTCGGAACCTCGAAGAAAGAAAAAGTGAGACGAGAGGTAAAAATGGACAAGTGTCCGACAGTAGAATTAGGGGTACAAGATACCCACCTGAGAAAAAAAAAGAGAAAAAAATAAATAGAGCATCTCATTCCCCTCAAAAGTTTTAAAAAGCAAGAAAGGTATGTATTCCCTCAAAAAGAGCAATAGACTTTTGTTATCACCATCATACACCACTCATTCACCACACATGCACATCTTGATTTGACTTATTGACTTGTTTCTCTGGATCCATGGTTTGACTATGCAATAAATGTTCTATGAGTATGTATACTGTATCTCCCACCTATGAGCTCCAGATATCAAAGCCTTATTAGAGTAGGGTGAGAGAGAAGGCAATGTCACTACGCCTTATACCATAAATACCACATACTTTGAGAGAGAAGGCATATACCATTACTGCCTTGGTAAGGATCCAGAAATACCACAAAAGAGAGACCCGAGAAAGTCATACAAGGAATCTCTGAGTTTTATTTGAAAAATTTGCAAAAACTCCAGAGCTATAGCTGATCAAGAATAAGAGACATGGCGTTTGACTAGACCGTTCTATCTTTTAACCACTCAAGATGCAGGTGACGGTTGCAAGCCCCATGGTGAAAGGTAAAATGAGTAAGTTTTAAGTCTTGACAGTTTACTCTAACTCAGGGATGAGACCTTATTTGAAAGCATATGTACCGTCAACGTTCAAAGGCGTTGCAGCAACTTCTGGTCCATAATGAGTCTATCCTTGCTCAGGGACGAGCAAGAGGTAAGCTTGGGGGAGTTTGTTGACGGTCCTTAAGTACCAAATATAGTTATCAAATAAATAAAGAAAAGGATCCAAATGCAACCAACACCTAGACTTAGGGTTTTATCTGACAGAATTCTACGAGTTTTGGTGTTTGTCTGTTTCTGCAGGGGGTTATCAGAAAATACGGAGGAAAGGCCCACACGTCGGGTTTACATAGAGATAATAACGTGTTCACCGATTTTCTATCATCTAGAAGACTCCAGAAGCCACGAGATCGAACGGGAGGCCGAACGGGCCCGGAGGCAGGGCGCCCGCCCTGCTCCCTAGGGCGCCCGCCCTGGCCTGAGAGCCAATCAGGCTCCGTCTCGCGGATTATGCTCCACCGACCTAAGGGATCAAGGAAAACCGTGCGATTAATGTCGGTTTGATCCGACGGCCCACGTTCACTTGAGGGGGCTATATAAGCAGGACCCCTGGCCCCTGGAGGAGGCACTCCCTCATTCTCAATTCTTCAAACCCTAATCTCAGGAGGAGAGTCTCTGATCAAGCCCTAGAGCCACCACATCAACTAGATCTCTAGTATAGCATAGCTACATATGATTAGAACTAGAAGGAGTCAATCTTCGATTGGTTTCCGGATCTGTCAAGAGGATTCTTGGTAATTCCTCTACTGTTATCATTGTTCTTCAATAATATGAATACAACTTTGTTCTATTTCAATATATTGATTATGACTATGCTCTACTTGTTTATGTTTGTGATTATATTGTTCTTAGTTTATCGTAGTTATACGCTTGGCTTAGTTAGATTGGAATTATATACATGTTTAGGATCGTATAGCGTTTATCCATCGGATCCATGGGTAAATGATAAATATTGTGTAGGCGTGGTGCTTAGACCATGTTTATCTGCGATTGCACCTTATATGCCGGATCGTGGGGTGGTCCGCGATGGTGACAGCTTCGTTGGTTCTTATATAGTCCCCCTCCCGTGTGTAAGGCAGGTAGAGCAACATTATTACGGGGGAGTGATTGCTATGTTTCTCATCTTCCTTGATAATATCACTATGCATGGGCGTAGTCCTTTCTCGCAATGATTGCCAAGTGTACTTGCACTAACTATGATATGCTAGACTTTATAGTTAAGAATAACTTAGGAAATATCCTTGTAGTTCGTCCTAATACCATGCTAATGACTTGCTAGAATATCTGTTGAGGTGCTTATCATTATTATATGTGGCTAGCTGATCAGATTAATTATCTTTGTCACCATTCATACTTTATCTATATTTTATGTGACACTTACCCCTGTATGCAAGAGATAGATGAATGCTCTCACTTATACATGCAATGATTGATACTCATTCCTATATTCCATTCCATAATCAACATTGATGTTAGTAATCCCTTCCCAGTGGTAAAAATATAAATAATGATACCTGGAATACTTCCCGGTTAAAATGCTACATCGGTATTAATCTGTGCGCTTGCAGATCTTATTTATTATTTATTTAGAAGAGCAGTTGCATATTTCAATACCGCATCTCTCATGTCATGCTGGGGATGACAACTTGGCTTAAGTGGCATGAGGGATAGGTTCGGCATTTTTGGCGCCGTTATCAGAATTAGAAAACTAAGTCTACTTTTGGTAATGACGTTAAGAATGCCCAACAGCAAGCATACCAAACACTCAAGCTCCTTAATCAACAAGTGTCGATGCCCCCCAGCCAATTGTCGCTGAGACCCAAGCAAAGCGTAAAGCTTTAACCGATGCCGAAGCCTAGCAAAAGCGATAGAAATCTACGCCAGTCCCTGCATCCACTCCAACACCTATTAGTCAGCCAACCGATGTAGTCGAACAAGTTGACCCTCCTGCACAGAATATATCATCGGCCATCATACCCCAAGGGCCAACTACCGATGAAGTCATAGAAGACATCCCATCGACAACCTCTACCGATCCTTCGCATGATCCCCTTCAAGCTGCTCCCTCAAGCCAGGCCCAAGAAATTGCCTTGAAGCAGGTAAACCGATTGACCTATTCAGTTTATAGTATCCATGTCTATCCTTAGGTATAATCTCTAACTTCTTTTTCTTCACAGGAACAAGATTCTCCCGATAGCTTGTTTTCTTTTGCTATCGACGTCTCTGACGATGATGGAGAAGAGGCGAGTTCTTCCCTGGCATTGGGAACAATATCGGCAGAAATCTATGGCAAGCTAGAAGCCCTTCTGAATCTGTTACAACAATATACTGCTCAACTGATAAACGATTCAGATCCTGCAAAGACTATCTTTAAGACAATCCGTGGCCAAGTTCCTGCCGATGTTGAAGAAACTATCTTCCTAGCAGTCCATCTAGAGAGCCGACAACTTCAATATCAATGGGCTGCTCACCGTATCACCGACAGAGCAGCTCAAGCCCAGCTCAAGGAAGAGATGCTGCAGCTAAAGCAAACTGCCGATGAGAAGCACAAAAGCATCAGTAACTTGCAAACCTCCGGTGCCGATCTTAAGCAGAAAATTCTGGATCTATCGGCAAAGAGGGCAGCTCTTCTAGCTGAACTGGAAGAAGTTGAAGCAGCCCTAACCCACGCCAAGCAAGAAGAAGACCAGCTTCCTGACGTCATCAAAACCCTTCAGCAGGAAAGGGACATCCAAGCTCGCAAGGTCTTGGCCTTGAAAAAGAAACTTAAGCCTGTGGAGGGAACTGCCGATGAAGACGCTAAAGAATTAAAGGAAGCCGATGAAATTCGCCTGCGTGCAATATCGGCTATCCAATCTTTGTTAAATCTATAATTCTCATCTAGCGCATCGGCAACCAGATATTAATACTTTGTTTTAACTCTAGCCGATATGATTGTTATCGGCAATTATACTTTTATGCATCTATCCAAATACTAGGGTAATATTTCTTTAAGTATTTTCCATTTAATGCTCTGGGAAACACAACCCCTTCAAGGGTTTCGAGAATATATGCATTACCAGGAACAGATTGATTTATCCGATATGGACCTTCCCAATTAGGTGACCATTTGCCAAACTTAGAACTTTTAGTCCCAATCGGTAAAATCAACTTCCAAACTAAATCTCCATCGACAAACTCCTTTACCTTCACCTTCTTGTCATACCATCTGGCTACCCTTTTCTTATTCTCTTCGATACTAGCTAAAGCCTTTAACTGATGACCTGCTACATCTTCCAACTCATCTTTCATAAGGGTATCATAGTCATCGGCTGTCAATTGATCTTGAGAACGTATTCGCCTAGAGCCAGTTTTAATCTCCCAAGGTAATACTACGTCGTGTCCATATACCAACTGATAAGGTGTTACCTTGGTTGCACCATGAGACGCCATCCGATATGACCACAAGGCTTCATTTAATACTGTATGCCACCTCTTAGGATATTCTTTAATTTTGCGCTTAATGAGCTTGATAGTTCCTTTGTTAGAAGCCTCAGCCTGACCATTAGCCTGAGCATAGTATGGTGAAGAATTCAAAACTTTAATCCCCATACCTATAGCAAATTCATCAAATTCGCCCGATGTAAACATGGTACCCTGATCGGTAGTGATGGTTTGAGGAATACCAAATCGGTAAACAATATGCTCTTTCACAAAATCAATCATATTAGCCGATGTCACCTTTTTCAAAGGAACTGCTTCAACCCACTTTGTGAAATAATCAGTAGCAACCAGAATAAATTTATGCCCCTTACTCGATGGTGGATAAATTTGACTGATGAGATCAATAGCCCAACCCCGGAACGGCCAAGGCTTAATTATAGGGTTCATAGCCGATGCGGGTGCTCTTTGAATATTACCAAATTTTTGACACTCCTGACATCCTTTAAAATATTTAAAACAATCTTTGAGAATAGTTGGCCAATAATATCCATTCCTTCTGATCATCCATTTCATCTTAAAAGCTGACTGATGAGCCCCACATACTCCTTCATGAATCTCACTCATCAAGCCTTTTGATTCATCGATGCCAACACACCTGAGTAAAACTCCATCTATGGTATGGTAATATAATTCATCATCAAGGAGCACATACTTGGTAGCTTGGAACCTTATACGTCTTTCAACCTTTTTAGATGGATTCTTTAAATAATCAATAATTTCCTTTCTCCAGTCATCGGTATCAACTACCGATGTTAACACTTCTTGAATAGGCTGATACCCTGAAGCATGCTGAGCCAACCGATTAGCCTCTTCATTATGCAATCGAGAAACATGTTCCAGATGAAAATTCCTAAACCCTTTCAACAACTGCAAACACTTCTCATAATAAGAAATTAAAACTTCACTTTGGCATTCATAAATCCCAGCCAACTGATTTATAACTAGCATAGAATCACCAAAGACTTCAACAGCATCTGCACATACTTCCTTAAGCAATTCTAACCCTTTTATCAGGGCTTGGTACTCAGCCTGATTGTTTGTTGATGTAGCAACAATCGGCAATGAAAACTCATACTTTCTCCCCTGAGGGGAAATTAACACAATGCCGATGCCTGCTCCTTCACCACATGTAGATCCATCAAAGAAAAGTGTCCAAGGAGCAATTTCCAGAGAATCCACTATGTTGCAATGTTGAGTAACAAAATTAGCCATAACCTGTCCTTTAACTGCCTTAGCCGATTCATAACATAGGTCAAATTCTGATAACGCTAAAATCCATTTGCCAATTCTACCACTTAATATCAGCATCGACAGCATATATTTGACCACATCATCTTTGCATATGACAGTACACTCAGCCGATAGTAAATAATGCCTCAACTTAATACAAAAAAGTATAAACACAGACATAATTTCTTGATAGCTGAATACCTGGTTTCAGCATCCACTAACTGTCTGCTCAAATAATAAATAACACGTTCCTTCCCTTCAAATTCTTGAATAAGAGCTGAACCGATAACAGTATCATCAGTTGACAAATACAATCTGAAAGGTTTCCCGTGTTGAGGTGGAACTAGCACTGGAGGATTTGTTAAGTAGCTCTTAATTTCATTAAGGGCTAATTGCTGCTCATCTCCCCATCTAAATTCCTGATCGGCTTTCAATTTCAGTAATGGACTGAAGGCCTTGATCTTACCCGACAGATTGGATATGAATCTCCTGATGAAATTAATCTTACCGATCAAAGATTGTAATTCAGTTTTATTGGCAGGAGCAACCACCTTGTTGATTGCCTCAATAGACTTCCTACTAATTTTAATGCCCCGCTGATGCACCATAAAGCCCAAGAATTGTCCTGCCGATACACCAAATGCACATTTATTAGGATTCATCTTTAATCCATGCTTCCTTGTGCACTCTAGAATCTTTCGTAGATCGGTTAGATGCTTTGTGATATCTCCAGACTTAATCACTATATCATCGATGTAGATCTCTACTAATGTGCCGATGTATTCATGAAAAATAAAGTTCATAGCTCTTTGATAAGTAGCACCGGCATTTTTCAAACCAAACGTCATAACTATCCATTCAAATAATCCCACATGACCTGGACATCTAAAAGCAGTCTTGGGAATATCCTCTTCAGCCATGAATATTTGATTATAACCCACATTACCATCCATGAAGCTGATAATTTGATGTCCTGCTGCAGCATCAATCAACAGATCAGCAATCGACATTGGATAACCATCCATCGGTGTGGCTTTATTGAGATTTCTGAAATCAATACAAACACGAAGTTTCCCATTTTTCTTGTAAACAGGAACCACATTAGAAATCCACTCCGCATATCGACACTGCCGAATAAACTTTGCCTCAATCAATTTAGTTATTTCGGCCTTAATATCAGGAAGTATATTAGGATTGCATCGGCGCGCTGGCTGCTGATGTGGCCGAAATCCAGACTTAATAGGCAACCGATGTTCAACTATCGATCGGTCTAATCCAGGCATTTCAGTATAATCCCAAGCAAAACAATCTTTATATTCTTTTAACAAATCGACTAATTGCTGTTTACACTTGGAATTTAACTTAGCACTAATAAAAGTAGGCATTGGCTTATCGCCTTCACCAATATCTACTTCTACTAAATCATCAGCCGATGTAAACCCTTGACCTAATTTTCTCTCATCGGCAAATCTATCCATTAAAATTCTTCTTCAGAACCGACTGCTTGGATCAGTGGAATTTCATAATCGGCAACTTTGAGGAACTCTTTTTCCTAAGCTTCTCCTGATATGCACTTGGTTCGTTGATAAGTGTCTGATTCTACCGATGCGATGATATAAGAAGAATCACCAGGAACAGCTTCAATTTTATCCCCAATCCATTGTACAAGGCACTAATGCATTGTAGAAGGAACACAACAATTAGCATGACTCCAATCCCTTCCTAGAAGCAGATTATATGCACCCTTGCCATTAATAACAAAGAAAGTCATCGGTAAGGTTTTGCTGCCGATGGTCAACTCAACGCACACTGCCCCTTTAGCTGGTGACACATTGCCTTCAAAATCCTTTAGCATCATATCGGTTTTAGTTAAGTCTTGATCTCCCTTACCAAGTTTCCGATACATCACATAAGGCATAATATTAATCGCAGCTCCTCTATCAATAAGTATCTTAGATACAGGCTGCCCATCAACTCTGCCTTTCACAAACAAAGCCTTGAGATGTTGTCTCTCATCATCGGCAGGTTTCTCAAAAATAGCCATCATTGGATCTAGCGTTAATTGGGCTATTTGGTCAGAGAAAACAGCTTCTTCCTCATTATCAGGGAGTGCCAAAAATTCCATCGGCAACATAAACACCATATTGACATCTGCCGATGGGCCTTTATTTTTGTGCTTTATTTTCCACTGCTGATTACCAGATCTCTTATTAGAGGAACTTTCTTCTTGGTATAAATCCTCTTGACGCTCCCGCCGCATCCTCCTTTTCTGTGTCTTTGTCAAACCTTCTGGACACCATTGAGGAAGTTTAGTTTTCCAAACTGGCTGATAATAGGTCCTGGTTGACTCTACACGATGTATATTAGGATCCCTGTAAAATATTTCTTCATCAGGAACTCTTGCATTTGCCATCTCTTCAAGCTCCTCTTGGTTTCTTGGAAAATATGCAACGCGTTTACCAAGCCTCTCATGTACACTGAGCCTGCCCCCTAGCCGATCATGTACTGATGCTTTACTTCTGATCGACTCATTGATGGACAAACCTTGATTACCAGATTGAAATCTCCTTTCTAGACGATTAACCCCATAATAACCATTGCACTCTGGGCAATTTTCAACAGTAGGTAACTTAATACCTTCTTCCCAACAATGAATAAAAAACGGACACCTCCAATGATCCTTATGCCGATTCCACTCCTCTCGGCGTCTTTCTTCTTGCTGTTGTCGATATCAGTCCCTTCGCTGACACCAGCCTTCCTGTTGCCTTTGATGGGTGATCACAATGCCAGATCAAGGAGGCTTTCCAGAACTGCCACTTTCTCTTAGTAGCCCCTTGCCTTTTGCATCATCGGTAGTTATCCGATGTTGGGGATCCACTTATGCGTTTTTCTCAGCAGCTTCTGATGTTAACACCTTGGTTTTTCCTTCAGCATCCAACATGTTTGCTGGAAAAGGATGCTGATCAATTTTCATCGACTTCTGGATCTTGGAATTACCAAATTTAATTCTCCCAGACTCAATAGCTAATTGTAACTGCTGTCTAAACACTTTGCACTCATTTGTACTGTGTGAAGTTGCATTATGCCATTTGCAATACAGCATTTTCTTCAACTCTTCTACCGATGGGATCACATGATTAGGTGACAACTTAATTTGGCCCTCTTGAAGCAGAAGATCAAATATCTTATCGGCTTTGGTGATGTCGAAAGTAAACTTCTCTGGCTCTTTTTGACCAAAGGGATAAGATATCGGCTTTTTATTCTTAACCCACTCAGCCAAACCAATAATTGGTTCTTCATCCGAATCAGAATCTTCTACCTCTTCGATAAATGAAACCTTCTTGTTCCAATTCCTTTTGGGTTCAAAAACCCTAGTATCTTGATCAGAAATCCTTTGCACGAGATGACTTAAGCTTTCGAACTCCTGAGAAGCATATCTGTCCTTAAGGTGTGGCAACAATCCTTGGAAGGCCAAATCGGCAAGCTACCGATCATCTAGTACCAGGCTATAACACTTATTTTTTACATCTCGTAGCCTTTGCATAAAGCCTTCCACCGATTCATCATTGCGCTGTCTCAATTTTACCAAATCGGTAAGCTTCTTTTCATGAACTCCAACAAAGAAATATTTATGAAATTGCTTTTCTAGATCAGCCCAAGTAATAATAGAATTTGGCGGTAATGAAATAAACCATGTAAATGCTGATCCAGATAGAGATGATGAAAACAAACGAACTCTTAATTCATCTCTACTAGCTGCCTCTCCACATTGAATAATGAAGCGATTGACATGTTCCATGGTTGATGTATCATCTTGCCCAGAGAACTTAGTGAAATCTGGCACCTTGTACCGATTTGGGAGAGGAATTAAATCATATGCTGGAGGATATGGAGTCCGATAAGAATATGTATTGACCTTGGGCTTGATCCCAAACTGATCCTTCATAATTTCTGCTATTTTATCGGCCCAAAAAGCATCAACATCTTGTTGACGATATGGCTGAATTTCCACCGGAGGTACTTGCTGATACCCCTCTGCATATCTTTGTGGCCCATGATCTCTAGCAATTGGCATATTTGCCACTATTTGTGGTCCATTAACCTGTTGGAAAGGATTCATCGGCTGAGCTGCCAATGCTTGATTCTGAAAACCAGCATGCATATAACCTTGATGAATTCCTGCAGCTTGCTGATTTGGCTGAACTATATGTTGAGTGGGAAACTGCCCTGACCAACTATTATTAGCGTTCATCGGTACAAAATTTGTCGATGGCTGGTAATTTGTTGTCATTGCTGGATAATTACAACCAGCTTGAGGCATAACCTGGATTCCAGGTTGACTTACAGTAGGAGCCTTCTGTTGCATCGGTAACAAATTTGCCGATGGACTTGAATTAGATGTTTGACCCAAAGGCATCTGGAAACCTCCTAGAGTTGGTTGCATAGTAGTTGCTGTAGTATATTGAGGTACTTGAGCTATCGGTGAACCAGCCGATACCATAGGAGCTTTTCCTGCTGTGTCAAACACTTGAGGTAATCCAAGGTTAAAAGCAGATGGCTCTGGAGGCATACCGTATCCCCACCAATTAGCAGGAGTCTGATTACTTTGTGGCACAGGACCTGATAAAGCCGATGCCGTTAGATCTGTATTAAGCTGAACTCGTCCCGATAATGCTGAATCTGATCGCATCGGTGTAGACTGTACGTTAGATAAGCCTGCTGATATTGGAGGGGAAGAAACCTCTGTACCCACAACGGCTGAGGGAGCCAATGGAGTAATAACAGATGCTGATTCTGGTTGATGATAGGCAGGCCCAACGTAATGAGGTGATGCTTGCCCTTCTTTGAAAGTTCGAACCACAACATTATGAACAGTATTGGACAGCACATTGGAGTGATTAAGTAAAACATGATTTACTACAGAATTAACCATGTCACACCCATTTTTAAGGACAAAAATAGGATGCATAAAGTACTCATGTGCGCCCCAGGACATGATCGCATACATAAGTAGACAAATTACATAGTATCATCACAGTGCTTATTACATAGCGAATAAATATTTAAACATAGTCTTGAACGATAAATAATAATAACTAATAGTAGATCTCCAGCGGAAACTCCAAACACAGGGACATGGTTGACTGGTTGACACCAAGACTAGTACTCATTACGATAATCTTCCTCATAATCTTCATCTGTTATGGTGGAAATAGCAAGGGTGAGTCCATGTCGAACTCAACAAATATAACACAGGGTTCATGAAGCTCAAATGGGTAGACACTGTTTGACTGCGTTTAGCTTTTAGTCATCATACAATTAGCAATTAAGTAGCATCAAGTAATTATCCTCCCATTTATGAACCAATGATCAATTGTAATAAAGATAATGAATAGCATTAACATGAGCATATTAATAACAACAATAATTAAACATGTTATCACAATTATGATCAACTATTCCGTAAGAATCCCCAAGGCCGCTCGTATCCGTGAGCACGGCTAGTATACCAGTTTCTAACTCTGCGCAGAGGTGTACACTTTCACTGTGAGTCATGATTTCCAAATGCATGGGGAGATCAAACCCAAACACCGGAGAACCATATAAAGCCACTCAAAAGTTCATCTAACAAGTTAGGGCCATTAGATTCACTCGGCAGGCAGATGTAGAACCCCCCTTCCTAGTGGCACAACAACCGCAGCCTATACACACTAAGGACAGTGGCTCGCCCTACACCCAACGTGGCAAGCCATTCTTACGCCTTTTAGGGTAACCACTAACAAGCTAGAAAAGGTCTTTTAAACAACTAAAGCCAGAGCCATATAGCCCTCACAGCTGTACTGTATATCCCGGTTATCACTTACAGATAAGTCCTTATGGAGAGAAACTAGAGCATCAAAATAATACACATGCTCTAGCCCCCTTTTAACAGTAGTAAAATCATCTTAATGGTTGATTGCTTAATCCATTAACCAAATTACAAGATCATTGTTCATAGTTTAAGCACTAGCAGTAGCTACCCTTATGCATTTCCAAGGTTGACAAGGAATCAAGATAACAATCACTAAGTTATAATCTCTAAGGTTGTCAAGGTAAGCACATGCATATGTACGATAATTTCAATGTATAGGTAACAAGGATAGTCCTGTGTTATACTTGCCTTGATCAAAACTCTCCGAGTGATACTGCTGATCTGGCTCAAAGTAATACTCCTGATCGTCCAGATACTGCTCACCTTCTATACTCGATCATCAATCAACAACACACATGCATCCAATCAAACATACACGAAGCAAACAAAGAGATATAATTAGAACAGTACACCAACAGTAACAAAACAGTAATAAAAGTTTATAAAACTCTTCTACACGTTCCTACGATCACACAGACGTAAAGATCACCAAATTCGGAGTTAAAACGTGAAAGTTATGAATTTTCTAAGATTTCCTATAGATAAATAAATACTTAATTATAAACTCGAAAATTAAATTGTCCAAACTGAATGTACAACTACACTAACATGTAGATCTCGCAAATACGAACCTAACGCAACTTGAACAGATCAAATCGGAGTTAAAACGAAGATTTTATGACCAAAACAATCCTAGTGGCAAAACTGTAAATACCTGAAAACGTATTTTTGATTTAACCGGGAGAAAATACGCCTTCAAAACACGAAAACGTATTTCCAACTATACGCTATGGACGGTGGGTTAATTATTAACAAATCCAGGGGCTCTTTAAGAAATTTACCCCGCGAAGGGGTATCTTCTAATCTTGACCGTTGATGCAAGATCGGACGGCTGACGTTTGATCAAATCCAAGGAAAGAGAAAAGGCCGGCCCGCTACAGTGCATCCGGCCGGTGGCCACCATGGCCGCCGCCATGAGCTCGCCGGAGCTCACTGGAAACCGAATTTCGGCCACCTCCAACCGTGGAAAAAATATAAGAAGAGAGCGGGGAACGGCGCAAGCTCACTTAGGGCTTCTATCTGGCCGGAGTCCCGATGGAAACGACGACCGACAAGCACAGCAACCGGCGGGATTTTTGTACGAGTTCGGCGAGGCTTAGCGGAGAACAGAGAGCGCGAGAAGCAAGGAAAAACGCGGAAACAGCTTTGTTACCTCGTCAAGAATCCCGACAACGGCGTGCAAGAAGCGGAGGTACGGTAAACGAACACCTCCCCCGCGGCGGCAAAATTAGGGAAACCCGACGGCACAATGAGCATATACGAAGGCAACGGTGGCTAATAGATGGAAAAAACAAGGGAGGAAAGAATATCGCGACTCTTATAAGGCATCCCCACGCGGAAATCATACCCAAATCCGAGAATCCCGGCCTCGATTCGGTACTTGCTCAAGACGTGTCCGGCTCGGCCACGATCCACAGGTGGAAGAAGCGACTGACAAATCGACCCCACCGGTCAGCGGTACAGGGAGGGAGAGGCGCGGCTGCTGGGCCGCTGCGCCGAGCTGGGCCGCTGCGCCGAGATGGGCTGCTGCGCTGCTGGTTGGCCCACCAAGCAAAGAGGGGAGCAGGAGAGCAGGCCCCAATGACCAACGACCCGCCAGGTAAGAAAGGTAAACTGTTTTTCTTTTCTCCTTTTATTTGTTTTCTAAAACCTATTTCAAATAAAATTTTCTAAGCCAAAACAAAATAAAATAAATCCACACCACAAAACAAAATAAATGCAACAGCATGAATGCATCACCAAATAGTTTTTAAAATTTTAATTTCCCATTAATTGTTATCTAAATTATTTGAAATTCATTAATCCTAAAATTTAGAATTTTTGGGTGTTACAAACCATCTCTTGAAGTTTACCCGGATTAGAATCAAAGGTAACTTGTCGAGGCAACAGCAAATCTTGCTTCTGGATGACTTGTCCACTCTTGTTCAAGCTGAATGACTTTAAGCAAAGCTGTCTGTATTCTTCTATAGCCTTGTCCATAGTCTGCTTCTGTTCTTCCTTAAGATCTTCTTCTGATACCGCGATGATGTTTCCCCGCATCAATCTCAGGATTGAACATGTTGATTAGATCTTGTCCCACCGGGCGTGCCAAAAGATGTGTTGATGCAAAAGTGGATCTACAAACACAAAGGGCTAATACCCGAAATCGATATCCAAAGCGTGCTAGTCGATTTGACCTGATAATCGACAAGGATGAAGATACGAGCACTTTGGTCCTGACAACAGCGATACGCCCGGAACTCACGGCTAAGAGGTACTCACGCGGAACTCGAGGACCGTCGAAGATTGCACTGGAGCAATGCAACTCGCCAAATCGATGAGAACTCATGAAAAAGAAAAGGTATGCAAGTTGACAAAGTCGCCGAAAAGTAAATGCAAATAAGAGTAAAAGCTGGTTTTTTATATTGATTGATTGGTTATTACATTGCCCTTCACTCTATATTTATATCCTGATCTACAGAAACGTAACCAAATACGACTAGGACACTAAATCCAAATCTAAGGAAACACATGACTCTGATACAACTCAGACTCTAATAAACATAGAAAAGGAAATTAATTCCTATCTTACTCCCTAGTCCGCCTCAACTACGATGGTATCCTCATCGACCTCCTTTCCATCGGCACACTTTCTGTTTCATCGGCAGCAGCCTTCAAGTCTTTTTCATCGGCACACTCCCTGTTTCATCGGCAGCAGCCTCTAAGTCTTCTTTCATCGGCATCGGCAATAATACCCTTAACCTTATCGGCAATACTTCAATTTGAATCAACTTCTCCATACACCGCTACTACTCATAAGCAGCCTTCTTTACATGCTCATTTTCATCGGCTATCAACCTACACAGTAATCTTTCCTCTGTTGATTAGCCCCTTCTGACCATCTTGACACGTGCCAAAAAACGATGTCAACACCCACGTATTGGGCGGCATCCCACACATGGGCAAAAATGGTCTCTCCAAAGAACCATTCTTGACACTTACTTAAAATGACTTTGTTTGATTGATCCTTATGATGGACATAATTTGATGTATAACCTTAAATCCTTATTTAAGTCTTTTTCTTTCTTCCAAATGATATCCAATTATCACTAGAACTTAAACTCCATTTTCATCTTGAGCTTGGTCTTGATCTCCAATTTGAGTACCAATTGTGTGCCAAATACACTCCACAATCAAATGGCCTTGTACTCTTTCCTTGTCATGCTTCTAGATCAATCTAAAACCAAACTTAGGTACCTCAAACACTTATAAATATGATTCCAATTTGAGGATCTTTCAATCAAAGTGACTCTTGATCAATCCAATGATTGTCACTTTTCTGGCAGATTATGTACCCTTCAAAGATAAATCCATAACTCCTAATATATAGATCCAAATACCACAAAATTTGGTGTAGATGTGCTTCACTAAGTATTCTAGCAGCTGTAAAAATTTGAGCTTCATTTGACTTCTAGATTGCTATCAGATTTCACATCTTCCCACACTGCTACATGCTGAAAACTGCTGCAATATAGCTGACAAAATCTACTCCAAAACTGAAGTATTTTTTATCCAATACTCATAAAATTTGTACATCAACTAATACCATAAGTCTAGAGCATGCATACCAAATTTCAGGCCAATGCAAATTGATTTGATCATTCAAATATGGCTAAGATCACAGCTCACTCAGATTTTGCAATTTTGGACAGATTTCAACACATTGAGCTATTCTTCATCAAATGTGAATCAAACTTGAAATCAACTTGTTTGAATACTTTTCCAAGACATAAATTCATTCAGTCTGCTTACTGAAAGTCATCTCATGAATTTATCCAACTCAAATCAATTCAATCTTGATTGCTAATCAATCAATCCATCCAGTCATCTTATAGCAAGGAACATATGCATATATATCCAATTCAATAAACGTATATGCACCCAAAATGAAATAAATCAACTAAAAATATACCTTGGTTAGTTTATGATCTTCCATATCAAGCTTCAACTCAAATGTTTGCAAGACACCAAATATATCCAAGAAATCACCACAACTTGATAAATAACACTTGTATATTGTAGCACTTGGACTTCACTTGTTTTGAGTTGGCATTGGATTTGGATATGCACTAGGCTTCACAACTTGACTCAACATATGATGAACAATATGAGATCAATTGAATCAAGTTCCTAATGCTATGTACCTACAAATAATCATCCACTTTTTTATGATACCCAAACTAGTTTGGGTCCTCTCAAGTTAGGTGCAACATACTTTGGCATAGCCTTAGTATGAGTAGTGGGATGTTTTGCAATAGCAACCATAGATGTACCATTACCACCCTTTCTAAGCATAGAATCATCATTAATTGAAAGAGGCTTAGGAGTGTTACTCAGGGGACATGAATTAGCCATGTGTCCCCTTTCCTAGCATGAGTAGCACTTCCTCTTTGATTGAGCCTTTTCTTCCTTGCTCGTGTGGTGCTTCTCATTGCCTTGATTCTCCTTGTTTGCTTGAGCTTTCTTCTCAAGCTTGTTTGGACAACCTGAAGCTAGGTGGCCCAATTCATCACAACTATGGCACTTGATGTGAGCAACTTCCTTCACCTTCTCTTCTTTGTTATTGCTCACTTTCTTTGTGTCTTGATTCATCCTTGGACTCATTGCTCTTTCTCTTGCTTTTCCACCCCTTCTTGTTTTCTTCTTCTTCATCATCAAATCACCATCATCTTTATAGTTGATCTTGATTGAATTTGGGGCTTCTTAACTGACTTTTGTTGAGGCTTCACTTTGTTACTTCACCAATTGCTTGGTTGGGCACATAGAGATGAGATGACCCATGTGCGGCACTTGAAGCACTTGACATACTTTAGCCTCTCTTCTTCTTTCTTTAACTTGAGCTTTTCTTCATTTGGGCAACCATTAGGAAGATGTCCCACCCCATGGCATTTGAAGCACATGAAATGATATAGCCTCTCTCTTTCTTGCTTCTTCATCTTCCTTTCTATTTTTCTCTTGCCTTTTGTCATGCTCTTGTTGAAGCCAAGGCCACACTTGTCACCGTAGTTTCTTTGAGTCTTCAACATGTGCTCAAAGGTGGCTTTTGAGTTGTAGCACCTCTCTAACTTGTTGCTCAATTTCTTCACTTCTCTTTTAAGCTCATTGTTCTCCATCAAAATGTTAGTCTCACAAGATATATATAGAGGAAGAACAAGCATCTATATTTGAAGAACATGGTATTTCTAATAAATCATCACAAGAGGTGGATACATGCTTCTTCTCTACATCACAAGGGTTAGCAACATTATGTGATTGATCATTTGACCCATGTGATGAGCTCTCACTAGTTTTAATTTCTTCATTAGAAAGCCTTTTGGTGAGAAAAGCATGGTCTTGTACCAAGTTATCATGAACAACACTAAGTTTCTCATGAGCCAATTTTAGCTCCTCATGTGAACAAGTAGTAACATAACGTAGATGTTTTTGTTGTTCACATGTGTTCTTTAGAAAAGAGTTTTCATTTTTTAATTTGGTTTTAGCCATATCTTTTTCTAAAGCTTTGATCATGTTACCGAATCTATCAAGAAGCTCCTCATATGAATCAAGATCAATCACATTTGCATTAGATACTTTAGTGTCACTTTGTGACATGAAGCAATGTGGTGATGTTGAAGAGCTTGTAGAGACATCACTTTCATAGCCATCATCATCACCATCAAGTGTGCATGGAGTAGAATCATCAATTACATCACTTGAGCCAACATCATCAACCTTGTCAAGTGAACTTGAGGTAGTGTCATCATCATCATCACTTGACCATGAGGTGGAGCAATCTTCCACAATCACCGAATTGTGGCAATGCTCAACATCCTCATGTGCCTCTTTATTGGGCTCATCATCATCATCATCATCATCATCATCAGAGACCATTCCATACTTTCTATTGAGGTATATCCAAATCTCATAGGCAGATTCCATGTTCATGATCTCACCAAATACATTATCTTTCGATGATTGATAGAAAATGTTAGTAGCTTGACAATTGAGATGTAGGCATTTCTTTTGTGCTTGAGTTGCATTCCTTTTGTCTAACACATGAGAAAAGCCCACATCTATGATTCACTACATTTCAGGGGAAATAAACTTAAAATTGCAAGTCATCCAATTTTTCCATTGCGTAAAGTGTGTGCCTTAAAAAATGTGTGGATACTCAACATCGAGCCCATAAGTCACCATTCTCTTGGGTCACTGAAGACAAAAAAATGAGAGACCAAGCTCTGATACCACATGTAGGGTCGAGATGGCGGGCTAGATGCGAAATTAAATCTATCGGTCTAGCCAAGACTATACACCTCTATCTAAGTTATCAAGCACCTTAAAAATATCCTAAATAAGCAACTATGGTGCCGGGCTAGCTAGAGCTCACGTAAGTAATTTTAGGAGCAAGGTCACACAAACCTATGCCACTAGTTCTTCAAGCACCGGAGAGCTGCTACACATGCTAGTAGCAAAAGCACAAAGCTCCTAAGCTCACTAGCAAAGCTCAATAACAAGACTACACAAGCCAAATTAGAGAGCTCAATTTACTTAGCTACACAAACTAAGCAAGGCAACTAATTTACTACAAAAGTAAACTAGTTACACAAGGGAGCTACTTCTATGCTATAAAAGCAAGAAAGTAACTAGCAAGCTACACAAGCTAACTAATTAGAAGAGCAAGTACACAAACACAATACATGAAATGTAAATACAAGCTTGTGTAAAGGGAAATGCAAATGAATGGGAAGACAAGGATGACATAGTGATTTTTATCCTGAGGTTCACTTGGTTGCCACCAAGCTAGTCCCGTTGTGTTTGCTGCTCAGTTGGTGGTTCGACGGCTAATTGGCATCACTCGCCAAGCCCACACGTTGGGCGCTGCAAGAACCTACCCATAAGTGAGGGTAACTCAATGACACGCTCTATTAGAGTTGCTCTTCACGATCCCCACGGGGCGAGCACAATACCCCCTCATAATCCTTCTCCAAAGCACCACACAAAATTCATGCTTTGACGGAGTCACAAGCCACCAAGCCATCTAGGAGGTGGCAACCTCCAAGAGTAACAAGCACCACTGGCTTGCAACATGAGCACCTAGTGCCACTCATAATCTCTTAATGCAATCGCACTAGAATCACTCACTCGCAATCAATTTGTACTCTTGCAAGCACAAGTGAGTTATAAGGCTCCCAAGCACACCTACACAAGCTACCAAGGCTCAATGGTGCTCAGCAACCAGCCCAAGGCTAGCTAAAGCTCCTATTTAGAGCCGTTACCCCTTCACTGGGTAAAAATGAGGCGACTAGACTCTCCCTGGCAGCGACCGGATGCTCCTGCGACAGAGTCCGGTCAATAGGACCGTGCCACATGTCCATTGGATTCAAAGGTGACTGTTGAGCCCTAACAGCTACCTGCTTGTCCGTGCCTGCGCCCTTTGACCAGATGCACCATTTAGCGATCGGACGCACCGACGCCGGGTCTGATCATCACGCGCCTGCTCACCAATGCCGCACAGAAGCAGGACTGGACCCTCCTTCAACAGCGGCCAGACCCGAAGATCACTAGAGTCTGATCGAGCTCAATTCTACACCGAGAGCTCTAGTAGCCTTCAGACCGAGTCCGGTCATACATGACCAGACGCACCCTAGGGTCCTGTCCTCCCACACTACTCTATGCCATGCCACATCGCACAACCGGACTCTCAGCCTCAGGTCTAGTCTAACTATGACCCCAGGGTCTGATCCTCCTGCTAGCCATGCCCGAGGCAGGGGTTAGTGACCAGACTCGCCTAGGCAGAGTCCGGTCCTGCTCGCCAGCAGGGTTCGATCCCTCTTTTCTTCTCCAAGTTGATCCAAATCAACTCTAACTTCTTTTCCTTTGCAAATGTGCCAACACCACCAAGTGTACACCATCTTGTGCACGTGTGTTAGCTTTTCACAAATATTTTCCAAAGGATTAGTCACTCAATTCACCACACCACTCGATCCTAGCAATGATGCAAAGTTAGATCACTCGAGTGGCACTAGATGACCGATATGCAAACAAGTTTGCCCCTCTTGATAGTACGGCCATCTATCTAAACCCGGTCATAAACTTCACTACACACCTATGACCGGTGAAATAAAATGCCCTACAAATATACCTTTGCCTTGCGTATTCCATTCCATCTCCTCCATCGTTGATGCAACACATGCACCAACCACATCACAAATGATATGATCCACTTCATATCATCATGTGACCTTGTTGGTTCATCGTCTTCACCTCACTTGTTTTTCACCGTTGCCTTCATCCATCGGTGCTAAGTCTTGCTCAAGCTTCACCGCCATGCAGTCCATCGCTCCAAGGCCTCCAACTTGCCCTTCACGCTTGCAACCAATCCGTCAAGCGAAGTCTTGTATTGATCCTTCTCCAATTTAGTCACATGACTCAATGTCATGTCTCATATGCAATGAGCTCCTTCATCACATGTGTGAGCGTTGCAACAAATCCAAGCCACCTTCTTCGTCATGGCTTGAGTTGCTCACACAAGTGTACCTATAGACTAATCACCTGTGTATCTCACATTTCACCTAGGCTGTCACTCAATTACCAAAACCAAACTAGGGACCTTTCAGGGGGAGAGATAAAGGAGGGGAAAATAGTATAATGATAACATGTGAAATTCAATACCTACATACCTATGAAATCTAATAACTCCATGTAGTGATATGGTCAGGCTTTTATGGTATCGATATGCTTGACGTAAGCCATCTCTAGCCCTCTGACCAAATGAATCTATATCTATATCTATATCTATATCTATATCTATATCTATATCTATATCTATATCTATATCTATATCTCTTATAAAGCCAATCTCCGCTATAAGTTCTATCTCAACATACCATGCAAGCCCTCCACATCATCTCCCACTAATAACCATGTCACCTCACTAACTTGCAAAACCTCTCAACGTAACTAATTTTGATAAGAATGATGTAAAAACATGTAGATGATTTAACTCATATATAAAACAATTTTATTCCTAAGAGAGTCTTGTAGCAACACGTGGGTATCCTTCTAGTTTATTTGATGATCAAATGTAGGCATTTATTAGCTCTGATGAGGAAATATGGTAGCTGAAGGTAGTGGAACAGAAGTGTATGAGAAAAATAGTGACAAAAGTGATCGAGAGCATGACATTATTTGATAGTTGATTGTGGTGTCAAAATATTATGAAGTATTTTTGTTTGTTAGTGCTAAGACATGGTTTTGGGTACCAGTATCCTTGCATTTATATATCAATGATTTTTCCATGTGCAAATAAAATGAGTAAATTAAGGATGTTATTAAGTTGATAGTATTTACATTTTTTTACAGACAAGAGAAATGAATAGGATATATGCCTACAACAAGTCATTTCTTATTAAGTATCACTGGTATGATTTCTAATTATTACTCCTACTTGGTCGGATAATATTACAAGAGGTTTTCTCCATATATTGTTAGTTGTACAAAAGAAATCTATACTAATATTAAAGAGCAAAATATTGTCTCCCTTAGATTTGCATCCTTCTTCGCTCTCTTCCAATTCCGTCTGCCCCTCCACTCCCTCGAGCATAAGAGTCACGATTTTTCGAAGAGTTAAATTAGAGATAAGAGTCTTCATTGGTTTACCAGTTTGTAACCTGAACTCATGACATTTGCTTATAGGAGTTAGAATAGTGTACGTCCACTCATGATAGATAGTCTGATTCCAAGATAAATTAGAACATATGATGCAAGTTATATATTCTGTTATAACGTAGGGACATGTATGCTAATATATATGCATATACATATGTTTAATGCTAAAATGATGACAATGATGATGACGATGACAAGGACAACGAGTGGCTACACTTCATGTGTTCTTACCATTTTTGGCTCTTGATGCCAAATGGCTAAAGTTTTTTTTGTTTGTGATTTATGAGACCATGTTAGTAACATCTACCATACATTTAGGGCATGTTTTAAACACGGGGAAATTTTTATGTTCCTGTGTTTTTTATGTGAAATTAAACTGATTCTGTAAAATTCCTACATGATTCATGAGCCATGTATACCAAAGTTCTCAAAATGCTTTAATTACGATATCATTTTGTATGTCTTAGTTGGGTTACCATCAATCAATAAAAAAGGATATTGAATGTGCACTAAAGCCCTATTTGAGTTATGGTGTTAATGACAGCTTAATTAAGGTCTAATGTGCCTACTGAAGTATTGTTATGTTCCACACAAGCACAAAAAGGATGGGATGTATATGCATAGCAAGCCCTCAAAATGCAAAAGCAAGGACAACATGCAAGGAAATTGACCACATGATGTCATAATATTAAGAATGATTCTTTTTCATATATGTTTGCATTGGAACACGTATTTGCATTTGCTGGACAATTCATAGTTGGACTTTCTCTATTGACTAACCTGAGTGCCATGAATTGGAAATAATAGAAATTTAGTGACGCATAAATTAATTCTGACAATGAGGAAAAGAACAACAACATGTATCATAGGTGTATGATTTATCACTAGCACTACGATCTGAGGCAAACTCAAGCTATCTAGTGCTAGTAGCAGTAGGAACACAAGAACGAACAACAGAGAAAGAATAGACATTCTTACAGTGGGGTTGTCGGCGGAGATTCGCGAACATGGGCGGTGTAGAGGGAAGAACACGTTCAGCGAGCAGTCGTGACAGTGCTTCCCAAAAACCTTATATGCCTCCTACCTTGTGTAGGGACACGAGGAGACGTAGGCTTCGAAGACTTGCTCTCCTAGTGCCGATGTCACGTCGGCGATGGGATGGGGAAGACAGTGGCAGCGCAGCATAGTAGCAAAGGGAAGAGATGAATTCTCTGTACAGAGGACGACGTCTCGTCCCAATATATACACGTGTCGTGTCATAGCTAAGTTAGGTAATTAGCCAAACAATCACAACATTAACGTGATTGACCTGCCGTTAGTTGACTAGAGCAGTTAGAGCAATCACTATTAATGCAAGAATAATTGCCTACCAAAATAGGCCAGCAAAAGGAAGCCACGCACCCGCAAGGTCGAGAGAGACATCACCAGACCATTCACACGCATGTCGCGCGCCCACGCCCCACCCACGCCCCGCCCGGTGAGACGAGGCTAGCGAGCACGCGTGTGTGTTTCTTCCTTTTCCTCTTCCCAACTTTAGCTAGACGAAGATAACCCAACCATTTAAGTTGGTCTTACTCCTTCTAGAGTAGCAATGTGGGACTAAAGTCCCCCACCATACCATGCATGTGTAAGTGGGCCTTTGGGATTTATTTGAGAATATTATTTGGGCCAGCCCAAATCTTCTAACAATCCCCCACCAGATTCTAGAGGCACGTTTCATCCTTTCGGTACCAAAGTACTGTTAATATACCAGCTTTCTAGTGGAGAACAGTTAAGGTTGAACATTCACCGAGAGCGACAAGATAGACTCATCCACAACTGCACAATGGACTAGGCCTTGAATTGGCAGTTTGGTGTGAATAAGCTTCACTTGGCGTCTTGACTGATACTAGGCTGCCATGCCTGCCCCGCGGACGGAGCGTATAAGTCATACTCCTGTCTCACTTCATGAGCTTCTTAAAGAATACCCAATTCTTACAAACTGTGACTAATAGTTGGGCTCACATAGGTGTGTTCTTACAAGACTACTCTGTAGGATAGTATCTCACTATAAAGCCTCAGAACACATTAAGACAAAGTCAGCCTACCTTACAGAAATGAGAGTATTGCATCTCCAATGGAGTGGGTTAAAGGTAGACTATACTCTCTTGTCAACCAACAACTTGTTCTTCCTAGGTCCTATTTCACGGTATCTTCGAACACATAGGTTGGGTTACCACTGAGGTTAACTTACATGGGTCTCAATCCCATCTCCTTTGATGCATTATCAATCATAGTACGTGATAGTCCCTTTCTAAAGGGATCTGCCAGGTTCTTAGCTGTTTGAATGTAGTCCACAGCTATTACTCTGGAGCTTCTCAATTTCCTGACAGACTTCAGCCTGCGCTTCACATGTTTGGTGGACTTTATATCATCCTGACTATTCTTCACCTTCTCGTAATAATTGTTTGATTATCACAGTTTATGAGAATAGTAGGAATTGGTTTCTCAACCACATGTAAGTACATCAACAGTTCTCTTAACCATTTAGCTTCAGTAGAGGCTGTATCCAGAGCCGTAAGCTCTGCCTCCATGGTAGATTTTGTAAGTATTGTCTGCTTACAAGATCTCCAAGAGACAACACCGCCACCTAATGCGAATGTATATCCACTAGTGGCCTTCAGCTCATCAGCATCTATAATCCAATTTGAATCACTATATCCTTTAAGTACCCTTGGGTACCCTGAATAGTGAATTCCATAACTCATTGTACCCTTCAGATAGCGCATTACCCAATCAATACCACACCAATGATCATTTCCTAGATTAGATGTGAATCTATTCAACTTGCTTACCGCAAATGAGATGTCAGGACAGGTTGCACTAGCTAAGTACATCAGATAGCCAATAATCTGGGAGTATCTCAGATGATCCTTTCCTAGCCTTCGATTCTTTCGAAGTATTAGACTAGGATCATAGGGTGTTGGAGAAGGCTTGCTATCCATATATCCAAAGCGGCTCAATACCTCCTCTAATGAGACTACAAAAGAGTAATCCCATTCTCACCCTTATTAAGTTTAATGTTAAGGATCACATCAGCTTCCCCCAGATCTTTGATGTCAAAATTTTTGGATAAGAATGACGTTACATCATTTATTTCATCGATACTTGTCCCAAAAATCAATATATCGTCAACATACAAGCATAGAATTACTCCTTTGCCCCCACCATAGCAGTAATACACACAAGTGTCAGCTTCATTTACTGCAAACCTAGCAGATGTTAAAGTCTTATCGAACTTCTCATGCCACTGCTTGGGCGCTTGCTTTAAACTATACAAGGATTTGAGTAACCTACACACCTTGCCCTCTTGTCCTTGTGCTATAAATCCATCAGGCTGATCCATATAAATTTCTTCCTCTAACTCTCCATTAAGGAAAATCGTCTTTACATCCATCTGATGGACAAGAAAACCATGTGAAGCAGCCAAGGATAATAGCACTCGAATTGTAGTTAGTCTAGCAATAGGTGAGTAGGTATCAAAGAAATCCTTGCCTTATTTTTGTGTATAACCTTTAGCCACAAGTCTTGCCTTGTAAATTTTAATAGTACCATCGGGCCTAAGCTTCTTCTTGAATACCCATTTACAGCCAACTGGCTTGCAGCCCACTGGTCTATCTGTTACTTCCCATGTACCATTTGTAGTGATGGAGTAGTCCATCTCACTGCAGACTGCATCCTTCCAATATTCCGCATCAGGTGATGCATATGCCTCTGCAATGGTCGTGGGAGTATCATCTATGAGGTACACAGTGAATTCTTCACCAAAGGATTTTGCAACCCTTTGTCTCTTACTCCTTCTAGGAGCTACACCACTGTCATTCTCTTCATTTCCATGTGGGTTTATAATTGGCTCAATTGTGGGTGTGAGTTTAGGAATAAATTCATTTGACAAACTAGGCAAAAAATAAACATCTTTCATCAAAAATATATTCTCAAAGAAAGTAACATCCCGTGACTCCATAAGTGAATCAACTAAAATCTTAGGCGTTTCTAATTTTATCACTAAGAACTTATAAGCCGTGTTTTGGTGCGCATACCCTAAAAGAATACAATCTATGGTCTTCTGTCTGTGCTTGCATTTCTTATTAATTGGTATGCTAACCATGGCCATACAGCCCTGTTGATATTTGGTAACGCAATTAGGAAATAGGATCCGCAAGCGCACGGATATCGGTGAGCACTTCACCCGAGATGTTATCCTGGGTATCGTATTTATATTTTTACCTTTAGGAGAAAGAGTGCATCTGACTAACCAAATCTATTACTACTAACCTTTAGGCTACAACCACTATGATTCGATGTGAGTGATGTATAGAGAAGACTACAACCGCACTCTTCTTCTAACCTTGGTAAGGATGATCTACTGTTCTATTGGGGAGGTTTACGGAATCTAGACACCACAAAGGATGTTCAACCCGCACCTATAAACCCTATCGATCCTGCTAACGGGATATGGAATACAAAGGTAACTCGGAATTGTCACGTTCCTCACTACTACCACGGTCCGGCTAGACGAGGGGATATCTATGAGTATCCTAGCTTAAACACCACGTTTACGCTAGAGATGATTACTCTAAACTCTACGCGAAGAGATCAAAGTAAACTCATAAACCAAAGAACAATAAAACAAAGAACTTACTAGAATTTAGAAGTCGAAATACTGAAGAATCCTGAGAACAAGCCTCGGGTTAGAAGAACTTGCTCTCGCAGGTACAACCTCGGAGTAGACACCGACAGGCCGGCTTCCTCCGATCTACATCTCCACTCTATCTCTCTCAATCTAGTAGAACTAATTCTACTTTCACATTGGATGCTAAGCCCTAAGAGGTGGGAACCCTAGAGGGAACCTCTCTCTCTAAACCCTAACTAGAGATATGCAACTGAATAATGAATTGGGGTCTTCTCCACCAGGGGTCAGGGGCCTTGCTTATATAGCCCTTTTGGATGAATCTGGACCATCGGATCAAACCGACCTTCATCCTACGGTTTTCCTTGATCCTCAAAGGCGGTGGAGCATAATCCGCGAGACTCGACCTGATTGGTCCCGGGGGCAGGGCGGGCGCCCTGTGTCCTGGCCCGTTACGGCTCCCGTTCGTTCCCGTGGCTTCTGGAATCTTCTAGATGTAAGATAATTACGTGTTCGGTTAATATCCCGTCATTAATCCGACATGTGGGCCTTTCTTCCGTATTTCCTGATAACCCCCTGTAGAAATAGATAAACAGCAAAACTCGTGGAATTCTGTTAGATCAAACCCTAATTCTAGGTGTTGCTTGCATATAGGTCCTTTTCTTTATTTATTTGATGGTTATAATTGATACTTAAGAACCGTCAACAAACACCCCCATACTTAGGCTTTTACTCGTCCTCGAGAAAAGGTTGGTTAATAAAACATCTGGGGTTGAAACATTCTTTCATACCTGCAGGGTGTTGTAAAAATCCACTGTGCACTTATAGTCAGGGAAATATATGGTCAGAGTAAAGAGCCTTTCTTCTTCTTAATCCCTATCACTTGGAGTTTTTACATATTTTTGAAAAGAAAAACTTAGCATACCTTTATCCTCATAGGTGCTCTCAGAGTCACTCATTATCTTTTATATTTCTCTCTGAGGCTGTTTTGATTTTGCAAAAATAATTCTTTAAGCATACATACCTTGCATTTATTGTATGGTCAAAACCGGATCCGAGGAGAAGAATGCCATACTCTTAGATCAAAGATTTTGAAAATTAAAAACTTGTCACTCTTACTGGCATATTGCTTATTAGAGGGACCATGGGCTATCATTTTCTTTCCATCATATTTTTATCATATCTCATTTTTTTTCATTTTGGGTGGATACCGAAGTACCCCTAATTCTACTGCCGGACACTTGTCCATTTTTTCCACGAGGTTATCGAGCACTTGCTCCTTTTTATTTCCTCGATATATTCATAATTTTGCATAGCCCATGCCTCTAACGCAATAATACTTCGGAAGAGTGAATCTTTCTGAATAAAAATGTCTTGATCTTAGGAGTATGATAAATCTCTCATTATAACCGAATAATAACCGAATATAATAGATCTAAACTGATTATAAGCGAACCTAATCGAATCTAATAATAACTAAGACATATATAGCCCCAAGATCTAATCTAGATAGCTTAATTTTTAATTGGAAGGTAAAAATTGATCACGTCTATTTCTTTTAATTCTTTATTGGGCTCTAAAAATAATTTAAGACGTTGACCATTTACCTTGAATAACGTACCTTCGTCATTTTGAAGTGTGATAGCTCCGTGGGATGATGAATGAATTACCTTGAATGGTCCTTCCCATTTGCTCCGGAGCTTTCCATACCCGAAAAGCTTCACCCTGGAATTAAAAAGTAATACCTTATCTCCGGGTGAGAACTCCTTCTTCTTGATCCTCTTGTCATGCCATCTCTTGACTCTTTCTTTGTAGATCATTGAATTGTGATATGCTTTCTCCCGCCATTCTTCTAACTCCGATAATTGCATTCTTCTATGTTTTCCGGCGATATCTAGGTCCATATTCCATCTTTTTATGGCCCAGTGTGCCTTGAACTCAAGTTCAACAGGTAGGTGACAGGTCTTTCCGTATACCAATTGGTATGGAGACATTCCAATTGGGGTCTTGTATGCTGTCCGGTAAGCCCAGAGTGCATCGGGTAACTTGTCCTTCCATGCCGTTCCCATCTCGTTCACCGTTTTCTGAAGAATGTTCTTGATTTGCTTGTTAGAAGTCTCTGCTTGGCCACTTGTCTGAGGATGATAGGGAGTAGCGACGTTGTGACGGATTCCATGTTTTGATAGATAGTGCTCGAAGCGCTTGTCAATGAAGTGTGATCCTCCATCACTTATCACTATCCTGGGGACTCCAAATCTTGGAAATATGATTTCCTCAAACATCCTCTTCGAACTGATATTGTCGGCATGTTTGCAAGGTAGTGCCTCTACCCACTTGGAGACGTAATCAACCGCCACCAAGATGAACTCACACTTCTTAGATGGGGGAAATGGACCCATGTAGTCTATTCCCCAGACATCAAAGAGTTCAATCTGAAGGTTGGTGGTGAGTGGCATGGCATCCCTTGTATTTATGTTTCCGTGCCTTTGACATGGCCCACATCTTCTGATATATTGCTTCATGTCATCGTACATCGTAGGCCAGTAGAATCCACATTGCCAGATCTTTGAATGTGTACGGAATGCTCCATAGTGACCTCCGTATGGTGATGAGTGACATCTGTCGATGATCTTCAATCCTTCCTCAGTGGTCACACATCTTCTAAGTAGGCCATCAGCGCATACTCGGAAGAGATATGGCTCATCCCATATATGTGAACGACTTTTCTGAATAAGCTTCTTCTTGTTTGCTCCGGGTGGTACATAACCTGAAACTATAAAATTAACAATATCTGCATACCAGGGGTCAGATCTGTTAATCCCATAAAGCATGTCGTCCCGGAGTGAGTCATTAATGGGGGGTTCCTGTGAATTCTTAAAGTACATTCTAGACAAGTGATCAGCAACAGAATTTTCTACTCCCTTTTTATCTTTTATTTCTAAGTCAAATTCTTGGAGTAATAAAATCCATCTGATTAAGCGGGGTTTCGCATCTTTCTTAGTGAGCAAATATTTTAGTGCAGCATGATCAGTGTAAACAATTATCTTAGCTCCAACTAAATAAGATCTAAATTTATCAATGGCAAAAACAACAGCCAGAAGCTCTTTTTCAGTGGTTGCATAATTAAGTTGAGCTCCTGTCAAAGTTTTACTTGCATAAGCAATTGCATGATGCTTTTTATCTTTAGTTTGTCCCAAAACTGCCCCCACGGCATAATCACTAGCATCACACATAATTTCAAAAGGCAACGACCAATCAGGGGGTTGAATGATTGGTGCAGAGATGAGTGCTTGCTTTAATAAATTGAAAGAATTTAGACATGCATCATCAAATTCGAAAGGAGCATCCTTGGCTAGCAAAAGAGTAAGTGGTCTCGCAATAAATGAAAAGTCTTTTATAAATCTGCGATAAAAACCAGCATGGCCAAGAAAACTTCGAATTCCTTTTATATTCACAGGTGGAGGTAGTTGTTCAATTACTTCAATTTTAGCTCTATCTACCTCAATACCTCTTTCAGACACTAGGTGTCCTAGCACTATTCCTTCTCTAACCATAAAATGACATTTTTCCCAATTAAGGATTAAGTGCTTTTCTTCACATCTTTGCAAAACCTTATCTAAGTTCTCAAGACAACTATCAAAAGTTTTTCCATAAACTGAGAAATCATCCATGAAAACTTCCATAATCTCTTCAATCATATCAGAAAATATAGACATCATACATCTTTGAAAAGAAGCTGGTGCATTACATAACCCAAAAGACATTCTACGATAAGCATACGTTCCGTATGGGCATGTAAAAGTGGTTTTGCTTTGATCATCAGGATGGATAGGGATCTGGTGATACCCTGAATATCCATCTAGAAAACAGAAAAACGAGTGTTTTGCTAACCGCTCAAGCATCTCATCTATAAAAGGCAAAGGAAAATGATCCTTTTTCGTGGCTTTATTAAGTTTTCTATAGTCTATGCACATCCGCCACCCAGTGACGGTGCGTTGCGGAATTAGCTCATTCTTATCATTAGTAACAACAGTCATGCCTCCCTTTTTAGGCACAACTTGAACAGGGCTTACCCACTCACTATGCGGCACAGGATATATAATCCCTGCATGCAGCAACTTTATAACTTCTTTTTTAACTACCTCTCTCATCGCGTTGTTAAGTCTACGTTGAGGCTCTCGAGAGGGTGTAACAGAAGGATCTGTCGGAATACGATGGGTACAAATCATAGGACTGATTCCTGTGAGATCTTGAAGTGAGTAGCCGAAAACAGAGTGGTGTTTTTCAAGAATGGTCATTAATCGCAGAGTTTGCTCCTGAGTGAGTTTATTACTAACGATCACAGGAAACTCTGGATTATTGTTTAGGAAAGCATAGGTAAGACCGGGTGGTAAAGTTTTGAGTTCTATGGGGGGTCTAGGTGTTTCTGCAAACTCATCTAAGGGTTCAGGTTCAGAAGGTTCGGCCTCTTCTTCAGTGAAGAAGGGAGCTTCCTCTTCTAAGTCTGGATCATCTAAAAGTTCTAGAGATGCAGCCTTTACCTCCTCCATAGGATCAGGCAAAAGATATGGCTCGGTCTTATTATTCAAGGAGTGAGTTATTGTAATTGGAAGTTTAAAATCCTTTCCCAAGGAAATGTGGAGCTTTCCAGTTTGACCTTCATAAAGGAGTCTTCTAAAAGGTTGTCCAATCAGTAGGTCGAAACCCCATATATCAAAGATATAAAAGTTCAAATGAACCATGGAGCCTTCTACCATAAAGGGTAGGACATTAATAATTCCAAGACTGGGGACTAATCGTCCCGAAGATTCCTTTATGACCTTTATTGTGGGGGTTAAAACAAGTTTCCCAAATAAATTAAGTGCAAAAGCTTCGGACATAATATTGATCCCCACAACAGGATTATAGAGAGCGTTAAATTGATCAGAATTATAAGCACAGCGTATAGTTATAGAGGGTGTGTCCACTCGGATTACTTCAGAGGAAAGCTCTGACTCCTCTAACCATTCGCTACTCATAACCGAGATAAGCTCTCTCAATTGACGTTCACTTGGTAAACAAATGCTAAATTGGCCGTTTTGGGGTCGGTCTATAGAATGGTAGTTTGAAATGTTTCCAAAATCGGCAAAGAGATCGGATTCTATGTCTAGCATGAAATCAGATGGTAGAATTTCTTCCTTTTGTGGCTCAGAACCTGGGATAGCTAAAGTAGATGAAAAATTTGGCAGAGTGTCTACTTCGGCTTCGTAGGTTTTATCATGGAGGGCATTATCCATCTCAGCTTCTAGGATTCTATTCAAGATCCCCTTAGCTTCATCAGTAGGGATACGAAAGAAAGAACCTCTAGACATTGTATGCAGCATTTGTTTATTATCTTTCTGAAGACCTCGAAAAAAGTGAAATAAAAGAACAGTGTCTTCAAGCAAAAGTTTTGGACCAGATTCTAAAAGATCAGAAAAACGTTTCTAGGATTTCCCCAAAGTTTCATTATCTTTTTGTTTAAAAGATAGGACTTCGAGTCTAAGGTCACCAGTACGGTCAAGGGAATAAAAATCTAGACAAAAGTTGGCTCTTAAAACTCCCCATTCACCTTGCTGTTGACTTACCTTCTGACTATACCATCGTCTAGATTCTCCTCTTAAAGAAAAAGGAAAAAGCTTCCAACGTAAAGTCTTATCAGAGATGCCATCAATGCGAAGACAATCGCATGTCTGCTCAAAATCTCTAATATGAAGGTAAGGGTTTTCGTCTTCCTTTCCCGAAAAAGATAAATTTTGAATCATCGCAATCAACCTTGAACTTAACTTATACTGGGATGTTTGGATAGGCTGTGATGACTCCCATGGTAAAAGGTCAGTTGCTGAAGGTGTTGCGGCATCAAAGATAGATATAGAACCTTGGTTTTCCATTTTTGGTAAAAAGAAAAAGAAAGAATGAAAAAGATAAGAAAATAAAAAGTATGAATACAAGCTAGTAGTAAGACTCAAGGTTATCTCAGCAAACCGTCTTTCTCCCCGGCAACGGCGCCAGAAATGCTTGTTGATATTTGGTAACGCAATTAGGAAATAGGATCCGCAAGCGCACGGATATCGGTGAGCACTTCACCCGAGATGTTATCCTGGGTATCGTATTTATATTTTTACCTTTAGGAGAAAGAGTGCATCTGACTAACCAAATCTATTACTACTAACCTTTAGGCTACAACCACTATGATTCGATGTGAGTGATGTATAGAGAAGACTACAACCGCACTCTTCTTCTAACCTTGGTAAGGATGATCTACTGTTCTATTGGGGAGGTTTACGGAATCTAGACACCACAAAGGATGTTCAACCCGCACCTATAAACCCTATCGATCCTGCTAACGGGATATGGAATACAAAGGTAACTCGGAATTGTCACGTTCCTCGCTACTACCACGGTCCGGCTAGACGAGGGGATATCTATGAGTATCCTAGCTTAAACACCACGTTTACGCTAGAGATGATTACTCTAAACTCTACGCGAAGAGATCAAAGTAAACTCATAAACCAAAGAACAATAAAACAAAGAACTTACTAGAATTTAGAAGTCGAAATACTGAAGAATCCTGAGAACAAGCCTCGGGTTAGAAGAACTTGCTCTCGCAGGTACAACCTCGGAGTAGACACCGACAGGCCGGCTTCCTCCGATCTACATCTCCACTCTATCTCTCTCAATCTAGTAGAACTAATTCTACTTTCACATTGGATGCTAAGCCCTAAGAGGTGGGAACCCTAGAGGGAACCTCTCTCTCTAAACCCTAACTAGAGATATGCAACTGAATAATGAATTGGGGTCTTCTCCACCAGGGGTCAGGGGCCTTGCTTATATAGCCCTTTTGGATGAATCTGGACCATCGGATCAAACCGACCTTCATCCTACGGTTTTCCTTGATCCTCAAAGGCGGTGGAGCATAATCCGCGAGACTCGACCTGATTGGTCCCGGGGGCAGGGCGGGCGCCCTGTGTCCTGGCCCGTTACGGCTCCCGTTCGTTCCCGTGGCTTCTGGAATCTTCTAGATGTAAGATAATTACGTGTTCGGTTAATATCCCGTCATTAATCCGACATGTGGGCCTTTCTTCCGTATTTCCTGATAACCCCCTGCAGAAATAGATAAACAGCAAAACTCGTGGAATTCTGTTAGATCAAACCCTAATTCTAGGTGTTGCTTGCATATAGGTCCTTTTCTTTATTTATTTGATGGTTATAATTGATACTTAAGAACCGTCAACAAGCCCCACGTACACAAGTAATGGCGTGATGGTTTCCTTCCTTTCCATCCTTCATACGGAGTGATGTCACTATTTTTAGTGGGAACTCTATTCAGAACATGACATACTGTTAAAATAGCCTCCCCCACCATGCCTTTGCCATACTGGACGTTCCTAACATGGCATTCACCAAGTACATTAACGTCTGATTCTTTCTTTCGGTAACCCTATTAGATTGACGTGAAGGAGGTGTTCGTTCATGAATTATTCCATTCTTCGAACAGAAAAGATCAAACTCATTGGAAAAATTCTCTGCACCTTGATCAAACCTAACACATTTTATTTTATTTTCCAATTGATTTTCCACCTCAGCTTTATAAGTCCTAAAACATTCTAGCGCCTCATCTTTAGTTTTTAGAAGAAACACATAACAATACTTAGTTGCATCATCAATTAAAGTCATAAAGTATTTTTTCCTCCTTTTGTCAACACATCATTCATCTCACAAATATCAAAATGTATAAGCTCTAATAATGTCGTATGCCTCTCATCTACAACCTTGTGTGCCTTACGAGGTTGCTTTGCTTGCACACATGCTTGACATTTAGAACCTTTGACAGTACTAAAATTCAAAATTAAACTCATACTGGATAGACGCGACATACAACCAAAATTAATGTGACACAAATGAGAATGCCATACATCAGCCACAGAATTATTTGAATAACACATATGGTTCACAACCTTATTACAGAAATCGGAGAGTGAAAAACGGAACAAGCCTCCGCTATCATAGCCTTTGCCAATAAATTGGCCGTACCTCAAAATGACTACTTTATTCGACTCAAATACTAGCTTGAATCCATCTCAACATAGAAGAGATCCACTGATAAGGTTCTTCTTTATTGAGGGGGCATGCTGCACGTTCTTGAGCCACACGATCTTTTCCGAAGTGAACTTCAGATCGACCGAACCAACACTAAGAATAGTAGCATGCGAGCCGTTCCCCATCATGACGGTTGAACCTCGTGCAACCTGGTAAGATGAAAACATGGAGATATCAGTACAAACATGAATATTGGCTCCTGTATCTATCCACCAATCATAGATTGACATACAAAAAATACACTCAGTAAATTACCGTATCCAGATCCGTTAGGATCGCCAATAGTCACATTGGCAAACTTCTGCCCTGGCTAATTCTTCTTGCCCTTACGGTTCTTGCACTTTCTTGGCAAATTGCCTAGTCTCACCACAAACGAAGCACACGACCTCGTCTATGTTCATCTTCTTCTTCTTGAATTGATTAGTCTAATTAGCCTTTAACTTGTGCTTTCCAGCCTGCTGCATGACGTTGGGGCTAGACTGCCCTTCGGGTGCTTTTGGTGGAGCATCCTTTGCCTGAGCCTTCTCTTCAACATCAAGACCGGCCAACAAATCTTCAACAGAGATTTTCTATCTTTTATGTTTCTGAGCTGTGGCAAAGTTCTTCCAAGTCGAAGGCAACTTGGCAATAATAATGCCACCCGCCACAAATTTATCAGGCAAGACGTGTTCGAGATGTTCGAATTTCCTCACAATAAGTTAGAACTCATGAGCCTATTCCATGACAGAACGGTTATCAACCATTCTGAAGTCGTGGTACCGCTCCATCACATACAGCTTGCGTCCAGCATCTGAGGCAGAGAACTTGTGTTCAAGTGCCTCCCACAGTTCAGTAGCACTTTTGATGTTCATGTAAACATCACACAGCTGGTCAGAGAGAACGCTAAGGATGCATCTGACGAAAATCGTCGTAACCATGGTAAACTCCTGCACCTCTTTCTCAAATCCGAGAGGTAGTGCGGGAGGATTACTCACGACCCAAAACACGCCCATAGCCGAGAGCCACAGCTAGGCTCTCGTTTGCTATCTCTTGAAATTCACACTAGTGAACTTCTCTAGTTTCATCGCATCAGAAAGTCCAGTAATCACTAAATGTCTATAAGGTTTTTGGATTGTTGGAAATAATAGCAATTTAGTGATGCATAAATTAATTCCGACAATGAGAAAAAGAACAACAGCATGTATCATAGGTGTATGATTTATCACTAGCACTATGATCCGAGGCAAACTCAAGCTATCTAGTGTTAGTAACAGTAGGAACATAAGAACGAACAACAGAGAAAGAATAACATAAGAACGAACAATAGAGAAAGAATAGACATTCTTACATGGGGTTGTCGGCGGAGATTCATGAACACAGGCGATGTATGTAACAGAACTGTCCAATTTATAAGAGCTCAAGTATAATGGCCACCACCGGAGCAGCTACACTATCATACTTGAACACATATTTTAGGAAAATGATGATGGTTATGATAATGAAATGTCAAACCTGATATGGTTACTATTGACTGCTTAATTTCATTCAAGTGCTTGCTCTAGTACAGGTGCCAACTTAGCTTGGTGAGATTCATGAATATAACTGGCTGCTAGAAGGATTAAAACTGTTAATAAATGTTTCCCTTATGCTCTTTATGCAAAATAATGTCAAGCTAGCCACACCTGATAAAGCCTTGCATGATCCGTGAGAGACGCGGGAGAGTGAGAGGGTCACGATAGTGAGGTTGGTTTCGCTGGAAAGCTCGTCGTCGGCGAGCTAGCGCCGCCCAACCATCGCCTTTGTTCTCTGTGTCGCTGACGTCTGGGGCTCACGCGTCAGTGACTGGCTTTACCTTTTCCCTTTTATCCTTTTCAAGAAATACTTGTGAAGTTTAAAAAATCATAACTAATCGTACAAAATCCAAAAATAGTAAATGAGGACTTTTTAGAATCCTTAGGAAATAACCTATGCAATGGAGTAATAAAATGATAGTGGTTCATAGATAGTTTTCACTATTTTTATTTATTCTTTTTAATTAGGGAGAAATTCATATCTAGCTTGTCCTTTTTGTGGAGAATACTATACATGTTCAAATGCTATGAAATTTTTATAGTAGCCTAGTTGGAGCATGTGTGTGCCACTGTAATTTTTCTATATTTTTCTGTGCACTTTTTCTATGTGTTCATAATTTCCCTTAATTATCTAAACAAATTAATAAAGGTAATTAAATGAAAAGATTAAACTTGAACATCATGTTTTCTAGTGTTCTTAAGAGATGTTTAAACTGTTGGTAACTTTGATGGTTCATAAAAGTCATTTCTAAGATGTAGTGAAATATTAATGTCTTATAATTTCTTTTCTATGGCTGCTGGAACAGTTGTTAGAATTAAGCAATTTGAGTAATGATAATGATGTTTGCTGTGTATCTTCCCATTGACAAAGTCGTAGATACTTTGCTTATCATGCTGGTGTTAAAATTTTAGAGTCATAGGCCTTTTAGTTTGAGAGTTATAGCTGTTTAAAGTTAGTAGTTTAAAATGCTTGCTCTCTGAAAATTTTCTGGACAGTTTGGAAAGATGGCTCTGTTTGGGCTAGTTAATGATTGAATGATCTGAAATCACCTATATGAGAGTTGTAGATAATTTGTTAAGCTTTCCAGAAAGTCCTAGCTCATGTGTGTTGGACTTGTAGAACTCCAGTTATGGTTAATTTAAATGGCTGCTGGCTAGCAGTCCAAAAATGCTTGTTGTGTAGTGTAACTTGCTTGATTCATGTGATGCTTGTTGATTAGTTTAGGCTAATTAAAATAAATTGTTAGTTGCAAGTTTTAGGTCCCTCACCAGTGATGAAAATTTATATCTTAGATTATCAAAACGGGGTAAGTGTGTGTCTACTTTTCTAGAGAAGAGATTTGCACTTACTTAGTAAACAAAATTGACTTTGTTATGTCCTAAAGAATGTATGGATTACCATGCCCATCATAAGCATCTCCTCATGCCATCCTAATGTTTCATACAATATGCATTCCCGGTATTCATTCATGTATGCATGCATACATGATCGCCAAAGGGGGTGACGTTAGTGGAATTCGAACCCGTCGAAGGAGAGATTCCGCAGTAGGTGCAGCCGCAAGAGGAGCCAGAAGAAGGAGGACAGGCCCCGGACCTTCTAGAGTGCCCTGACCACTGACCGTACACCTTTCTGAAAGGCAATCCTCGGAGCATTATAAGACTCCCATAATTTATAAATATCAACTTGTGTCTTTTGATGTTTGATGCATTAAGTTATAGGAACTGCTTGAAATCTGTCGATGCATATATACCTTCCTTGTCCACTTTTATCTACCATGAATCCTATGTAGGTCCAGAATCGAATGTTGCTTAGCCATGCTTAGACCGGTAGAAGTGGATGATTTCCTGTCACCTACGAAATAGGTGGATAACTGGTCATGGTTGGCTATATTTGCTATCGTAAAAAATAACCAAGTATTGAGGGTAATTGGAGACCGGGCGGAATGTGTGAGCAACAAGGCATAGAGGCCTTGGGTGCGTGTAGTTTTCATCCATGTCGATTAAGGACCGTATCGTTGTTGAGCCTCGATTATTTTTGAACGTAGCCTCACATTTAGCTGGTCGGATAAGTCGTTCCGACCGCGAAGCCTAGTAGCTCTGTTTGGGCCGGGATTAGTCTTGGTGGTGCGCATACTTAGAGGAAGGAAGTATGTTCGGGAGCACGGTTTGACCAAGGGCAGGCAGGGCCTGATGCATCCTGGCAACTGGTTGGCTACTGAGTGTGCGGCCTAGGGTAAACCCACGGCGCTACCCGAATAGTGCCAATGGTGACTAAAGGCTGCCCTTGCAAAGCATGCCTGGTTTGTGTGAGAAAATTTCACTAGCTGGTTAGGAATTGATTCGAATCGTCGTCTCTCCCGGATAGTGAGAAACTATGACTGAGTTACTTCATCATAGTAATGTGATTTTGGGAAAATGATGATGGTTATGATAATAAAATGCCAAACCTGATATGGTTACTATTGACGGCTTAATTTTATTCAAGTGCTTGCTCTAGTACAGGTACCAACTTAGCTTGGTGAGATTCATGGATATAACTAGCTGCTAGAAGGATTAAAAATGTTAATAAATGTTTCCCTTATGCTCTTTATGCAAAATGATATCAAGCTAGCCACACCTGATAAAGCCTTACATGATCCTTGAGAGTCACTTTATTTTTGGTTCATGACGGGTAAGTCTAAAAATGTACATTCTCATACTCAGGGTTTATTTCCCACTTGTTGCAGATGGTAATATATACTGCGGCTATTGCAAGCACTGCTTCTACCCAGCCGTGGATGATGAGTAGACCATGGGCATGGTCCGTCCTTATGTCTTAACTTGTTGCTTTTGTTGGAGATGACTTGGTACTGGCACTATATTAAACTAAGTATGACGGTGTGAGATGTTTCAAAACTATGTTGCTTCCGCTACTTTTATTGGAACTTGATATTGTAATAACTTTATGTTTAACTCCGATGTATGTTGAAGTATGTGCGAACTTTATGTAACATGTGAATGTGTGGATGGTAAATCATGTGATCTTGGTTGTAAAGTTGATTACCGAGGTCCTTCGTGACACTCGGTGGACTACCGGGTTTATATGGGTTCAAGTATGATAGTGTAGCCGCTCTGATGGTGACCATTATACTTGAGCTCTTATAAAGAGGACAGTTATGTTACAACGTAGAGGGAAGAAGACATTTAGCGAGCAGTCACGACAGCGCTTACCAAAAACCTTATACACTTCCTACCCCATGTAGGGACATGAGGAGACATAGCTTAGGAGACCAAGGTTGAGGCAAGAAATCACCGGACCATTCACGTGCATGTCGCGCGCCCCATGCCCCGCCTCGCCCCACCCCATGCAGGGACATTTAGTGAGCAGTCATGACGACGCTTCCCACTTCCTAGTAGCTTCAACTAGATGGAGACAACCCAACCATTTAAGTTGGCCTTACTCCTTCTAGAGTAGAAATGTGGAATTAAAGTCCCCCACCATACCATGTATGTGTGAGTGGGTCACTTGGATTTATTTGGGATTATTATTTAGACCAGCCCAAATCTTCTAACATAATCTTCTCAATATTCGTCAAGTTGCACATGATCCACAGATTAACACACTGTTGTCGCTGCCAACAATCTTCAGAAGTTATCAATTTTTACAGATTATTCGTGTGTTTACATGGATTGCCCCAACTTAACTGGGTTAACGACTCTTTCCATTACAATGTTGCAACCCTGAATGTTTGCTTCAAAAGACAGTCCTTTTCTTTTTCGTCTTTTACTCTCCATTACAAGACAACGCTAGTTCTACCTGGATACTACTGTGACTGCAATAACATGTGATTTTGTGTTACTGTTTATATTTATCGCCTTGTTCTTTGTTTCCACCTCAAAATCTGCCATTTTCCCTATGCTGTGTGCAAGGAATGGTTCTTCTCTCTATAAAATCGATCCAGTTTTGATCCTATCCTTCAAGCTATTTTGGTCTCCACTTCTTCACTGTGCTTTTCCTCGAATGCAAAAGGCTTGAACTTGCCCTTTGATCTGCTGCAGCAAAGCCAAATTCTTTACAGATCAAGAAGATGTGACGAACTCAATGTTAATTCAAACAATGCATCTGCAGAACCAAACACTGCTTGCCATACAGGCAAAGATATCAGGGCTTCAACCAATCAACGCTATGAAATTAGAGTATGCCTGACCAGGCAATTTGCCAACAGAAACAGGCATGTCACTTGCAACTCTCTTTTTTTTTGACAAAAGGTCACAGGCAACTTAAATGCCCAGGGTTAATAAGACCAAACATGCCAGCCCTTTGGCATGCTTGACGCCTCGACGACAACCTGCCCTGGGCACGAAACTAATAAACACACCAAAAAAATCAAGTGTATATAAATAACATTTTAGAGTCAGAATCAAGGTAATAAATAGCGGCGGTAGCGGCCGCAATTGCACCCGCAATAGCGGTAGCGGTCCATTGCCGCTGCCGCTACGAGGTAGCGCTCTGAACTTCGCATTTTAGAACTTTGCGGCCGCAATTTTGAATTGCAGACCAATATTGCGGCCGCAATTACGCGTAGCAGGCCGCAATAGCATAGAAGCAAATATCCCTAATTAGTCCAACCCACTATGACTCACACCCCAAATTCAAATACTCACGCATCGACTGTGGAACTAAAAATTATTCATGATATATGCACTTAAAATTATTTATACTCATTATTCATGATATATGTACTTAAAATTATATGGAACTATCGAGTGCCGCTAATGGAACTTATCGTCCGCAATATCGTCCGCTATGCGCAATCCGCTACCTCGACGCCAATCCGCTACCAACCCGCTATACGCTATTTAGTACCTTGGTCAGAATCTTAGTTGGAACTTTCATCTCCTTAATCTATATCATCTTCATCTTATTGTTTCAGATCAATATATCATTCTAGGGAAAGCTCTGTTCATTTTGCAGTCAAGGTTCATTTGACATCTTAGTCTCGGTTTACCCGTGCTAGCATTTACACAATCTATATTGTGACGTCTTTTATACGTATATCCGATGTAACTCCAAGAGTTTGTCAAAATTCACTTGACAAATATCGTGATTTGGCAACTTGCTAAAATATATGACAAGTGAAAAAATAGACTCTCTGCAAGAGTTTGCCATTTGGACTTGGTAAAATAAGAAAAGACCCGCTAAGCGAACGAAGAGCCCCGCTAAGAAACGAAGAGCCCCGCTTAAATATGCACGTGAAGCCGGATGCGCGAGCGATGCGCGCTCGCGCTCAGCGCGCAAATATGCGCGTGGAGTGGGGAGATTTGCCAAGTTGCTAAAATTTGTCAAGCTGGATGTCAAACTGTTGGAGTATAATTTTTTCTGTTTTGCCAAAAATAGATGGATGTCAAGTTGATTAGATAAACTCTTGGAGAAGCTCGTGAATTCTTTTATATTTCAGCATTTCTGTATTTCTAATGTACCGTTTTAGAACAAGCATCAGGACCTGCAGCCTTCAGTGAAGCAAACTGAACCCACCTGTCTAGTTGTGTTCGGCTAATGTATTTTAATCGTTAATACTTGTACTCACTGACAGAATACAGTTACCTATCAAATGTAATTTTCGCAGAATGCTACTGTAAATTTCTTCTTTGTTCGGTATGCTTTAAATTTAGTTTTAGATTCTCTTTGTAACTATCATCAATATTTTACCTGCGAAACTTAAGTTGCATGTCATACATGTCAGCATGTGTGCCACATCCGACTTTTATGCTTATTGTGTTATCTTTTATATGTATTTTATATTGCTCATATAGAAGTCAGATTTGCATCCGACGTTCTCTAATACCTGAATGTCAAATTAATCCAAAACTTGATTTTTGGGTGTGTTTACCTGTTGGGTTTCGTGCCCACGCTGGCCAAACCATATTTTGGCTACTTGAACAAATTTTGGTCACCATTTGGCCAGATACTTCGCAACCCGGCTTGGCCACTTTAGCTCTTATTTGGATGTCGTCGGATTCATCTTAATCCACATGTGTTGGGAGTGGGTTAGAATGAAATTTAGTACAAGTTTCACTCCAATCCACCCCAATATGTGGATCGATGCGAATCCAACTACATCCAAAAGGTCTTAATTTATGTTGACTTGGTCAGCAGATAGACACACACCAAACACACCCTCTGTTGGCTTCCATTTCGGGTGTTTCCGCCAGATCTGACAACTAAGTAGACAGATAAAACAACGCAACTCAATAATCAAATTGCTCTGCATCCTAAGGCTGCTGACGTCTCAAGCTACTGCCATAGACATTAGAGACAAAATGATCCTTTCTGCTAGTCATTGACGGATAACGGTGTTTGCTGTGGAAAATTGGTATTGTCAAATTAGGCCAAAAAAAAGTGTCATACAAGGGAGAATTTTTTTTCCCGGGTCAAATTAGGCAAAAAAAAACAGTATATTTGGAAGTCAAATAAGGAGCATTTTTTGTTTTCCCTATTCCACTAGTAAAACAACGAAGAAAACTATCTTCATCTATGTACGTCTAGCAAAGATATCAATCTTCACTTAGGCCTTGTTTAGATGGCCAAAAAGAGCCAAAAATTTTTATGCAGTACCCTCACATCGAATCTTCAGATGCATACATGGAAAATTAAATGTAAGTAAAAAAATAACTAATTACACAGTTTATCTGTAAATGTCGAGACGAATCTTTTAAACTTAGTTAGTCCATAATTAGACAAATTTTTGTCAAATAACAACGAAAAGAGCTACAGAAATTTTACCCAAAAATTTTTGCCATCTAAACAGGCCCTTACAAAAAAGTATCCAATGGAACCGAAAAGGGCACAGAATCTTCATAAATTCAATAGTTTATCCCCACCCCCTCCATTCAGCACTTACCTATTTGTGGCTGTTCTTTGTTTGATACTTTGTGTCTAACTCTTCTTTATGAATTCATTTTGTTGGAACTCAAAACTATTGTCTTGAGACATCTTTTCTCCAAGAAGTAGGTCTGAAAGGGTATCACAGGTTGTTCTCTATAAGAAGCAAAACTCCCTTGTAATGGCATAATATGGTCATGGTTTCCTCTAAAGGAACCAATGGACTATTCTTCCATCTTGTCAACAGAACCCAACATGTAGTCAATATCTGGGGAGATAACAGCACGCTTGCTGATCTCCCCCATTGTACAGCAATGTTTTTCTCTGGTGTTGATTGCTGCAACCTCCTGGACAAACATGCAATTCGAGCCAGATGAAACCTGCACAGTTTGTTAATGTGACTCCAGTACTGGATAGAAAACTTTAAACAGAAAATATGACATCTTCAAGTTTCTATCCTCACATCAAAGAGAGCGTCTCCGATCTTCATCTTCACTTTGCCACTCCTATATACAAGTATTTTCCCCATATAGCCTTCAGGAATCTCTTTGAGTTTTGAGCCAATGTGCGGTAATGGTCTCATGCCCTCACGTCTCTCATCAGAGACTACATTAGGGTCAGCAACTGATTGTGGCTGCCTCGGTAAAGGAAGAGAGGATGGAAACTGGAAGAAGACGAACTGTGATTCCGCCGCCCGATCCTATCAACACAAAACATGCATACCAGGCAAGATCAAATGCCTGAAAAATCAAGCTGGTATACTTGGTCTATATAATTGACCTTACAAAGTAAACCCTGTGTATACGACAACTAGAGGGGAATTTTCATCCATACTCATTGAGGGGCATTCAACTATGCCACCAAGCTAGTCAATGATACATGCGTTCTGGTCCCACATGTCATTGACATAGACTGATGGCATAAGTGAAGAGTACACATCAATTGGTGGTGCAGATGAAAATATTTCATAACCAGAAGTGAAAAAGGTGTTGAAACTGCATGGATACATACCATTAATCCAAGCTCTTCTGCTGCAGATAATTTAGCATCTTGAGCCCTGCTGGCAGAAGATTCTCCAAATTCTTCCTCATCCAGAATTTCTGTGTCAGCGATGTAGGAAGGGTGTAAGGGTCAGTTGAAGAAAATCTCTTGAAATTTCGACTGAAGACTATCAATATACCAGGATTTCCAGAGTAGGGCCTCCTTTGTGGGAGAGTAACAGGATAATCATGGCTATAGTCCTGCAAAAAAAAGGAAATCAATGAATAATTCTGAAGAGGAAGCAATCCACATTAGTAATTTGATATTTACACACCCATGGTTCTGCATATTCTTTTGGTAACATCGAAGCTTCACCTGAATATGCAATGGAAACAAGGGTGTTAAGGTCCAAAAACAGCAATCTGTATGGGATGGTTCGAGTCATGAGCAATGAAGCTAAATATGTTTCACTGATACCTGCTGAAGAATCCTTTTTGGGCATGGGAAAATATCTTGCATAAGAAGAGTTTCCTTGTCCAAATGCAACCTGTGTACCACTTTTTGCTACGCCAACAGAGCAATACACTGTTAGCTAGGTGTGCAACAGAACAAAAATAAAAATATCACTAAAATTACAAAAAAAATTGTATAATTATAAACACCAAAGAGAAGCCTTATAGTTATAATGAATAATCCATAACACTTAAACACGCACAAACAGAGACAGAGAGAGAGAGAGAGTATTTTCTTTGTAACAAAAACCTTGGTTACCCTTTTATACTATATGTACTAAACTTCAATTCTATCTAATAAAAATTTTGGTACATGCTCTGCACAATGCATTTTTAAGACAACCTAATGCAGAAGTATGTCCCTGTCTTAAATAGTGATGAATCTCCCAACCAAAGCGTACAACTATAGTTAGCCAACTCAGAGCACATCATCATACATAGATGCAAACCAAATCACATGCTTGTATTTTATCAGCTCAAAACTACTCGCAACGTTGCAACAAATATTCTTTTAGGATTATTGGCAGAAAAATGCTTTTTTCAAGTGAAGTACAGAAGCTAAGTATATAACATAGTAAATAAGATTGCTCTTGCTCATATAAGTGCACGACATATGCAGTTGTTATGTTGGCAGTTTTTATCAAGTGGTACGGAATCAATCAAGCGTGTTCAATCGACAGCCTCAAAGATTCATACTTAGATATATTTATCAAAGCTAAAAAATGTAAAACAGACCAGAAAATGCTAAGTGGCTAACAATTGATGACAGTAGCCTTGAGCATGCTCAGTGAGTAGGAAGTAGAAACTACAATTTTCACAGGTAGCGATAAGGTTTAGAATATAAAGCATGTGGTGAACAAAAACCAGCATTCTTACTCTTTTCCTCGGACTTAATTCTTGCAGAGGGATACTTGTTCTGCAAAATGGCAAGATACTGTATACATCAACCAATTCTCAAATGAAAAGTTTGTAAACACAAATAACTACCAAAGAACCAAAGAGAACAATCAGTACCTGCGACATCTTAAGTTTCATCAATAACTCCTTATCCACAGCTTCCTCCTTGCTCTCCTCAACTGGTTCCCTGTCAAGTTACAGTAAAATCTCACTCCACATCAAAATTGCCAATTCTGCAAATCTCAAATGGAAGACATCCAGGTAAAGAGAAATAAAATGTAGACTGAATCGCATACTTCTTTGGGACAACCTTGGCAGGTTTCTTCTGAGGTACTTTTGGTGCGAACTTAAGTCCTCCCTTACATTTTCAAAAAAAACAAGAACAACAGTAGTAAGAATAGCATAGAGCCAAACTATATAATGAATGACCAAGGAAATGCCAACCTTTCGAGGAGGGGGTCCAAGGGGGCCATCTATTTCCTTCTTGACTTTGCTCTTGTCGTCCATGATAAGAAGCGTGAAACCTGCAAAACCTGAGGAGCAGACTGGTGTGAGTAAGCATCAATTTCAGCACTGCATTTATCTACAGATTCCAACCAAAATGAGAGGTTTCAAATTGCTTTGACTCCGGAACGGAATAAAACATTAAGCTCCCATGTTTATCATCACGAACCAATCAGTGGCAGACCCAGGGGTATGCCTATATAACTAAAAAATCCCTTATGCAACACTGTATAATCCAGTACAAAATTTGGTAAACGGTTTGGTACCTAAAGATAGTGTATCTAAAAGATCTCATGATACCTTAAATTCAACAGAAAAGTTCAAAACTTACACAAATGGCAATTAAATTGTTGAAACACCGATAAGGTCTTACAGAGAACAAGCAAGAAAAAAAGGGCACATCAGTGATCAGTCCTAAGCCTCAATCATATGCAGATATGTTTAGTGGCGGATGCAGAACTTACTTATGACTAGGGCCTATATCTAGCGGTGAAAACTTATTATTATGAGCACAGAATTGACTCCAATAAACTTGTCCAAAATTTGGCGAAAAAGGAAAATTTTATGAGCACAAATCGCTGAAAATTAGACGAAAATGTGTGCATTAACAGAAGAAATGCAACTTTAACATTTCCTTTACCGATTCACAATTTAACAAAAGTTTTCAATATTACATAAAATATTTGAAGTATTCCTATTAGCCTTTCAGTTTGTAAGCCTGTACAAGTACAATGTCCCATAAAGATTCCCCAAAGCATAATCTTCCAGGAGCGTCCTTTTGCACATACACAACCAAACAACAAACTCTGAATGTCTGATGGAGCACCCTCTCGCCGGCCAGCAAACATATTGATTTGGATTCCACGCATCAGAAGACTAACCCGATGCTGCAGTGTTGCACTAACCTGATGCAGGCACGCACGGCATACGGCACAGCAGTGGCTGGCCACCTGGCAAGGCCGACGACCCTTTGGGCTTCGGGCATGACGCGGTGGGTGCCTAGGGCCTGGGCAGTGGCGGAGGCAGGAGCGGCAACCTCAGCAGCCAGCGCGGTGGCAGCGTGGGCGCGTGGCGCAGTACTAAGGGCAGCAGCCAGCCAGCAGGCCCTAGTCTTTTCTTGCTGGGCCTTTGTTTCTGGGCCATAAACTATATGGGGTATAAGGTGCTCTTGGGCCAACGACTAGGGCCTGGGCCCTAGGGGCCTTAGGCTCAGATCCTATGTTGAATCACGAATTCAGATTTCACAATCCATCGACCACCAATTTCAGGCACATGGAAACCTTCGTCCTTATTCTCTACTGTCCACCAACTAACCCATTCACATTTCACAATTCAGGGGCCAAAGTTTAGTCGTGTCACATCGAACGTTCGGATGCTAACTAGGAGAACTAAATATGAGCTAATTATAAAACTAATTGCATAGGAGTAGACTAATTAGCGAGACAAATCTATTAAGCCTAATTAATCATAATTAGCAAATGTTTACTGTAGCGCCATATTGTCAAATCATGAACTAATTAGACTTAATAGATTCTTTTGGCAAATTAGCCTCAATCTATGTAATTAGTTTTGTAATTAGCCTATAATTAATACTCCTATTTGGTATCAAAGATTCAATGCGACAGGGCTAGACTTTTGCCTAGAGGAAATAAACACAGCCGGTCAATTTCAAGCATGCGCCAACATCCAGTCTATTCACCATGTTCTGCAGTACTGCTTTAGCAGTACTTTTCAACGAACAAACACTGTTTTCCTCTCGTAAAATATCAGCATAAACATCAGCGTAAGCTAAATTTGAGTGAAATGAACAGTTTACTCACTAGAGATGCAACCTTGTAAAAAAGGCGAGCAACAGAGGCAAAGCAACAACTGCGGTCGGCCGCCGGCAGGCACTGGCGCACACGCACTGCGCAGTGGCGTTGGCCGCCAGCAGCCCGGTCACCCGGCGGAGCTCAGGGGCTGCGGCTACACAGCTGCACAGACAGCGCCCAGCACTGGAGTACGGGGAGTCAGGTACGGCTGTGGAAGGGCGGGCTGGCGGGGCAAGCCGGCCGATGGCGCTCAACAGGAAGAGGGAGGGGAAGGGGAAGGCTTCGGGAGGCGGGACACTATGCGCAGGAGCAGACCCAGGGTTTGGGTGCTTCGTTTCGCACAGCAGGAACGGAAGAGAAGGGGTGGGCGTACCTGGTGGGTGCTCGTCGCCGGCAAAAACTCTCAGCACCTGGCGTAGGGCGGCGGCGGGCGGCGGCGCCGCCACCAGAGACAGACAGCGCGCAAACGAGGACGAGGGGCACGGGAGAACGAGAGAGAGAGAGATTATGACGGGAAACAAAAGGGCAGGCCGTGGTTATGACCTTATGGGCCACTAGCCCAATAATCTCCTTTAGACATGCATATACGAGTGTTAGGTTGGGCCAGAAAAACTAATATTTTTTTCGCATGAAGCTGATCTGAATTTAACCATAAGTTAATTCTTTTGGATTGTGTTGGGTCAAGTTTTTCAGATTAGATCAAGTTTTGGATCAAAACTTACTGTCTTGTCTGACTTAGTGATTGTTGTTAGTCAAAATTTGTTCGGACGAGTCAGGTGCTTTTTTGAAAGCAAAGTGGCTTGTGTCGATTCCATTTTTTTTTCTTGTATATAAAACGGTATGCTTAACTTTTCACCTCTATTTCCTTCTTAGTGCATGCACAATAGAGCTCTGCAAAGACTTAAAACATAGAGGCCAGTGTTTGGGGATAGAAATCATGGATATACCTGACCAACACAGGCCTAGCCCGAGTCCGCTAGACAGGTTAGGCTGCGTTCAGTTATCGGGAAATGACTCTCTGAAAAGAATTCAGCTGAAACATTTAGCTTAATTTGTATAGGAACAAATCCATATTATTCCTTCCAAGTTTGGCCTATGTTCAAATAACCACCTAAACTAACATTTGGTTTAATTTACTCCCTCCAACTATTTAAGTTGGTCCAACCAACACCTTAAAGAGAATTTTCTTTTTTCTTCTCTGTGTACAAATTATATTTTAGTTTCAAATTTTGTGAGGTGATAGAGGATATTGTATTTTGTGTTAGAAAAATGCACTATGAATTTTTCATCATTATGTTTATATGATATTGTAGCTCTAGTGTTAATTTATTATTAAATTTCCTAAGCCATTAAAATAGTGGCAAAAAGTTAAATATATTTTTCTAACATAACTTATTCTATTCTCTATCATATTACAAAAGTTGATATTAAGACTCAACTAATACGTGGAAAAACAAAAATAACAAATCATGTTAAGGGATAAATTAGATCAAGTGAAATAGTTAGAGGGAGTAAATTGAATCGAATGTAAGCTTAGAGGGTAATCTTGATATATGTCAAACTTGAGGGGAGTAATTTAGACTTTTTTTCATTTGTATAAGCAAGTAAACCTGGAACGTTGAATCTGGAATGAGCTAACCGAACGAGCCATTAAGCTGCACAGCTCTTGTTTGACATAACTTGGGCAGCAAAATGGGTATATGAAAACGTTTAACCTAGTCCAATGTTATTATATTATTTGAATGATTTTACACTGAAAAGCGAACAGAGATTTTATCTAATCCAAATAGGATGTCTAATCCGTGTTGTTATTATGTGCTATAATTGTGCATGACTCAATGTGAACTTATTCCCTTGTGTGTAGCGACAGGTAAAAAATCAAGATATAATACAGTTAGCTGGTTGAAGCTATTGCCAAAAAAAAAAACACCACATATATAACTTGTATAATTTTCTATGCATAGGAATAAAAGGTAAAAAAAGACTTGTTAAAGTGCATCTAGGTCCTACGTGAATTCTTGTGAGTCAAAACAAGGTTATTACCTGAAGTTTAATTCTTTTATATTTTGAATTCGAGTAATAAACATACCATATTATTAATATAATAGGATACAAAGCTTAAATGGATACATATCATTTTTACCTGGTACATCTCCACTCACCAGTGAAACTATTTTTTTTTGTTTCAGCTCAACAAACAACTTTACCAGTGGAGCTGGAGCCGTTTTGGTGAACCGTTTAACAAAATAGCTCTATATGTAGAGCTCCTTGAAACATGTTCTTACATACGCACAGCCCACCAGTGGGACGTGGGAGAAGCTACTAGTATTTTTTCGCTCCATCTTTCATCCATCCCTTGTGAGAGCACGTTTTAAGAAGCTCCTCAGGTGGTGCTATTTCATTTTACTCTATTTGGCACAAAACAGCTCCAAACAGCTCCTAGAGCTAGTGGAGGAGCTGTGACAAACGGGACTACACTCACTTCAACACGCTAGAGTGTTGTCGGATGGATTATCTCCAGCAATGAAGATCAACAAATCACACGTAGGGAATCAGGTGGGTAGCACACGGGACACAAATTTATACTAGTTCAAGTACACATCGAATGGAGAATAGCTCTCTTATCTCGAATGCTCAAGGTTACAAAGGGGGCACTGATGGCTATGCGAGTCTAATTGCCTAGTTTGGTTGGGTTACTAATGGATACCAAATGGGGTCTCCCTTCCTCACCTTATATGGTCAGGGATCCCTTTGGTCAAAATGCAAGTTTCCTAATCGGTTTCAAAGAAATCTATCGAGTATGTCGGTTATTTAGGTACATCTTGTTCCCTAGGTCCCATTTGGCTGGTAACTTGCTTTCCAAGTTGGTGATGCATCCCGTCTGGGTTGGGCCTTACATTCGGTTGCCTTGGCCCACCCCATCTATAAATGGGCTCTAATACAGGCGATGAGGTACTCCGGGTCCATATAATCGATAGTAGCCGCCAAGGACTTTCATGATGACCTAATCAATAGCTCTGTCCATCGGTTTCTTCTCTGAAGCTACAATTTTTAGACTCCCAAGCATCATTAGGTTTTGCTTAAAGGTAAGATTAAATGAGTCAAGGAATCCGATGTGCCATGCCTTCCCCACCCTGCCTGTTACGCTTGTGACTCCCTGGAGCTACGGATCCGAACCTACGGCCCATCCTTAAGTTTGGGCTATAAAGTTGGATGTGGCCATGACCCCTCTAAGTACACCCAATCTTCTTCCTCCTTGAGATTCCTGAGTCTAGGGACCTCTCAAGTGTATATCATGGTGTCCTCCTCTCAACCTCACCGACTCCTAGGACGATGTTGGGAGAAGGCTCTTCGCGCGAGCCTCAACCAACACCCAGATTTAGTGATGGCTACCCGATCGAGGTGCTAGAAGAATGCTTGTGAATTGGGGGTCGACTACTAATGGGAGCCCTGGGATGTCACTGGAAATATTTCCATTGAAGCACCTATGATTTTCCATTGTAGCCTCATCTTAAATGACGGATCCTCCCTTCCCTGGAGTAGAGCCAAAGGCACATGCTACCACCATAGCACGCCTATCAATAGGTCGCGGTAGATGCTAGAAGAAGACTTGTGACGTACTGACGTGCCACCATGCCTTCGGCTTCTAGGTTTGCGATCCTTGTCTCGATGGAATTCTTGAGATGTTTGTTTTTATATGCAAATTCTCCCCTAGTTTCTTTTTACAGGGCGTTGTGTTCTTCACCGAGTGCTCTTGCCTTATATACGCGAAGTCTCCTCTCAGTTGAGTTCAGCTTGTGCAGTAGCACTCGAGTGTAGGAAGTAGTGTTTTCATGTATAGGGTTTACCTGTACTTGAAATACATCTTGTTGTTCGCAAAAGTCTTTGTTATTGTACTCCGGTTGTAACTTTGTCTTCAAGTATTAAGTTCATTTCGAGCAAAATCTTTACTTTTACTTGTATGCTTGCTAGAACCGTTAGAATACTTTCTTCATGGAGTTTGGGTAACTCTTTGAGTAGCCCTTTGAGTAGTTCAAGCATTTTGAGTACCTCCTTGAGTAGATACTAGCACTGTCCTTAAATAACAGTAATGATGCTCAGCCATACGTCGAGTTTTTTTTACTTTACTCGAACCAATATGCTTTAGGGTCCATTTGGATGTAGATATTGGTCAAGGAATTGAATTTGGGTTCCATGTTAAATCAGCGAGGATATTGAAATGTTTTGCAATTTGAATTTTGTTGTTTAGATGGCAAGTGAATTCATAAACTAAATCAGAACAAAATTGGTTTCCCTTGTCCCACTACTACACGGTGGTCCCGACAACGTACACTGACATATCCAAGCAGGGTGCAGAGGCGGGTGGGGAGCTAGGCATGGGAATGGCGATTGTACTGGTGTGTGCACAATGGCGTTGCAACCAGTGATCACGACAAGGTTGGTTGCCCGACGCGGGTGCCCAGGACATCACCCCACGGCATAGCACATACCCCATCGGAGCTGATTGACCAGATAGTGATGGTGTGAGGGGACATATGCAGTCATTGGATCAACATTTGATGTCGTTGGAGCTGAGGAAGAAGATGTTGCCTAAGTTAAGAGAGAAGGTCTATGGGAGGCTAGTGATGGGCCTCTGACCCAATAATGCCAACAAATAGAGGCAGATGGAAGGGTGGTGCTAATCTTGGCTACCGACCAGTCGCCGCGCCGACCCACCTCCCACTGTTTACCTTCCTCCCTCCACCTGAGCAAATCGGCCCAGTGCGGCATAGAAGCCCATCACCGCGCCTACGCCTCGACCTAAGCTCGCCGACGCCACCCTCATCTCCATCTCCGATGCCCTTACCCGAGCTCACCGGCGCCGCCCTTGTCTCCATCTCCGGCAGCTCTCTCCCTCCCTCGTCTCCAACTATGGTGGGCTTAGAAGGAAGGGGGTCGGGGGGAGGCAGGGAAGCCAGGCGGTGGGGATGGTGGCCAGGCGGTTAGGGGCCCTGGCGGCGGCTGCGGCGACCGGGCCAAGCTAGGGCGGGAGCGTCACAGCTCGCCAGTGAGCATGGCCATGGTGGCTGTGGGAGTAGGGTGGGGAAGGGGAAGGGGAAGAAGGAGGCCGCCGCGCCACGCTAGGGTTCGCCGGAGCTTTGTGGCCGCGGCCACGGCGGTGGGTGATGCAGTGGTGCCGACGCATCTCAAGGAAGAAGTCATGGGCAACGGGTTGCGAGGAAGGGCATGCCGGTGGTGGGCTACAGTTGGCCACGGGGCGGGGGGGGGGGGGGGGGGGGGGGGGCACCAGTGCCAACGGTGGGCTGGACTCTGCGAGGGCATGGGGATCATTGGACTGGGTGCTGGGTTGTTGTTTGTGCTCTTAATAATTCTATCTAATACAGAGGGGTCAAGCTAGGTCTTAGGGGACCAGATTTAGTTATAGTTGTAGCCATATCTTGGAAGCATGTTTCAATTCTATCCCTAAATTCTAAAGGCTTCCAAACAACAGGATTGAGAAAAAAAATCAATTCTAATTCCAAATTCACAGTCTGAATAATGCCATAAAAATTAATAAAAAAACCCTATAAACCTAAGTGACGTACGTACGTTCATGTTTAGGCGAGGGGCCACCCAAGAAAAGGCCACTGGCGGTATTGCGGTAATGCTAATAATGTGACCGGCACTATCTTGTGTTTTCCATGAACGATCATATTGGCTGGCGTTGACTGATGCACGTATGTTGACCAACGCATGTATATCTGCCCATTAGAGCCAGACACCCACTAACTCACAGCCCATTGTGAGCTTATGACATCTGGTGGTAGCACATGCATATGCACGCATCTCCCTCCTGGTCGTGGCCGCCACGCAATACGCACCACAATGATAATAAGTTGACGACGGCGTGGTTAGGATTGAGTGCTGCGGAAAGGAGCAACATCCTCGAATGGATTAGTTACGTGCCGTTTTGATCGTGTGACCTGACATGCGTGATTGACGATGATCGTCTATGTGCATTATGCTGATCATGAGATGAGATGGCCAGCAGGGCTACGATCGATCTGAGATCATCTCCAACGGTATCTAAAAAATTGAGTCCTAAGTTTTAGTTTTGAAAACTTCCCTAAAGTCATTGAGTGAAAAAAAAATATACTTCACCAACACAGTTCATTTTTATTCTCATTTCTAAAAACATACACGTTGTCAGTTAATTGTATATATCCCATCGACCATGGACGAAGTAACTCGCTTTGGTGACTGACCATCTTTGACACCATAGCTCACATCTAGAACTTTCAAAGTGGAATCTTTGTTGCCTGCTCTACCTTCCAGTATTCTTAGATATGAAAATAGCGGTCGAAGATCGAATTTCAATGAACCTCCTAGGCAGCGGCAGTTGGGCCATGGTCGGCTATCCTAGCACCATAACTCACACCCACAACCTTGCTCTATCTCTCAGTATTCTCAGATATAAAAATAATGACCAGAGATCAAATTCTGATAATTGTAACACCCTAAAAATTTGAAAAGAAGAAAAATAGGAAAAATATGATTTTTATATTTTTGTGAGCATGCAAATTTAGAATAAGAATAATTTTTATAAATTTAAAATCAAATATAAGTGTAGAAACATGATTGAGCATTCATGCTGCTGCATTTGAAGTTTTGTATTGAGTGGTTTAAATCAAATTCAAATTTGATTTGAAAATCTTTTGAAAAATGAATTTGAAAAAAATTGGAAAAAGAAAAAAGAAGAGAAATTATTTTCACTTGGTTTTCGGCCCGTCTCGGCTGCCTTGGCCACGGCCCATTCCCGCACCGCCTTCGCCCGCGTGGGCCAAGCCCAGCAACCGCGGCCCGCTAAGCCAGCAGCGCGCGCACAGCCGCTCCGAGTCGCCGACACATGGGACCCACCTGTCAGCGTCTCTTCTCCCTTTCCTTTCTTCTTCCTCCAGCTCTTTCCAACCGCGAGCTCGCCTTCCTCCTTCTCCGATTCGAATCCTTGGCTCAATCTCCTTCCCTTCCTTATTTGCCGACGCCTTCGGGCTATAAAAACGAGACCCCCGCATTGTTCCGCCCTCATCCCACCCTTTTGGAGCAGCCGTAGCCGTCTAGCGCCGCCACCGCAAGCACCACCGCCTTCACCGTCCGCCATCCCGAGCACGCCGCCGTCTTCGTCCATCCCGTGCCCTAGTTCTTGTCCTGGGTGAGTTCGCCGTGCTCCGAGCTACCTCCTGGTGTTTCCCCTTCGTCGAATGGTGCCCGGAGCCGAGTTTTGGCATGTTCCGACGATGGCGCCGCCGCGGGAGCTCACCGACGGCCGGAATCCGGCCGGAGCGCCGCCGGATCTTCCCCGATCCAATCTGGACCGTCCGATTTGAATCTAACGATCGAAATTAGAAGACACCGGTTCGGTTGTAATTTTGTAAAAGAGTCCCTGAGTTTTTATCTTTTCGAACCCGCAGTCCAAAGCGTAAACTGGAAAATACGTTTTGATTAATTGAAAACGTAATTCGTTTCGGAAAAAGAAAAATACGCTTTCTGATATTTACAGTTTTGCCACTCAATTTGTTTTAGTCGTAGAATCTTCGTTTTAACTCCGATTTGGTCCATTCAAATTACGTTAGATTCATATTTGCGAGCTCTATGTAACTATACAACTGTACAGTAGGTTTGGATTAATTTATTTTCGAGTTTTAATTAAAGTATTTATTTTTCTATAGGAAATCTTTGGAAATTCATAACTTTGTCGTTTTAGCTCCGTTTTTCGTGATCTTCGCGTCTGTGTGATCCTAGCGAGTTGTAGATTTGTTTTAAAGACTTTTTATCTTATTTTCTTACTGTTGGTGTATTGTTCTAATTATAGTCTTGTTTGTCTATGCATGATTGCCTATGGATGTGTGTTGATGCTATTGGTTGATCGAGTATAGACGGTGAGCAATTCGTTGGAGATCAAGAGCCTTACTACGAGCAAGATCTTCAGGACCAGTTTGAGCAAGGCAAGTATAGCATGGGATTATCCTTGTTGTCCTATTCACCTTATGCAATTAATATCATTATGCATTCATTCCTTGTTAAGGATGACTTAGTGATTGATCCTACACCTTGATACCTATTGTGATGCATTGAGTAGTATGGCTAGTGCTCAAACATGGACTATGATCATGTAAATTGATTAGGGGAATATGCAACAAATATTAAAAGATGATTTTGATTAATGTTTAAAGGGGATTAGAGCATGGAGGTTACTTTTGATGCTCTAATTGCTCTCCATAAGGACTCATCTATAAGCGACAATCCGGGATTTACAGTACAACTGTGGGGGCTATATGGCTCTGGCTTTAGTCATATAGAAGGACCTTTTCTAGCTTGTTAGAGGTAACCTTTTTGGCGTAAGAACGGCTTGACGAATCGGGTATAGTGCGGCCTCTGTCCTTATGTGTATAGGCTGTGGGTTATTGTGCCATTTGGAAGGGGGGCTCTACATCTGTTTGCCGTGTGAATCTAATGGCCCTAACTTGTTAGACGAACCTTCGAAAGACTTCATAGTGTTTTCCCTGCCTGCTCACCTTGGTAGTGTTTTGGGAGTAATTAACCCGGGCATTTGGGTAACATGACTCACAGTGAAAGTGTACAACCTCTGCAGAGTGTAAAACTGTTATAACAGCCGTGCTCACGGTCACGAGTGGCCTTGGACCCTTATGGAATAGTTGAATAATTGTTTATGGTTATGTTTTTGCTATTCATTAATCATTTCACATGGATCATATGTTTATTGTTTACATTGAGACAATTTGATGCTATTGTTATGCTAAAATCATGTTAACTAAAAGCTACATGCTGATAAACCAATGTTATGCCTTTTTGAGCCTCATGAACCCCATGTTACACTTATTGAGTACGAGATGTACTTACGCTTGTTTATTTTTCTTACTTGGATAAAAATCCCGGATGGGTAACAGATGGAGGTAATAGTGACTACTACGCCTACTTCCCTGAAGATTACTAGTCTTGCTGTCAACCAGTCAATGTACCTATGACTGGAGCTACCACGAGAGTTTATTATTTTTACTTCCGCTACATTTGTGTTAAGACTATGTTTTAAATATCGTGATGTAATAACATTTGTGATGATACTTCCGTTATAATTTGTGAACTTATGTGTGATTGATCTCTAGGCGCACATAAGGGTATGCACTCCATTTGGTCATTAAATGGGTGTGACAATAAACCTCTAGGCGGGCGCGATGGTGACAGTCGGGGCAACGAAGAGCGTCAAGCAAAAAGATAGTGTTGAGTAGTCGATTGCGTATCATTCTGTGTTGATGTCTCTGTTTTCCTAAGCACGAATAGATTGGGACATAGGATAGGCGCTAGGATAAGAAACTGTTAGAGTGGGGTTTTCCCATCATACAAAAAAACAATATTGAGGGTGGGTGTTGACGTCGATCCGGATCACACACACAATGCCCAAGGTCACACATGACCTAACACACATAGCAAGCAACCCTAGAATCAGCAAAACCGATCTAGAGATCGATTAAGCTGATTTAGAGCCCGTCCTTCGCCGCAAGGACTCGGGAACACATCCCGGGAAGACCCATCAAGGAGATGCACGCTTGAGGTTGTCCTAGGGTCGGCAAGGCCATCTAAAATGCCACTGAATCTCATGCAGAGATGCAACGAATAACAAGGGATTAGGAAAATGGGGTAAAAGGGTAATAGATGTAAAAGACGATTGAGTACGTGTTGGATCCTTCAATCGCCATGATCATCTGATATGTATAGAGAAGTGATCTTATCCTAGTAGGAAACAAGTCTAAATCATAGTCTACATGTTCCTATGCCAAAACACGTCCAAAAACCAGTTTGGAAAGTAATCGGTTCAAACTCAAACACGGATATCGGGCTGGCTGGGTCTCAAACCGGCCAAGCAGGTTTTATCGGGCCTGAGAGTCCAGCCGCAACACACAAGACATAGGGAAACCGCCCTGGCTAGTTTGGGAATCGGCCAGGCCAGCTCTGCAATCTGGGTACATGGAAAACCAACTTGGTCGATTTGGGAACCGGCCAGGCTGGTTCTGCTGGCTGATGCCTCTGTCCTTCTGCCCTTTTTGACTTATGGACTTCAATTGCAATGATCCAATATATTTTTGTGATCATTATTGCGAAGAATATTGCTACAAAGTCCTTTGGCCACTTTTGGTCATCAACATATGCCTTCTGTTTTTAGGTGAGGTGTAGGCGAACCTTTGAAACTTAAAAGCACTAAATAGCAATGATGCCTAACTCATCGGCTATGCATAAACAACTAAATTTTTATTGGTACCTTTATCTGTGCCATAATATTTTGACTAGTTGCGCGAAAGAAAATATTGCTCAAAAACTGTCACATGCTTTTGTCAAAATTGTCATGACTGACATCCATTTGTTAAAATTTAAAGTTACACCCAAGAATGAAACACAAAAAAGTGCTACGGGGCCTATTTGCCGAAAACACAATAGTACAAAAACCGAAAGTCATAAACACCGCTGAAATATAATGTATTTATCCGACACTAAAGAGTTAGGGCTCCTTTGGAACATAGGATAGGAAAAGTATAGGAATAGAAAAAATGTAGGATTTGAGGTGGCATGTCCCTCTAATCCTATAGGAATTGAATCCGCAGAAAACTATATAAGGTAGTGTTTGGTTGGTGGGAAGATCTCTCTTTTGTGCTGTTTGGTTGGGGGACGATTGAGAACAGGATAGTCCCTGAGGAGAATATTCACCTCAAATGCGGGACGTCCCTACCCCTGTGAATCGAGCGGATGGGGTCGCCCCAAGTGGGGTGGCCGTTGCCTGTGCGCAAAGAAGAAGAGAAGGCACATGTAGGGGAGGAAGAAGAGGAGGCGGCCACGATGGCGGGGCTGTGCGTAGGCGGTCGCCGCTGGCGCTCCAGGCGAGGAGCCAATAGGGCTCTAGCTAGACAAGCGACGCTCCGGATGGCGGCCACCGCCGGTGCTCCAGGCATGCCGGCATGCTCGAATCGCGTGCGGGCGGTGGCGAGGCCAGGGGCCACACTTGGGAGGCGACGACACGAGGGGCCGCATGCGGTGGACCTAGGGACTAAGAGATAAAGAGAGAAGAAATAAAAAGAAAAAAATATAAAACTAACAAATGGGTCCCACCTGTCAGCAGCTCATCCCACTTTTAATGTCTCTGGACCAAACAAAAAATGGGTTGGTCCCACCCCTTCTAAACCAAAAAGAAAATACAGTCGTTGTTGACGGTGAAAATGTCGAAATATACATACCCCAAACACCGTCAACAGCCTCGGATCAAAGAAGGAACAACATGATATGAACATGTTTTTATCAATAACAAGTTCCACTTTTACTTGAGGTATTTGTATGCAGGACATTACAAATTGGAGAAATCTGAGCCTGTCGACCCACCATAGGGGGTCGCCCGACCCCCTCTTGGGCCCACCAAGGTGTGCGAAGTCACTAGGATCCTTGTGACACCTCCTGAAGTGATCCTCAGCCCATGGATCAACTTTGTGTTTTATCTCAATGGCTCAAGATCAAGTCACATGGATTCATGAGCCCACATTCAAGGCAAACCGAGTGACAAGTGGAGTCCAAGCATCCTACACACTCTGTGACATGTGGGGCATGCTTCTAGAAGATGGAGGGAGGCCCCACATGCCATAGGAGGTCGGGCGACCCCTTTGGGATCACCTGACGGCCAGGTGGGCCTAGAGCCTCCACCGACTTCATGCATGCCTCATGCCAAGCAATCTCCACCCTTGATCAATGACGGTTCTAATGGCGGTTTGATCCAAAGGTGGAGGTGGAAAGGCACATGGATCGCTAACGTGGCACCTACCCCCTCTTCACCTATAAATAGAGGCTCATCCCCCTCTACAATGCATGCAATGCCTTCAAGCTCCAAGTGAAGAGTAGTGTAGTTCCATTTCTATTAGTAGTTGAGTCGAGTCTGCTCGGCGTTTCCGGAGTCGTCTTTTGGAGAGTCTGATATAGCTCTTGTACCTCTCCTTTTTAGTAAGACTTTACTTATTTATATATTATTCTCTCTACTTTACTTCATCTTTACTTTATGCAATATTATACTTGTTATTGTATTGTTGGCTTATCTTATCATATAGTTGTTATATACTAGATTGTGATCCTGTAACCCACGCTTGTATGCGATCATCGCCTGTCATAGGGTGCTCTAGTTGACCTGTGTATACACAATTAGAGTAGTGAGAGAAGGTCTAAGTGTGGTGCTTATATATTATCTTGCCTTTGATTATCGTGTATCGCACGGATAGATAGTGGTAGCTAGTAAGTGGTGACAACCTTGTCTATTCTTTGTATTCCACCACATGTTGTAGTCAAGTTAAGGTAAGGCCCCCATAAAAAGGTAGGCGCTTAGGGTAGGAATTTTGTCTCCTATTGTCTCGCCTATCAGCTAGCATACATGTTGTAAGGTATCAATCTATATGTTTCAATTGTGCGATTAAGTTAAGTTCATAGGAGTAGAGTGTGGATCACAGAATCATTTACTCACTCGTTGTCCTCCCACCTAGCTATACTTACTAGTTATCTTTTTATTATCTTTATCTTGGCTTGTTGCATCATCCCTTCCTATCATATTTCATTTACCCCCTTACACTAGTTAGTGCTAAGTTGTGGTATTTATAAGGATCTCTCTTTTATTATCATTCCTAGCTACCGCTTTTCCTTGGGATAAAATAAATACGGTATCTTGGAATACCCCAGGTGAAGTGCTATAGTTAGTGCTAAGTTGTGGTATTTATAAGGATCTATCTTTTATTATCATTCTTAGCTACCGCTTTCCCTTGGGTAAAATAAATATGATACCTTGGAATACCCCCGGGTGAAGTGCTGTAGCGGTATATTCTGTGCGCTTGCGGAATTATCCAATAGACACAAGAAATACCAATAGTCGTCTAGTCCCATATACCAGAGACAGGACCACCCCGCTCCACCTTGCCTCCCAACCAAATGCTACATAAGCTTTTGTGCCACTCAAGTGAAACACAGGCCATTGAGCATAGAAAGTAACAAGCTAGCCGTTTCAAGTGTCCCGTTGCCAATGCTAAGAGCATCTCCGGTAGATTACCTAAATGGACTACCTATCCCTAATTTAGGCAGTGGGGGCAAGAAATCCAGCTCTAGCAGGCTACCTACTTGACCCAACAGATTTATTGGCTACCCAAATCCCTCCTCCCACTACCTATTTTTGTTGGGCCAAGGGTGGCTACCTATTTTTTTTTCCTTGCGTGTTTCTTCCTTGCGTGAGTCTTCCTCCGCCCGAGCCCGACGCAGGGGAGCCCGACGCCATCGTCGTGGTCGCTGCAGGGAAGCCTTGCCTTTGCCGCAGGAGAGCCCGCCGCCGCCAGGAAAGTCCAACGCGCCTCCACGACGGCCGAGCCGGTCCTTCTCCGCTGAATCTAGAGGTGGCCCTCCTCCAATGACCGTCCACAAGATAGCCCGCGACGCGCCTGTAACACCCCTGGGTGTTAAGCATGCATTATCATTTCAAAGCATAAGCATTCAACATCGTTTCATGAATAGCATTGCTTGAATTGTAGCTCTTTCAAATTTAAACTTGAAAAGCAAATAATTGGAACCCTAAATTTAGTGTAGTGCCAAAAAGGTGGGGTACTTTTGAGTATTAGAAGTTTTAAATAATCTAGAATAAATCAACTTGATTTTTTGGAGCAATTCTTGAATTCAAGTTTTCCTCAAATTTTGTTTTAAAAATATTCTAAACAAATAGGTTTTTGATTATCAATTTAGCTTTAAATCCCAAATTCAAAATCTATTGAGAATTTTGAAAAATGCTCTACATGAAAGTTGTAGAGAATAAAATTTTGAACAACTTTTATTTTGGGCTAAAATTCTGAAAACCCCTTTTTCATCTCCAAATCCAATTTTGAAACAAAGAAATAAATCTGAAAATATTTATTATAAAAGAAAAATGGATTTTCGCTTTACTGGGCCTCGGCTTCCCTTTCGGCCCAGCAACGCTGGCGGCCCGGCCCGCGCCCGCGCCGTCTCCCTCCCGCGCGCGTGCGCCCGCGCGCGACGCCGTGGCGTCGCGGCAGAGCTTGGCCGCCGTGTGGCCGGATGTTGACGACGCCACGCGACACGCGCCCATGTGGCCCCCGCAGCACCGCGCTCGCTTACCCCCCTCTGCGCGCTCGTCCGCCTCGGCTGCTTCCTCCATTCCTTCTCTCGCCCCGCCAGCAGCAGCAGCAGCGCACCGCCGCGCCATCACCGGCTCCCGGAGCTCCGCCACCGCCGTTCGCGCTCATGGCTGCTTCCCCGGCCGCAACTCCGCCCCGTCTTCCTCCACCGCGTGCACGCCTCCACTCCGCCGCTCGAGCCCAGGTGAGGGCCAATTGGCCGCCCCCCCTCCTCCACTGCCGCCATGGCCACCGTTGGCCGGCGCGCATGGCCAGAGCTCCCTGGCCCTCCATGCCTCCTCCGGTCTCGAGCATCCGCTTCCCCTTTGCCTAGCGATGCTCGCGCTCGCCTTCTCGGCCGCCCCCGTGGCCTGCATTGGCCGGCCGACGAGCTTCAGCGCCGCTGTGCCGCCATCACCGCCGGCGAGCCTCCTCTGGAGCTCCCGCGCCGCTCGGAGTTGGTGCGCTGGATGCGCCTCGGTGCGGGGAGCACGTTGGTGCCCTCTCCGTCGCCGGAGACCTCACCGGCGGCGAGTTCGCCACCGGTCAGCGCCTCCCCCGCGCTGCTCTGGCTGGCCGGTGGGCCCGTTGACCCATGGGTCCCGCGTGTCAGCGCGTGTGGGTTCACTGCACCGGGTGTATTTAGCGTTTTCACCAGCGAATTTTTAAAAGAATTAAGGAAAATGATTTCTCAGAAATTACGAAATAGCTTTGAAAAAAATCATATCTCAAGATTTCTAGCTCCAAAAATTATGAAACAAAGTTTGAAATGTTCCTCTTGAATAGATCTACAATTTAAAAATATCTCATGTTATTTTTGTATCACTTTACTGTGCAAATTTATTTAATTGCTATAAATGCTGATATGTTAGAAAATATGTAGTAAATAAAATAATGAAGGGAAAAATATGATTCTTGTGGCATTAGTCCTTATTAGTGATGTACTTTCTAGGAAAAATACTAGTGAAGCATGTTCTGTGGGAAATGTTTGAAGTGTAGTTCAAATGCTTTTAATTGATAATATTTGTTATTTTTAGTAGAGGGCAAAATTTGTATAGAACATGCATGTGATAATTTTTGTAGTATGTTAGTTTACTGTTAGTAATATAGGAAAAATGTGAAATCTGTTGTTTGATACTTTTCCTAGTACACAATAATTTCATGCTCACATTTAGGCTATAATTTGTTTATTTTGTACATGCAGTTTTACATATTCAATTCTCATGAAAATTTAGTAGTAGGTTAGTTAGGGTAAGAGTAATCTACTGTAATTTTTGTAGATTTTTATCTACATCAGAGATAGGTGTTGCTGTGTAACCCTAGTTAAATAGGAAATAAAAGATTATTCTTTATGAGAAATTAAGAATAATAAAATATGTTTGGTGTATCTTTGAAGCATCATCATGCCTTGCTGATTTTATGGATGAGTTAGGTTGGTAAGATTTGATCGTTTAGGATCACTTGTATGTGTAAGTTATGCGCTAATTAGTAAAATAACAAGGTGCATGTTTTTAGGGTACATGTTCTTGGATGGCGTGGACTACCTTGTAGAAGATGTAGTTATATCCAAACTGCTCATTTCATGTGCTCATCTGCATCTCATGTCATCAAAGCACTCCACCATAATCCAACGCATCATTCGCATGTTTACTTATGCACTTGCATCATACAGGATCGCAGGAGGAGTCGCAGGTAGCAGTACCGGAGGAGCAGGCTTGGACGGATCAGCAGGAGCCCCAGGCACAGGAGGTGCCCGAGGAGGAAGAGCCAGGCGAGGAACTGCCAGAGTGCGTCGACCACCATCCTAGCTCGTTTGAAAGAGGCAAGCCCCGGAGCATTTTAAGTCTCCTATTTTATAAAAGCTATTCCCTATTACATGAATTATCGTTATATATTGTTGCATTAAGTTATAGGAGTTGAGTGAAACTGTTGTTGCATTACTATCCTTGTCCACCGGATTACCGTTACCTTGTTAGTTCAGGATCGAGTAAATTGCTTAGCCATGCTTAGACCGGTAGAAGTCGATTGATTTCCTGTCACCTGCGAGCTATAGGTGGATATCTGGTTATGGTTAGCTGTACTTGTGATCATGAAAAGTAACCAAGTGTTGATGGATAAACGGAGACCGGGCGGATTCTTATAGGGTTTTGGACTATAGTGATTCCGTCTGTGTCGACTAAGGACCGATCGTTGCTCGTCCCTCTTGTCATGTTGAACGCATGCCTCACATTTAGCTGGCCGAATAAAGTACCTTTCGACCGCGAAGCTAGTGACACTTTTCGAGCCGGGATAAACTCAGGTTGGCAGACTGGTGCTGAAGGGGGTGTAACGGAGACGCGAAGAGTGAGCCCAAGGTGCGTCCTGGCAGTCGGGCGGTGTTGGGCATTCTTAACGTCATTACCAAAAGTAGACTTAGTTTTCTAATTCTGATAACGGCGCCAAAATTGCCGAACCTATCCCTCATGCCACTTAAGCCAAGTTGTCATCCCCAGCATGACATGAGAGACGCGGTATTGAAATATGCAACTGCTCTTCTAAATAAATAATAAATAAGATCTGCAAGCGCACAGATTAATACCGATGTAGCATTTTAACCGGGAAGTATTCCAGGTATCGTTATTTATATTTTTACCACTGGGAAGGGATTACTACCATCAATGTTGATTATGGAATGGAATATAGGAATGAGTATCAATCATTGCATGTATAAGTGAGAGCATTCATCTATCTCTTGCATACAGGGGTAAGTGTCACATAAAATATAGATAAAGTATGAATGGTGACAAAGATAATTAATCTGATCAGCTAGCCACATATAATAATGATAAGCACCTCAACAGATATTCTAGCAAGTCATTAGCATGGTATTAGGACGAACTACAAGGATATTTCCTAAGTTATTCTTAACTATAAAGTCTAGCATATCATAGTTAGTGCAAGTACACTTGGCAATCATTGCGAGAAAGGACTATGCCCATGCATAGTGATATTATCAAGGAAGATGAGAAACATAGCAATCACTCCCCCGTAATAATGTTGCTCTGCCTGCCTTACACACGGGAGGGGGACTATATAAGAACCAACGAAGCTGTCACCATCGCGGACCACCCCACGATCCGGCATATAAGGTGCAATCGCATATAAATATGGTCTAAGCACCACGCCTACACAATATTTATCATTTACCCATGGATCCGATGGATAAACGCTATACGATCCTAAACATGTATATAATTCCAATCTAACTAAGCCAAGCGTATAACTACGATAAACTAAGAATAATATAATCGCAAACGTAAACAAGTAGAGCATAGTCATAATCAATATATTGAAATAGAACAAAGTTGTATTCATAATATTGAAGAACAAAGATGAACAATGAAGAACAGTAAAGGAATTACCAAGAATCCTCTTGACAGATCCGGAAACCAATCGAAGATTGACTCCTTCTAATTCTAATCCTATGTAGCTATGTTATACTAGAGATCTAGTTGATATGGTGGCTCTACGGCTTGATCAGAGACTCTCCTCCTGAGATTAGGGTTTGAAGAATTGAGAATGAGGGAGTGCCTCCTCAAGGGGCCAGGGGTCCTGCTTATATAGCCCCCTCAAGTGAACGTGGGCCGTCGGATCAAACCGACATTAATCGCACGGTTTTCCTTGATCCCTTAGGTCGGTGGAGCATAATCCGCGAGACGGAGCCTGATTGGCTCTCAGGCGAGTGCGGGCGCCCTAGGGAGCAGGGCGGGCGCCCTGCCTCCGGGCCCGTTCGGCCTCCCGTTCGATCTCGTGGCTTCTGGAGTCTTCTAGATGATAGAAAATCGGTGAACACGTTATTATCTCTATGTAAACCCGACGTGTGGGCCTTTCCTCCGTATTTTCTGATAACCCCCTGCAGAAACAGACAAACACCAAAACTCGTGGAATTCTGTCAGATAAAACCCTAAGTCTAGGTGTTGGTTGCATTTGGATCCTTTTCTTTATTTATTTGATAACTATATTTGGTACTTAAGGACCGTCAACAAACTCCCCCAAGCTTACCTCTTGCTCGTCCCTGAGCAAGGATAGACTCATTATGGATCAGAAGTTGCTGCAACACCTTTGAACGTTGACGGTACATATACTTTCAAATAAGGTCTCATCCCTGAGTTAGAGTAAACTATCAAGACTTAAAACTTACTCATTTTTCCTTTCACCATGGGGCTTGCAACCGTCACCTGCATCTTGAGTGGTTAAAAGATAGAACGGTCTAGTCAAACGCCATGTCTCTTATTCTGATCAGCTATAGCTCTGGAGTTTTTTGCAAATTTTTCAAATAAAACTCAGAGATTCCTTGTATGACTTTCTCGGGTCTCTCTTTTGTGGTATTTCTGGATCCTTACCAAGGCAGTAATGGTATATGCCTTCTCTCTCAAAGTATGTGGTATTTATGGTATAAGGCGTAGTGACATTGCCTTCTCTCTCACCCTACTCTAATAAGGCTTTGATATCTGGAGCTCATAGGTGGGAGATACAGTATACATACTCATAGAACATTTATTGCATAGTCAAACCATGGATCCAGAGAAACAAGTCAATAAGTCAAATCAAGATGTGTATGTGTGGTGAATGAGTGGTGTATGGTGATAACAAAAGTCTAATGCTCTTTTTGAGGGAATACATACCTTTCTTGCTTTTTAAAACTTTTGAGGGGAATGAGATGCTCTATTTTTTTCTCTCTTTTTTTTCTCTCAGGTGGGTATTGTACCCCTAATTCTACTGTCGGACACTTGTCCATTTTTACCTCTCGTCTCACTTTTTCTTTCTTCGAGGTTCCGAGCACTTGCTTTTTTTTATTTCCTCATTTTTTTAGAGCAATCTCCCTCTTTTGAAAATATAGCAAGTGGTAGTAGAAATGACTTGAGCATTAACTTCACAGGGAATAACAGGAATGGGATAATGTTTTTGGCTATTCTCTCCCGGGTCAGGAGTAGAATAATTTTGGGTGAATCTGGAGATGGAAATGAGTGGATATATGTAGATGCGTACTTCCGGAGTAGAAGCAGCATGTATGAGTGAACGTGCAAGTAATCTTGATTTTCACCACATGACAAGTTCCTAAGGGTCTACACAGCTTGACCACACTCAATGCCCATAAGCAGTAAGTAGTAAAAGTGCGGCTCTTAATCTAACAAGCATGTATATATGGCTGTGGTAGGAATTTGAACTCTCATCGTACAGGAACTCATCATGCAACATTTTAAAGATTTTTAAAGATAAAATTCTCCAGAATTTTAGCATCTCTAGGAACAGATAAACAATAGCTCAACCTTCCCATATCATATCCGCTAACAACTTAGACTTCAGATCAAGTTCTCTTCCCACTAGTTCAGGTTTAGAGCCAGTTTTAAATTATAACAGTTATGTCTAAACTAGAGAGAGAACAAATTTGAAAATTAGGCAGAGCAACTATTCATCATATCCATGCTAGAGTTTTATTTTCAAGATTCAGTTTAGCATAGCTACTTTATTTATTTATTAAACTAAGCAAATATATATAAACACAAAATATTTATTTGGGTTTTCATGATTATGCATCTTTTTATTTTAATAAAGCATAGGTATAAATGTAGATAAAAATACTTATCGGGATAAATGGGGTGCTCTCCCCCAAGCTGGATCTTGACGTAATTTCTTCTGATGTAGCTAGCAGGTGCAGAGGTGTATTTGAATGTCGGCAGCACCCTGACAACGATTAGGATGTCCTCCATCTGCTAGTCTTCCTAAATTCTGTGGAGCTCAAATAGACAACAAAGCTTCGTGGAACTTGATTAAGTGTTAGCATAAATATCTAGCCTTTATCATGTTTGAGCTTCCTTGATAAATGTCACTCTCTATTTTTATTTTCATTTTTTATAGAACAGAAAAAATATATATTATTATTTTTTTATGCCACCACAGTGAATGTACTTATGGGTTTTATGCTACTCGCATACTCACATGGGGCTTACTGTTTTTAACATTTTTTTTAGACAGAATGAACATGATTAACTGAGCAATAATTAAAGGGAAAATGATAACTACCAAGTTTACCTCTTGGCACGGCGTTCGGTGTTTTTAAGTCCTCCGAACAGGACTTCTTTTCTTCTTAGTTGTCCTGGGATTTGGGTGGCGTAGACGGTGGTTCCGGCAGCGCCTCCTCTTCTTGTGTAACTGTCTTCGCTTTCCATACCCGACTTGGTGCTTCGGTCTCCTGTTGTGTATCCTCGGGCCTTATGACCTCTCCTTCATAGTCTGCCCATACGTCCTTGATGGTTTGCCTCCTTTGGTTACGGTTACGTCGCCTTCTTCTTGTCCTGACCTGCTTAGAATATTCAACTATATAGTTAGGGTCATTAAAGTAGCGGCGTACCTTCTCAGAGGGGAAATGCATATGGACTTCTCCGGTTCCAATGTAGATGATTGCTTTGACGGTGCCTAGGAACGGTCTTCCTAGGATGATGGGTGGATCGTACTCGTCGTCTCCCATGTCAATGACCTGAAAGTCTGTATGGACAAAATGATCGTTAATTTTAACAGGGACATCGGTTACTATACCTTCGACCTTTCGGGATGTCTGATCTGCCATCTGGAGCTGAGTGTATGTTGGTTTTAAGGGCATGATCCCGTACAAGAGCTGATAGGTGACTGTGGCCATTATGTTGACGCCTGATCCAGTGTCGCAGAGCGCCTTCTGAAAGGAGTATCCATTGATTGAGCACTCAATGCTTGGCATGCCTGGGTCATCCTTCTTATTCAGGAAGGGCGACTTGAGTCGTCGGTCTTGACCTCCTTGAACTGCAGTGACCATCTTAGCTGATTCGGTCCATCCTTGGTTGTTCTTGTTCTGCTTGTTCCTCCTGTTGGTCCTCTTTCTTGGTTCATGTTGGGGTTGCTCTGGGATTTGTGTAATCTTGTTCTTGAAGGAAAACGTCTCCTTCCTCCCCTTGATGTTGAAGTTGATCTTCGCAGCGCTGGCGTAGATGACAGCTCCCGAGGTGTCCAGGAATGGCCTTCCTAGAATAACTGGTGACCTCTCATCGGACCCGGTCTCTATCACCATGAAATCAGCTGGAGCATACGAGGTACCAACTCGGACACACATGTTCTTTAATATTCCTTTAGGAAAGCTTAGTGTCCGATCTGCAAGCTGCAAACACATAGTTGTTTCTGATAAAGGATATGTAAAGAATTTTTCATAGAGTACCCTGGGCATAATGTTGACGCTGGAGCCAAAGTCGCAGAGTGCTTCTGGGAAGTCCACCATGCCGATGGAGATCAGGATGACGGGGCGTCCTGGATCGCCTCTCTTGACTGGCAGAAGGTCATTATGTACTTCGACAGCGGGATTACTCCAATAGTTACCTGCATCAAACATGTCTACAAGATTTGCAGATTCTAATCCTTCCGGTTGTAATGGTATACCGGGGTTAGCAGCAGGAACAGCAGCAGCTATTTGATTTAACTGAGATTCAATCATTTTATTAAAGCTAATTTGGTTTTTGATGGCAGTAGAGAAATTATCCATTCTATTATTTATGTTTTCTAGTATTTTATCATTGGATGCTAATTTCTTAGACAAGTTATCCATTAGCTTTCCTTGATTAGACACTAACTCTCTCAGGGGTGGAAAATTATTATTGTAGTTGTAAGAGTTATTACCTTGATAATTACCTGAGTAGTTACCTGAGTAGTTAGGCCTCTGTTGATTCCAACCTTGATTTTGTTGAGGACGGTTGTAGTTGTTGTTGTTGTTGATGTACCTTGCATCCTCAAGCATCTCAGGGCAGTGATTGCCTGAGTGTCCAGTATCTCCACATTCCTCACAAGTCATGTGAGAGTCGTAGACGTTCATGACTTCTCTTTTGTCTCCAGCTTTGTCATCGAGCTTTTTCATGAGTAGGTCTAGCTTTGCAGACAGCATGTCTACCTCCTTGAGCTGGTGCATACCTCCACCCTTCTTGCGTGTTTGGATCCTCTCTTCGTTCCAACCTTGGTTGGACACCATCTTCTCCACAAGGGTTGTAGCTTGTGGTATGGTGAGTGATAGAAATGCGCCTCCAGCTGCAGCATCCATGGTCTCACGAGCACTAGTGATGAGCCCATGATAGAAAGTCTGCATAAGTAGCCAGCTTTCCATTCCATGATGGGGACATTCTAGGATGTAATCTTGAAAGCGATCCCATGCTTCTGGAACGGATTCATCATGTTGTTGCTGAAAACTTGTAATCTTCCCACGAAGAGCATTGGTCTTGCCCATGGGAAAGAACTTAGCCAGAAAGTTCGTAGAGCAGAGTGCCCACATAGTGTTCTTATCCTTCGTCGCGTAGAACCACTGCTTCGCTCTCCCCAATAGTGAGAATGGGAAAAGGCGAAGTAGTATGGCGTCTCTGGGAACATCTAATATAGTGAATGTGCTGCAAATCTCTAGGAAGTGTTGGAGATGAGCACTTGCATCTTCGTGCGGCTTCCCACAAAACTGGTTGGCTTGTACCATGTTGATGAGCCCTGGCTTGAGCTCAAAGTTCTTGTCGATGGCCGCGGCAGGTCCAGTGCGGATGTTGTCCGTAGTGGGAGCTGAGAACTCGCGGATCGTCTTGTTCGCCATGGCTGCGAACTCTGTTGACAAATTCCGGATGAAACTTCGGCGGTCTTCTGGATTGGATGAAGTGTTGCGTCGAAGTGTTGACTTCTTGAGCTTGGCTCTTGCCCCTCTGATTAATACTTCGGGGTTGTCAACAAAATTTTCTGGAAGATGTCCTCTATTCATACATCACCCTGCAAAACAATAAGAATGGAAAAATACAGGGGTAAATCTGTATGGGAGAATTGATGATCTCAATCACTTAATGATGCGAATGATGACTCAAATTCCGTATTCATTCCTTGTTAGTAAATCAACCTTCCCCGGCAACGGCGCCAAAAATGCTTGTTGGGCATTCTTAACGTCATTACCAAAAGTAGACTTAGTTTTCTAATTCTGATAACGGCGCCAAAAATGCCGAACCTATCCCTCATGCCACTTAAGCCAAGTTGTCATCCCCAGCATGACATGAGAGACGCGGTATTGAAATATGCAACTGCTCTTCTAAATAAATAATAAATAAGATCTGCAAGTGCACAGATTAATACCGATGTAGCATTTTAACCGGGAAGTATTCCAGGTATCGTTATTTATATTTTTACCACTGGGAAGGGATTACTAACATCAATGTTGATTATGGAATGGAATATAGGAATGAGTATCAATCATTGCATGTATAAGTGAGAGCATTCATCTATCTCTTACATACAGGGGTAAGTGTCACATAAAATATAGATAAAGTATGAATGGTGACAAAGATAATTAATCTGATCAGCTAGCCACATATAATAATGATAAGCACCTCAACAGATATTCTAGCAAGTCATTAGCATGGTATTAGGACGAACTACAAGGATATTTCCTAAGTTATTCTTAACTATAAAGTCTAGCATATCATAGTTAGTGCAAGTACACTTGGCAATCATTGCGAGAAAGGACTATGCCCATGCATAGTGATATTATCAAGGAAGATGAGAAACATAGCAATCACTCCCCCGTAATAATGTTGCTCTGCCTGCCTTACACACGGGAGGGGGACTATATAAGAACCAACGAAGCTGTCACCATCGCGGACCACCCCACGATCCGGCATATAAGGTGCAATCGCATATAAATATGGTCTAAGCACCACGCCTACACAATATTTATCATTTACCCATGGATCCGATGGATAAACGCTATACGATCCTAAACATGTATATAATTCCAATCTAACTAAGCCAAGCGTATAACTACGATAAACTAAGAACAATATAATCGCAAACGTAAACAAGTAGAGCATAGTCATAATCAATATATTGAAATAGAACAAAGTTGTATTCATAATATTGAAGAACAAAGATGAACAATGAAGAACAGTAAAGGAATTACCAAGAATCCTCTTGACAGATCCGGAAACCAATTGAAGATTGACTCCTTCTAATTCTAATCCTATGTAGCTATGCTATACTAGAGATCTAGTTGATGTGGTGGCTCTAGGGCTTGATCAGAGACTCTCCTCCTGAGATTAGGGTTTGAAGAATTGAGAATGAGGGAGTGCCTCCTCAAGGGGCCAGGGGTCCTGCTTATATAGCCCCCTCAAGTGAACGTGGGCCGTCGGATCAAACCGACATTAATCGCACGGTTTTCCTTGATCCCTTAGGTCGGTGGAGCATAATCCGCGAGACGGAGCCTGATTGGCTCTCAGGCGAGTGCGGGCGCCCTGCCTCCGGGCCCGTTCGGCCTCCCGTTCGATCTCGTGGCTTCTGGAGTCTTCTAGATGATAGAAAATCGGTGAACACGTTATTATCTCTATGTAAACCCGACGTGTGGGCCTTTCCTCTGTATTTTCTGATAACCCCCTGCAGAAACAGACAAACACCAAAACTCGTGGAATTCTGTCAGATAAAACCCTAAGTCTAGGTGTTGGTTGCATTTGGATCTTTTTCTTTATTTATTTGATAACTATATTTGGTGCGATCCATGAATGTTATCCCGCGGCTTCTTGGAAAGTGTCATTGGTGATCTAAGCGACCCTGACGAGGGAAACGTGGTTTGTGTGAGGAATAAATCTCCAGCTGGATAGGAATTCAATTCGAATCGTCGTCGCTCCCGGTTAGTGAGCACTTGACTCGAGCTACGGCATCGTAGTAACTTTAATGGAACATTGATGGTTAGGTGAATGATGTTGGAAATGCTAAACCTGATACGATAATTCAGATTGTTTATGATGAATCAAGTGAGTGTTTCTAGCAATAGGTGCTTACCTAGCTTGAATAGGTTATATTAAAATGCTGCAAAAGTATTATTATAGTTTTTATACTAACTTATGCTTTTCGCAAATGAGTCAAGCCAGACCGCCTTATAAAGCCTTGCATACTCCATGGTGTCACGTTATTTTTGGTTTATGACGGGTAAGTCTAGCTGAGTACATTCTCGTACTCAGGGCGTTGTTCCCATTGTTGTTGCAGATGGTCAGATGTACTATGGGTACTGCTCCAACTGTCTGTATCCGGCGATGGGCGACAACTAGGACCTTGGGCAAGGGTCGATCTACTTGTCTTATCTAATGCTTTTGTGGACCATGACTATCTACTGGCACTGTATTTGAACTAAGTGTGTGTGTGTAAAACTACTTGCTTCCGCTATCTTATGTTGAACTATGTTGTAATAACTTTTATTCCGAACTCCGATGTATTCCGCTTTTATGGTGAACTCTATGTATCATGTGAACTGTGACTGCTAAATCAGTACGATCTTGGTTGTATGTTGGTTGGTTTGAAATCCCTCATGATTTCACGGAATCTCGGGTTATACGGGTTTAAGTTTGTTAAATTAACCGCCTCGGTGGAAGATTTTCTTACTTAATCTCGTATAATTACGTTGATCCGTTACAGCTGGTATCGGAGCATGGTTTAGCATGTTACTGTTCATATGGGTATTTAAAAACAAAACTGTGTTTTCAAATAAGCCTTTAAACTTAAGAGTGTGCCAGTGGTCATATCCTTTATGCCCGATAAGGACTCTAGGTGGCTTAATTAAGTACTAACTTGGGGGTTTGCATCATATTTTAAATTTCGTCGCTCATACGGCGTGCTATTGTATGAGTGCCATTCACTTGAGTGGTAATGTATGGATCAAATACCTCTACGCCTTGGTAAGTGAGAGTTGTGAGAGCATGGTCGGATACACTGCCGATCTAGGGGAGTGCTCATGTGATACCGAAACACTTACGTGCCCTGCGCATGTTCGTATGAGGGTATCCAAATTGTGGGGAATTCCGCCATGCGGAGACGATGCCGTCAATAGGATGATGATTCGGGTAGTTGTTACCGTTATACTCGTATTTGGGGATGCGTGTAGAGCGAGTAACTTACTTTACTGCTTTCTTGCATATGTTCATACTGTGAGGTTTGGGCTGAAGTGACTTTCTGCAGGTACATAATAGCGCTTTCGAGTAGTACATATTAGCTACGTAACAAGAGATCGTTGTATGCCACCGTTTATTCCGTTAGTAGTTATTGATTTTCTAAGTTTGTGAGGACGTACGGAACGTTCATGCATCATGTTGTGCATTTCACTCATGGCATTGTTCCTCCTCTTATAAGTTGCTTATCTCATTTCGATAAAAATGCCAACTTAAACATCTGTTCTCACCACAGTAATAAAATTTTGCTACAGATGGCACGTACCAAGCAGACAGCCCGCAAGTCCACCGGCAGAGCTCCCCGTCATCAGCTTGCTCCACGCACTCGTCAGCGCCACACTTTTCTTGGAGAGTTTGGGATGCCTACGCTCTTGTGGAGAGTGCTCAGCTATGTAGGCTATCCCGACGGAATGGAGCCCCGTTACTTTTGGTCAAATGAGCGGTTGGGGGAAGGACTTTTGGTGACTGTAGAAGCAGTAGTTTGTTCCCGAGGTGATGGTTCCGAATGGACCGGTTGGCGTTTTGAGTCGACTGGTAGGACCCCTGAAGAAGCCGCTGAGAGGGCAGCCTTTGGGATCCTGAGGGACATCATGGATCGCTTTCCTCAGGAGTTGGCAGCAGCTATAGTTGGAGTCTTTCCGAGGGGCAACCCCTCCACTGACTCGTGGCAGCAGGCAAGAGGAAGGTCCCTGGAGATTAGCGTCGCAGAAGCACAGAACAGCGACAACCCCGCTATGAGTGCCATGTTCGCAGTGATGAGGGCCTTCGATGGAGTGGAAGGTAGTCTGAGACGTGTGTCTAGTGCTCTTGGTCAGGCTCGTGATGACCGCCGTCAGCTTCAGAGAGATCACGATGCTGAGATTGAGAGGCTCACCGCAGAGATGACTCAGTTGACTCGTTAGAGAGATCAGGCTACCCAGAGGACTGTAGTTTTCGAGGGGGATGTGCGTGCCCTGAGAGAGCAGGTTGGGCGACTGACCACCGCCAACAGGAATGCTGAGCGCATGTTGACTCATGTGCTCCATCAGAGGAATGAAGCCTGGTCCGCAGAGAATGTGTTGAGAGCTAGACAGTTTGAGCTCGAGCAGCAGCTGGCTGATGCAGAAGAGTACAATGATAACTTGCATGAAGAGGTCCATTGGCTGAACAATCAGCTTAACCCTTATGACCTTCCTGGTGCCACAGAGATGGATTTGGATGAAGACAAAGATCCTGAAGAGCCCGTGGCGCCAGCTGAGGAGCACGACGACGCTGCAGATGGCGACAACGCCAACGTCTCTGACCTAGACAGCGACCACAATGAGTAGGCTAGTAGTTGTTGCGCTAGCTACTAGATTCCGCCTGCATGATCTTTTGCTTTGTTGGCACTTTGGGCATGTATTAATGAGTAGAAAGACTAAGTCCTTGATGTAATGTTGGAAAGCTTGGATGTGTTTGTGGCGGTATCCGAGCGTCAAAAGTCCAGTGTATGTATGCTGGCAACTTGGTTGTAATGGACGCGATGTGTGCGCTTTAAGTAATATAATTAGTGATGTTGTGTTAATTGGAATGACTTATTGTGCCCCTGTTTTATTGTATGAATTTATTCTCTCTAGTGAATTCAGTTCGGCATAATTTTTCATTCGGTTGCAATTTCTACAACATCACTTAATAATTACTGTTGCTGAAACATGCAGATGCCGAACACTCGTCGTACCGTGTATGGTGCCGCTGAGGCTGGTGGCAGTGCAGCTGCTAATGATGACCGTGATCCACCACCGCCTCCTCCACCCTACACTGCAGAATAGTTTTTCGCACAATTTCTTGGAAGCCAACGCAACATGGAGAACATGCAACAGAATATGGAAGCTGCGTTGCGCAGTATCACAGATAACACCCGTCGGGGGATAAACCTGGGTGGGCATGAAGCAAATCAGTACAGCAGTTTCAAGGACTTCATGGATACTCGTCCACCGATCTTCAAGGAAGCCGCAGAACCCTTGGATGTAGAAGAGTGGATTAATACTATGGAAGACAAGTTTCGTGTCTTGAGGATGACTGAAGTGTTAAAGACTGAGTATGCAGCTCATCAGCTTCAAGGTCCGGCAGGAATGTGGTGGAAGCATCACCGCACCACTTTCCCTCCCCACGCCCATATCTCTTGGAGGGAGTTCACTGAAGCCTTCCGTGGAACATACATTCCACCTGGTCTGACCGAGATGAAGCTTGGGGAATTCCTGGCATTAAATCAAGGCACGAAGACTGTAACTAAATATCTGCATGCATTTAATAACCTAAGCCGTTATGCTCCTGATATGGTGGATACTGATGCCAAGAAGATCGCTAGCTTCAAGAGAGGCCTGAGTCCTAAGATGATGAAACATGTGGGTACAAACATGAGGACTAGTTTCAACGACTTCGTTAGTGACTGTCTGAAGCAAGAGAAGAACAACAATGTTTATGCTGCTTCCAAGATCCGTAAGAGGGCTTTCGAGTTGGGACCGTCCCAGTCCAGAGCCCCAGTGGCCAACCGCCCAGCTTATCGATCACCTGCCCCAGGTGCAAGGTTTAGGCCACCGCAAAGAAAGAATCAGAATGCTCAGCAACCCCAGAGGAACCAGAAACCGTTCAAGATGGCATTGCCTCAAGCGAAGACAGGACAGGGCAGTTCATCTGGGACTGTGGCTCAAGTGAAGGGACCGTGCTTTAACTGGAACCAACCTGGATACTTTGCAAAGTTTTGTTCCTACCCTAAGAAACAGCAAACGCAGTATCAAGCTTGTGTGCACCACACCACTGTGGATGACATCCCTGAAGGAGAACCGGTGACAGCTGGTATGTTTTCTATCAACAATCATCCTGCAGTAGTTTTGTTTGATTCCGGATCATCTCATTCCTTTGTAAGTCAAGCATTTGTTAAAAGGCATGAGCAAAAGATAGTTGAATTGGAGTGTGCATATAAAATCAGTTCAGTTGGGGCTGATCTGTTGACTAATCAGATAGTTCAGGGAGTAACCCTAAACATAGCAAACCGGCAATATAAGCTCAATCTGATAGTCATGCCAGGGTTAGTTTTGGATGTGATTATGGGTATGAACTGGATGAATCAAATGGGAGTTGTAATTGATGTTGGAGGAAGGAGTATCTCTCTTAAGGAACCCAGTGGGGAAGGCACCTTTCGGGTGGTCCTACCTCGGAAAGTAGACCTAGCTAGCACGTCCTGTGCGGTCCAAACTACTCTGCTAGCCCAGATTCCAGTGGTCTGTGAGTTTCCAGATGTGTTTTCAGATGAGTTACCTAGACTTCCACCAGACCGAGATGTTGAGTTTGCCATTGAGTTAGTTCCAGGAACAGCACCGATCTCGAGAAGGCCCTATCGGATGCCTCCCAATGAGTTAGCAGAATTGAAGAAACAACTCCAGGACTTGCTAAAGAAAGGTTTGATTCATCCCAGCTCGTCGGAATGGGGATGCCCCGCTCTGTTTGTGAAAAGGAAGAAGGATAACTCCTTACGCATGTGCGTGGATTATCGACCACTGAATGCAGTGACAATTAAAAACAAGTATCCGCTTCCTCGGATTGATATCTTGTTTGACCAATTGTCTAAAGCCAAAGTGTTCTCGAAGATAGATTTGAGATCAGGGTACCATCAGATAAAGATCAGGCTGCAAGATGTGCCTAAGACTGTGTTCTCTACCAGATATGGTTTGTACGAGTATCTTGTCATGTCCTTCGGATTGACAAATGCTCCTGCATACTTTATGTATCTGATGAATTCCGTTTTCATGCCAGAATTGGACAAGTTTGTAATTGTGTTCATTGATGACATTCTTATATACTCAGAAAATGAAGAAGATCACGTAGAACACCTCAGGATTGTCTTGACTAGACTCCGAGAACATCGACTGTATGCTAAGTTCAGCAAGTGTGAGTTCTGGCTTAGGACAGTTCCTTTTCTCGGCCACGTGTTGTCTGAAAATGGCATTTTCGTAGACCCTAGTAAGGTGCGAGAGGTTATGGACTGGAAGTCACCAACTTCAGTTCATGAAGTTCGCAGTTTTCTTGGGTTAGCCGGTTACTATCGTCGCTTCATACCGGATTTCTCGAAGATTGCCAAGCCAATGACAAGTCTGTTACAGAAGGATCATAAGTTTGTATGGACAGAGGAGTGCGAGGCAGCTTTCTGCACCTTGCGAAAGTTGTTGACCACTGCTCCTGTTCTGGCCCAACCGGATATAGAAAAGCCGTTTGATGTGTTCTGTGACGCATCTAAGAATGGGTTAGGATGTGTGCTAATGCAAAATGGAAGAGTCATTGCCTATGCCTCATGACAATTGAGGAAGCATGAAGTTAACTATCCTACGCATGATTTGGAGCTTGCAGCAGTGGTGCATGCTCTAAAGATTTGGAGACACTACCTGTTGGGGAATGTGTGTAATATCTTTACAGATCATAAGAGTCTCAAATATATTTTTACCCAATCCGAGTTGAACATGCGACAGAGGAGATGGTTGGAGCTGATAAAGGACTATAATCTGAATGTGCACTATCATCCTGGAAAGGCTAATGTAGTAGCAGATGCACTGAGTAGAAAATCACACGCTATTGAGGTGCAACCGTTGTTTGAAGAAGGGTTCAATTTGTTACACCCTGCTGTGTTGCATAATATTCAGATCAGTTGTACCCTGGAAAACCATATCATTGAAGGTCAGAAAACAGATAAGGGAATCTTTCATATCAAGGAGAAGATGAAGAGGGAACCCACCAAACACTTTCGAGTGGATGACCAAGGAGTGTTATGGTTCAAGGATCGCCTGGTAGTACCTAAAGATAGAGAGCTTAAGAACAAGTTGATGGATGAGGCCCATCATTCTAAACTATCTATTCACCCCGAAAGTAGTAAGATGTACCAGGATTTGCGACCCCGTTATTGGTGGACTAAGATGAAAAAGGAGATTGCAGCATACGTTGCTCGTTGCGACATGTGTTGTAGAGTTAAAGCTCTTCACATGAGACCTGCAGGACTTCTGCAACCCTTGTCTGTACCTGATTGGAAGTGGGATGATATAAGTATGGATTTTATCACTGGTCTTCCCACCACACAGAAGGGCCATGATTCAATTTGGGTAATAGTCGATCGTCTTACCAAGTCAGCTCATTTTCTGCCAGTCAAAACGAGTTTCCGACCACCTCAATATGCGGAAAAATACATTGCTGAGATTGTCCGATTGCATGGGATACCAAAAACGATCGTGTCTGATCGCGGTTCGCAGTTTACCTCTCATTTTTAGGAACATCTTCATCAAGGTTTGGGCACTAGTTTGATTTGTAGCACGGCTTACCATCCACAGACAGACGGGCAGACAGAAAGAGTTAATGCTGTACTTGAAGATATGCTTAGGGCTTGTGTACTATCATCTAGAGGCTCATGGGAATCCTGGTTACCATTGGCAGAATTCGCTTACAACAATAGTTACCAGGAGAGTATTAAGATGGCACCTTTTGAAGCTTTGTATGGCAGGAAGTGCAGAACACCGTTAAATTGGGTAGAGCCTGGAGAAAGAAGGTTTTACGGAATTGATTTTGTAGATGAGGCAGAGAAGAAGGTTCGTATCATCCAACAAAACATGCAAGCTACACAGTCTCGTCAGAAGAGTTATGCAGATAAGAGAAGGAGACCATTGGATTTCCAAGTGAGTGACTATGCTTATTTGAAGGTTACCCCAATGAAGAAGAAACGATTTGGAATTAAGAAGAAACTGTCTGCTAGATATATAGGACCATACCAGATCATAGAGAAAAGGGGTCCCATGGCATACAAGTTACAGTTGCCAGAAGAGATGAGTTCGATCTTTCCCGTTTTCCACGTATCCCAATTGAAGAAGTGTCTGCGTGTTCCAGAGGAGAGGATAGAACCTCAGGGTATTCGGATCAAGGCAGACTTGGAATATCGTGAGCAACTGGTTCGAGTCCTGGATACTAAGGACCGGGTCACTCGAAATAAAGTGGTCACAACCTACAAGATTCAGTGGAGTCATCATGATGAGAGCGATGCTTCTTGGGAAACGGGAGAATATCTTCAAACCGCATATAAAGATTTTTACGATAAATGGTTCGTAACTCAAAATCTCGGGACGAGATTCTTATAAGGGGGGAGGGCTGTAACACCCCTGGGTGTTAAGCATGCATTATCATTTCAAAGCATAAGCATTCAACATCGTTTCATGAATAGCATTGCTTGAATTGTAGCTCTTTCAAATTTAAACTTGAAAACAAATAATTGGAACCCTAAATTTAGTGTAGTGCCAAAAAGGTGGGGTACTTTTGAGTATTAGCAGTTTTAAATAATCTAGAATAAATCAACTTGATTTTTTGGAGCAATTCTTGAATTCAAGTTTCCTCAAATTTTGTTTTAAAAATATTCTAAACAAATAGGTTTTTGATTATCAATTTAGCTTTAAATCGCAAATTCAAAATCTATTGAGAATTTTGAAAAATGCTCTACATGAAAGTTGTAGAGAATAAAATTTTGAACAACTTTTATTTTGGGCCAAAATTCTGAAAACCCCTTTTTCATCTCCAAATCCAATTTTGAAACAAAGAAATAAATCTGAAAATATTTATTATAAAAGAAAAATGGATTTTCGCTTTACTGGGCCTCGGCTTCCCTTTCGGCCCAGCAACGCTGGCGGCCCGGCCCGCGCCCGCGCCGTCTCCCTCCCGCGCGCGACGCCGTGGCGCCGCGGCAGAGCTTGGCTGCCGCGTGGTCGGACGTCGACGACGCTGCGCGACACGCGCCCCTGTGCCCCCCGCAGCACCGCGCTCGCTTACCCCCCCTCCGCGCGCTCGTCCGCCTCGGCTGCTTCCTCCATTCCTTCTCTCGCCCCGCCAGCAGCAGCAGCAGCGCACCGCCGCGCCATCACCGGCTCCCGGAGCTCCGCCACCGCCGTTCGCGCTCGTGGCTGCTTCCCCGGCCGATTCCTCCCGACCGCAACTCCGCCCCGTCTTCCTCCACCGCGTGCGCGCCTCCACTCCGCCGCTCGAGCCCAGGTGAGGGCCAATTGGCCGCCCCCCTCCTCCACTGCCGCCATGGCCGCCGTTGGCCGGCGCGCATGGCCGGAGCTCCCTGGCCCTCCATGCCTCCTCCGGTCTCGAGCATCCGCTTCCCCTTTGCCTAGCGATGCTCGCGCTCGCCTTCTCGGCCGCCCCCGTGGCCTGCATTGGCCGGCCGACGAGCTTCAGCGCCGCCGTGCCGCCATCACCGCCGGCGAGCCTCCTCTGGAGCTTCCGCGCCGCTCGGAGTTGGTGCGCTGGATGCGCCTCGGTGCGGGGAGCACGTTGGTGCCCTCCCCGTCGCCGGAGACCTCACCGGCGGCGAGTTCGCCACCGGTCAGCGCCTCCCCCGCGCTGCTCTGGCTGGCCGGTGGGCCCGTTGACCCATGGGTCCCGCGTGTCAGCGCGTGTGGGTTCACTGCACCGGGTGTATTTAGCGTTTTCACCAGCGAATTTTTAAAAGAATTAAGGAAAATGATTTCTCAGAAATTATGAAATAGCTTTGAAAAAAATCATATCTCAAGATTTCTAGCTCCAAAAATTATGAAACAAAGTTTGAAATGTTCCTCTTGAATAGATCTACAATTTAAAAATATCTCATGTTATTTTTGTATCACTTTACTGTGCAAATTTATTTAATTACTATAAATGCTGATATGTTAGAAAATATGTAGTAAATAAAATAATGAAGGGAAAAATATGATTCTTGTGGCATTAGTCCTTATTAGTGATGTACTTTCTAGGAAAAATACTAGTGAAGCATGTTCTGTGGGAAATTTTTGAAGTGTAGTTCAAATGCTTTTAATTGATAATATTTGTTATTTTTAGTAGAGGGCAAAATTTGTATAGAACATGTATGTGATAATTTTTGTAGTATGTTAGTTTACTGTTAGTAACATAGGAAAAATGTGAAATCTATTGTTTGACACTTTTCCTAGTACACAATAATTTCATGCTCACATTTAGGCTATAATTTGTTTATTTTGTACATGCAGTTTTACATATTCAATTCTCATGAAAATTTAGTAGTAGGTTAGTTAGGGTAAGAGTAATCTACTGTAATTTTTGTAGATTTTTATCTACAACAGAGATAGGTGTTGCTGTGTAACCCTAGTTAAATAGGAAATAAAAGATTATTCTTTATGAGAAATTAAGAATAATAAAATATGTTTGGTGTATCTTTGAAGCATCATCATGCCTTGCTGATTTTATGGATGAGTTAGGTTGGTAAGATTTGATCGTTTAGGATCACTTGTATGTGTAAGTTATGCGCTAATTAGTAAAATAACAAGGTGCATGTTTTTAGGGTACATGTTCTTGGATGACGTGGACTACCTTGTAGAAGATGTAGTTATATCCAAACTGCTCATTCCATGTGCTCATCTGCATCTCATGTCATCAAAGCACTCCACCATAATCCAACGCATCATTCGCATGTTTACTTATGCACTTGCATCATACATGATCGCAGGAGGAGTCGCAGGTAGCAGTACCGGAGGAGCAGGCTTGGACGGATCAGCAGGAGCCCCAGGTACAGGAGGTGCCCGAGGAGGAAGAGCCAGGCGAGGAACTGCCAGAGTGCGTCGACCACCATCCTAGCTCGTTTGAAAGAGGCAAGCCCCGGAGCATTTTAAGTCTCCTATTTTATAAAAGCTATTCCCTATTACATGAATTATCGTTATATATTGTTGCATTAAGTTATAGGAGTTGAGTGAAACCGTTGTTGCATTACTATCCTTGTCCACCGGATTACCGTTACCTTGTTAGGTCAGGATTGAGTAAATTGCTTAGCCATGCTTAGACCGGTAGAAGTCGGGTGATTTCCTGTCACCTGCGAGCTATAGGTGGATATCTGGTTATGGTTAGCTGTACTTGTGATCATGAAAAGTAACCAAGCGTTGATGGATAAACGGAGACCGGGCGGATTCTTATAGGGTTTTGGACTATAGTGATTCCGTCTGTGTCGACTAAGGACCGATCGTTACTCGTCCCTCTTGTCATGTTGAACGCATGCCTCACATTTAGCTGGCCGAATAAAGTACCTTTCGACCGCGAAGCTAGTGACACTTTTCGAGTCGGGATAAACTCGGGTTGGCAGACTGGTGCTGAAGGGGGTGTAACGGGGACGCGAAGAGTGAGCCCAAGGTGCGTCCTGGCAGTCGGGCGGTCCCTGGGTAGTGCGATCCATGAATGTTATCCCGCGGCTTCTTGGAAAGTGTCATTGGTGATCTAAGCGACCCTGACGAGGGAAACGTGGTTTGTGTGAGGAATAAATCTCCAGCTGGATAGGAATTCGATTCGAATCGCCGTCGCTCCCGGTTAGTGAGCACTTGACTCGAGCTACGGCATCGTAGTAACTTTAATGGAACACTGATGGTTAGGTGAATGATGTTGGAAATGCTAAACCTGATACGATAATTCAGATTGTTTATGATGAATCAAGTGAGTGTTTCTAGCAATAGGTGCTTACCTAGCTTGAATAGGTTATATTAAAATGCTGCAAAAGTATTATTATAGTTTTTATACTAACTTATGCTTTTCGCAAATGAGTCAAGCCAGACCGCCTTATAAAGCCTTGCATACTCCATGGTGTCACGTTATTTTTGTTTATGACGGGTAAGTCTAGCTGAGTACATTCTCGTACTCAGGGCGTTGTTCCCATTGTTGTTGCAGATGGTCAGATGTACTATGGGTACTGCTCCAACTGTCTGTATCCGGCGATGGGCGACAACTAGGACCTTGGGCAAGGGTCGATCTACTTGTCTTATCTAATGCTTTTGTGGACCATGACTATCTACTGGCACTGTATTTGAACTAAGTGTGTGTAAAACTACTTGCTTCCGCTATCTTATGTTGAACTATGTTGTAATAACTTTTATTCCGAACTCCGATGTATTCCGCTTTTATGGTGAACTCTATGTATCATGTGAACTGTGACTGCTAAATCAGTATGATCTTGGTTGTATGTTGGTTGGTTTGAAATCCCTCGTGATTTCACGGAATCTCGGGTTATACGGGTTTAAGTTTGTTAAATTAACCGCCTCGGTGGAAGATTTTCTTACTTAATCTCGTATAATTACGTTGATCCGTTACAGCGCCTCCATGATGGCCGAGGGTGAGCCACACCTCCACACCGGCCATGGGGTGCTCGCTCCTCTCCAGCCGACGAACCTCAAGCGTCAGTAGCAAAGGCGGAGCCCATCTCCTCCCAGCAGCGGACCTCTAGGCGCTTCACCTCCAGGGGCTTCCCCGGCTGGAGCCCATCTCCTCACCAGCCAGTGGACCTCCAGGTGCAAGTAGCAGAGGCGAAGGACTTCATTCATGGAGAAGAAGATAGAAGAGAGGATGACATGTGGGACCCGCCTATCATTCTATGCTAGGATGGGTTTGGGTAGCCTGTTTTAGATGGTACTACTGGAGTTCGAAGGAAAATATGGGTAGTAGAAAAATGGGTGGCTACCTAAACAAACATTTAGGTAGTCTAATTCAGGTAGTACTGCTGGAGATGCTCTAACGTGGCTATACACAGTCTGTAGAAACCCCAACACAAAGACAAGACTGTGAGTTTATATATAGACATAATAAATGGTAAATATGTTAAAGTCGGTCTACACACATTCTCATGCAATATTTATATACTCCCTCTGCTTCATTAGTTTATAGGCCGTTATGATATTTCTAGATATAAAACTCTTAGTGTATATCTAGACAATTATATATCCAGATGCATAATAAAGCTGGTAGCATTATTTTTTTCCAGAGATAAATGGCCCCAAGAAAACAACAATCTATGTAGGTAGAGTTTTGATAAGGCTCTATATTCTATTGGAAACGTTTGGTTCCGCATTCTTCGAAGAAATATTTCTCACAAAAGTGGAATCACTTGTTAGAACCGTTTGACTAAGTTAATCAATTCAGAGGCTGCTTGGTTGCTGGCCATGTCGAGGAGTGTGGTAGCGCCACAGTTATGTGGCAGACTAAATCAGCGCCACAAGCATGAACAATGACTATTTTAACGTGGTTGCCAAAGGTTTGCTCAGGCGAACTATAGTGGGCAACCAAACAGTCTCTCAGATTCCATCCGTTATCTAACCGTATGCGGGCCCTAGATGTCAGCCACACCATCTTCTTCCTCGTGCACATCTGCAATTCGTGCCGGGAGGATCGTAGCTCCTCGCCCATACTACAGGGGAGGAGCTCCCTCGCCGACCCATCCGCGCCGGGGAGGAGCTCCCTTTGTCTGCCTGTTTGGGGAGGAGCTCACTCGTGAGCGCCGCTGGGCGGAGTTTGCCCTCCCACGTGTCGGGAGGGGTTCGGGGGAAGCCACGCGAGAATGCTTGCCGAGAAGGAGGAGGAAGACGGGGCTAACAAAAGGTGGAGAGAAAATGGGCGAAACTAGGTAATCACAGTTTCACGTTTTTACAAAGTGTGAAACGGTTTAACGTTTTTACGAAGGAAGTGTGAAACGGTTCCGCTCCGATTTTAAAAAATTATTTAGTCACAAACCTTCTTTTATTTATGCCATATATCTCGCACTTTGCAGGGTCACTCTTGTTACGTTTGGTCAAACATGGACCAAAATGAATCCATCAATTCTATCTCTCCAAAAACCACGCCATAAAGACTCCCCCCTCTCCGACGACTGACTATTCTTCCCCATCAGTTTTCGTCCCAAAATTCCAAAGCCCGAGAGCTGCAGCAACGAAGAAAGCCAGCCTCGTCTTCCCCCCTCTCACTAATCATCGTCGCGGGCCTGCGATTCGGTGTTTCGATTCCGGCCTGGGGATTCAAGGCCGAAGGGGATGAAATCGCCATTGCGCAGGTTCCGGGGCTTCGCCCATCACCACCACCACAGGGAGAGGAAGGACCACCGCCCGCCGCCCGCCAAGCTCGACGAGCTCACCTACGCCACCCAGGTCTCGTCTCCGCCCCGAACGCCTCTCCTCTCTTCATTCCTGCCGGGTTATTGCCGCGCTGTTGGTTCTGCCGTGTGGTTACGCGCCAAAGTCGGATCGTGTGTGCTCGTTGAGGAGCCGCGATCCCGCCCCCTGCTTATGCCGCGGATTTTCATGGCCCGTGTTGACCGCAGTGACTTGTTCCTGGGCCACGGTGATCTTTTAGGATCGAATGATCTTCACTAATACATTTGTACTGAGCGACGAATCCTTTTTTGTGTTTATTTCGTATATAGTTTGTCCCTTTTCCTTTAGACTGTGGGAATTCTTCTTGGTAAATTGTTCATATATTATTTGGATATAATCAGTGAAATGTGTGGATTTGATCGCTTTCATGTGTTATTGTGGCCATTAGAGACTTGGAGTTCAGAAGCACTTGGTATTCATTTTGTGGCCTGTTTCTTCCTGGTCAAAGTCCACGGCAGGAAGCTTGGGTCGCAGAAAGTAGCTATCTAGAACTGGTCTCGCAGTCAGCAATTCAAAGTCGTCATGGGAGGAACTGATCATTTGTTTAACCTGGCGTTGCCTGCTGGGCGTTATTATATTAATAACAGTGTGGAAATACGTTTTCTGAAATTTAGGAGAGTTCCTGTCCTTAGTGTCTGCATCTTAATGGATAAATTATGGTGAAAGCTGTTCAGACATGAATGTGATGTTGGATTAGATGAAAGCGATTGAAGTTTATTATATGGTACAAGTTTGACAGGACTACAAGCTGATCCATGATTTGAAATTTCAGAAAAATTCACAAGTCATTCACTTTCTCATGTGAATTATAATAGGAAGAGAAGATTTGGGGCCTACAACTGTCCTTTAATGGAAATTAAAATTGTTTAACCCACCTTTTTGTAACATGAACATGAAATCGTACTTTGCAGGAAATGGAAGATATGAGGAACTGTTACGATAGCTTGCTTTCAGCTGCAGCTGCAACAACAAATAGTGTATATGGTAATTGCTATTTTTACTTGTACTGAAATAAAACTGTCCCTATCGCCACATCAGATATTTTGTCTGTCATATTCTTACAATCACATGTAATCCACTCCTGCAGAGTTTGCAGAAGCCATGGATGAAATGGGAACTTGCTTGCTTGAAAAAGCTGCATTGAACTATGATGATGATGAAAGTGGTGAGTGATTGTGTGGATCTGTAAGTACGTATGATATGGAAACTTTGTGGTCTGAAATTGTTCTTACGAGTGCGTTTTAGCAAATCAAATTTCGTGTTTTAGAGCCAATCATGCTATTTTTTCAGCATGTCCATTTCTTTCTTGAACGCTGTATGTCATTTTTGTATGGATAAGCCTCGAAACAAAATTTTCATCTACTCAGCCCCCTGTATAAAGAGAGACAGGTGTTGGCTGAACCTGAAACAGGAGGAGGCAGTAAAGTGGGATTTGGAAGAATGGAATATTATCCAATGGATTTGGATAGAAGCCCATTGAGCAATCCATTTACGTGAACTACTGAATCATGAACTGGTCTTTAAGATCTACTAGTAATATTAGTTTATTTTAGATATTTTCTTCCTTTTTACCTCCAGTACCAATTTTGAGGGTGTTCTTTTTTTTTGACATCGTGGCAGACTTGTCATCCAGTTTTGCCATACTAGTGTCCAGTTTATCTCTTGATAGTTGCAAGGAGAATTGCCAAATCCTTCATTGAAAACTCTTGTTAGTTGATGATACTTTTCTTCTAGCTTTCAGTGAACGTAGAAAACAAAATTCTCATGTTTGTTTTTTAGAGATATATCTTTATTTTAAGAAGTATCAGGCCTTCTTCGTTCTATTCATTTAGTCCTACCTGCAGGTAAAGTGCTGATGATGCTAGGGAAGGCCCAATTTGAACTACAGAAATTTGTGGATGGCTATGTAAAGTCCTTTGTCACTGTTGTAAAATTGTATCACAACATATATTCTTCAATCAATCATACTATTTATTGTATAATCTGTATGCTTACTAGTATTTTTTTCTTTCTTTGTAGCGTACAAATATTATAAACACAATCACAAATCCATCAGAATCCCTTCTGAAAGAGCTACAAGTTGTAGAGGTTAGATCTCCCTGATTATGCTTTTCTCAACTTCATGCAATTGTGAGCTCATGTTCAAATATTGTTATTTTGCTAATTTGTTGTTCATATTGCATTTATCATCATCTCCAAATAAAAGAAAAACTTAATTCCTCACACTTAGTTTAGTCCATCATGTGACATGGTGTCCTTACATTTCTTTCCTACTGATTCAGGAAATGAAAGACCAATGTGATCAGAAAAGGTACACGTTTCTTGAATGTTATCTTATCCATTTTACAATCTGTGCTTTTCCTCCTTGTAAATCTTTTTTTTTCCATTTCAGAGCGGAATATGAAGCCATGCGAGCAGCCTTTGGGGAGAAAGGAGGGCGATCGAGGCACCCCAAAAATGAATCATTCTCATCGGAACAACTGCAAACTTCGTTTCTTGAGTACCAAGAGGAGGCAGCATTGTTTATATTTCGCTTGAAATCACTAAAGCAAGGTCAATTTCTAAGTATTTTGACACAGGCTGCTCGTCATCATGCTGCTCAGGTAGCTTAACATGTCTTCACGCAGAACTACAACTAATGATGACTCCTATGCAGTGGTAAAGACTACAACTATCTTACTATTATTTGGATTTTCAGTTGAGTTTTTTCAGGAAAGGGCTGAAGCATCTAGAGTCTCTGGAGCCTTGTGTCAAAGCAGTTGCTGAGAAGCAGCACATTGACTACCACTTCAGTGGACTGGATGATGACAGTAATATTGATGATTACAGCTCTTACCAGGATAATCATAGTGATGGCAGTGAGTTAAGTTTTGACTACGAGATAAATGACAGGGACAAGGACCTCCTCACTTCCAGAAGTCCAATGGATGTAAGTTCTTTTCCAGCTGATCAATTCATTTGGCATTATGTAACTAAGTTTCATTTACTGAACTCGGTCCATCCTCTGTTCTTAGTGATTAATCATTCTAGCATCATCTCGAAATATGAGCAATTTTTAGATGATTACTTAAAACTAGACCAACCTAGGAGAAACTAGGTGGCATTTTATTAAGAAGAAAATAGGCACCCAAATTCGCCTCAGCAAGAACTTGAACCTGGATGGTCCGGGCATAGATCCACACCCTTGACCAACTGAGATAGCTTAGCTTCCTTTTTATAGATGATTAAATATGTTGCCATTTTTTTAATGAGTTCCTTTGAGGTCAGTTAACCTTCAGCTTAATAATAATTTGGTTTGGTTTAATCCCTTCATGAGGAAGGAAACACTAACACTTGCTTCATTAGTTTTTTTATCGAATAACGCAGGATAGGTTCATGTCATTTCATTAATTTCATAAGAGAGAAAAGAGATACTAACGGGCGATGGGATGGGAATGGGCTGGGGCGACCCATTGGGTAGTTGACCCGACCCATAAAAGCAAGGCCAATGGGTCATAGGGGACGGCCTCAAAGTCTGAAATGGGCCGATAGCGCCAGAACCTTAGTTTCCCAATAGGTAACATGGGTCGACCCAATTGTCACATAACAATCTTTTTTTTGAATTTGTTGATCTTTATTTTTCTGAATAAGCACGGTTGGTCATAACTTTTAAACATGTCTATGCTTGGAAGTAGATTGAGGAATATCATATTTTGGAGGTGAAAATAGATAAAATTAAAATCATGGTAAACTTGCAAACTTATGGTGTACTGGGTTAGGAAGGACAGCCTTTAAGTGAAATGGGTCGACCCATGGCCCCTAAAGTTGCCTTGAGGCCATAGGGCTGGGTCCAAGGCTGGGCCGGTCAACCCATTCCCATCCCGAGACATGCCACAGGCAAAACAGCTAGCCAGAGAGGAGATCATGAAAATTTGCTAGCCGGGCTAAAGGAAGCAAGGAAATAGAGCCCCTTAGCACCTGCCATGCCCCAGAGCTGTGCTTCCCAGCTATAGACAGGACCAGAGATAAGCTCGGAGAAGCACCATTAAACACAGTTATTTCTTTGTTTCTACAAAGTTCATGAACCAAATATGATGAGTGAGTTTAGGCTCTATTGAATGTGACCACTCACAATAGAGCAAGTTCTGCACCACCAATCAAGCGATCATCAAAAGAAAGCTCCAAGGGTTGAGGGCAGAGTACAGCAAGCCCAACTTTCTGCAAAAGGAAGTACCAGAATTGCTTGGCAAACACGCATGACACCAGAAGGTGTTGGATGGTCCTGATTGTTGATCACAAAGTGGGCAGACCTCAGGATGAGAGAAACCTCGTCGTGCCAAGCGATCGGCTGTCCAACAGCTATTATGCGCCACCACCAGCCAGAGGAAGAAACAGCATTTTCTGGGTGCCCAGGGTTTCTGCTCCCAAGGACCAAATCTAACAGAACCTTGAAATAAAGGTTCATTAGCCAACTTGATAGGCGCCATTTATGCGTATCTGGAACATCTGATGATCTAAATGCAGCTGCACCTCAGCAAGTTACCCCAGAGAGCAAGATAATCAGCAATTGCACTAATTGACAGCACCCTCGATATCTAGGAGCCATTGCTGGTTTGTGTGATAGCTTCCAATACTCTTCTCTTACTTTCCCTTCTTTTAGGCACAATAGGAGAACCTGAACTAACACTTAATTGCAACATAATAGAAGTGGGGTTGCTAATAATTGCATATTGCTAAAGAAACATTTAATGTAAACCATGTGAAGAACATTTATACTACTTTCTCTGAGTTGCACCTTTTAATGTTTGTGATGTCTTTTCAGCTAAGTTAGAACAACTCCAAGAGGCTCTTTATATCCTTCCTTATTGATAGGAACAGAAACTTTGGTGAATAAATGCCCTCCAACAGTTTTTTAATTAGATATCGGAATATTGCCATCTTCTATTCCGGATTTCTCGCTAGCCAAAGATCGAGAGCGAGTTGCCTCTATAGAGTGCGTACAAGATATAGAGAAGTTGTTGGAGGGTGGAAAGATATAGAGAAGATTCAAATGGATCTCCAAATGAAGATTTAGAGAGTGAGTTTGAGAAAGACCCTTGGAGATGCTCTTAGTCCAATCAAAGCTTATTGGTTCTGCATTTGTGCTGGGTTCATCTCTAGCCTACCCTATCTTGCTTGGGAATAAACTTCTTTGTTGTTGTTGTTGTTATAAAGTGCCTATTCTATCTCCTACATTTTGCTTAATTATCATACTAAACTTTCAAACATTTATTTATTTGTTAATATAGTTGGATCAAGCTCATCCAACGAGTTCCTCAAGACCTCTGAAGGAACAGGAGCAGGTAGTCTTCATCTCACTAGTTATGTGTGTTGGATTATGAGTATATTAGGCCCATGAGGCTAGGCCCATGAGGCCCATGTATGGCTACCTATATAGCTACCCTTCTAGGGTTAGCCCAAATCAATAGAATCTCATTCCCTAACATGGTATCAGCAGCTTAGGTCTTCCCCTACCCTCCAGCCGCCGCCGCCTACCCTAGGCCGCCGCTGCCGCCGCCCCTTGGCAGGCGCCGCGGCCCTGCTCCACCATGGCCGGCCGACCCTCTCCTCCTCCCCCTCCTTCCTATTTCCACTCTTTTCCCCCTCTCCCTTCTTCCTGGGCCCAAATCGCAGCCACCAGCGCCCGTACCCTTCTCCCTGGCGCCGATGGCACGGCTGACCGCCATCCCCTTCCGGTCGCCACCATCGGGTTTCTCCAGGCCCGCGCGCCTCCTCCAGGCCCGCGCGCCGCCCCCCTGCTGCCGCCCTTGCAGCAGCCGGCGCGGGTTCTGCCGCCGTTGCTGCTGCCGGGGGCGCGGGTGGTGCTCCAGCTGCAGGCGGGGCTGCTGCTGCGGGTGCTGTTGCTGCGGGCGCAGGCGCGGCCCTCGGCTCGGCCGCTGCTGCTACTACCGAGCAGCCCGCCGACGCCGTCCACCTCCCCGGCGCCGGTCTGGATGCCGCCATCCTTCTTCCTGACGGCGTTCATGTCTTCCCGGCCCCGCCTCAGCCACCGCCGACCCTCCTCTACGCCGGTCGTGACGACTCGCCTCTCGCCGCTGCCCTCGTCGCTGCCCGGGCTGCAGCCGCTGAGGGCCAGGCTCGTCTTCGTGCGGCCGCCCTCGCCTGGGAGCGCGAGCGGGATGCGGCCGATGCCCTAGCCCGCCAGATCGCCGACGTGGAGCAGCGCCTCGTCCCTCCCGCCTACCACGACATCGGGGCCACCTCCTCTGGCTCGACGGGCCATCGCGTGTCCACCACCGCGGTCATCTGGCACGACCTGACCGACCCTCTCGTGGCGCAGCTGCACTACCAGGCCGGGGGGGGGGGGGGTCCAGAACATCCGCCTGCTCGTCCCGGTGGTTCTCGAGCCCGAGTCGCCCTCCTACGCCCGTTGGAGGGACCTGGTCCTCCTCACCCTCCGCCGCTACGCCCTCGATGACCACGTCCTCGTCGATGCCACGGTCGCGGCTCAGACCCCCTCGTGGCTGCGCCTTGATAGCATCGTCCTCTCGTGGATCATCGGGACGATCTCCCTCGACCTCCACGACCTCGTCCGCAACACGGCGGATGCTCGCCAGGCCTTGCTGTGGCTCGAGGGCCAGTTTTTGGGCAATGCCGAGGCCCGCGCTCTGAGGCTCGATGCGAGCTTCCGGACTTTTGTCCAGGGTGACCTCTCTGTTGGCGAGTTCTGCCGGAAGATGAAGACCATGGCAGACTTCCTTGGTGACCTTGGCTGGCCCGTGGAGGACCGCATCCTCGTCCTCAACGTCCTCCGCAGGCTCAGCGACCGCTACGCCCACCTCAGGACGTGGATCACCCGCCAGCGCCCCTTCCCCACCTTCCTCCAGGTCCGTGACGATCTTGTTATGGAGGAGCTGACTCAGGGCCTCCAGTCTGGGTCCACCACCGCCCCGGGGTCCTCGACTTCCTCGACGACCCTTGTGGCCACTCCACCGCATCCGTTCGCTCCACCGCGTCCGTCCGCTACGCCGCCGTCATCCCTTTTGGGTCCTCCCTCTGGGCCGAGCGAAGGTGGGGGGGGCGGCGTGGCAGTCGCCGTCGCCGCGGCACTGGACGTGGGGGGGGGGGGGCGTGGCGGTGGCGGGGGCACCCATGCGCCGACGGCACCATAGGGCACACCATGGCCTTCCAGAACCCGTGGTCCGGGCGCATCTCTATGTGGCCCTTCCACGCCCCCGGTGGCGAGCCTCGTCCGCCGGCGGCCATGTTCACTGGTGCTCCACCTCCCGGCGTCTCCCCTACGTCACCGTGGGCTACACCCCCCGGCAGCTCGCCCGGGATTGCCGGCTGGGATCAGGCGGCCCTGGCTCGTTCGTTCAGCACGATGGGCCTGACACCTCCTGTCGGTCCTGAGTGGATCGCTGATTCGGGAGCCACCTACCACACCACTCCTGATCCTGATATACTTTCTTATGTCCATTCTCCCTCTTCTTCTCTCCCTTCATCCATTATGGTCGCAAATGGTTCATGTCTTCCTGTCACGTCTGTGGGTACCGCCGGTGCTCATGGCTCCTTTCGTCTTCCTGATGTTCTTGTTGCTCCTTCTATGGTTCACAACCTTCTTTCTATTCGTCGTTTTACAGTTGACAATTCCTGTTCTGTGGAATTTGACTTTTCTGGTCTTACTGTAAAGGATTTGGCTTCCCGGCGTCCTCTGCTCCGATGTGACAGCACGGGGCCCCTTTACACTCTTGGCGGCTACTTTATCTTCTTCGCCGTCCGTTTTGTCAGCTGTGTTCGCCGCCTCTACTTCCTCTACCACTTGGCACCGGCGTCTCGGCCATCCTGGACGTGATGCCCTGATGCAGCTCAGTCGTAGCTCCGGTCTTCCATGTACTCGAGCTCCTGATGAGCATTTGTGTCATGCGTGCCAATTGGGCCGACATGTTCGTCTTCCTTTTCATAGTTCTTCACATGTGGCCCGCATTTTTGATCTTGTACATTGCGACCTATGGACCTCTCCTGTTATCGGTATTTCTAGTTATAAGTACTATCTTGTGGTGGTCGATGATTTCTCTCATTACTCGTGGACCTTTCCCTTGCTTGCGAAGTCTGATACTTTTTCCACGCTTCTTCATCTCTTCACTTGGGTGTTCACACAGTTTGGCTTCACCATCAAGGCCTTCACCATCAAGGCCGTCCAGTGTGACAATGGTCGCGAGTTTGATAACTCCACCTCTCGTGCTTTCTTCCTCTCTCACGGTGTTCAGTTGCGCATGTCATGCCCATATACCTCCTCACAGAATGGCAAGGCAGAACGCATGATTCGCACCACTAACGACACCGTGCGCACCCTTCTGTTTCAGGCGTCTCTCCCTGCTCGCTTCTGGGCGGAGGGCCTACACACCTCCACCTACCTCCTCAACCGTCTTCCTTCCGCTGCCTGTCCCGCTCCTACGTCACACCACGCTTTTTTCGGTACCCCTCCTCAGTACGATCACCTTCGTGTCTTTGGGTGCGCGTGTTACCCCAACACCGCTGCCACTTCTTCCCATAAGCTGGACCCCCGTTTGACTCTCTGTGTTTTCCTCGGGTACTCCCCGGATCACAAGGGGTAGCGGTGTTTTGATCTTACCTCCCGACGGGTTCTCATCTCTTGCCATGTGGTGTTCGATGAGTCCGTCTTTCCCTTCTCCAGCACACCCACCACTACTCCTGCCCCTGATCCCTCCTCCCTTTTTCCCACTGACACGGTGGTCCAGCCACCTTTTCCATTGTCTCCTGCAGGCACTGCTTCACCACCCTCCTTGCCGGGCACCTGTCCCGGCTCCCCGGCCGGTTCGGGCACGTCGTCCTCTGGCGCGGCCCCGACCTCTCCGTTGGGCACAGACCCGGGGACCTCGTCCCCCGCTCCTGCCCCGGGGGGACCGGCACCTCCGCCGTCGCCTGGTGCTGCCCCGGCACCTCCTTCGCGGTTCGCTGCGCCAGTACGGGTGTACCAGTGCAGGCCGCGGCCGCCGCCACTCGCGGTCCCTTCTCCGTCGGGGACACCGACACCACCGCCGCAGTCCCCGCCGACCCGTGACGCACCGCCGGTCTACCACCCGCCGCTTCTTCACCGACACCCTCGGCATGTTCACCCGATGGTGATACGGCACGCGGCTGGCACACTGCCACCCCGGGTCCTTGCGGCATCGACCGACGATGCGCCGATCTCCCCAGTACCCTCTTCCGTCCGTGACGCCTTGCTGAATCCTCACTGGCGCCGCGCGATAGAAGAGGAGTACGCCGTGCTCCTCGCTAACCAGACGTGGGAGTTGGTGCCCCGGCCGCCGGGCTCCAACGTCGTCACCGGCAAGTGGATCTGGACTCACAAGCGCCGGGCTGATGGCACTCTCGAGCACTACAAGGCTCGCTGGGTTCTCCGGGGCTTCACTCAGCGCCCTAGGGTCGACTATGATGAGACCTTCAGCCCGGTGGTTAAGCCGGCCACCGTCCGCACCGTGCTCTCGCTGGCGCTTGCTCGGTCATGGCCCGTCCATCAGCTGGACGTCAAGAATGCTTTTCTACATGGCCCGCTCACCGAGAGAGTGTACTGCAGTCAGCCGGCGGGGTTCGTTGATTCCTCCCGTCCTGACATAGTCTGCCGACTCAACAGGTCTCTCTATGGCCTCAAGCAGGCACTCCGGGCGTGGAACCATCGGTTTGCTGCTTTCCTGCTGACACTGGGATTTGTGGAGGCCAAGTCTGATACATCTCTGTTTATCTATCACCATGGAGCTGGCACTGCATACCTGCTGTTCTATGTTGATGACATTGTCCTCACAGCCTCCAGTGAGCCACTTCTCCGCCGCATCATTGCCGCTCTTCAGCAGGAGTTTGCTATGAAGGATCTGGGTGTGCTTCACCATTTCCTCGGGGTCACTGTTGAGCCACATTCTGCCGGGTTACTTCTTCACCAGCGACAGTATACTCGAGATATCCTGGAGCGGGCTGGGATGACTGACTGCAGCCCCTGCTCCACTCCGGTTGATACTCAGGGTAAGCTGTCAGAGGCTGAGGGCCCTCCAGTGTCAGATCCCACTGCATACCGGAGTCTTGCTGATGCCCTTCAGTACCTCACCTTCACCCGGCCGGACATCACCTATGCGGTTCAGCAGATCTGCCTTCACATGCATGAGCCCCGGGAGCCTCACCTCACTGCACTCAAGCGCCTCCTCCGCTACCTCCGAGGCACGATCGACTACGGCCTACTCCTTCACCGGTCCTCCTCGGCCGAGCTCGTCGTCTACACTGACGCCGACTGGGCAGGGTGTCCGGACACCCGGCGCTCCACCTCCGGCTACGCTATCTTCTTGGGCGGCAACCTGGTGTCTTGGTCGTCCAAGCGCCAGCCGGTGGTCTCCCGGTCCAGTGCCGAAGCGGAGTACCGCGCTGTTGCTAACGGCGTGGCTGAGGCCTCCTGGCTCCGGCAGCTCCTCGCCGAGCTCCACACTCCGCCCTCCCGAAGCACGCTGATCTACTGCGACAATGTCAGTGCAGTCTACCTCTCCACCAACCCCATCCAACACCAGAGGACGAAGCACGTGGAGATCGACCTACACTTTGTCCGGGATCGGGTCGCCCTCGGCGAGGTGCGGGTCCTTCATGTTCCGACCACCTCCTAGTTCGCGGACATCTTCACCAAAGGCCTCCCGTCCACGACCTTCACCGAGTTTCGCTCCAGCCTCAACATCACCAGTGGCTAGTTGCGTCTGTGGGGGGGCTTGTGTGTGTTCTTTCTTCTTTCTTGTCCAGTCTGTAACTCCGCTGCGCCGGTAGTTCAGACTGCGGAGGGGTGTTGGATTATGAGTATATTAGGCCCATGAGGCTAGGCCCATGTGGCCCATGTATGGCTACCTATATAGCTACCCTTCCAGGGTTAGTCCAAATCAATAGAATCTCATTCCCTAACAATGTGCTGTACATTTTTCATGATAAATTTGTTCATTCTCAATTTCTCATTCATAATGACATGAATCCTCTAGGGTAAACATGTACAAAGAATGACCAAATATTATGTGGGGCTTTACTCTAAACCTTTTTAAGTAATAAGATCCACATGCTTATGGGATTCAGTAATTATGAATCCTAAAGTGACATGTTTTTTTGGGACAAGGGGGGTACAAAACAAAATCTGAATCAGGTTAGCACAATGAAGTCAATCTAAAATGTTTTTATCTCCTTTGGTATTGGTATAATATCACATCTGATGGAGGACATTAATGCAGAAATCCTTGTTATGTAAGTTTTAATAAAATTGTGATAACTCTATTTGGAATCTTGAATATCTGTATTTTCTAGGCTGAGTCCTTGTTGGTATTTCATGCCTCAGTTCAGTCATTTATGTCCCAATGGGACGACATCTTGAGTCCTGAAATTCTTTTAACTGACGCATGCTTATACAGGAAAATGCTGAAGAAATAAAGGCAACTTTAGCAGTTCCTCATATGAAGCCTGAGATTGGTACCCAATCAGCACCAATTTTTGCTGAGAATGTGGCTGATCCATCTACGAGGTTTCGGAAAACGAACTTGTTAAACAGAACTGTTCACTCCTACAAACTCCCGACGCCATCTGATGACAAGAACCCTGCTTCAGTAGTTGCCAACAAATCGCCTCATTCAGATGAACCTGAAAGTAAATCTCATGTGGCAGTAAATTTGTGGCATTCCTCTCCACTGGGTAAAGATTTTATGCCGAAGTCCATGCATAGTGGACCTGTTAAGATGCCGTCAAGTAATGAAGGGATATCAGCACCACTAGTTTATTCCTACTCCACTACAGATTTTAAGAAAATGAAGGCCTTTTCTGGCCCAATTCCAAGCAAGGTAGGATTGAGCAACCCCCTGTTTTCTGCAACTGATCGCAAACCGTCATGGAAGCACCCTCCCTATGTGTTGCCAACAAGACCTCATGGCCCTGGTTGGCAGTCATCTGTGCCTCCAAAAGTTACACCCAGGGTCACTTCGCTCCCAACAACGACTCCCAGAATAAGTGAGCTGCATGAGCTGCCCCGGCCTCCAGCAAATGTAGGCACCATGCGTCCTGGTTTGGTTGGATATTCTGGCCCTCTGGTTTCAAGGCGTCCAATGCCTAATGTATCCACTCATGTCTCACCCCCATCACATACAGCATCGCCACTTCCACGACCACCTGCTGCCATGACTCGCAGTTATTCCATACCTTCAAATAGTCAACGAACTCCTATTATTACTGTGAACAAATTGTTGGAGGCTAGGCATAGCAGGGAGAGCAGCGAAGTTTCCTCACCCCCAGTAACACCTATATCGCTGGCAGATGTTTCCCGAAGATCAACAACAGAAACAGCTGTTGACAAGAAAAGGATAAAGGGTAAGTTATCACTGCTGTAACTGGTTTTCATGTGTATGATTCCATAATATAATATTTCTATGTTTACAAAAGCTGATAATTTTTCTGGGTAATGACAAAACATTGATTATTAGACAGTAGACATGAAACTTTTACTGATTTTTGATGATCCTTAAATTCTCTTGAATAATGAATAGCATATGAAAGTCTTTGTTTACAACTATCTGGTCGCAAACATAAATAATAATAACAGGAACAACACTTGCATTTTTCATCAGCAAGTAAATAATTAATTAAGATTCTCAAAACAGTGATCAGTTTAATTCAATTTTTGCAGTGCTTATGTACTTTATTTTGGAAACTTGTAATGAGTAGGTATAACATTTATTCTCTGAAATCAGAGCCTTCCAACCACTTCATTTTTGACCGAATCGGCAGGGGAACCCCCTACCTATTTTTTTTAATTTTCAATTAAATGAGAGAATCATATGTACAGCTAGAAAAAGAAGGAACAAAAAAGGAAAAGGGAAAATTACAAGGCCTTCCAACCACTTCATTCCATCATTCATTTCAATCATGCGATTTTTATAAGCATTTGGATAGAATATAATCCACTCTTTGTTATGATAAGATTCCAACATACACACATACTCAAGCTTGACTGTAGAAAAATAGCAAATGATTTCTGTATATCTGAATATCTTCTCTCATCTTTGCAGAATCCTTGTGAGCAGGTGTGCAACTGGACATGTTGATAATCTTAGGAAATTTTGTATGTAGTTGATTGTGTATTCTATGATTCCCTCTATAATCTCTTGTGTTCACTGTGAAAGAAAAAAATGTAAATAAGGTTAGCATTATATTATCTCCTTGATATGCTTGTGCAAACAATCTCTTGGATATAGTGTATTAGTCAAGAGAGAGTTGGAGAAATGAACGCTGTTGATTTAGTGGTTATCTGAGCTAATTTTTGGACTGTGGTGTATTAGCTCTACCCATAATACTACACTGATATTTGTGTTAGAGCTACCTACAAATTTAAGTGTGTGATTTAACATAGGTTTAGTCCAGTCGAGTTTGGGTAGAACAGGGCATTTCCATTTATGCAAACATTGGCGCAAGAAATGTTCCATTGGTGTTTGATGTTTGATCCATGGGTTCCGATCGGTTGGTCTTCTGATTTCGTGTCATAAGAATAACCGATCGTATTGGACAACCATTCTTGTTGAAACAAAGATCATAAATGTGCTGCCAAATTGAGCATCATGTAGTCAATCTTACCCGCAGAATGGAGTCGCAGGTGCAAGATGAAACAATTCCTATCCAATAAATTAATGTAGTTCTTGCACAATTAGGTGTTTTTGCATGATGTTAAAAGGATGATATTCATTCTTCTCCTTCCCTATTGAATGTTGTGCGTGTCTATCAAATGGAGCCTGTCCACAGAAAACTTTATAATTTGGTCCCAGCGCTATAAAGTGTAGGGAGGGTCAACTTGAAGCACAGTCTCAATTGGCATCCCATTGGATTCGGACATGAATAACCAGTGAACAATGATCCAACAGTTGCAACAACTGAACCTAGCTACAAGCCACTTGCCATCTTTGGACCTTGTCACCTTGGTACTCGTTTTTGCCTTTTCAGATATCAAACTTGATTTCGTTTGTGAGATATACGACAGACATATTGTGAATAAAAAGACAGAAAAAATAGGCATTTTATCACTATCCATTTAGCTGCTTGTTTGAACAAATGAAATTATACTTGAATTATTTTACATGGTCGTGTAATATCATGTGTATTTTTCTCTCTCTAGAATTTATTAAAATCCATACATATTTTGTAAAAATATTTGGATAATTCCACTGAACAGGTGTTCCCACCTGATTTTATTCTCGACTTTCGGCCGTCAACTAAAACTTATACATGTGATGTCTTTTCAGCTTTCAGCCTATTCGCTTGAGATTATCAGCCAGCCAGCCAGCAGTGTTTTTCTCTCACAAAAACCAGCCATCAGTACTTTCAGCCAGCCAAATCAGCCCAAGCGAATAGGCTAAGCTCAAGTTTGATTCCTAGATTTTATTTTAAAATCCAACTACATTGGGATTTGTACAATGCCAACCAAAGTGATTTGAAAGGTATATCACCTAAAATGTATCTTCCACATCGTTCACGAAATCTTATGTACCAAGGGCCAGCTCGTGGTTTTGTCTTATCATTTCTATTAACTTTTTGGTGCAATGGCCTAGAAAAATATGTTTTTAGCTTGCTATCATGCCCAAAAGAGAAATAGATACTTCTATAAACCCATCAAATTATGTTGTTTTAACACGTACTTTTACATACAAGTTGAGGCGAATTTCTATTCGGTTAGAATTGTATTTCACATACGAAAGTGTAAGGGTTTTGGCAAGAGTATATGGTTCACTCAACTTGTAGAAATTTTATTTATACAATTTTCGTCTTCATTTTCACGTTAAAGGGTTAACCTGGTGTGGTGTTTTGAATTCGATCTATGCGTGGTCTAACCCCACCATCAACAATCAAAGTATGACTAAACCCTCACAACCTATGTCAACATACACATGAGCCACTAATCCAAACTGGACTATATGTCACAGTAATACAAACATTTTGTAAATAAAATTGGCATCTAAATTACCCTAAAAATAAAACAACTACACCCTTCACCTTGTTTATATGAAGTTTTACCTTCCAAAGTATAATAGAATGGCAATCAATCTATAATTATATGACCTGTTTATTACCCCTCTTGGTTGCTCAAACCTCGTCACAAGTCAACCACACTGCTCCTTGAATACAATTTTAATCTCGGATCATCTCAAAGGACACAAAAATATACATGAAAGTCCCCCCCCCCCCCCCCCCCCCAAACATCACTTTTAGATAAATAAGCTCGTAAAACAAAATATAAAAAATAATGTAGTAGCATTCTATAACCTAAGACACCAAAACCGACTACATATTTTGCACAGTAGTAGAGGAGTTCGAGGCTCAAATAGTGATGAACCTTGATATTTGACATCCTTGGTGACTTAGTCCACACAGGCAATAAAATATTGCACATACAAAGAGAAGTAGAGATGATATGTGAACTAAGGCCCCGTTCACTTTCAAAATATTTCCTCTGCCACCCGTCATATCGAATCTTTGGACGCATGCATGGAGCATTAAATGTAGGTAAAAAAATAACTAATTGTACAGTTTGTCTGTAAATGTCAAGATGAATTTTTTTGAGCCTAATTAATTCATGGTTGGATAATTTTTGCCAAATAATAACGAAAGTGCTACATGAATTTTTCTCCCAAATATTTCGGATCTGAACACAGCCTAAGCGAGGTTCCTCGATATTGAACACGTTTACCTAGGTTTGAGTCTCCTAAGTCATCATGGATGGTCATAGTGAGACGTCTATTGTAACTTTATTATCTTAAGATTATCTGTTGGCTTAGTTTTTCAAAATCGTTCATAGGGGCAGGTTGTGCTCACATGGATCTACAGATGTGAGCCTGCGTAGTGGAGGACCCAATGCTCGAATGGAGTCCGGGCGAAGCTCAAGATGCCGATGAGATCACATACTTTTAAGCTTGCCATAGAGTGTGATGTGACGAATGCCTCAACGTGTGCCGGCGCCGGAGCCTGTGTGGACAACCAGGGTCATCGGGCCTTGGGCCCGCCAGTGAGTGCGCACATGTATGTAAGGATGAAAACGGTCGGAAACGGTCGAAAACGGACTTACGATATAGAAAAACGAAAACGGTCGGTTCGGGATATTTCTACATTTAGCAATTAAAGAGTACAAAAAATGATTGAAAATGGTTATGAAACCAATTGAAACTGACAATTTTTCGTGTTAAAAAACGGTTCATAATATAGAAAACGAAAACGGTCAATTCGGAAGATTTCTGTTCCGTTTTCATCCCTACATGTATGTGGCTCTAGGTTTGACAATGCGTGTGTGCGCATGTACGTGAACATTTATGACTGTAATGCACTTGAGAAAACAAAAGTAGAGATGCATGCCAGCAAAACTCTCAACCATTTTAGTTTATATTTCCTTTATGATTTAGTTCCAGAGTTGTTCTCTCGTAGTGGATTATGAAAACTATGGACTTTCACAAATTTTAAGAGATAAGGTGGTCCATATTTCTTTGCATGAAAGAGAAATTATTCAATTAACCATTCCATTATCAAAAGTTTGGAGATTCCCCTTCCAAAGACTTCGGTTTCTGTCTCCTTTCCTATTGCAAGAGTAGGACATTTTTCCGTTCTTGATTGACACATAGGAAAGTTGCAAAATGAGCAGAAAGTTATGGAAAAAAAGGTAACTAACCCTTACTAGGCGCATAAGGCCAAGATGCTCTTATAAAAGGAGGGGAAAGAATTTAGACAAGTGAGAAGTGCGACACCTGGATGGTCATAATAAATCTGCAGAGCAGCAAGAGTCCATGATCAACAAAAACTTTATACAGTAAGATTGCTGAATCCTACCACACGTTCATTGTCTTGCAGCGTTACCTGATTGCATTAACCAACAAGATGATCCTCGGTAGGGAGAAGGCAGATCCACTGGAGGTGGTTCTGTAGGCAGCGGTGTCCTAGGGGCGGCGGCGGCCTGGGCGGAAGCGGATCCTGTCGGCTCACGTCTGATTGGTTGGACGACGACGGATGAAGGTGGACTAACCGGCGACACATGGAGTCAGCTCATGTGAAGCAGATGAAGATGGCACCAACGAAGGTTCGCAGCGATGACACACTAGTAGGGATGAAAACGGTATGAATATTTTTCGACCATATTCGAGACCGAATCCGTTTAGAGGGGTTCAGATCTGTCCGTATCCGAGTCCGAATATTCAACATCTGATACCATATCCGTATCCAAATTCTCAAATCACATATTTATGATGTCGATATCCAATCATATCCTATCCGACATGGTTGGCACTATCCGTTTTCGAATCTGAATCCGGACAGAAATATGAAAACAAATGTAATATCAGTGATATCCGTCCGTATCCGATCCGTTTTCATCCATACACACTAGGGGCGATGGTGACTTGATGACTTTCACACCGAATTTGGCCGTTTCAAGAGAGGATGTTAGGAAGCAAAGATGTGCGAAGTTGTAGTTTTTTTTTTGTTGTTGTGTGTTCTCCTCTTTGTTGAATTGTGAGCCTAAGTGCTCTTCTATATATTGTTTTGGTTGTGTATATTCTTCGTGGATATAGAGGCCAGATTAATGAAAATCCATTATCTAAAAAAATCAACAAGTTGATGCAATAATGTTTTTTAATCTTTTTTTGCGAACCAATAATGTTTTTTAATTGACCATATTGCATTGTGAGGAGTTATTCTTGTATGCTTACCTAACCTAAGTACCAGTTACCACCATGTGGAGGACCTAATCACGGTATTATCAATATATAATGCAGGTCAAACTCAAATTGAGGGAACAAAATAACTTTAAATAGTGGTGCATGACACTGACTCGCAAAAAGAATCAGCGACTCAGGGCGATGAATTCCTTCCCAGTGATACCCAAAGAGAATATGGAGATTTCCTTCAGATTGCGCGAATCACTGCACATATGGAGCTTTTCTGTGTTCTCATAAATGGCAAATGCAGCTAGCAGTAGGCTTCCTGGTGCAGCTGATTGCACGCACGTTCAACCTCATCTGAAAATGCACATGCCCTGGAGCCGCAACCTTAGCTGAATATGAATATATTCCGGCCGGTACCAATTTTATTCCTGAACGATTTGTAATCAGTATCCAGGAAAGCTGTGGACGTGGTAAACCGATATGCATTGAGTCGGCATCGGTGGAGCAGTCTGGTTCATCCTATGTATTATTCCCTTTCCTGCTATAAATACCGAGGTGTCAAGCGGTAGTGCCTCGCAGATCACCCAAGAAGAAGAAGAAGTAGAAGAAGAGGGGCCTTGCATGAGGTCCAGAGCCTGCCTCTGGTAGCCAAGGATGACTTGCCTACATGGCCTTGCGAGTTCCGGTTGCATGGCCAGTTCAGTTGGGTCTGTGGGCGGTCACCTTGGCTAGCCTGAGTGGCTCTTGCCTGTCATGGAAGGCCTCTTCTTCTCTGCCGTCACTCTCATGATACTGTCTGGCCTGTATGTGCTTCATTATTTTGCCAGGTATGGCTGTTCATTGGTGATTCTGATTCATATGTTATGTACATTCTTAATTATTTTGCTGCTATATATCTGTGACGGCCTGCAGCCTGCTCGCAGATTGTTCAGAAATAATGTATATATTGGACATTCTGTAGCTTGTCCTGCATGTGTGATTTTATTCACTTTTGTAATATTGGCTGATGAGTATTTTGTTGTGCCAGTGGTTAATTATATATAATTGGATCAAATGGAATAATATGTGGCAAACAAATATGCAGAAAAATAGTTGGAGACATTTCAGCAACTCACTTTTGTAAAAATGCAATGGGTTAAATGTGCCATTTCATGTTAAAATCTTCCAACAAAGATGCATATATATAAGTGTGGAAACTAGTTAGTTTGCAAAGCTATATAAATGTCTCCATTAAGACTAGTAAAATGAGCATTATTAGTCAGAACCTGTTGATGATAGACGGAGACATATATACATGTGGACCTTAGGGTCTGGAACTACTACCGTGCCTCCTTTAATTATAGCAGTAGCAGTAGCAGCAGCTAATGATGACCGGGTAATATAACAAGGTTGAGCCTTGAGGCATGCAAATCCTGAACTTGTTGGCTTGTGGATGTGTTGTATGTATGTCTTCCAAAGACATCTTCCTCTTGGAAATGTTTGCTAGCTAGATACTAGACAGTACCAAATGGAGTCTCCGGATGGTCCTTGCATTGACTTGGACTTGAGAGCTCCATGTGTTTCGCATCATATTTTACAATAAAGCTAGATATATCCACACAAATATTGTGGCACGCACTCAGCCAGACAAATCAACCTGGATAAGGCAGGAATCTGATCCGCATGCACGTACACAACGTACTAGCTAGCTACAAGCACGAAACACTGATTCTGATGGAAGAGCAACGCGCACACATGCATCGCGCGCAACGGTGCAAGTAGAAATCGAACTCAACAAGAAGAATAGCGAACTCAACGGGCTCAGATAGGGAGGGTCGTCAACTGCAGCCTGCAGGTCTACCAAGTACAGGTGGTAGCTAGAGGTGTATGCACGTCAGTGTAACAAGTAGCCGACTATATGGACATTAAGCAGCATGATTCTCCTTAGGCCTGACTTAACTATAGCGGGCTACGGGTTCGAGTGTATGTTCGAGGAGGCTTGCTAGTCTCGTTGGCACCTGTCCAATTGGTTGCATAACTTTCATGTAATGTAATTTAAGTTAGGTTTATTTGGGTCGTGTTGGCTTCCATCCTTCTACGGTAATCTATGGATTACTTGGGGATGTTGTAACCAGTCAAACTCTGCTTCTGCTTAATGAAATACGCGTCACAGGACACGCTCGTGAAAAAAAAACTAAGCGGGCTAGAAGATCTAAACTGAATGTATGTACAAATAACAATGTACTACCTAAAACAGCTATATATGGTCGGCTATAGCAGCACCTATAGCCACCTATTTGTCACCTGGAGGAGGCCGGTTGAGCAGGGTGTTGACTGTATAATTTGGCTATAGGATTTATGATCGGCCAAGTTAGAGGATAGTTGTTGGTACTTACGTCTATCAGTCTATGAGTTGAGTTTTGTTCAAGAACTGTAACAAGGTTGAGAAGAAGAGGCAGCTTTGGAATCTAAGGGGCCAGAAGCAAAACCTGATTGCAGTTCAGTACAGGGTGCAATACTGTCAAGATTGGAGATTGTCAGCCAAGATGACTAGCTCTGGGTGAGGCTCTGCATGTTTGAGCCCTGCTGGATCAAATAGGAGTGCTATACGTATTGGGAGAGCCGCAATATACATCAGGGGCACATGACTAATGAATATGGAAGCTCAGCTAGTTAGCTTGTAATTATATGGAAAGAGCCAATGTAAGACTGCGCAAGTGGAGACGGTGATACGGCCACACAAGCAACATGCTAATAGCAGGAGGTTAAAAGGATTTGTTCTTCTTGTTTACTAGCTGCTGGCAACCAGTTGGGGATATCAAGCTGTACTGGCTAACAGCAGAAGGAAGTATCATCGGTGATGCTGTTTGGGGTAGTGCAATCTAGTACGTATTGTCAGTATTTAATATATTAGAATATTTATTTGTACATTATATGTTTCATATCCGAATTTAGATGGCCACGTCTTGTTCGGTTCAAGCTCTAAGTTCTGTTCATGTACAGAACGGACTTGCTAGCGCCCGGACGTCCTTTCGAGGTGCTAGCGTCCGAACGCTGTCGCGCAGAGGGAACAAACGAGCACATAGCACGTCGGGCTCGTGCGCGAGGGAGTGCACTAGCAGTGGGCCAACGCCGCCTCGGACGTCGCCCATGCCACCCGAACACCGTCCACGCCACCGGCCGCTTCCCACATGCATCCCATATGTAACACCTACTTTTGAAACATTCAGATACAACAGTTGCAACATGCAAAAGAAAACAAATAAAACACTTAAAATAAGCATCTGAAAAACTTGCGGAAATTTGCAAACATATGCAATATCTAGATGAAACACTCGGTAACATACGTATGAAAGACCTGAAAGCACTTCAAACATATGATGCAACATGCATGTATATGCAACATCTAGATAAAATACTTGCAACATTCATCTAAAACAGATGAAATAATTGAACATACACTTTAAACGTACATGTATAGCCATTACAACATGTGCAACATACCGATCTAATTTTGCAACTTCGATATACAATACTTGCAACATACTTCTAAAACATTTGAAACACTTGAAACATACTATTGCAACATACACTTTCAGCATAGCATCTACTTACTGCTTCGACAAATGGAGGCTCGTCGACGTGGAGCTCGATGCTGTGGAGTGGCGCGGAGGTCGCCGGTGTGGAGCTCGTCGGCAGCACAAACCTCGGTAGGGGGCAGGTTTAGGCGGATGAAGTGCGGCCGCGACGGGAGGCGCGAGTTTGGAAGGGGGCACGCGGCGTGGGCGGGCGGCGGGGACGCGAGAGGGGCCGCGCAGCGCAAGCAGGGGCGGCGCGGCCTAGGGTAGGGTCCGTCTCGGAACAGAGGTGCTCAGCGCGCTGAGTGAGCAGGCGACGCAGGCGGGGGCGGTGCAGGCGAGGCGCAAAGCGAGTGACTTATACAGGTCAGTCCAGAAGTCCGGACGACCTAGAAGCAGCATTACCGTCTACAGAAAGTCCTACGTGTTTATAAGGTCATGGCCGATTGCAAACTCTTTAGCCAATCGACATTATCAATCTATTATTTTCAAGCATTATGTTTCTTTCTTCTACCTTAGGACAGTAATACATGCCGAATCTTAATCTCCATTAGGGATTGGTAATCTTTGCCGTTTTGCACTGAAAAACGGTTGACTCTCCTTCACGAAAGTAGGAACCTCTTTGCTAGTTTGTCCTAGAAACTAGTTACTCGTCGTCGCGAAAGTACGATAGTTATCGTGTTGTTACGTGGATTAATTTCACGTGCCAACACAATCGGCGACTCTGCTGGGAAAGAAAATCTATATCAAAGAACGAGAGGCCGATACTATATTGATTCGGCCATCCAACAAGAAGGCGCCACCAGCAATTTCATCAAGGCCGACATCCAATTTACTTTTATTTGGTTCGGCTGAATATTCGTCACGACAATCTTTCTGGCCTGGAGTATGATTGCGTTTATCAGTAGGAAATATCAATCTGTGTTTATCTATCTGGGTTTTGTTGAGGCCAGAGATTTAGTTTGCCTCAGCAGCTCGTCTAAGTTAAGCCACAGCCGGTAAAAACCTCATCTGCTGGCAGATAGATACTTTCACTGCTGTGTAGTTGTATTCACGTGAAAAACAAAATCTGCTACACTGTGCTCCTGCCCAAGGCGAGATCAGATTAATTCAAAGGAAGGAGCGCACACGGAAAAAGCTTCCAGAAGCCATCACGTGAGCAAGGTGTGTTTTGCTACACGTCCAATAATCAGTCAGCAAGATATGGGCCAAGATTACAGACTAGAAGAGCTACCCGGCCGAAGAAGTGCCGGAAGATCATATTCAAGAAATTGATCGGGTGTCCAAGAGAATATATCTGACATGTTATCGGAAGACAGGAAAAGTAGTCATCAAGTTTAAAGAGTTTCCGCCGTTAGCATCAATTGGGAGTTCAATCTTCATCCACTACTACACACCAGATTTGTAGTAGCGGCTCATAAAGATTTGCAGGGGCGGTTTGCCGGTCACTGCTGTGCTACAAATCCATTCTGCAGAAATCACAAATCTAAGAAAAAATAGCAATTTTTTTAATCCTAGGAGCTCCCACCGGGCAGCCATACGATTTTTCGCACGAAAAACGCGCGCTTCACAACCCGTGACCTCGGGCTCACGCGTTCCCTCCTCTAATGTTGATCACCTTAATTATGCTACTCATCATTACTTGCTATGAATATATATATTTCACTAGTTAATTTAATTATGAATCATGAGCATGTCATCTTTTTAATAAATGCCATGCCTTTTGTGCAAATATACAAATGTCTATTAACCCCTTTGCATTCACCAAATATATATTGGAATTAAGTCTCGCGAGTACGCAATGTACTCACGATGCTACCGTTAAGTTGTTTTGCAGGTACAACGTTGGCAGCCATGTCACCCCTCAATGCTGGCAAAGTGGGTGAATGGCAGTAGCCGTCCAAGCTATGGTGATGACACCTGTCGGTGTTTCGTAAATCGGACTAGTAAATTTATACAATTGTCGCGCTGCTCTAGGAAGACGATGGTAGCATCCAATAGATACGAAGATTTATACTAGTTCAGGCCAGAGCCCTACGTCCAGTCTCAGAGAAGATCGAGTGCGTGTTCCTCGCTTGAATGCTCTGAAGTTCTTACAATGAGGGATGCAAGAATGACGAAAGAGGTGGTAGAACCTATGCTAGACAAGGGGCAGCCCGAAGAGAAGCTCCAAGAGCCCTGCTGCTATGGATGGAATGGTAGAGGATGAAGAATGAGACCGTGTCCTTGAGATGGGAGCCCTAGCTGCCCTTATATAAAGTTCGGGACCAGAGCTCGTTACAAAGAGGAGGTTCCCGACTGAAGGGTCGAGAGCCTGAGGGAGTTCCTAGCTGACTTGTCTTGCAAGCTACGCCGTCTTCTGATGCTCGCCTGGGCATGGCTATCGTCATGGTCTTGTGGCCACGTCACGGCAGGGTTTGACATGGTGCTTCTGTGCTGGTCGTGACACACTGTAGCCATGGTGATAGTTCATCAGCTATCCTGTGCAACGCGACATCCGTCATGGTCTTCGCCATTGTCTCCAGTTTCCCTAGGACGCCGTACCCATAGTAGGTAGCTGCCCTGGGTCGTTTTTTGCCTGGTCGCTTCGTGGGCCTGAGGGCCACACCCCTGATCATTGGAGTCAGGGCACTCCATGAGCCAGGGAGGTCTCTAGGTGGAGGCCTTTATCATGGATCCCATCCCATAGTGGGTGGATCGTATGTGTGTCCTGTTGGTCCGTATTCGGACGGTGGGTTTTGTACCCATTGCCACCACTGTGCGGTGTGTTGGTGCGGTATGATGCTAGGTTGGCGTTTGACAGGACCGAGGTGACTGCTATCATATCGGTCCTTGCGAGGTCAACGCGGCTTGCTTGCCTTCATTAGAACGGGCACGTCGCGCGGGGCTCGACCTCTCCCTGTCTCTCCCAAGGGTTATGACGGGGAAGAGGTCGTGCATTTGAGCATCACGCGGCTAATGCTGGAGGAAGGGATTGTGATTGCCCCCGACCTTAGCGCCTAGCCTGCTCTACTCTGCTTTTGCTAGGCCTCGGTCATTCGGGCCTTTGCTAGCTGCTGGGTTGCGGACCATGGGGCTCGGTAACTAATCGGTGCCCTGAGACACCCCGGGGTTATGACCTCGACAGTAGCCCCAAAGCATTTTCGCGATCATGAAGTGAACGTGAGAGTGCTAATACGTGTGTGTGTTAGAGCGTGGGTCGATGGTCATGACTTAGCTCGAGCTTCGTCGCTCGATCCCTTGCGGGCTTGGTGCATTCATTGCGGTAGGTGGCTGTTTGTGCCCTATCCTGTCAGGATGCCCTGATGACACGGTATTCGCTCGCCGAGCCCTATCATGTTAGTGTGCCGTGTTTCGGAGTTCGTGACCTAGGCTGAGCCGAGTGATCTCGTCGACCCTGTTGTTGCTTCGCCTTTAGGAAGGTCTCAATTTTCCTGACCTCTCGCGGGCGTCTAGAGTGGGCCAGGACCTCCCTGGGCTCGCCGCGTGGCGAGGGTGTCCCGGGCTGCTCGGTCTTCCCCCGTTCTTTATAAAAGGCTCCTTTTCTGCTTTAACCACCCCTGGCTTCTTCGGGAGGTTGAGTTTCGAAGAGGGGAAGGTTTTGGAGAGGACCATGTGGTTCTTGAGCATGCGACCCGCTTGGGGTAGTTTGCGATGGCCGGAGGCGGCCGTCATCCATTCTGGCAATCGATGCTAGAAGGGATCTTGCGGGCGAAGGAGTGAAGGAGGATGCGACCACCGTGTAGGAGGCAGTGCAGCCTTCATGACATGGCTACACTTTGGCCTCTCTTTTGCTCCATCTTGATGCCTGGATGGTTGCCAAGATTCTTGTTGGAGCTAGGCAGTCCTGCCGCGCTCTTCCTCCTCACGCCTCGTTCCTGGGGTTGCGACACTACAGGAGGTTCTGCGAGTTTGTTTTTTGCTTTGTCTCGCTTCCCCTGTAGTGTCGTTCCCCACGGGCCTTTCAGTGGTACCACCACTAGGGTGTGGTGGCATTAGTTTTTTCATTCCTTGTTGTGCGGATCGCCAGCACATTGCTTTGTAATCATATAGGATATGAATAAAAGCTTAAGGAACCCTCCTTCCAGAGTTGTTTGGGGCTCAAAGCTATGATGAGCGCCTGAGCCATTTTGGCTAGATTCAAGCTTGTTGACTAATGGTTTCCCGCGCGGGCCGTCGTTCTTTCGTTGTGCGAGGTTGCTGGGTGGCTTTGGGCTATTCTGTCCGAGCTCCTGGGTTGCATTTGACCAGGCATTTTCGTTTTCTCTTGCACAGATCACGGTCTTGGGCCTTTCTCCTTGGATGTTCACAAGTCAGAGTTTTGCAGGCTTTGGGTGAGTCATTGGCTTCTTACCGCGCTGGGCGACGAGGTCATCGAGTGAACTTGGACCTCTCCTCCCGAGTGTCTGCGAGTTGGAGGTTGCAGGCTTCGAGTGAGTCAAGTCAAGCGACCTTGGACCTCTCCTCCCGAGTATCTGCGAGCTGGAGGACACAAGCTTTGGATGAGTCATCGGCCTCTCGCCACGCAAGGCAACGAGGTTGTCGAGCGACCTTGGACCTCTCCTCCCAAGTATCTGCGAGCTGGAGGACACAAGCTTTGGGTGAGTCATCGGCCTCTTGCCGCGTAGGGCGACGAGGTCGTTGAGTGACCTTGGACCTCTCCTCCTGAGTATCTACGAGCTGGAGGACACAGGCTTTGGGTGAGTCATGGGCCTCTCGCCGCGTAGGGCAACGAGGTTATCCTTGCAGCTATAAGTCTGCTGGGAAGGCGCATTGTGGGAAGCCTCATTCTCCCACCCCTCGCATTGCCATCTTCTCCTCTTTTGCTCACATGTTTGCCGCTGCTCTCCCTTCGATGATGGATCTTGGGAAACATTCCCATGAGGAGTCTTTTGAGGTCGATGGGCCACCATCGCTTCTCTTGTTTTCTCTGCGAGAGCAAGAGTAAGTGGTTTCGTGTCGTTATTCGGGTTTGATCGTGTTTGAGCTAATCGTGAGCGTATTTAGCGTTGTTCCTCTGGCGACGGCATCAGAGACCGAGGAACCCTTGGCGCCCCATCCCCAGCCCATTCTGGCACTAGGACCGGCGAGCCCCCGTCTCCTGTCCCTTTCCGTCAGACGGCAGGGGATATGGAGCTATGTGCTCGAAAGGGATGAAGCTCGCCGGCAGCACTCGAATTCTGTCCGTGAGGTGACCCAGCTGAAGGTCCACGTGCACTATCTTCAGGTGGCCCTTCAGGTGGCGGAGGAGGAGGTCACCGAGGTATGGGCGGTGGGTACCACCGCGTGGGTACGGGTGTATGGTGAGGCTTCTTTCATTCCTGTCTTTTGTTCGTTGGATTCTTGCTCTTAGGTTCTGATGGGACTTTGTGTATAGCAGTGCTGGAGGAGCAGCTCACAGTGTCCCGCCATGAGGTGGGGGAGGCCTGCCCTCACGGAGGCCCTCTGGGGGGAGGAACTGCCACTAAGGCGTGGCCTCCGAAATCCGGTGGTTAATTGGCGTTGCTAGGTGATCCGACCGCCGCTGCGAAGGCTGTTGCAGCGATCGTGAAGATGAAGGTGGCCTTCACAAGCGTAGCAAGGTTTTCTAGGTGGCGCTGAGCGTTCGTAGTCTGTTGGCTCGTGTGCTTCGCCGGCGGGCCAAATTGTAAAGCAAATCTTTCGTATGTGGAGTTTGTTAATGGTCTTTATTTTTATTCGCTCATGCCATTACGTGGTTTTCGCTATTTCTAGATTATTTTTACTTTAGCCTAAAGCAATCAGGCCTATGGTTTTGGTTCATGAATTGATCCACTTCGTGCAAGAGCTGGCTACGGGCTGCGCGCTAAGCTATACCTCTTATAATGTCGTGTGACGTGGGTGGTGAGAGTGTGTGTCGGTGGGGGCCCTATGTAAGCTCCCTTCATAGGTCGCGATATTACGGCCGCCCTTACGGAGCGGGTCGTGACATTCACGAGGTGAAATGCCTCCGAGATGAAACACGTTGGTTTTTCGTCCCTAGCTTCATCCTGCACTACGTGCTGACCGGTCGGGTTTGTCGCCGTGTCTACGCGCATATATGAACGTGTTCAAATAACGAAGAGAGGGACAAGATTGATATCACCGGTGCTTGTTCGGGGAGCAGACGCTTGCCCCGCGATTGCTGCTCGCACTGAGGAGGGCTCCTAAGCGCCCGCTTGTAGAGAATCCATCACGGTTCCTGAGCCATGAGCTGGCGAGGGTGCTTCTCGGCTGCTTGAGGCAGTCGTGTCTGGCGCTGGTCGTCCTCTTGGGTTGCCTCAGGCTCGGCTTTGCCGTTTCATCACCTTCGGTGGGCTCGTGATCTTCCTAGGATGTCTTCTCAGTGTCTTGTCTGTCATCGCTCTTGGTTAGGGGGACCTACGTGTCCTGGTGCCTGGGTTCTTCTGGTGCGACGATGCTTTCATTGCCGTGTCTCCACCTCCATTTGCGACTGCCGCTTTTTGCGGAGGGCTGGTTTGTCTTGTCACTACGGAGGTTGGCTTTGATTGCAGCGTGGTATGATCCGCTCGTCGCAGTGCGCGGTGCACTCAGGGAGCTCGCCTCGTCAGGGGCACGTGCCTCTGTGAAATGTGTGACAGCCCATAGGGACGCATCGCGCGGTCTGCCCACTACGTAGGATCGGATCGTGACTCCGGGTTTGACCCTTCATGGAGAGGTGCCGGCTAGCGACTCAGTTACTGTCGATGACGCCACGGGGCAGCGGATGATTTCGTTGCTCGTGCGCACCCTGGCTCTCGGTGTTCCATAGGCGGAGCCATTGTTCGGGGTGCGTTTCTACTGTAGGATCCAGTTCCACCACGTCGCGGGTCCAGATCGGGTAGGAGCCGGTGACGGGCGTTGTTTCGCTGGTTCGAGTGATCTCATGGTCCCTAATAGGACGTAGCCACCGCGGGCCATTCCTAGGGTGAGGTCACCGTGAGCCACGACCGTCTGACTCCCTGGGTGGAAGTGTCGACCATGGCTGGTGATGAGAGAGGGCCCCAGGCCCCCTACATAGGTAAACACTGGGATGCAGCCCCCTTAGGTAGTTCTGAGAGTGTGCCTACCATAGGCCGTGGGATCCAGATTCCTGAGGTGGAGGTCTGGGTCGTGGCCAAGGGTAGACGCAGGTGCTAGCCCTTTGGTGTGGTTAACCACATGGTTCCCCAAAAGGATGTGGCCGATCGAGGCCATTCTGGGTCGTGGCCAAGGGTAGACGCAGGCGCTAGCCCTTTGGTGTGGTTAACCACATGGTTCCCCAAAAGGATGTGGCTGATCGAGGCCATTCCTCGGGCGAGTTCATCGTGAGCCGTGGTCCTTCAGTTTCTCAAACGAGAAACTTGGCCACGGCTTGCGACGAGCGAGGGTACTAGCCCCTCTGGGTCGGTGAACTCTAGGATGCAGCCCCCGAGGGCAGTTCTAGGAGTATGTCCGCCGTGGGCCACGGAACTCAGATTTCCAAGGTGGAGGTCTGGACTGTGGTTGATGGCAGATGCGAGCACTAGCACTTTGGTACCAATGAACCCGTAGTTTTCACAGTGGATGTGACTGCTATGGGCCATTCCACTAGCAAGTCCATCAGCGGTGTGAGGAGCCATTGCTTCCTTCCTCAATCAAACGAGAGTGCGTGACTGTCCCCTACCTGGCGTGCCAACTGTTAGTGTTTCATAAACTGGACTTGTAAATTTATACGATTGTCACGCTGCTCTAGGAAGACAATGGTAGCATCTAATAGACACGAGGATTTATACTGGTTCAGGCTGGAGCCCTATGTCCAAGTCTCAGAGAAGATTGAGTGCATGTTCCTTGCTTGAATGATCTAAAGTTCTTATAATGGGGGATGCAAGAATGGTGAAAGAGGTGATAGAACCTATACTAGACAAGGGGCAGCCTGAAGAGAAGCTCCAGGAGCCTTGCTGCTATGGATGGAATGGTAGAGGATGAAGAATGAGACCATGTCCTTGAGATGGGAGCCCTGTCTGCCCTTATATAGAGTTCAGGACCAAGGCTCATTACAAAGAGGAGGTTCCCCTGACCGAAGAGTCGAGAGCCTGAGAGAGGTCCTAGCTGACTTGACTTGCAAGCTACGCCATCTTCTGATGCTCGCTTGGACATGGCTATCATCATGGTCTTGTGGCCACATCATGACAGGGTCTGACATGGTGCTTCTGTGCTAGTCATGGCAACATTGTAGCCATGGTGATAGTTCGTTAGTTGTCCTGTGCATTGCAACATCCGTTATGGTCTTCGCCGTCATCTCCAGGTTCCCCGAGGTGCCGTACCCATAGTAGGTAGCCACCCTAGGTTGTTGTTCGCCTGATCTTTTCATGGGCATTGAGGGCCATGACCCCGATTGTTGGGGTCGGGGCACTCCACGAGCCAGGGAGGTCTCTAGGTCGAGGCCCTTGTCATGGATCCCATCCCGTAGTGGGTGGGATCGTACGCGCGTCCTATCGGTCTGTATTCGGATGGTGGGTTTCATACCCATTGCCACCGTTGTGCGATGTTGTCTCGATGGTGCAGTATGGCGCTGGGTTGGCGTCTGACCACACCGAGGTGACTGTTGTCATATCGGTCCTTGCGGGGTCAGTGCGGCATGCTTGCCTTCATCAGAACGGGCACGTCGTGTGGGGCTCGACCTCTCCCTGTCTCTCCTAGGGGTCATGACGGGAAAAAGGTCGTGCATTTGAGCATCATGCGGCTAATGCTGGAGGAAGGGATCATGATCGCCCCGGCCTTAGCGCCTGGTCTACTCTGCTCTGCTTTTACTGGGACTCGGTCGTTCAGGCCTTTGCTAGCTGCTGGGTTGCGGACCATGCGGCCCGCTAAATAATCGATGCCCTGAGACACCCCAAGGTTATGACCCCGACAACACCCATGGGAAAGACGATCACCAATTACTACTTATAATTAATTCGTAGCGTAGGTGTAATGTGGTAAGATAGTCGTCGTCTGGTCCTCACAACACTTAGTTTAATCAATGACTTCATTTATATTGTACAATTAAATTGTTAATTCAACAATACTTGTTTTGTTGATTTATGTACTCTGTTGTTGAGATGAAATCTTGATGTGTGATGGCTATTGTGGTATGATACTCAACCAAGATCCTAATATAGTGGAGATGTGGATGCATCTAATGGGGATCACTGTTGACATTTCTTAGCATCACTTTTTATTAAGTTGTCATCCCTAGCATGATGCTAGAAATGCGTTGTTGGTAATTATTAATGACACTTGTAAACCAATTATATATGTTAAAGTAAAGTATCTACAAGCACATAGATAATATACTATTGTAGCATTTCACCCGGGAGTATACCGAGTATCGTTATTTATATTTTATCCACAGGGAGGAGCTATGGGATTGTTGGCATAGAGATATTGACAAATTTGGATACTTATGATAAAACCACTCTCATGCTATGGCAGGGGTAAGTCAAATGATAAGTGTAAAGTATTAATAGTGATTCCAGTGATAGAAATAGAGACTCACAAAATGTAGTATGGCCAGGTAGGAGATTCAGTAAGAGCAAAATATTCCTAAGTCATTCCTTATTTACTAAGTCCTTTGTACACCCAAGTATATACACTCTCATTTATAGCATAATTAACTCCAGATCTATGCATAAGGAACATTACTAAGGAAGATCAAGGACAGAGCTTGTCTTCTTTCGCAACCGTGTTCTATTTGCTCTACAAATGAGGAGTGGACTCCAAAGGACTCAACGGGAGTGTCACATCCATGATTTACCACATGACCTAGAGTGTAGAATGCATCCACAGGTAAACAATATGTAAGCACCATGCTTACATAATGTCGACCACTTCACCCACGCGCGTCTTGGGCTAAGCGCTTTGCGAACATATGAATAAACTCATCATCAATCACAACTATATCAAGCATATAACTAGAGCAAACTAGGAACATAATTAATAGCAACATAATATTGAAGTAGCATAAAGTCATAAATAAAGAGATACAATGGCTATACCAGTCTCCAGACGGCAGATCCGGAATCCCGAGCAATAGCCCACACTCTACTTGAAACTTGCTAGCTAGCCTATACTAGAAATCTGAAGAATTGGAACTCTATTCTCTTTTCTCTAAAAATCCTAATTTCTGGTCTAATCTTGACTTATGACAGTGTGCTCTGGAGGGGGGACAGGGGCTGGTTTTAAAGGCTGGAGCGTCAATCCTAAGCCCTCAGATCAAAGCGACTAGAATAAATGGCGCAGATGCAATCTAGGAGCAGTGCATATGTGGGTGGTGTGTACGTGATCTTGATTTTAAGAGCATGACAAAACTCTCATAAGGCATCAATAAAGCTTGACCAAAGTCAATGCAATGCAAGCAGCATATATAAGTGGAAGTTTTCCTAGTCTAAATATCATGTTTGGCTCTGGTAGGAATTCAAGCTTTGTCATAAAGGATCTGATCTTGTTGCATTTTTATGTTTTTCAAAAGATAAATCTCTAGGATTCAAGTGTCACTTGGAACAAGATAAATAGCAACTCAGACCTTCTCATATCATATCCGTTAATTACCTAGACTTAGATTAAGCATATGCTACCTACGAGTTTCAAGTTCAGAGCAAATTCTCAAGTTAAATCAATTTCATCTAAAACTCGGGAGAATTCAAGGTTGAAAACTAGGTACTTAAAAGGATTATAACAGAGCAAATATTCATCATTTGCATCATGTGAGATCATTTTCAAGTTCTTTTTATTTATCTAGCTCTTAAAATAAGAACATAAACTAAAACACATCTTAAGCAAACTATATACACACTCTTTTTATTTAGTTTTTTATTTTTTAAATCACACCATAGTAATATGTATATAAAGACAAAGGCAAATTTTTATTTTCTTTTTGGGTTATGCATCTTTTTTAACTAAATAGCAAATTTGAAAAGTAAACTAAAGAAAATAATAAAATGCTAGAAAGAAAACTTACCTTAGGTAAATGGGGGCTCCTCCCCTAAGCTGGGTGTTGCTGTGGCTGATCAGAATGGTGGGTTAATGTTGAGGCCCTAGAATAGGTAGTGCCAATTCTCGTTCGCTTGCTCCTGGTGCTGCTGGATGCTAGTGATGCATTCTCCCATTTCTGCCTGCCACTGGGAGTTCTAGATGTCCTGCTGCGTCTCTTCGATAGTCGTCAGCCTGTTGTCGAAGCGGGAATGCTGCATCTGCTGGTCATGGTAACCATAGCTAGAGAAGGACATACGTCTTCCCTGATGGCCACTCAAGACTTCTTCATATTGCTATTGCTGATAATAATAAAAGTTACCATCCTGCTATTGTGCACTTGAGCCCTGATGCCATGAGCTCTCAGTGTGCTGAGGAGCTGGTTGCTCCCACCAGCATGCTCGGTCTGATGCATGCGGGAAGATCCTGGCTAGTCCCAGCCTGCATAGTTGGTGAAGGCCGGTCCCTCCGGAATTGGGTCATCACCACGATACATGGGCTACGGGTTGTGCGTGAGTCTTGCAAAAGCGCTCCGACGAGGCGCTGCCTCCTTCACCAGTAAATCAAAAACAAAAGACTGCACTGCATACAGACCAAGGCTCTAGTCTGGTAACAGGATTTTGTTTGTATAATCCATGTACATCATGACAAGCTTCCCTTTTTTACCCTTTCTTAACATGTGTACTTGGTTAAAATATTCATAATCGATAAGCCAACAGGGAATGTCATCGATATAGGCAACATAAGTATTTTCCAAAAGACCCAAATTTTTAGCTATACGGGTGACCAAAAAAGTACACCCAACATCTCCCTTAAGATCAGGAATTTCTTTCCACTGTTTCATCATAAACTGGACTGGTGAAACCTTTCTTCTTTTGACCATGGCATAGAGCAGTTTAAGTTCATTATTCCTAACAATGTGAAAATCTTGTCTAGGAAAAAGAGAAAAACCTAGCCATTTATGCATGAATCGCAAAGTAGGCTCATGAATTTCATTTGTGCGGGGATGATAGCAAGTAAGTTCTTTAGATATTTCCCTCCAAAATTTTATTCTATCAAAGTCTTGTATAGCAGTGTCCACATCAATCACACATTGTGCATGAAATCCTAGAAGTTCACTAAACTGTTTCCATGGGATAGAAAAATCTTTTCCGAAAAGTCTAAATGATACATCCAAATCAGTGAGTTTCAAAGTGCATAAAAATCCAGCAGTCAAAAGCTTAGACCCCGGCTCATCAATTTCCCAAACATCCTCCCATCCTACAGTCTTAAAAATGAGTTCAAATTCAGTGTTCATACCTATGGCTTGCAGTTAGGCTGGATCATAAGCAGGAGTGAGGACGAATTTCCGAGTCTTTAGCTTCTTGTAGATGTCCTTCTCCGTATCGTCGCGGAGCTTGAGTTGCTTCTCTTATGAGAGAATGTTTCTCTCTGCAGGGGCTGAACGGGACAGTGCTCCGATAGCGGGAGATGGAGGATGGACCTCCATGTCGGTGCTTGCCCGGACGACAAACTTCTCGTTGAGTGGAACGATATCGCACGCTTGAGCTTTCCGGTGATCTTGCTCATTTTCCTGCAAAATAGATAAAAGACAACACAACTCGTGGAACGGGATTAGGAAAATAAAAATGTTAGCGGTTAGCCGTCCAAAGTCAGTTGTCCAGAGGGTTAGTCGTCCGAGATTGCCTAAAGAATTTTTCTAATTAATATTTTGGCATGACTTCCACCCTAATTCTTTTTAATTTTCTCTCTTGATTTGGACAACACCACCACTATTAAACCCTCTCTTTTCTTACTCAAATTTTAACTGCACCTCTCTCTCTTACTTAAGATTTTAGCAATACTTTCACTCTTAACTTTCTTACTCTTTTTTCTTACTCCAAAACTACTTCTACCAAGGGAAATTGAACTACAAAATTTGGAATTGGAAATTCGAACTAAGGAAGCTGGATTGCGGGGGAGATGGGTAAGTGAATGAGCCAGGAAGGGAGGTATTTATAGGGGAGAGAGTAGCAGACCCCACTTCATGGCCAAATGGCCTCTCCATTTTCCTAGTGCTTCTTTGCTTCTTGGTTAAGTATGTTGAGTGCTCCTTTCGGTGGAAGTGGATCCTGGACGGCGCAGAGTGAAGGAGAGTGGAAACGGTGGAGATATGGAGGTGATATTGGAGGTTGAGTGGAAATAGAGGTGATGGAGGTGGGCCCCCATGTGTCTGTGGTTCCTGGTGCCCGTATTTGTACCGTATATTCAGATATATATGTAATGCAAAAAATATTTTATGAAACTATGAAATATAAGAAGATGAATGATGGTATTTTTAAATTTTATGCCTCCAAAGTAAATATTTCTTTTCGGGGGTTTTACGCTCATAAAAATTATTTATATGGGGCTTGAATTTTTATAATGCCATGATGAGAATTTTTATTTTATATTTCTAATGCAAGTATTGAAAAGTAAATATGCCGAAGTAAAATATAATGCGAAAAAATGATTAAGGATAACTACCAAGTTACCTCCCGGCGAGGGTTCGGGATTTTGAGTCCGCCGAACTGGACTTCTCCGGTTTGTGTTTATTCTTCGGGTGCGTCCTTCGGTCCCAAAGATGGAGACCTTGATAGATGAACTTGTTTCTTACACCATTCCAAATTAGAGCATTGTTCTAATCTTGGCTTGAAGGCGAATCGCTCTTCCTTGCCGTTGATATGGAATTTTATTTCTCTAACTCTGACATCAATGTGTGCATTTGTAGTACTCAGGAAGGGTCTCCCAAGAATGAGAGGTGTCTTCATGCCCTCCTGCATGTCAAGTACTACAAAATTTACATGAACAAAGAAGTTTTGTATTTTTACTAGAATATTCTTGGCAATTCCTATAGGGTAGTGGACCAGTTGGTTGGCTAGTTGCAAACACATCGACGTTGGTGTGAGCGTTGAATAGTTGAGCTTGTTGAAAACCTTCTTGGGCATGACACTAACGCTTGCTCCAAGATCGCATAACGCGTTCTCAAAGTTCTGACTTTCGATGGAACAATCGATAGTGGGACACCTTGGATCCTTCTTCTTGACAGGTAATATGTTTAGGATGGCCGCACTACACTCCTCCATTAACTTGATTACCTCAGTGGTGGGTAGTGATCTTTTGTTGTTGAGGATGTCTCTGAGGTACTTCGCATAGGTGGGTACCTATATGGCATCTAGCAAAGGAATATTGATATATAACTTTTGAATTACCTCTACAAACTTACCAAACTGCTCATTCATTTGGGCTTTTCGATTTCTGCGTGGAAACGGTAGGAAGGTAGTGTCATTAAAATCTTGTTGTAATTCTTGCTCTTGTGGCTCAACTTCTGCAACTTCATCGTTTCTCTTCTCCTCTTCCTGCATTACCACTTGTGTCTTACCTGTCCTTATCGGATACGGTGGATCACGAGTAGACTTGCCACCTCTTGTGGTTATAGCGTTGACCTTTTCATGGTTAGTAGCAAAAGGCAGAGTAGCGGCCAACTGGGCTAATTGAGATTCTATCTTTTTATTATAGCTAAGTTGGTCTTTTATGGCAGAAGAAAAACTATCTATTTTAGTATTTATGTTTTCTAGGACCTTATCTTTAAAAGCAAGCTTTTTAGAAATATTCTCATTAATCCTAGCTTGTTCTAAGATTAAGTCTCTTGAGGATGGTTGCTTGGGATTAGAAGAATTATAATTGTTACCTGGGTACTTGCCTTGGTAAGTTGAACGTTGTTGTTGATTCCATCCTTGTCTCTGTTGTTGTGAACCTGAATTGTTGCCAATGATGTTTACATCCTCTTGATATTTTGGGAATTCAACCCCCAAATATTCTCCACATGTGTTTTGAACATTGAAAGAATCTTGAATGGCCTGATGATCTCTCTTGTAATTGTCTCACTGTTTGAGCCAATTCAACAGTACACCCATCTTGGTTGACAGTGCACACACCTCTTCTGGTACTTCTTCACCCTAATTGCATGATTGAATGTTGCATTGAGACCAAACTTGATTAGAGGCTATCTTTTCCATAAGAGTTTTAGTTTTTCCAAGGGCGAGTGACATAAATGATCCTCTAGCAGTGGCATCAAGTTGTTCATGAGCTTTCTGAGTTAATCCATGGTAGAAATTTTGCATGAGCAACCAATCTTCCATTCCGTGATGAGGACAATCTGAAACATATTCTTGGAAACGTTCTCATGCTTCTAGAATGGTCTCTCATTTTCGCTGTTGGAAGTAGAAAATCTTTTCTCTTAAGGCATTGGTCTTGCCTATAGGGAAAACTTTGCTAGAAAGGCTTTTGAACATCTTGCCCATTGTTGACGGTGGATAACGTCAACATTTTATATGTGAATAAACAAGAGAAATGGTTCAAGTACAAGAATATACATAGGTCTAGGGTTTAAACTGACAAATTCCACGAGTTTTGGTGAATCTTTGTTTTTTGCAGGATTATTCTAGAAAAATGTAGGAAGGGGGACCTAATTGAGAAAAAGGATGAAACTTGATCGCGACGAAGGATACACTAGAAGACTATATAAGACACCAGAAGGCACGGGAATGAACGGGAGGATGAGACGTCACTAGGTGGGGCCGGCTGGCCCCACCCTTGTGCCACCTGGCCCCTTGTGAGGGGATTCCTCCACGAGCTTCTGGAGTATTCCTCCACCACCTCCTAGGATGCATCTCCACCCTACGTCGAAGTCGGTTTGATCCAAGGGCTTGCGTTCAACCCCTAGGGCTATATAAGGACCCCTGCACCCCCTGAAGCATCTAGTCATCAAGCTATTCAGTTGATGATCAATTCATCCAGAGCCAACCCTAGTTCCTCAGAGTTCCTCTAGATTAGAGCTTAGGCTAGTTAGATTAGGTCTAGAGGGAGATCAAGCAACGCTTGGATTCCCTACGTTGGCAAGAGCGTGGTTCCGTATATTTCTTGTACTTTACTCTATTTCTTTAGTTCATTGAGATTGTATCGTTGCTACTATGTTTATGTCAACATTAAGCTTTATATTATTTATGTCATCGAAAGCAATGTTCATTGTTTGCTCTAGGTAGCTAGATTATGGAAACCATGCATAAGATCATATAGCGCTCATCCTACAAGACCATGGGTGAGTGATAGACATTATGTGAGTGTGGTGCTTAGATATTTGTTTATCTGCGGATGCCCTTATATGCCGGGACGTGTGGTATATCGCGTAGGTGACAGCTGCGTTGAGTCCTTTGTAGTCCATCCCCCATATATATTGATGTTGGTAGAACCCAATCTCGAAGGAGAGGAGGACTCTGTTTCTAACTTTTCTAAGTTGATGTTCCTTATGTGGCATAATTTGGGTAGGATCACTCGATATAATTAATTAGACTAAGCATTTGACATGTTAGTAAGACTACCTAGGAATTATCTTTCTAATATTTGCATTGGACTTAACCTATTGCTTAACTAGAGTGCTCTAAGTTACTATTTATTTATCATGATGATTGATCAAGTACTTATCATTTATATATCTTTATTTATTATCTTGTGACTTATCCCTATTCTAAGTAGAGTATATGATATTGGTTCATTCTCTCATGCATATTCATAAATTATCAATACTATTGTATTCATAGTCATACCTTCCTAGTGATAGAATTATAAATCGACAACCTCGTAATACTCTAGATAAAATGCTACAATTATATAATTATCTGTCCGCTTACATAATTCTTTTCATTCTTATCTTTATATTCTTTTTAGTCACATGAAATAATAGATTCTTGTTTAGTGTTATTCTTGTAGTAATGCTAGATAGAACCAACAAACATTTCTAAGTTCCTCGCTAGGGATGACTACCTAGTTTAACATTAGAGATAAAGGTTAATTGATAGGTGGCTACTGTAACAGTGACAAGTTAATAATTACCCATTTCTGGCGCCATTGCTATTAGTAGGAGTAACTCTATTTTTAGTAGTGGTGCTAAGAAATGCCAACATCCATGTGTTGATGTTATCTTTGTTGGTGTAGAACCACTGCTTCGCCCTTCCCACTTGTGAGAATGGAAAGAGGCCGAGTAGTATGATATCTTGAGCAACGTCCTTGATGACGACTGTGCTGCTTATCTGTAGGAAATTCTGAAGATGAGCACCAGCATCTTCGTGTGCCTTTTCGTAGAATGGAGTAGCTTGCACCATGTTGATGAGGCTTGGCTTGAGCTCAAACTCAAGGTTGTTGGTGTTGAGTGTTGGTCCAGTGCGAATGTTCTCGGTGCTCGGAGCAGAGAACTCACGCAGAGTCTTGTCAGCCATAGCTTCAGAAACTAGTGTTGAGCTTCCTTTTGATTTGGTTGATTCTGATTGATAGTTGTTAGTGAATCACAACCAATTCTACAATACCCTGTATAAGATATGAACAAAGACAAACAAGGGTAAGCCTACTAAAGCAGATGTGTTATAATTTTATCAATAATTATTTATTTGATCCATTCTCTTTAGCCATGTGCCCCTCCCCGGCAATGGTGCCAGAAATGCTTGTTGACATTTCTTAGCATCACTTTTTATAAAGTTGTCATCCCTAGCATGATGCTAGAATGCACAGTTGGTAATTTTTAACGACACTTGTAAACCAATTATATATGTTAAAGTAAAGTATCTGCAAGCGCACAGATAATATACCATTGTAACATTTTACCTTGGAGTATACCGGGTATCATTATTTATATTTTATCCACAGGGAGGAGCAATGGGATTGTTGGCATAGAGATATTGACAAATATGTATACTTATGATAAAACCACTCTCATGCTATGGCAGGGATAAGTCAAATGATAAATAAATGATAAGTGTGAAGTATTAATAGTGATTCCAGAGATAGAAATAGAGACTCACAAAATATATTATGGCTAGGCAGGAGATTCGGTAAGAGCAAAAGATTCCTAAGTCATTCCTTATTTACTAAGTCTATTGTACACCCAAGTATATACACTCTCATCTATAGCATAATTAACTCTAGATCTATGCATAAGGAACATTACTAAGGAAGATCAAGAATAGAGCTTGTCTTCCTTCACAACCGTGTTCTACTTGCTCTAGAAATGGGGAGTGGACTACAAAGGACTCAACGGGAGTGTCACATCCATGATCTACCACATGACCCAGAGTGCAGAATGCATCCTCAGGTAAACAATATGTAAGCACCATGCTTACATAATGTCGACCACTTAACCCACGCGTGTCTTGGGCTAAGCGCTTTGCGAACATATGCATAAACTCATCATCAATCACAACTATATCAAGCATATAACTATAGCAAACTAGGAACATAATAAATAGCAATGTAATATTGAAGTAGCATAAAGTCATAAATAAAGAGATATAATGGCTATACCAGTCTCTAGACGGTAGATCTGAAATCCTGAGCAATAGCCCACACTCTACTTGAACCTTGCTAGCTAGCCCATACTAGAACTCTAAAGAATTGAAGCTCTATTCTCTTCTCTTTGGAAACCCTAATTTTTGGTCTAGTGTTGACTTATGGCAGCATGCTCTGGGGGGGACAGGGGCTGGTTGTATAGGCCAGAGCATCAATCCTAAGCCCTCGGATCAAACCGACTTGAATAAACGACGTAGATGCAATCTAGGAGGCGGTGGAGGAACCGACGTCGAAGCAGAGGCTGACATGTGGGACCAGGGGGCCGGCCGGCCGGCCCCACCTGTCATCTCCTTAGGGTCTGCCTTGGGGGATGCCTTCTGGTTGCCTCTGGAACCTTCTGGAGCAGTTTTTCGCCGTGGATAAGCGCAATTTTATTTGACGTTTTGACCCCCCTTGCTAGTTTTCTAGAATAACCCGGCTGAAAACACAGATTCACCAAAACTTGTGGAAATTGCCAGTTTAAACCCCTAAGTCTGTGTTAGTGATCCTTTTTATGTATTTATTCAAGTTATGTTGATGGTTTATGATGAATGATAACTATTGTCAACAATTACCTAGTTGGTTTTTCTTAAATTGACTTGGTCAATTGGATGACACTCGATTTAGGTAAATTAACGTCGCGGGTCCCTACACCATTGGGGGCGTCGTGCTTGGGCAGGGAGAGGGCGCGAGCGTAAGGAGAGGGGAAGAGGCGGCGACAGAGAGAGCAGAGAAGGGGATAGGAGAATAGATTATTTCTTTGCTTAAGTTTTGAAAGGGTTACATTGCCCCTCTATTATAGTCCTGGGAGACTTGACCTCTAAGTAGTCTAAACTTATCCTCTAAGAAATTAATGAAAGAGTCCTTATAGATTTGGACTACTTCCTTTACAAGCAAACTATTTATTTTCTAGCAAATCCTGATCTATTTTATCTAAGCAAATCTCTTATTCATTTTCCTACTTTTTCTGACTTCCCTATTTTATTCTAGGCCTCCTCAGATGTTAGAAGGTTTGGGAGCGGTGGTGGCCCACCCCCTGGCTGCGCGCCCTTGCCACCGTGCGCTTGAGTTGTCGTCCAGGGGTCGACCAGGGCTAAGGTCACTGGCTCCTCCTAGCCCGCTTAGCCTAACTTTGGGCCTCTAATCTATAGGCGCATGACATCTCCCCCTCCTTCTCCACTCAGTGTGTCCTCACACTGAAGATAGTCCAATGCTGGATGCCATCCACTGGGAGGTAGCCATCTCATGGTATTGCCTCTATGCGAACAAGTAGTAGGCCTATCGTGGCGTCGTCATTTGTAGTGCTATCTGTAGAGAACTCAAAGCAATATTAGTAGTTGTCGATATACCCAAAGATGTAGTAGTTGTAGGTGCCTGGTCTGGTTGTCGATCCATGAGCCCTTTTATCTCTAGCCAACATGTCTCTCTAAAGTGCTGCATTATAGTGGAGTGCCTTCATTATTTTTGGAGGTCCATGGAGATTGTATACTGAGCTGTAGTAAGGCGCATATTGGGGATGCAAACACATAGGGTCATTGTTAGCCTTTTTGGGGGCAAAGTCTATTGATTCTCCAAAGTTCCAAAGAGCATGTTTCCCATATTATGTTCTAATGGTGAGATGTGGGGTTGGCCTGATGAGTTGTCATTGGTGATGTAGATGTCATCAATGGAGATGAATTGGTAGCCAGTGTCATTGAAAAAAATATTATTGCAATGGTAGTATGTGTTGTGGCCAATCCCTTGTGTCAGAATAATTAGCTCTGACAATACCTAGAAGTTAATCGCATAAGATAAATCAGATGGTAGCACATGAGACATTGGGTTTATACTGGTTCAAGCTCGATGAGTTCCTACATCCAGTTCAAAGGTGGATCTTCATATGCTTAGTTACAGGAGTTGCTCCTCCTAGCTATGTGCTAGAAAGAAGTACATGGGATCCTGATCATGGGGCCCCTACCCCCTTTATATAGCTTAAGGGAGTAGGGTTACAATGGATGCGATCGGGCTAACAGGTTTGTTTCCTAGTTGTTATACATAATGTATAGTAGATTGATTCTCCTCTATCGTCTAGATACTATGGCGCCAAATATCCTCAACATGCCTTGACCTCCAAGTTGATGGATTCACCTGGTCTTCATGGGCCTCCTTTGCCATGGTCTTCAGCCCGATAGATGGGCATGGTCGAATATATGGGCGGTGCAGGTACCCTAGGCCCATATATCCAACACCTTGTGAGCAAGATACTATTGGGGAATGCAGAGTTGATTTCCTTGGTTGGATTGTGGAAGCCTATTACTAGGAGTCATAGATTTGTTGTATGTAGGCACTTTAACAGCTCTGGTAATAATGGTGATGTGTCTAGTAAGTAGTAGCGGCCATTGTAGAAGACCATCCCTTGCTAAATATACCAATTGGATCCAACTACCTTGCTGATGATGGTTGTTGATATGGCTCGTAGTTGAGGTTCCTCATGATTTGCTTGGTGTAGGCATGTTGTGAGTTCTAGCTTGGCCTCAATAGCAATTAACGCCTTAGAGACATGGAAATTCTGGCAGTCGTCGGGGTGTAAGCGATGAGCTGGTAGCGGTGGTGTGACAGTTGGAGGGGGTGTTGCTAGAAGTGGAGGATGTCGGTGTTTCTCCTTCTCTTAGTTTCTACTTCCTGACTTTTTCTGTGGCATTATTGATGTTCTGATCATGTGGTTGTGGTACTGCAACGGTTTTTGTTGCAATTTGTTGCTCATGTGCCCATGCCCACATGATGGAGCTTTCTAATTCGTGTGGATTGTGTTTCGCCACTAAAGATCTGATCGGTTCCTTTTAACCCTTTGATGTAGAAGTTGATCTGTTGTTGCTCGTTGAATGTGTTGGTGTGCAACATGTAGATTTCAAATTGGTTGGTGTAGTCATCTATGTTGCCTGTCTATTATGGAGGAGGTGCCATCCCAAATTTGTTGTTGTAGATCGGGTAACTGAAGTGCTTATTGATGGAGCTGATGAAGTGGTCCCAATCAAGAAATTGTGCATGTTTGGTGAGATGGATGTACCAGCTGTTTGCTGCACCTATCAGGTGTAGGGTGGCATAGATGATTTTGTCATCATCCCTTCTGAAAAGCAGGTTCAGTTGTTTGAGCCGTGCCATTGGGTCTATGGAACTATCATATGTCGGAATTGAGATTGTTGTCCGGAATCGCTACTGTTCCTATGTCATTGGTGTAACACCTCGGGTGTTATAGTGGCTAATTAATCTACCATATCATCATATTGCACCGCAAAGCATCCATGATTAGTTCAACCATGTTATGCATTAACTAAAACGAGTTTACATTCTTAGGTTGGATGTGCTTCTCAGTGGTGTGACTCGAATCGAAAACTCTAATTTCGAATGTCACCGCAAATACTTAGTTTATGCCATGCGTAATTTGAGGTGTGTGACTGTGTTACACACTAGTGCCAAGTGTAGGGTATGAACTCAAGTACAGCAAGTAAAATGAAGCTCCAAGTTTGAGTTTGAATTGGAATCTAAAACTTGTCGTGAGTTTTCCGATTCGAATTTGAATTCAAATTTGGGAAGTTATTAAAAGATTTTCAAAAGTTAAATTGGTCAACCAAGAGTGACATTTGGTCAACTATGTGATACTTGACCCAATGATACACTTGGGTGATTGTTTGATCACTAATAATCACCAATTAAAGTAGTAACAAGTTTCAATTTGAAATTCTTCCGAAAACCCTAAAATCCAAAACCCTGTTTTTACCCCTTTTGAAATAATTAAAAATATAAGCAAAATTTGGAAAATGTTTAAAACCAAGTTTGTAGATATTTTCAAGGGCTACAACTTTGGTGTTTTTAGTTTTCAAAGTTTTAGTGTAAAATGTGGAGCAATTGTGAAAAGAAACAAATTTCAAATTTGACCCATTTTCATCCCCAAACTCAAATTTCAAAATGGAGGCAGAATTTGAAAATGGTTTGAATAGCAAAGTTGTAGGTCTTGGCTGGATGTACAACTTTGGTGTTTAGAGTTTTGGAAGTTTCAACATAAAATTTAAAGTAATTTCTAAATTACCAAATTCCTAAAAAGTATCCCCTTTTGATTTTAAATTCAAATTTCAAAATCCAGTTCGAATTTGAAAAAGTGTTCAATATAAAACTTGTAGATCTTGAAATTCTGAAGATTTCATATCTTGGGAATTTTTCAAGTTGCTACATGATTTTGAGAGTAATTTGACAAAACAGTTTAAAATTAAAAAATTTGGGGGGAGGGAGCTACAGTACCCGACGAATCAACGCCAGGCACCGAGCGGCATGGGCACCGGCGAGCTGCCGGGCTGCTTCCAGGCCATTCCCAAGGGCACTCGATCGCCACCTCGTCCAAGTACGCACCTTCTTGTGCCGTTGGTGACACCTATATAAAGCCGAGCAAGCCGCCGTTCTTTTTCTTTTTCTTCTCTGTTTTTAGCCGTCGCCATCGCTTAGCTCCGCCGCTCGCCGCTGCCGCCATTGAGCCACCAGCAGCCACACAAACCGCATCATCACGTTCGCCTCACCCTCGCGCACCTCTTGGTCCAACTGCTCTGGCTCTTTTTCCGTCCAAATCGCCGCACCACCGTTTCTTTCTCCAACGCCGGTGACTGAGCATCACTAAACCGCCTCCCGTGGCCAGCCCTCTCCACCGCCTCCTAGTTGCTTCGTTGCAATCACTGTGAGCTCTTGTTGCTTACCGTGTATTTAAATTAGATGCTACCGTCGTGAATCGCCGGGACGTCGTGAGCCGCGATCACCGTTCCGCCATGGCTGTCGGGAAGGGTTCCCCGGAATTTAAGCGTGGGTGTTTTGGGTTGTAATCAGTTCACGATGAGGAGTAGATCATGTTGGACAGGTTGATTGAGCGACCGTTGTCGTGGTTGCCGGTTGGCCACCGTGCCATCGCCGCGGGAGAGAAGACGAGAGCGGAGGAGGGAGATGACAGCGGGGCCGCGCTGTCAGTGAGAGCGAGCGAGCGCGCGCACGTGGGCGGGCCGCGATGCTAGGCCGCGCGAGAGGGAGCGAGCGAGAGTACGGGCGCAGGCACGAGTGCGTGAGTAGTCCGCGCTTTTGTTGGGCCGAGCTGAGGGAGAAGAGGAGAAGCGGCCCGAGGTGAAGTTTTTGTTTTTCTTTTTCAAAAATATAAATAGTGCTAGAATTTGTTTATTTCAATAGAATTTTTGTAGAGCTCCAAAAATAGTGAAATTTTTTGTGTAAGCTTTTAAAGGTGTAAAATAATTAAGAAAAATGTTAAATGCCAATTTTGATTACTTTTTGTAAGTTATTTAATTATCTCAATTAAATGTTAAATGTAACTTCCAGGAATTTTAATAATTAAATTATTAATCCAAAAATGCTGAAATTTATTTTTACACTGTTTTAGATCATTATTAATCTATAGAAAAAGTTTGAGCTCAATTATATGAAGTTTTATTTATTCTTAATTTATGCCTTAATTATTTAAGTGATTAATTAAATGTTAAATCAATAACTTTAAGTGTTGTGTGCCCTTTTTTGATTGAGTGATGACCTTGGGTCATTAAACCTTAATGATCCTTGGCACCTTAATTCCTTGGTTGAGCTCATGATTAACATGTTCTTTAAGAAGTAATAATGTTATTTAATGAAGTACTGTTAGATAGTGAGTTCTGTTGTTTTGCAACTGTACCGCGAAGGAAAGTTGTACTCAAGTAGATAACTAATGTTTATCCTTTCTAAATGTCTCTTGTATGCTTTGTTTTGTTCATCATCATGCATCATAGCATGCATTCCATCATATTAAGCATCGCATCATTTTTATTATGTGTAGTTTATACGAGAGTGTTTTGGATCGTGTCGATCAAGCTTCGGAGAAGGTGATCCACCCGTGGTGTTGGTGTCAAACTTGACTTCTATGAGAACTAACCACCGCTGTAACAAAGGCAAGCCCCGGTGCATTTAAACCTTCCTTGAGTTTTTTACAAATCTTTATCACTGGTACTATAGTTTACTGCATTAAGTAATTAGGAATTGAGTGATAACCTAATTGCTGCATTATCATCCTTGATTATTGTGATATCACCCTTGGTACATGTTTTATTAGAAATGCGTAGTATGCTTCGCTATGCTTAATGAGTTAGGCTTTTAAATGAAATGTTTATATGGCCATGATGGCATACTTGAGGAATAATGGAATATAAGAATGAACTTGAAGATCGGGCGAGTGGTTTGGCCACTGCTAACGTGCATTGAGAAAGGAGTCTTAATATAGTGTTTCCACCTTGTCGATTAAGGACTGTTCGTTGTAGGCCCGCTTGTGTTTCAAGACTTTGCAACTAGCCTCATGCCTTGGGTAAGCCCAAGATGTTAGTGATTCCATTTCAAGAACGTCTAACCTCGCACTGGGAGTGGAGAGATGGCAGGAGTAGAGTGTACCCTCAGGGCTAGAATTGGGCTGGGTTCGAGGAGTACTGTACTCTCGAGTGGCGATGGACACATTCTGGTTTTGGAGATCTAAATGAGGGTTGGTATATGCAAGATTTGATTCTACATATGTTGTGAGGTTAGAGATCCCTAGGTAGGTATAATCGGTTCGAATCGTCGTTCCTCCTTGGTTATGGAGACTCGATCACCTGTCCTGCATCGTAGTTAAGAAATGGAAATGTTGAAAGAATCAGAAAGAATTTGATGAGAATTACTTTGATCTAGATTAGGATCACTTAGAATTGATAAAAATAAAATGTTGAAAGTAAGGACTTATTCTAGTAAGCTTTTCTGCAAAATAAATTTTGATTCTTGAATACCCGTACCTTGATTCCCTAAAGCTAGCATGCCCTTGAAATCTTTTCCTTAGTCGGTTAAGTCAAGTACCCTCAAGTACTGTCACACCCGGCCTAATTTGGAATTTGGCCCATAGTGGCCCATGTGAATGTTATGAGATATTGTGGAGAGTTTAGTTCCACCTTGGTTGTTTATAGTGGGATAGACCAACATATAAGGCTTTTAGAGTCCATATCACCATCCCCGGGTTAATCCTTTTACGTGAAGCGAGGACGAAAGCGTAAGTGGGATGGTGGTAGGTGTGGTTCATTCAGCGTGCAAAGTGGATCTGAGCTGTTTGGACTCTGGGGCATTACAAAATGGTATCGGAGCCGACCTTCGCGGCCATGGGTGCGTGCGGGCCAGGGGCTGGAAATGGGGGTTCATTGCGCGTGTAGGCTCTGCGGAGTGCATGGCGTGGCACATGTGTCGGCGCTGGGCGCACGGTCGCGTGTGCTAAGAGGGAACGTTCCTGGTTATCGTTTGCTTGATTGTGGGTATGTTGGGCCCAATGAGGACATCGAGTTCTTTGAGGGGGGTGTATGTCACACCCGGCCCAATTTGGAATTTGGCCCATAGTGGCCCATGTGAATGTTATAAGATATTGTGGAGAGTTTAGTTCCACCTTGGTTGTTTAGAGTGGGAATAGACCAATATATAAGGCTTCTAGAGTCCATCTCACCATCCCCGGGTTAATCCTTTTACGTGAAGCAAGGACGAAAGCGTAAGTGGGATGGTGGTAGGTGTGGTTCATTCAGCGTGCAGAGTGGATCTGAGCCGTTTGGACTCTGGGGCATTATAGGCATTACAAGTACTCAGGGTTTGTTAACCCATGTTGCAGATACTGACTAGTGCTGTTAACCAGGGTCATGTCGGTGGGTTCGATATGATCTGGTCGACTTCTCTTAACTTAGGTGCTCTACCTAAGTTGTCTCCTGTAGTTCTACTCGACTTCCGCAATACAAGTTAAGTTTGTAAAAATTTAACTTAATCATGATTTATAAATTCATTATTGTTATTCTTCTACACTCTGATGTAAAGTTTTGTAACAAATGTTGTAATGTTGTAGTTACTCCTTTGTTGATCCTGGTATGAGTTGTCAAACGTAGTTGAATCGGGGTCCTGTGAGGGCACCCGACAGATCTTCTTAGGTTATCTGGTGTACATGCATGCCCATCAGAGGTCTTAGGGACAATGATAGGTGCATGTGGGCCATATAATTTAGGAGGTTCTGCTACAATTGGAGTTGTTGTCGTTCTCAGTGTTGTTGGCGGTGAAGACTATTGCTATGGAGGGGATGCCTAGACTGTCACTTGGGGAATTATTGATGTTGATGTTACTCCTTGTGTTGCTAGCGGTGCTGTCTGTTGCTGTGGGGTAGGTGAGTTGGAGATCATGCAGTGAAGAGATTGTCAGTGACTTCCTATACGATATCTGCCATGGTTGATGATTGCAGATCTTTCATCTTTGAACTAAGGAAGGCGTGGCCTGCAGATGCCATGGTGTTCTTGGTGTCCACTTCTAGTTGCTTGACCGCTGCTGCGCGATCGATTATTGCAATGACATTTTTGTCGTAGTACCATCCATTTGCATGTGCTTGTTTGACTATGGATAGACATTTGTCAATGGCGGTGAGGACGCTATTGTACTTGGCAAATTGCTTGCTGATGGTGCTGCAGAAGTTGTAAATCAACCGGTGGAGTTCTGAGAGGTCAGAGTTGTTGCTGGTGGGTCCCATCTGGTTGTCCGTTGTCATGGTGGTGTTGTGCCAAGGATCAATCTGGTCTCCAGATACCAGATATCATGACATTGCTTGGGGGTGGATGGATGGGCGGCTAGGGCAGGAGCATGGGTGGTTTGGGCGCCGCAGGGGGTGGCGGTGTGATGGTAGGCAGTGGCGGCAACGTGTTAGGGCAGGGAGAGGGCGTGGGCGCAGGGAAATGGGGAAGAGGCGGCGGCGGCAGAGAGAGAGGAGAAGGGGAAAGGGGAATAGATTATTTCTTTGCTGAATTTTTGAAAGGTTACATTGCCCTTCTATTTATAGTCCTGGGAGACTTGACCCCTTAGTAGTCAAAACTTATCCTCTAAGAAATTAATTTAAGAGTCATTATATATTTGGAGTATTTCCTTTACAAGCAAACTATTTATTTTCTAACAAATCCTGATCTATTTTATCTAAGCAAATCTTTTATTCATTTTCCTACCTTTTCTAACTTCCCTATTTTATTCTTGGTCTTCTCGGATGTCAGAAGCTTTGGGGAGCGGTGGTGGCCCGCCCCCTGGCCACGCGCCCTTGCCACTGCGCTTAGCTCGACATTGGATGTTAGGTCACAAGCTTCTCCTGGCCCGCTTAGCCCGATATTGGGCCTCTTATCTAGGCGCATGATAGAGTAATGTCCTCATCATCCTCCCTGTCTTGAATTGAAGTCGTCCTCAACTCAAGTACATCTCCTTACCCAATGGATGTCATCAATTCTAGTTCTGAAAGTAGATCATCAGCTTGGTGCTCAATCCATTGTAAAGGTGGCAGCCATGCTGGTCTCCCCGCTGGGAATTCATCCTCATTCTCCCAAAAAGGTTAGTACCAACAAGAGGCATAGAACTAGGAGTAGGATCAATTGAACATATAGCTTTTTTGCAAGTTAAAGCAGTTCAACATAAGCATCAATTTCAGCAAGAGTGGATTTAGTAGCAAGTAAAACACATACCTTCAATTTAATAGCATTTGACTATTCATTAGGTGTCTTGCTACGAATTAAAGCATGGTCATTCTTTTTCTTTTTTAGCAAGTTCCTTTTCACATTGCACACTTTCAACAGGAGTTAAAAGAAGCAAAGCAATTTTATTTCGCTTATGCATGAATGTGTATTTATTTGGTCTAACATGGTGGATAGCATCATTATCATATTGCTAAGGGCGGCCTAACAAAAGTGAACAAGCTTGCATAGGCATGACATCAAAATCAGAATTATCATGGTATGAACCGATAGAAAAATGCACACGCGTAGATTATGTTACCTTTGCCTTACCACTATTGTTGAACCATTGAACGTGGTATGGATGTGGAAGAGCACATGTAGTCAAACCAAGGTTCTTGACCAGATCTGAACTTACCAAGTTATTGTTGCTCCCACCATCAATTATAGCACAAACATGGCAATCCTTAATGATGAGAAATATTTGGAACAAATTATGGTGTTGAAGTTTGTCTGCTTGCTAAACTTGTGCACTCAAAACACGTTGAACAATGATTTATTGGTAGGTTACAGTGCATGCAACACTATCAATTACTTCATTATCCTTAGTGCTATCCTCATATTTACCTACATTATGGTTAGTGGCAAGCACAAATTCATTCTCTTCATCACTAGCACTAACATACCCACCATCATCAATAGCAATATAAGCATGCTTGCTGGGGCAGGCAATCCCTTGTGATGTGAACCATGCCTTTGTAGCGATGGCAAACAATTTTAGCAGATCCACTCGAGGAAGGTGTGGAACGCGAGTTCTTCTTCGCAGGTGCTAGTGCCTTCACATTAGACAATTTACTCACCTTGGTTGGTCGTGAAGTTGTGGACGGTGGTGTTGAACACAGACTTTGTCATCCCTGTACTTCCCTTTCAGCTTTAAGAGCAAGATGATACAGTTGGGGAAATTTAATCCAATCTTTATAATCAAGAATGTCCTGTATATCATGACGCAAACCACCAAAAATCTAGAGCACTTATCCATTTCATCTTCATGTATGTTACAACATGCTAAACCAATAATAAGCTCCTGATAATATTCCTCAACACTTTGCTACCCTGAGTTAAACGTTGTAGTTTTAATCGCAAGTCACACTAATAATATTGAGAACAAAACTAGAAGTCATGCGATGTTTAAGCACAGTCCAAGTTTGAGGTATTTTGGCATTAACATCATAGCAAATATCATTCTACCAGAAAAGGGCAAAATAAGTAAACTCACTAGTAGCAAGTCTAACTCTATGTTCTTCAGGTGTTAGGTGAGAATTAAATTTTTGTTCAACAGCAAGCTCCCAATCTAAATGTACTTCAAGATCAGCAGAACCAGCAAAAGGAAGCATCTTAAACTTGGTTTTAGCAAAAGGATCATTATTACCTCGGTCGTTATTACCTCCCATACCACATCGGTTATGCTACAGTCTTGCATGCTCAAGTGTGTCGTGCACGACACGTCATGCTTCGGCATCCACCTCAGTGTTGCCAACATCCTCATCTTTCAGGTCATCATCATCAAAGTCGACACGATGTGGCTCAGGTCATCGTTGTTCAACATCTTCAACCCGCTTGGTCAAAGTGGTGATTTTGTTGAATGATCTGATTAAGCTTCTCATCAAGGAAGTGTGTTCCTCTCGAATAAACTTCTAGTGTTCGTTCTTGGATACACAATCATTGAAATGTACAGGAGGGGTTTCCTCTCTAGTGCCTTTGCCTGACATGTTTGGTAGAAATAAAAAGACAACACAAAAAGTATTATCCCTACCAATTACTAGGATGTGGACAAGGAAATAAGGCACTCAACTCTCAAGCGTCTTACCACCAATAATGCAGCAAGTGGTGCAATTGGTGGCTGGTCATGATACCGTTGTAGTTTGAGTGTAACAGTTGCAAGGTGAACCTGTACTTGGTCAGAAGAAAGTGGAGCTTCGACAGGCACAATATAGTAGCAAGGATTAGCAATAATCGCAATAGATTGGCAAAGCTGAATCAATATCAAAAGTACTAGTCACAGCTGTTGGTCAAAGACATGTCCCTATATGTAGACCAACAAGCTGAAACAAAGGAGCAAGAAAGGATTATGAGATATTGCCAAAAGAGTGCTTGTTCTACCCACTTTCTCTGTTTTTTCACTGTTTTTTCTTCTTTTTCTCATATATTTTTTATTTTTCCTTTTTATTTCTTTTTTTGGGGTCAATTAATCACCCACAATTGATCAAAAACAAATAATAGAGAAAAAGGAAGCAAGGAAAAATTCAAGAGAAAAAAAGAAAAACTAGAAACTTGGATTTCAACTTTGGGGACAGATTTGAGGTCCAAAACAACTGATTTTCGGAGTTGAAGATGGAAACAGGACGAGGCTGTGTTGATTTTTTCATGTCGGCCTTGAAATTATCTTTCAGTCAACTACTAGACCGCCTGATTGTGACTTTGTATGCGAAAGTTATACCCGTTTTAGTGAACAATAGTCAAACTAGATTTTCACAGTGCACCCCTGTTGGGCATTCTTAACGTCATTACCAAAAGTAGACTTAGTTTTCTAATTCTGATAACGGCGCCAAAAATGCCGAACTTATCCCTCATGCCACTTAAGCCAAGTTGTCATCCCCAGCATGACATGAGAGACGCGGTATTGAAATATGCAACTGCTCTTCTAAATAAATAATAAATAAGATCTGCAAGCGCACAAATTAATACCGATGTAGCATTTTAACCGGGAAGTATTCCAGGTATCGTTATTTATATTTTTACCACTGGGAAGGGATTACTAACATCAATGTTGATTATGGAATGGAATATAGGAATGAGTATCAATCATTGCATGTATAAGTGAGAGCATTCATCTATCTCTTGCATACAGGGGTAAGTGTCACATAAAATATAGATAAAGTATGAATGGTGACAAAGATAATTAATCTGATCAGCTAGCCACATATAATAATGATAAGCACCTCAACAGATATTCTAGCAAGTCATTAGCATGGTATTAGGACGAACTACAAGGATATTTCCTAAGTTATTCTTAACTATAAAGTCTAGCATATCATAGTTAGTGCAAGTACACTTGGCAATCATTACGAGAAAGGACTACGCCCATGCATAGTGATATTATCAAGGAAGATGAGAAACATAGCAATCACTCCCCCGTAATAATGTTGCTCTGCCTGCCTTACACACGGGAGGGGGACTATATAAGAACCAATGAAGCTGTCACCATCGCGGACCACCCCACGATCCGGCATATAAGGTGCAATCGCAGATAAATATGGTCTAAGCACCACGCCTACACAATATTTATCATTTACCCATGGATCCGATGGATAAACGCTATACGATCCTAAACATGTATATAATTCCAATCTAACTAAGCCAAGCGTATAACTACGATAAACTAAGAACAATATAATTGCAAACATAAACAAGTAGAGCATAGTCATAATCAATATATTGAAATAGAACAAAGTTGTATTCATAATATTGAAGAACAAAGATGAACAATGAAGAACAGTAAAGGAATTACCAAGAATCCTCTTGACAAATCTGGAAACCAATCGAAGATTGACTCCTTCTAGTTCTAATCCTATGTAGCTATGCTATACTAGAGATCTAGTTGATGTGGTGGCTCTAGGGCTTGATCAGAGACTCTCCTCCTGAGATTAGGGTTTGAAGAATGAGAATGAGGGAGTGCCTCCTCTAGGGGCCAGGGGTCCTGCTTATATAGCCCCCTCAAGTGAACGTGGGCCATCGGATCAAACCGACATTAATCGCACGGTTTTCCTTGATCCCTTAGGTCGGTGGAGCATAATCCGCGAGACGGAGCCTGATTGGCTCTCAGGCCAGGGCGGCCGCCCTAGGGGGCAGGGCGGGCGCCCTGCCTCCGGGCCCGTTCGGCCTCCCGTTCGATCTCGTGGCTTCTGGAGTCTTCTAGATGATAGAAAATCGGTGAACACGTTATTATCTCTATGTAAACCCGACGTGTGGGCCTTTCCTCCGTATTTTCTGATAACCCCCTGCAGAAACAGACAAACACCAAAACTCGTGGAATTCTGTCAGATAAAACCCTAAGTCTAGGTGTTGGTTGCATTTAGATCCTTTTCTTTATTTATTTAATAACTATATTTGGTACTTAAGGACCGTCAACAAACTCCCCCAAGTTTACCTCTTGCTCGTCCCTGAGCAAGGATAGACTCATTATGGATCAGAAGTTGCTGCAACGCCTTTGAACGTTGACGGTACATATGCTTTCAAATAAGGTCTCATCCCTGAGTTAGAGTAAACTGTCAAGACTTAAAACTTACTCATTTTTCCTTTCACCATGGGGCTTGCAACCGTCACCTGCATCTTGAGTGGTTAAAAGATAGAACGGTCTAGTCAAACGCCATGTCTCTTATTCTTGATCAGCTATAGCTCTGGAGTTTTTTGCAAATTTTCAAATAAAACTCAGAGATTCCTTGTATGACTCTCTCAGATCTCTCTTTTGTGGTATTTCTGGATCCTTACCAAGGCAGTAATGGTATATGCCTTCTCTCTCAAAGTATGTGGTATTTATGGTATAAGGCGTAGTGACATTGCCTTCTCTCTCACCCTACTCTAATAAGGCTTTGATATCTGGAGCTCATAGGTGGGAGATACAGTATACATACTCATAGAACATTTATTGCATAGTCAAACCATGGATCCAGAGAAACAAATCAATAAGTCAAATCAAGATGTGCATGTGTGGTGAATGAGTGGTGTATGGTGATAACAAAAGTCTAATGCTCTTTTTGAGGGAATACATACCTTTCTTTCTTTTTAAAACTTTTGAGGGGAATGAGATGCTCCATATTTTTTTTTTCTTTTTTTTCTCTCAGGTGGGTATCTTGTACCCCTAATTCTACTGTCGGACACTTGTCCATTTTTACCTCTCGTCTCACTTTTTCTTTCTTCGAGGTTCCGAGCACTTGCTCCTTTTTATTTCCTCGTTTTTATATTTTTTTTTTAGAGCAATCTCCCTCTTTTGAAAATATAGCAAGTGGTAGTAGAAATGACTTGAGCATTAACTTCACAGGGAATAACAGGAATGGGATAATGTTTTTGGCTATTCTCTCCCGGGTCAGGAGTAGAATAATTTTGGGTGAATCTGGAGATGGAAATGAGTGGATATATGTGGATGCGTACTTCCGGAGTAGAAGCAGCATGTATGAGTGAACGTGCAAGTGAATCTTGATTTTAACCACATGACAAGTTCCTAAGGGTCTACACAGCTCGACCACACTCAATGCCCATAAGCAGTAAGTAGTAAAAGTGCGGCTCTTAATCTAACAAGCATGTATATATGGCTGTGGTAGGAATTTAAACTCTCATCATACAGGAACTCATCATGCAACATTTTAAAGATTTTCAAAGATAAAATTCTCCAGAATTCTAGCATCTCTAGGAATAGATAAACAGCAGCTCAACCTTCCAATATCATATCCGTTAACAACTTAGACTTCAGATCAAGTTCTCTTCCTACTAGTTCAGGTTTAGAGCCAGTTTTAAATTATAACAGTTATGTCTAAACTAGAGAGAAAACAAGTTTGAAAATTAGGCAGAGCAACTATTCATTATATCCATGCTAGAGTTTTATTTTCAAGATTCAGTTTAGCATAGCTACTTTATTTATTTATTTATTAAACTAAGCAAATATATATAAACACAAAATATTTATTTGGGTTTTCATGATTATGCATCTTTTTATTTTAATAAAGCATAGGTATAAATGTAGATAAAAATACTTATCGGGATAAATGGGGGTGCTCTCCCCTGTTGATATTTGGTAACGCAATTAGGAAATGATCCACAAGCGCACGGATATCGGTGAGCACTTCACCCGGGATGTTATCCAGAGTATCGTATTTATTTTTTTTACCACTAGGAGAAAGCGTGCATCTGACTAACCAAATCTATTACTACTAACCTTTAGGCTACAACCACTGTGATTTGATGTGAGCGATGTATAGAGAAGACTGCAACTGCACTCTCGTTCTAACCTTGGTAAGGATGATCTATGTCACACCCATTTTTAAGGACAAAAATAGGATGCATAAAGTACTCATGTGCGCCCCAGGACATGGTCGCACACATAAGCAGACAAATTACATAGTATCATCACAGTGCTTATTACATAGCGAATAAATATCTAAGACATAGTCTTATACGATAAATAATAATAACTAATAACAATCTCCAGCGGAAACTCCACACAGGGACACGGTTGACTGGTTGACACCAAGACTAGTACTCATTACGATAATCTTCCTCATAATCTTCATCTGTTATGGTGGAAATAGCAAGAGTGAGTCCATGTCGAACTCAACAAATATAACACAAGGTTCATGAGGCTCAAATGGCTAGACACTGTTTAACTGCGGTTAGCTTTTAATCATATATTTGACAATTGAATAGCTTCAAGATAAACCACTTCCCATTAAAGAACCAATGATCAGTTGTAATAATGATAACGAATAGCATTAACATGAGCATAGTAATAATCAACAATAATTAAGCATGATATAACAGTTATGATCAACTATTCCATAAGAATCCCCAAGGCCGCTCTTATCCGTGAGCACGGCTAGTATACCAGTTTTTAACTCTGCGCAGAGGTGTACACTTTCACTGTGAGTCATGATTTCCAAATGAGTGGGGAGATCAAGCCCAAACACTAGAGAACCATATAAAGCCACTCAAGAGTTCGTCTAACAAGTTAGGGCCATTAGATTCACTCGGCAGGTAGATGTAGAACCCCCCTTCCCTGTGGCACAACAACCGCAGCCTATACACACTAGGCCAGGGGCTCGCACTACACCCAACGTGGCAAGCCATTCTTACGCCATTTAAGGTAACCACTAACAAGCTAGAAAAGGTCTCTTGAACAACTAAAGCCAGAGCCATATAGCCCTCACAGCTGTACTGTATATCCCAGTTATCACTTACAGATAAGTCCTTATGGAGAGAAACCAGAGCATTCAAATTAATACACTTGCTCTAGCCCCCTTTTAACAGTAATAAAATCATCTTAATGGTTGATTGCTTAATCCATTAATCAAATTACAAGATCATTGTTCTTAGTTCGAGCACTAGCAATAGCTACCCATATGCATTCCCAAGGTTGACAAGGAATCAAGACAACAAGCACTATGTTATAATCTCTAAGGTTGTCAAGGTAAGCACATGCATATGTATGATAACTCAATGTATAGGTAACAAGGATAGTCCTGTGTTATACTTGCCTTGATCAAAGCTATCCAAACAATACTGCTGACTTGGCTCAAAGTAATACTCCGAATCGTCCAAAAACTGCTCACCTTCTATATTCGATCATCAATCAACATCATACATGCATCCAATCAAACATACATGAAGCAAACAAATAGATATAATTAGAACAGTACACCAACAGTAACAAAACAGTAAATAAAGTTTATAAAACTCTTCTACACGTTTCTACGATCACACAGACGCAAAGATCACCAAAATCGGAGTTAAAACGTGAAAGTTATGAATTTTCTAAGATTTCCTATTGATAAATAAATACTTAATTATAAACTCGAAAATTAAATTATCAAAACTAACTGTACAACTACACTAACAGGTAGAGTTCGCAAATACGAACCTAACGCAACTTGAACGGATCAAATCGGAGTTAAAACGAAGATTTTATGAGTAAAACAATCCTAGTGGCAAAACTGTAAATACCTGAAAACGTATTTTTGATTTAACCGGAAGAGAATACGCTTTCAAAACGCGAAAACGTATTTCCTGGAATGCGCCAAGGACCGCGGGTTATATAACGAAAAAGTGCAGGGGCTCTTTAGAAAAATTACCCCGCGAAGGGGTAAGATCTATTCTTGGCCGTAGATCACGAGATGGACGGCTCGGGTTCATCAGCAACGCTACAGTGCCTATTCCGGTCGCCCCCCTCAAGTCCGGCCGGCGGCCGCCATGGCCGTCGCGCCCCAAACTCACCGGAAACGGCGGTCTCCACTACCTAGACCACCAAACAACCCAAAACTTGCTCCAATCGGACGAGAAGCTCAACCCTATCTCATCTACACGGTTTATGCCCTCTACGATGTCCCGAAGAGAGAGCGCAGCAAGGGAAGGGACGGCGGCACCATTGCCGTCCGACGGTGAGTTTCAAAAACTCACTTTGAAGCCTCTCCAACCAAAAGGAAAGCACAAGAAGTTAGAGGAGACAAGTGCGGACTCACCAACGCGAAGAATTTGACCTCAACTCCACCCGAAAGCCTCTCCCACGCACAACCGAAACCGCCGGCCAAGCTCTAACCCTAGAGCTTGATTTCACGTAGCTAGCCTAGCGTTTTAGTTGAAAAATGGAATAGGGAGATACCCGGCTATCCTTTTATAGCTTCACCTCGTCGTTTTTGGTTAGGAAACCCGGGATTCGTGATTCGATTCGGTTAGGGAGGCGCCGGTCTCTGGCTCAATCACGGCAAGAGGTAGTAGCCGCAGCTGACAGGCGGGGTCCAGTCGTCAGCGACCAAGGGGAAGGGAAGGCGCGGCTGCCACAGCTCCGGGCCGACTTGGGCCGCTGAGAGGCTGGACGGCCCACGCGAGCAGGCGACTTCGGCTGGGTCGGCCCATCAGCGCGACGAGGTAAGGCAGGCCGTCCGAGCGGGCTTCCAGGCCGCCAGCAACACAGGTAAACTTTCTTTTTCTTTTTTTCTTTTCTTTATTTACTTGTTTACAAACTATTCCAAATAAAATTTTCCAAACCAAAATCAAAATAAAATAAATCTACTACACAACAGAAAATATATGCAGCAGCATGAATGCAACACCAAATATATTTTATTATTATTTTAAATTGGCCATTATTTGTTATCCAATTTATTCAAAACCCATTATCTCTAAAATTTGGGTGTTACAAATTCTACCCCCCTTAAAAGAATCTCGTCCTCGAGATTGGACTGCTTACTCAAATAACTGCGGATATGATTTCCTCAATTCATCCTCTCTTTCCCAAGTTGCCTCTGCCTCTGAATATCGATTCCACTGTACTTTACACATCTTAATAATCCGACTTCGAGTAACCCTCTCAGCAGTCTCTAAAATCTTAATCGGAAACTCTTCATATGTAAGATCCTCCTTAACAGTCAATTCTTCCAAAGGTATCTGCTCCTCAGGTACCCGCAAACACTTCTTAAGTTGTGAAACATAAAACACATCATGCACCCCAGATAAATTCTCAGGCAACTCTAATTGGTAAGCAACTTCCCCACGTCTAGCGATAACTTTAAATGGTCCAACATACCTTGGTGCTAGTTTACCTTTCATGTTAAATCTCTTCACACTTCTCATAGGTGACACCTTCAAATAGACATAATCACCTACTTCAAAAACTAGATCTCTTCTCCTATTATCAGCATAACTCTTCTGACGAGACTGTGCCACTCTCAAATTCTCACGAATCACTCGCACTTGGTCTTCTGCGTTTCTAAGAACATCTGTACCAAACACTTGAGATTCGCCTGTTTGATCCCAAAACAATGGAGTTCTACACTTACGTCCATACAAAGCTTCAAACGGTGCCATCTCAAGACTTTGTTGATAACTATTATTGTAAGAAAATTCTGCATAAGGCAAACTCTTATCCCAACTAGTTCCATATTGCAATGCACAGGCTCTCAACATATCCTCTAATACCTGATTGGTCCTTTCAGTCTGTCCATCTGTCTGTGGATGATATGCTGTGCTAAAATTCAATTTTGTTCCCAAAGATTCATGTACAGCTTTCCAAATGTGCAACGTAAACTGCGATCCTCGATCAGATACAATCTTCTTTGGAACTCCATGCAAACATACTATCTTCTCCATATACAACTCTGCCAATTTTGGTCCATGGTAAGTAGTCTTAACTGGTATAAAATGAGCAACTTTGGTTAGTCGATCTACTATTACCCAAATAGAATCATAACCTCTCTGAGTACGCAGTAACCCCACTATAAAGTCCATACCAACTTCCTCCCACTTCCATTCAGGAATCTTCATTGGTTGCAACAATCCAGCAGGTCTCTGATGCTCTGCTTTCACCCTCTGACAAGTATCACACAATGCCACATACTCAGCCACATCTCGTTTTAATCCAACCCACCAATATTTCTGTTTAAGATCCAAATACATCTTAGTACTACCAGGATGAATAGAATAAGCTGACTCATGAGCTTCGCGAAGAATTGCCTGTCTAATAGCTTGATCCTCAGGTACACACAGCCTCTTTCCAAACCACAAAATCCCATTATCATCCATTCGAAAGCCTGGTGACTTACCAATCACTATATCCTCTGCTATCTTCTTTAGTTTCTCATCCTTCAACTGACCCTTGTAAATCTCTTGTTCTAAAGTAGGCTCTATCACTAATTCCATTGTATTAGTAACAATTCCCAAATTCAAATATTCAAATTCAGCACATAACTCACTAGTCATAGACAATGTTCTTATCTCATTGGCATAACTCTTCCTACTAAGAGCATCAGCTACTACATTAGCCTTACCAGGATGATAGTGTATCTCAATATCATAATCCTTAATCAACTCTAACCATCTGCGTTGCCTCAAATTCAGATCTGACTGAGTGAAAATATACTTCAAACTCTTATGATCAGTGTATATGTCACTCTTATGTCCAATCAAATAATGTCTCCAAATCTTTAATGCATGAACTACAGCTGCTAACTCCAAATCATGTGTAGGATAATTCAACTCATGCTTTCTCAACTGTCTAGATGCATAAGCCACAACTCTACCTTCTTGCATAAGAACACATCCTAAACCTTGACGAGAAGCATCACAATAAATAGAAAACTTCTTACTCAAATCTGGTAAAACCAAAACAGGCGCTGTAGTCAACCTCTTCTTTAATTCCTCAAAACTAGCTTGACATTTATCAGACCACACAAATTTGGCATTCTTTTCTAACAGAGATGTCATAGGTTTAGCAAGTTTAGAAAACCCTTCAATGAACCATCTATAATATCCAGCTAAACCCAAGAAACTGCGAATCTCGCTAACATCGGTAGGTGGTTTCCAATTCAATACATCCTTCACCTTGCCTGGATCCACTGATATACCTCCATTAGAAACAATATGACCAAGAAAAGAAACTTCCTTCAACCAAAACTCACATTTACTTCGCTTAGCATACAGTTTATGCTCTCTAAGCTTCTGCAATACCAACCTCAAATGTTCAGCATGCTCTACCTCTGTCTTGGAAAATACCAGTATATCATCAATAAACACTACCACAAACTTATCCAAATATTCCATGAACACCTTATTCATCATGTACATAAAGTATGCAGGTGCATTGGTCAATCCAAACGACATAACAGTATACTCATACAATCCATACCTTGTAGTAAAAGCTGTCTTTGGAATATCAGAGGCACGAATCTTCAACTGATGATAACCAGAACGTAAATCAATCTTAGAGAACACACAAGCACCTCTCAACTGATCAAACAAGTCATCAATCCTGGGCAAAGGATACTTATTCTTGATAGTTACCTCATTTAGTGACCGATAATCAACACACATCCTCTGACCACCATCTTTCTTATCAACAAAAATAACTGGTGCTCCCCAAGGTGATGAACTAGGTCGAATAAAACCTTTATCTTGTAATTCTTTAATTTGTTTCTTAAGTTCTTCTAATTCATCTACTCCCATCCTATATGGTCGTTTGGCTATAGGTGCAGTTCCAGGTAATAATTCAATAAGAAATTCAATGTCTCGGTCAGGTGGCATACCTGGCAATTTATCAGGGAAGACATCCGGAAATTCCTCAATCACTGAATTCTCCTTAATAGTATCTTCAAGCTGATTCACTACCGCGGTTGGTTGCTTCTGCATTGCTACATCCACATTGATTTTATCTCCATTAGGCGCAGTCACAACTACCACTTTCTGCTGACACTGAATCTCTGCCTGATTTTGCTTCATCCAGTCCATACCCAATATCACATCAATACCAGATGTTCTCAACACTATAGGAGTTATCTTAAACTCTACCCCCCTTAATACCATACTAATTGGAAGACAACGATTACTGGTTTGCATGGTACCTCCAGGTGAATTTACTAAGAGAGGTTCTTTCATAGCTAGCATGGGTATACTATGCATTTTAACAAAAATGTTGGATATGAATGTATGAGATGCTCCAGAGTCAAAAAGAACAGTTGCGGGAGTGGAGTGTACATTGAACGTACCAATCATAACTTCTGGTGCATCATGAGCTGTATCAGAAGACACGTGATTCACCCTTCCAGTACCCGATTGCCTCTGGTTGCTCTTCTGGCTCTGAGGAGTCTGTTGGTTCTGCTTCTCAGGACAATTATAAGACAAATGGCCCTCTTTACCACAGACAAAGCATCTAATAGGAGTGCTGGGAGTACTATTCTTCATGGGGGTAACATTGGGATTTCCAGTGTGAGGAGTCTGTTGCCCAGTCTGCTGATACTGTTGACGCTGTGGATATGATGAACGCTGCTGCGACTGATTACTTTGCCAATTTTGGGACCACCTCTGATTCGAATTGTGATTCCACTGACTAACCGGTCCCTGAAACTTCTGATGAAAACCATGCTGAGAATTTGTGCGTTGACGGTTGTTGCTTCCTGAGCCTTGCACCTTCATCTTCCTTTTTCTGTCCATCTCCCTACGCTCATTATCAAGCACAATAGCTTTGTTCACCAGCTCTTGAAAACTAGCATAATTATTCCCCTTCAGTTGCAAGCGAAGATCATAATAAATTCCTTTCAAGAAAAGACGCTGCCTGTCTGCATCTTCCCTAACTTCATTGGGAGCATAGCGAGCCAACTGGGTGAACCTGTCATGATATTCACTCACACCCATCTGTCCCATCCTCAGGTTTCTGAATTCTTCCTGCTTCAGCTCAATTATACCTTCAGGAATATGACGAGCTCGAAAATCTCTAACAAACTCATTCCAAGTGATAGGAGGAGCATTGTCAGGGCGTGCAGCCTGGTACGACTCCCACCAAGTCTGAGCTGTCCCTTGTAACTGACCAGATGCATATAACACCTTTTCCATATCATTGCATTGTGCTATGTTCAGCTGTTTCTCCACTGCCCTCACCCAATCATCTGCTTCTAAAGGATTAGCAGCATGAGAAAACACTGGAGGGCGTCCCTTCAAAAATTCTCCACGCTTATCCCTTACTTGAACAGGTGGTGGTCCTCCTGCAGGGGGATTGTTCTGCATATGCTGCATAAACATCTGCATCAACTGATTCTGAGTTTGCATGAGTTCCTCCATAGTAACGGGTGGATTAGCACCCCCACGATCTCTGCCACGACCTTTGCCTGACATCTGTTTCCAAAACACAAAAGATGAAATTCAGTACGATCCGAGATGATGTATACAATAGATAAACAAAATCTGATTTTTCTGGGCGAACTCCAATTTCAGCAACTCAGTAAAACTGTCATATCTCGAGCTACAGACGTCCAATTCAGATGATCTTTACATGGTTGGAAAGCTTATGAAATTATCTACAACTTTTATTCACAACACTTTTTCTGATTCTGTCAATAAATTGGTCAAAAACTGTACTTAACCGAAACTGTTTCAGAATTCCAGACTGTGCAGTAACTCCAACTTGGAACAGGTATATCTCTTAACTCATAATAGATATTAAGGTGATTCTTGTGGGATTGAAAAGATATATAAGTCTAATTATTCCCAGTAAAATTTCTTAAATTTCCCATGAACGGATTTTAAGTTATTTCTAAAACATCCCAGACTGATCCAAAAATCAGCAAAGGACAGAACTAAGTTAACCTCATATTCAACTAACATATATTGATCAAACTTAATATTCTTAACCATGGAACTTGTAGGCATGTCTACAAAACTCCAGCACACATTACAAAGATCCAAATCACACATTATCATAATAACAATCCATCAATCACACAATTGTTCACATCACAAACTGACTCTTAAAACAATCCAAACTTAAAATTAACTCGCAACTACTATCGTTCTTATTACATAGGGGTTTTTTCCTATTTCCTAATTAAGCTTCTCATAAATCTTAGGACGACCTAACTCCGCCCTTAATTGGTCAATCTCCGTATAAGCTTGCTCCTTAAGTTCTTTTTCCTTCAGCAACTCATCCTTCAAATCCACCTCATGGAGAGCCAATTCACGAGCTAGTCCCACCGTAGCTTGTAAAGTCAAAGAGGAATCATCTACAAGTGGCACGGTCCAAATACCCTTGTCATGAAGGAAACAAGGGAAATGCCAAAGTGCACCCTTTAACGTCTTGTCCGAGCGTAGACCATGGTAGTAAACAAATGCATTGAAAGCGACATCCTCCATGCTTGTCTCCACGGTTGCCCGGCTCACTCTGGTAATGAACTTTGACTCCACCTTAGGCTCCTTAGTGGTAGGATCCCTTTTCTTGACCCATAACTCCGTCTCCCAATAGGAATCCATCCATGGATGACTATACTCTGCACTGCGATACTCCAAAGTAGCTTCCCAGTCGTAGTAGTAGTTGTCCAAAGTTCTTGTCAACATATCATGGAAGAAAGCATCAGCCTTAGGAACCATGATATGAAACTTCGTAGTCCACCCCATAACTACATCCTCCATGGGTGTATCACCAACTCTTGATTCAGCATCAGATAGCTCTTGATCACCCTCTTCATATGGCTCCTGGGGTTTGAAACGGGCAACATATTGGGCAGCTGACAGACGGGGATGAAGAGGCATCTACAAGATTTAGACATAGATTAGATAGAATCAATGTATTTTCGCAATAGAATAAAGTAGAGGAAGCATAAAACTTTAGTAATTAACAAGGTGAAAAGAGGAAGCATGAATTAAGTGAAGTATGGATGCTATCAACGACCATTCTAGCTAGGCTTGCGTCCTACAGTCAACACGGCTCCGATACCAATCTGTCACACCCATTTTTAAGGACAAAAATAGGATGCATAAAGTACTCATGTGCGCCCCAGGACATGGTCGCACACATAAGCAGACAAATTACATAGTATCATCACAGTGCTTATTACATAGCGAATAAATATCTAAGACATAGTCTTGTACGATAAATAATAATAACTAATAACAATCTCCAGCGGAAACTCCACACAGGGACACGGTTGACTGGTTGACACCAAGACTAGTACTCATTACGATAATCTTCCTCATAATCTTCATCTGTTATGGTGGAAATAGCAAGAGTGAGTCCATGTCGAACTCAACAAATATAACACAGGGTTCATGAGGCTCAAATGGCTAGACACTGTTTAACTGCGGTTAGCTTTTAATCATATATTTGACAATTGAATAGCTTCAAGATAAACCACTTCCCATTAAAGAACCAATGATCAGTTGTAATAATGATAACGAATAGCATTAACATGAGCATAGTAATAATCAACAATAATTAAGCATGATATAACAGTTATGATCAACTATTCCATAAGAATCCCCAAGGCCGCTCTTATCCGTGAGCACGGCTAGTATACCAGTTTTTAACTCTGCGCAGAGGTGTACACTTTCACTGTGAGTCATGATTTCCAAATGAGTGGGGAGATCAAGCCCAAACACTAGAGAACCATATAAAGCCACTCAAGAGTTCGTCTAACAAGTTAGGGCCATTAGATTCACTCGGCAGGCAGATGTAGAACCCCCCTTCCCTGTGGCACAACAACCGCAGCCTATACACACTAGGCCAGGGGCTCGCACTACACCCAACGTGGCAAGCCATTCTTACGCCATTTAAGGTAACCACTAACAAGCTAGAAAAGGTCTCTTGAACAACTAAAGCCAGAGCCATATAGCCCTCACAGCTGTACTGTATATCCCGGTTATCACTTACAGATAAGTCCTTATGGAGAGAAACCAGAGCATTCAAATTAATACACTTGCTCTAGCCCCCTTTTAACAGTAATAAAATCATCTTAATGGTTGATTGCTTAATCCATTAATCAAATTACAAGATCATTGTTCTTAGTTCGAGCACTAGCAATAGCTACCCATATGCATTCCCAAGGTTGACAAGGAATCAAGACAACAAGCACTATGTTATAATCTCTAAGGTTGTCAAGGTAAGCACATGCATATGTATGATAACTCAATGTATAGGTAACAAGGATAGTCCTGTGTTATACTTGCCTTGATCAAAGCTCTCCAAACAATACTGCTGACTTGGGTTATCCAATTTTCCAAATAAAATAAATCTACTACACAATAGAAAATATATGCAGCAGCATGAATGCAACACCAAATATATTTTATTATTATTTTAAATTGGCCATTATTTGTTATCCAATTTATTCAAAACCCATTATCTCTAAAATTTGGGTGTTACAATCTACTGCTCTATTGGGGAGGCTCACGGAATCTAGACACCTCAAAGGATGTTCGACCCGCACCTATAAACCCTATCGATCCTGCTAACGGGATATGGAATACAAAGGTAGCTACGGAAATGTCACGTTCCTCGCTACTACCACGGTCCGGCTAGACATGGGATATCTATGAGTATCCTAGCCCAAACACCACGTTTACGCTAGAGATGATTACTCTAAACTCTATGCGAAGAGATTAAAGTAAACTCATAAACCAAAGAACAATAAAACAAAGAACTTACTAGAATTTAGAAGTCAAAATACTGAAGAATCCTAGGAGCAAGCCTCGGGTTAGGAGAACTTGATCCTGCAGGTACAACCTCGAAGTAGTCACCGACAGGCCGGGCTTCCTTCGATCTATACCTCCACTCTATCTCTCTCAATCTAGAAGAACTAAGTCTAATCTCACATTGGATGCTCCTCTGAATCCTCTCTAGAAAATATGAAAATAATGGACTTGGATTCTCCTCTCCAGGGGCCAGGGGTCCTGCTTATATAGTCCCTTCAAGTGAACCTGGGCCGTCGGATCAAACCGACATTAATCGCACGGTTTTCCTTGATCCTTTAGGTCGGTGGGGCATAATTCGCGAGACTCGTCCTGATTGGTTGCAGACCTAGGGCGGGCGCCCCAGTGTCCAGGGCGGGCGCCCTGGTCCCAGGCCCGTTCGGCCTCCTGTTCGATCTCGTGGCTTCTGGAGTCTTCTAGATGATAGAAAATCGGTGAACACGTTAATATCTCTATGTAATTCCGACGTGTGGGCCTTTCCTTTGTATTTCCTGATAACCCCCTACAGAAATAGATAAACAACAAAACTCGTGGAATTCTGTCAGATCAAACCCTAATTCTAGGTGTTGCTTGCATATAGGTCCTTTTCCTTATTTATTGGATAATTAAAATTGATACTTAAGAACTGTCAACAAACACCCCCATACTTAGGCTTTTACTCGTCCTCGAGAAAAGGATGGTTCAGAAAAATAACTGGGGTTGTAACATTGTAAAGCATTCTTTTTATACCTGCAGGGTGTTGTGAATGTCCATTGTGCACTGTAGTCAGGGAAATATATGGTTGAAGTAGAGATCCTTTCTTCTCATCCTGTCACTTGGAGTTTTTATATATTTTTGAATAGAAAACTTAGCATACCTTTATCCTCATAGGGGCTCTCAGATCACTCATTTATCTTTTGTATATCTCACTGAGGCTGTTTTAATTTATAGAAATTCTCAAGCATACTTACTTTGCATATTTTGCCTGGGTCAAAACGGGATCCGAGGAGAGGAATGCCATACTCTTAGATCAAAGACTTTGAAAATTAAAACTTGTCAACTCTTACTGGCATATTGCTTATTAGAGGGACCATGGGCTATCATTTTCTTTTTACCATATATATTTTTATCATCTCATTTTTTTCAGGTGGATACTGAGGTACCCCTAATTCTACTTCCGGACACTTGTCCATTTTTCTGCGAGGTTGTCGAGCACTTGCTCTTTTTTATTTCCTCGAAATTTATATTTTTGCATAGCCCATGCCTCTAATGCAATAATACTTCGGAAGAGTGAATCTTTCTGAATAAAAAATGTCTTGATCTTGGGAGCATGATAAATCTCTCAACAAGGGTCTAACTCGTTTTGCACAAACTCAATACAAAGCAAATTAATATTTTTAGGTTTATCAGGCATATAAAATACTGAGGATGGTAGCTATATTTTTGAAGTTTTTGAAAAGAAAATCTCCAAGCGACAAAGATTTCAAGAATAAGATACTCATATTCTACCATCTCACATTCCACAATGACTTGAGTAACACATGGTTTTTTAAAATGATTTTCAATAAATGCAGGTTTTCAGAAATATCACAGAGTGAGATTGATCATAATTAGAAATATTTTTGTCTTTTTAAATTATCATGTTAGGAACAATATTCTACACAGCCCAATATGTATTTGTATATATGTAAATAAAGCGTGCAGAGTATGTACCTGAATCGTGGAGTGGTGCAATCGAAGTGCTTTTACCATGTCGAGGGGATTCCCCCATACTTGTTTCCTGCTTTCTTCGTCGTTTTGAAGTGTAATAGCTTCGTGGGATGATGAATTGACTACCTTGTATGGTCCTTCCCATTTACTCCGGAGTTTTCTATGCTCGAAAAGCTTCACCCTGGAATTAAAAAGTAATACCTTATCTTCGGGTGAGAACTCCTTCTTCTTGATCCTCTTGTCATGCCATCTTTTGACTCTTTCTTTGTAGATCTTCGAATTGTGATATGCTTTCTCTCGCCATTCTTCCAATTCTGATAGTTGCATTCTTCTATGATCTCCAGCAACATCTAGGTCCATATTCCATCTTCTTATGGCCCAGTGTGCTTTGAACTCTAGTTCAACAGGCAAGTGGCAAGTCTTCCCGTACACCAATTGGTATGGGGTCATTCCAATTGGGGTCTTGTATGCTGTCCGGTATGCCCAGAGTGCATCGGGTAACTTTTCCTTCCATGCTGTTCCCATCTCATTTACTGTTTTCTGAAGAATGTTCTTGATTTGCTTGTTGGAAGTCTCTGCTTGGCCACTTGTCTGAGGATGATATGGGGTAGCAACGTTGTGACGGATTCCATGTTTTGCTAGATAATGCTCAAAGCGTTTGTCAATGAAGTGTGATCCCCCATCACTTATCACCACCCTATGGACTCCAAATCTTGGAAATATAATCTCTTCAAACATCCTCTTTGAATTAATATTGTCGGCACGCTTGCAAGGTAGTGCTTCTACCCACTTTGAGTGGCATAGCATCTCTTGTATTTATGTTTCCGTGCCTTTGACATGGCCCACATCTTCTGATATATTGCCTTGTGTCTTCATACATTGTAGGCCAATAGAATCCACATTGCCTGATCTTTGAATGTGTACAGAATGCTCCATAATGACCTCCGTATGGTGATGAATGGCATCTGTCGATGATCTTCCACCCTTCCTCAGTGGTCACACACCTTCTGAGTAAGCCATCAGCACATACTCGGAAGAGGTATGGCTCATCCCATATGTGTGAACGACTTTCTTGAATAAGCTTCTTCTTGTTCGCTCCTGGTGGTAAATACCCTGAAACCATAAAATTAACAATATCTGCATACCAGGGGTCAGACCTGTTGATTCCATAGAGCATGTCGTCCCGGAGTGAATCATTAATGGGTGTTTCCTGTGGATCCTTAAAGTGCATTCTAGACAAGTGATCAGCAACAGAATTTTCTACTCCCTTTTTATCTTTTATTTCTAAGTCAAATTCTTGGAGTAACAAGATCCATCTAATTAGGCGAGGTTTAGCATCTTTTTTAGTGAGCAAATATTTTAGTGCAGCATGATCAGTGTAAACAATTATTTTAGCTCCTACTAAGTAAGATCTAAATTTATCAATGGCAAAGACAACAGCCAGAAGCTCTTTTTCAGTGGTTGCATAATTAAGTTGAGCTCCTGTCAAAGTTTTACTGGCGTAAGCAATTGCATGATGCTTCTTGTCTTTTGTTTGCCCCAAAACTGCCCCACAGCATAATCACTAGCATCACACATAATTTCAAAAGGCAACGACCAATCAGGGGGTTGAATGATTGGTGCAGAGATGAGTGCATTCTTTAATAATTCAAAAGCTTTTAAACATGCATCATCAAATTCGAAAGGAGCATCCTTAGCTAGCAAAAGAGTGAGTGGTCTAGCAATAAATGAAAAATCTTTTATGAATCTATGATAAAAACCAGCATGGCCAAGAAAGCTTCGAATTCCTTTTATATTCACTGGTGGAGGTAGTTATTCTATTACTTCAATTTTAGCTTTATCTACCTCAATACCTCTTTCAGACACTAGGTGTCCTAGCACTATTCCTTCCCTAACCATAAAATGACATTTTTCCCAGTTAAGGACTAAGTGCTTTTCTTTGCATCTTTGCAAAACCTTGTCTAAGTTTTCAAGACAATTATCAAAAGTTTTTCCATAAACAGAAAAATCATCCATGAAAACTTCCATAATCTCTTCAATCATATCAGAAAATATAGACATCATGCATCTTTGAAAAGAAGCTGGTGCATTACATAGCCCAAAAGACATTCTACGATAAGCATAAGTTCCGTATGGACAGGTAAAAGTGGTTTTGCTTTGATCATCAGGATGGATCGAGATCTGGTGGTACCCTGAATATCCATCTAAGAAATAGAAGAACGAATGGTTCGCTAACCGCTCTAACATCTCATCTATAAAAGGTAAAGGAAAGTGATCCTTTTTTGTGGCTTTATTCAGTTTTCTATAGTCAATGCACATCCGCCACCCTGTGACGGTGCGTTGCGGAATTAGCTCGTTCTTCTCATTTGTAACAACAGTCATGCCTCCCTTTTTAGGCACAACTTGAACAGGGCTCACCCACTCACTATGCGGCACAGGATATATAATCCCTGCATGCAGCAACTTTATAACTTCCTTTTTAACTACTTCTCTCATCGCGTTGTTGAGTCTACGTTGGGGTTCCCGAGAAGGTGAAACAGAAGGATCTGTCGGAATGCGATGGGTGCAAATCATAGGACTGATTCCTGTAAGATCTTGGAGTGAGTAGCCAAAGACTGAGTGATGTTTTTCTAAAACGGTCATTAATCGCAGAGTTTGTTCCTGAGTGAGTTTATTACTAATGATCACAGGAAACTCTGGATTATTGTTTAGGAAAGCATAGATAAGACCGGGTGGTAAAGTTTTAAGCTCTATAGGAGGTCTGGGTGTTTCTGCAAACTCATCTAAAGGTTCAGGTTCAGAAGGTTCAGCTTCCTCTTCTATGAAGAAAGGGGCTTCTTCTTCTAAGTCTGATTCATTTAAAAGCTCTAGAGACGCAGTTTTTACCTCTTCCATAGGATCAGGCAAAAGAGATGACTCGATCTTATTATTCAAGGAGTGAGAAATTGTCATAGGGAATTTAAAATCCTTTCCAAAAGAAATGTGTAGCTTTCCAGTTTGACCTTCATAAAGGAGTCTTCTAAATGGTTGTCCTATCAACAGGTCGAAGTCCCATGTATCAAAGATATAAAAGTTCAAATGAATCATGGAGCCTTCTACCATAAAGGGTAGGACATTCACAATTCCAAGACTGGGGACCAATCATCCCGAAGATTCCTTCATGAACTTTGTTGTGGGGGTTAAAATCAATTTTCTAAATAATTTAAGTGCAAAAGCTTCAGACATGATATTGATCCCCACAACAGGATTATAGAGAGCATCAAATTGATCAGAATCATAAGCACAGCGTATAGTGATATGAGGTGTATCCAAACGGATCACTTCAGAGGAAAGCTCTGACTCCTCCAACCATTCGCTACTCATGACTGAGATAAGCTCTCTCAATTGATATTCACTTGGTAAACAAATGCTATAATGGCCGCTTTGGGGTTTGTCTATAGAATGGTAGTTTGAAATGTTTCCAAAATCGGCAAAAAGATCGGATTCTATATCCAGCATGAAATCAGGTGGTGGAATTTCTTCCTTTTGTGGCTCAAAACTTGGGATAGCTGAAGTAGGTGAAGAATTCGGCAGAGTGTCTACTTCGGCTTCGTAGGTTTCATCATGGAGGGTATTATCCATCTCAGCTTCTAGGATTCTATCTAGGATCGCTCTAGCTTCATCAGTAGGGATACGAAAGAAAGAACCTCTAGACATTGTATGTAGCATTTGTTTATGATCTTTCTGAAGACCTCGAAAGAAATGAAAAAGGAGAATAGGGTCTTCAATATTGAGTTTTGGACCAGATTCTAAAAGATCAGAAAAACGTTTCCAGGATTTTTCCAAAGTTTCATTTTCTTTTTGTTTAAAAGATAGAACTTCGAGTCTAAGGTCGGCGATACGATCGAGGGAATAAAAATCTAAACAGAAGTTGGCTCGTAAGACTCCCCATTCACCTCATTGTTGACTTACCTTCTGACTATACCATCGTCTAGCTTCTCCTCTTAAGGAAAAAGGAAAAAACTTCCAACGTAAAGTCTTATCAGAAATGCCTTCAATGCGAAGACAATCGCATGTTTGCTCAAAATCTCTAATATGAAGGTAAGGATTTTCGTCTTCCTTTCCCGAAAAGGATAGGTTCTCAATCATGGCAATTAACCTTGAACTTAACCTATACTGGGATGTTTGGATAGGCTGTGATGACTCCCATGGTAAAAGGTCAGTTTCTGAAGGTGTTGCAAATTGATAGATTGATTTAGAATCTTGGTTCTCCATAAGGTAAGAATAAAGAATATAAAAAGATAAGGAATAAAAAGATAAAGAAAGATAAAAGTATAGGTACAAGCTAGTAGTAAGATTCAAGGTTATCTCAGCAAACCGTCTTTCTCCCCGGCAACGGCGCCAGAAATGCTTGTTGATATTTGGTAACGCAATTAGGAAATGATCCGCAAGCGCACGGATATCGGTGAGTGTTGACGGTTCTTAAGTATCAATTTTAATTATCCAATAAATAAGGAAAAGGACCTATATGCAAGCAACACCTAGAATTAGGGTTTGATCTGACAGAATTCCATGAGTTTTATTGTTTATCTGTTTCTGCAGGGGGTTATCAGGAAATACAAAGGAAAGGCCCACAGGTCGGAATTACATAGAGATATTAACGTGTTCACCGATTTTCTATCATCTAGAAGACTCCAGAAGCCACGGGATCGAACGGGAGGCCGAACGGGCCCGGGACCAGGGCGCCCGCCCTAGACCCTGGGGCGCCCGCCCTAGGTCTACAACCAATCAGGATGAGTCTCGCGGATTATGCCCCACCGACCTAAAGGATCAAGGAAAACCGTGCGATTAATGTCGGTTTGATCCGACGGCCCAGGTTCACTTGAAGGGACTATATAAGCAGGACCCCTGGCCCCTGGAGAGGAGAATCCAAGTCCATTATTTTCATATTTTCCAGAGAGGATTCAGAGAGAGAGGTTCCCTTAGGGTTCCCACCTCATTAGGGCTTAGCATCCAATGTGAGATTAGACTTAGTTCTTCTAGATTGAGAGAGATAGAGTGGAGGTATAGATCGAAGGAAGCCTGGCCTGTCGGTGACTACTTCGAGGTTGTACCTGCAGGATTAAGTTCTCCTAACCCGAGGCTTGCTCCTAGGATTCTTCAGTATTTCGACTTCTAAATTCTAGTAAGTTCTTTGTTTTATTGTTCTTTGGTTTATGAGTTTACTTTAATCTCTTCGCGTAGAGTTTAGAGTAATCATCTCTAGCGTAAACGAGGTGTTTGGGCTAGGATACTCATAGATATCCCCTGTCTAGCCGGACCGTGGTAGTAGCGAGGAACGTGACATTTCCGTAGCTACCTTTGTATTCCATATCCTGTTAGCAGGATTGATAGGGTTTATAGGTGCGGGTCGAACATCCTTTGAGGTGTCTAGATTCCGTGAGCCTCCCCAATAGAGCAGTAGATCATCCTTACCAAGGTTAGAACGAGAGTGCAGTTGCAGTCTTCTCTATACATCGCTCACATCAAATCACAGTGGTTGTAGCCTAAAGGTTAGTAGTAATAGATTTGGTTAGTCAGATGCACGCTTTCTCCTAGTGGTAAAAAAATAAATACGATACTCTGGATAACATCCCGGGTGAAGTGCTCACCGATATCCGTGCGCTTGCGGATCATTTCCTAATTGCGTTACCAAATATCAACAAGCATTTCTGGCGCTGTTGCCGGGGAGAAAGACGGTTTGCTAAGATAACCTTGAATCTTAGTACTAGCTTGTACCTATACTTTTATCTTTCTTTATCTTTTTATTCCTTATCTTTTTATATTCTTTATTCTTACCTTATGGAGAACCAAGATTCTAAATCAATCTATCAATTTGCAACACCTTCGGAAACTGACCTTTTACCATCGGAGTCATCACAGCCTATCCAAACATCCCAGTATAGGTTAAGTTCAAGGTTAATTGCCATGATTGAGAACCTATCCTTTTCAGGAAAGGAAGACGAAAATCCTTACCTTCATATTAGAGATTTTGAGCAAACATGCGATTGTCTTCGCATTGAAGGCATTTCTGATAAGACTTTACGTTGGAAGTTTTTTCCTTTTTCCTTAAGAGGAGAAGCTAGACGATGGTATAGTCAGAAGGTAAGTCAACAACGAGGTGAATGGGGAGTCTTACGAGCCAACTTCTGTTTAGATTTTTATTCCCTCGATCGTATCGCCGACCTTAGACTCGAAGTTCTATCTTTTAAACAAAAAGAAAATGAAACTTTGGGAAAATCCTGGAAACGTTTTTCTGATCTTTTAGAATCTGGTCCAAAACTCAATATTGAAGACCCTATTCTCCTTTTTCATTTCTTTCGAGGTCTTCAGAAAGATCATAAACAAATGCTACATACAATGTCTAGAGGTTCTTTCTTTCGTATCCCTACTGATGAAGCTAGAGCGATCCTAGATAGAATCCTAGAAGCTGAGATGGATAATACCCTCCATGATGAAACCTACGAAGCCGAAGTAGACACTCTGCCGAATTCTTCACCTACTTCAGCTATCCCAAGTTTTGAGCCACAAAAGGAAGAAATCCCACCACCTAATTTCATGCTGAATATAGAATCCGATCTTTTTGCCGATTTTGGAAACATTTCAAACTACCATTCTATAGACAAACCCCAAAGCGGCCATTATAGCATTTGTTTACCAAGTGAATATCAATTGAGAGAGCTTATCTCAGTCATGAGTAGCGAATGGTTGGAGGAGTCAGAGCTTTCCTCTGAAGTGATCCGTTTGGATACACCTCCTATCACTATACGCTGTGCTTATGATTCTGATCAATTTGATGCTCTCTATAATCCGGTTGTGGGGATCAATATCATGTCTGAAGCTTTTGCACTTAAATTATTTGGAAAATTAATTTTAACCCCCACCACAAAGTTCATGAAGGAATCTTCAGGACGATTGGTCCTCAGTCTTGGAATTGTGAATGTCCTACCCTTTATGGTAGAAGGCTCCATGATTCATTTGAACTTTTATATCTTTGATACATGGGACTTCGACCTGTTGATAGGACAACCATTTAGAAGACTCCTTTATGAAGGTCAAACTGGAAAGCTACACATTTCTTTTGGAAAGGATTTTAAATTCCCTATGACAATTTCTCACTCCTTGAATAATAAGATCGAGTCATCTCTTTTGCCTGATCCTATGGAAGAGGTAAAAGCTGCGTCTCTAGAGCTTTTAAATGAATCAGACTTAGAAGAAGAAGCCCCTTTCTTCATAGAAGAGGAAGCTGAACCTTCTGAACCTGAACCTTTAGATGAGTTTGCAGAAACACCCAGACCTCCTATAGAGCTTAAAACTTTACCACCCGGTCTTATCTATGCTTTCCTAAACAATAATCCAGAGTTTCCTGTGATCATTAGTAATAAACTCACTCAGGAACAAACTCTACGATTAATGACCGTTTTAGAAAAACATCACTCAGTCTTTGGCTACTCACTCAAAGATCTTACAGGAATCAGTCCTATGATTTGCACCCATCACATTCCGACAGATCCTTCTGTTTCACCTTCTCGGGAACCCCAACGTAGACTCAACAACGCGATGAGAGAAGTAGTTAAAAAGGAAGTTATAAAGTTGCTGCATGCAGGGATTATATATCCTGTGCCGCATAGTGAGTGGGTGAGCCCTGTTCAAGTTGTGCCTAAAAAGGGAGGCATGACTGTTGTTACAAATGAGAAGAACGAGCTAATTCCGCAACGCACCGTCACAGGGTGGCGGATGTGCATTGACTATAGAAAACTGAATAAAGCCACGAAAAAGGATCACTTTCCTTTACCTTTTATAGATGAGATGTTAGAGCGGTTAGCGAACCATTCGTTCTTCTGTTTCTTAGATGGATATTCAGGGTACCACCAGATCCCGATCCATCCTGATGATCAAAGCAAAACCACTTTTACCTGTCCATACGGAACTTATGCTTATCGTAGAATGTCTTTTGGGCTATGTAATGCACCAGCTTCTTTTCAAAGATGCATGATGTCTATATTTTCTGATATGATTGAAGAGATTATGGAAGTTTTCATGGATGATTTTTCTGTTTATGGAAAAACTTTTGATAATTGTCTTGAAAACTTAGACAAGGTTTTGCAAAGATGCAAAGAAAAGCACTTAGTCCTTAACTGGGAAAAATGTCATTTTATGGTTAGAGAAGGAATAGTGCTAGGACACCTAGTGTCTGAAAGAGGTATTGAGGTAGATAAAGCTAAAATTGAAGTAATAGAACAACTACCTCCACCTGTGAATATAAAAGGAATTCGAAGCTTTCTTGGCCATGCTGGTTTTTATCGCAGATTCATAAAAGATTTTTCATTTATTGCTAGACCACTCACTCTTTTGCTAGCCAAGGATGCTCCTTTCGAATTTGATGATGCATGTTTAAAAGCTTTTGAATTATTAAAGAATGCACTCATCTCTGCACCAATCATTCAACCCCCTGATTGGTCGTTGCCTTTTGAAATTATGTGTGATGCTAGTGATTATGCTGTGGGGGCAGTTTTGGGGCAAACAAAAGACAAGAAGCATCATGCAATTGCTTACGCCAGTAAAACTTTGACAGGAGCTCAACTTAATTATGCAACCATTGAAAAAGAGCTTCTGGCTGTTGTCTTTGCCATTGATAAATTTAGATCTTACTTAGTAGGAGCTAAAATAATTGTTTACACTGATCATGCTGCACTAAAATATTTGCTCACTAAAAAAGATGCTAAACCTCGCCTAATTAGATGGATCTTGTTACTCCAAGAATTTGACTTAGAAATAAAAGATAAAAAGGGAGTAGAAAATTCTATTGCTGATCACTTGTCTAGAATGCACTTTAAGGATCCACAGGAAACACCCATTAATGATTCACTCCGGGACGACATGCTCTATGGAATCAATAGGTCTGACCCCTGGTATGCAGATATTGTTAATTTTATGGTTTCAGGGTATGTACCACCAGGAGCGAACAAGAAGAAGCTTATTCAAGAAAGTCGTTCACACATATGGGATGAGCCATACCTCTTCCGAGTATGCGCTGATGGCTTACTCAGAAGGTGTGTGACCACTGAGGAAGGGTGGAAGATCATCGACAGATGCCATTCATCACCATACGGAGGTCATTATGGAGCATTCCGTACACATTCAAAGATCTGGCAATGTGGATTCTATTGGCCTACACATTCAAAGATCTGGCAATGTGGATTCTATTGGCCTACAATGTATGAAGACACAAGGCAATATATCAGAAGATGTGGGCCATGTCAAAGGCACGGAAACATAAATACAAGATATGCTATGCCACTCACCAACAACCTTCAGATTGAGCTCTTTGATGTTTGGGGAATAGACTACATGGGTCCATTTCCTCCATCAAAGAAGTGTGAATTCATCTTGGTGGCAGTTGACTACGTCTCCAAGTGGGTAGAAGCACTACCTTGCAAGCGTGCCGACAATATTAATTCAAAGAGGATGTTTGAAGAGATTATATTTCCAAGATTTGGAGTCCCTAGGGTGGTGATAAGTGATGGAGGATCACATTTCATCGACAAACGCTTTGAGCATTATCTAGCAAAACATGGAATCCGTCACAACGTTGCTACCCCATATCATCCTCAGACAAGTGGCCAAGCAGAGACTTCCAACAAGCAAATCAAGAACATTCTTTAGAAAACAGTAAATGAGATGGGAACAGCATGGAAGGAAAAGTTACCCGATGCACTCTGGGCATACCGGACAGCATACAAGACCCCAATTGGAACGACCCCATACCAATTGGTGTACGGGAAGACTTGACACTTGCCTGTTGAACTAGAGTTCAAAGCACACTGGGCCACAAGAAGATGGAATATGGACCTAGATGTTGCTGGAGATCATAGAAGAATGCAACTATCAGAATTGGAAGAATGGCGAGAGAAAGCATATCACAATTCGAAGATCTACAAAGAAAGAGTCAAAAGATGGCATGACAAGAGGATCAAGAAGAAGGAGTTCTCACCCGGAGATAAGGTATTACTTTTTAATTCCAGGGTGAAGCTTTTCGGGCATGGAAAACTCCAGAGTAAATGGGAAGGACCATACAAGGTAGTCAATTCATCATCCCACGGAGCTATTACACTTCAAAACGACGAAGGTACGTTATTCAAGGTAAATGGTCAACGTCTTAAATTATTTTTAGAACCCAATAAAGAATTAGAAGAAATAGACGTGATCCATTTTTACCTTCCGATGGAGAATTAAAGCCCGACCTTTTTAATCTGACGTTTTTGGGCCACGTATATATTTTTTGGGATAAAAATACTTCTAGAAACACGCTCGAGCAAGCGGGCCTGCAGAGGAGGCAGGCCCAGGGCGGGCGCCCTGAGGATGAGGGCGGGCACCCTGCCCTGGTGTCCCCTCGGCCCCGGCCTCTTCCGACGTGCTTTCCTCATCTATGGTTATCCAGAAAATTCCGCGAATGGGTTGTTACGCACGCCCGGCAGCGGGATGGATCTATGGAAACCCTAGAGGCACTTTTTGACCCCTATATAAATAGACCCCTGACGTCAGCTTTCAACACCAATTCATTCAATCCTTCTCTCCTCCTCAATTAGAGCTTGTCTAGTTCCTTGCTTCTCCAATGGCCGACAAGACCCATCGCAACTGGGAGATCGTCCCTTACGACCTCAACCACAAGCCCAAGGATGACCCCGACGCCTACGTCCCGGCCAACACAGAGCGACAGCTAGCAGCCCCACCATCAAACCAGCGCAGCTCAATCTCATCCTACTACGTCCAACCAGTTCTTACTGCACCACCGCAGCCCCTTCTTCTCAAGGGACCGTCGTCCAAGCAAGAAGCCATCGTCAAGGTACCAGCCGGCACGAAAATCCTGCCACCTAAACCCACTGAGCGGGTTGTAGGCGTCAAGACCAACCGGAGCAGCGAGATCAGCAGCGTCCACTACACTACGGAGAAGGAGAGGCCCCGCTTCGAAGGAGTTAGGACAGCAAAAGTTCGCTTCATCCCACCAAAGGAAGCTCCTAAGCACGCTCTCAATTCGTTTGAGACACCACCGAAGCGCCGCAGGACCATAGCAGATGTGGATGAGGACATCAGGACAGCAAATAGACATATTATGGAACTTCAGTCCACAGTTAGCTCCCTTAGTAGGCAGGTCTCCAACCTGAACACTACTGTGCTCGCGCTTAAACGTGACCTTTCTGATGCCCTTGCTAGGATCAGGGATTTAGAGCAACACTGAGCTATCTAGATTAGACCTTGAGGCAGTGTGTCTTAGTCTTCATCATTAGATTCAATTAGATTCAATTCAGTTTAGATTAGTTCGCTTCATTAGTCAGTGTAATAAATGCCTCAAGACAAATAAAGATTATTATTATTATTATGCCTCGTGTATCTCCACTTTATTTTTATGCAAGAAAGCAGGAAACAAGTATGGGGGAATCCCCCCGACATGGTAAATGCACTTCGATTGCACCACTCCACGATTCAGGTACATACTCTGCACGCTTTATTTACATATATACAAATACATATTGGGCTGTGTAGAATATTGTTCCTAACATGATAATTTAAAAAGACAAAAATATTTTTAATCATGATCAATCTCACTCTGTGATATTTCTGAAAACCTGCATTTATTGAAAATCATTTTAAAAACCATGTGTTACTCAAGTCATTGTGGAATGTGAGATGGTAGAATATGAGTATCTTATTCTTGAAATCTTTGTCGCTTGGAGATTTTCTTTTCAAAAACTTCAAAAATATAGCTACCATCCTCAATATTTTATATGCCTGATAAACCTAAAAATATTAATTTGCTTTGTATTGAGTTTGTGCAAAACGAGTTAGACCCTTGTTGAGAGATTTATCATGCTCCCAAGATCAAGACATTTTTATTCAGAAAGATTCACTCTTCCGAAGTATTATTGCATTAGAGGCATGGGCTATGCAAAAATATATTTCGAGGAAATAAAAGGAGCAAGTGCTCGACAACCTCGCAGAAAAATGGACAAGTGTCCGGAAGTAGAATTAGGGGTACCTTAGTATCCACTTGAAAAAAAATGAGATGATAAAAATATATATGGTAAAAAGAAAATGATAGCCCATGGTCCCTCTAATAAGCAATATGCCAGTAAGAGTTGACAAGTTTTAATTTTCAAAGTCTTTGATCTAAGAGTATGGCATTCCTCTCCTCGGATCCCGTTTTGACCCAGGCAATATATGCAAAGTAAGTATGCTTGAGAATTTCTACAAATTAAAACAGCCTCAGTGAGATATACAAAAGATAAATGAGTGATCTGAGAGCCCCTATGAGGATAAAGGTATGCTAAGTTTTCTATTAAAAAATATATAAAAAACTCCAAGTGACAGGGTTGAGAAGAAGAAAGGATCTCTACTTCAACCATATATTTCCCTGACTACAGTGCACAGTGGACATTCACAACACCCTGTAGGTATAAAAAGAATGCTTTACAATGTTTCAACCCCAGTTATTTTTCTGAACCATCCTTTTCTCGAGGACGAGTAAAAGCCTAAGTATGGGGTGTTTGTTGACAGTTCTTAAGTATCAATTTTAATTATCCAATAAATAAGGAAAAGGACCTATATGCAAGCAACACCTAGAATTAGGGTTTGATCTGACAGAATTCCACGAGTTTTGTTGTTTATCTGTTTCTGCAGGGGGTTATCAGGAAATACAAAGGAAAGGCCCACACGTCGGAATTACATAGAGATATTAACGTGTTCACCGATTTTCTATCATCTAGAAGACTCCAGAAGCCACGGGATCGAACGGGAGGCCGAACGGGCCCGAGACCAGGGCGCCCGCCCTGGACCCTGGGGCGCCCGCCCTAGGTCTGCAACCAATCAGGATGAGTCTCATGGATTATGCCCCACTGACCTAAAGGATCAAGGAAAACTGTGCGATTAATGTCGGTTTGATCCGACGGCCCAGGTTCACTTGAAGGGACTATATAAGCAGGACCCCTGGCCCCTGAAGAGGAGAATCCAAGTCCATTATTTTCATATTTTCCAGAGAGGATTCAGAGAGAGAGGTTCCCTTAGGGTTCCCACCTCATTAGGGCTTAGCATCCAATGTGAGATTAGACTTAGTTCTTCTAGATTGAGAGAGATAGAGTGGAGGTATAGATCGAAGGAAGCCCGGCTTGTCGGTGACTACTTCGAGGTTGTACCTGCAGGATTAAGTTCTCCTAACCCGAGGCTTGCTCCTAGGATTCTTCAGTATTTCGACTTCTAAATTCTAGTAAGTTCTTTGTTTTATTGTTCTTTGGTTTATGAGTTTACTTTAATCTCTTCGCGTAGAGTTTAGAGGAATCATCTCTAGCGTAAACGAGGTGTTTGGGCTAGGATACTCATAGATATCCCCTGTCTAGCCGGACCATGGTAGTAGCGAGGAACGTGACATTTCTGTAGCTACCTTTGTATTCCATATCCCGTTAGCAGGATCGATTGGGTTTATAGGTGCGGGTCGAACATCCTTTGAGGTGTCTAGATTCCGTGAGCCTCCCCAATAGAGCAGTAGATCATCCTTACCAAGGTTAGAACGAGAGTGCAGTTGCAGTCTTCTCTATACATCGCTCACATCAAATCACAGTGGTTGTAGCCTAAAGGTTAGTAGTAATAGATTTGGTTAGTCAGATGCACGTTTTCTCCTAGTGGTAAAAAAATAAATACGATACTCTGGATAACATCCCGGGTGAAGTGCTCACCGATATCCGTGCGCTTGCGGATCATTTCCTAATTGCGTTACCAAATATCAACAGTGAGCACTTCACCCGGGATGTTATCCAGAGTATCGTATTTATTTTTTTACCACTAGGAGAAAGCGTGCATCTGACTAACCAAATCTATTACTACTAACCTTTAGGCTACAACCATTGTGATTTGATGTGAGCGATGTATAGAGAAGACTGCAACTGCACTCTCGTTCTAACCTTGGTAAGGATGATCTACTGCTCTATTGGGGAGGCTCACGGAATCTAGACACCTCAAAGGATGTTCAACCCGCACCTATAAACCCTATCGATCCTGCTAACGGGATATGGAATACAAAGGTAGCTACGGAAATGTCACGTTCCTCGCTACTACCACGGTCCGGCTAGATAGGGGATATCTATGAGTATCCTAGCCCAAACACCACGTTTACGCTAGAGATGATTACTCTAAACTCTACGCGAAGAGATTAAAGTAAACTCATAAACCAAAGAACAATAAAACAAAGAACTTACTAGAATTTAGAAGTCGAAATACTGAAGAATCCTAGGAGCAAGCCTCGGGTTAGGAGAACTTGATCCCGCAGGTACAACCTCGAAGTAGTCACCGACAGGCCGGGCTTCCTTCGATCTATACCTCCACTCTATCTCTCTCAATCTAGAAGAACTAAGTCTAATCTCACATTGGATGCTAAGCCCTAATGAGGTGGGAACCCTAAGGGAACCTCTCTCTCTGAATCCTCTCTGGAAAATATGAAAATAATGGACTTGGATTCTCCTCTCCAGGGGCCAGGGGTCCTGCTTATATAGTCCCTTCAAGTGAACCTGGGCCGTCGGATCAAACCGACATTAATCGCACGGTTTTCCTTGATCCTTTAGGTCGGTGGGGCATAATCCGCGAGACTTGTCCTGATTGGTTGTAGACCTAGGGCGGGCGCCCCAGGGTCCAGGGCGGGCGCCCTGGTCCCGGGCCCATTCGGCCTCCCGTTCGATCCCGTGGCTTCTGGAGTCTTCTAGATGATAGAAAATCGGTGAACACGTTAATATCTCTATGTAATTCCGACGTGTGGGCCTTTCCTTTGTATTTCCTGATAACCCCCTGAAGAAACAGATAAACAACAAAACTCGTGGAATTCTGTCAGATCAAACCCTAATTCTAGGTGTTGCTTGCATATAGGTCCTTTTCCTTATTTATTGGATAATTAAAATTGATACTTAAGAACTGTCAACATCCCCCAAGCTGGATCTTGACGTAATTTCTTCTGATGTAGCTAACAGGTGCAGAGGTGTATTTGAATGTTGGCAGCACCCTGATAGCGATTAGGATGTCCTCCATCTGCTAGTCTTCCTGAATTCTGTGGAGCTCAAATAGACAACAAAGCTTCGTGGAACTTGATTAAGCGTTAGCATAAATATCTAGCCTTTATCATGTTTGAGCTTCCTTGGTAAATGTCACTCTCTATTTTTATTTTCATTTTTATAGAACAGAAAAAATATATATTATTTTTTTATGCCACCACAGTGAATGTACTTATGGGTTTTATGCCACTCGCATACTCACATGGGGCTTACTGTTTTTAACATTTTTTTTAGACAGAATGAACATGATTAACTAAGCAATAATTAAAGGGAAAATGATAACTACCAAGTTTACCTCTTGGCATGGCGTTCGGTGTTTTTAAGTCCTCCGAACAGGACTTCTTTTCTTCTTAGTTGTCCTGGGATTTGGGTGGCGTAGACGGTGGTTCCGGCAGCGCCTCCTCTTCTTGTGTAACTGTCTTCACTTTCCATACCCGACTTGGTGCTTCGGTCTCCTGTTGTGTATGCTCGGGCCTTATGACCTCTCCTTCATAGTCTGCCCATACGTCCTTGATGGTTTGCCTCCTTTGGTTACGGTTACGTCGCCTTCTTCTTGTCCTGACCTGCTTAGAATCTTCAACTATATAGTTAGGGTCATTAAAGTAGCGGCGTACCTTCTCAGAGGGGAAATGCATATGGACTTCTCCGGTTCCAATGTAGATGATTGCTTTGACGGTGCCTAGGAACGGTCTTCCTAGGATGATGGGTGGATCATACTCGTTGTCTCCCATGTCAATGACCTGAAAGTCTGTATGGACAAAATGATCGTTAATTTTAACAGGGACATCGGTTACTATACCTTCGACCTTTCGGGATGTCTGATCTGCCATCTGGAGCTAGGTGTATGTTGGTTTTAAGGGCATGGTCCCGTACAAGAGCTGATAGGTGACTGTGGCCATTATGTTGACGCCTGATCCAGTGTCGCAGAGCGCCTTCTGAAAGGAGTATCCATTGATTGAGCACTCAATGCTTGGCATACCTGGGTCGTCCTTCTTGATTAGGAACGGCGACTTGGGTCGTCGGTCTTGACCTCCTTGAACTGCAGTGACCATCTTAGCTGATTCGGTCCATCCTTGGTTGTTCTTGTTCTGCTTGTTCCTCCTGTTGGTCCTCTTCCTTAGTTCATGTTGGGGTTGCTTTGGGATTTGTGTAATCTTGTTCTTGAAGGAAAACGTCTCCTTCCTCCCCTTGATGTTGAAGTTGATCTTCGCAGCGCTGGCGTAGATGACAGCTCCCGAGGTGTTCAGGAATGGCCTTCCCAGAATAACTGGTGACCTCTCATCGGACCCGGTCTCTATCACCACGAAGTCAGCTGGAGCGTACGAGGTACCAACTCGGACACACATGTTCTTTAATATTCCTTTAGGAAAGCTTAGTGTCCGATCTGCAAGCTGCAAACACATAGTTGTTTCTGATAAAGGATATGTAAAGAATTTTTCATAGAGTACCCTGGGCATAATGTTGACGTTGGAGCCAAAGTCACAGAGTGCTTCTGGGAAGTCCATCATGCCGATTGAGATCGGGATGACGGGGCGTCCTGGATCGCCTCTCTTGACTGGCAGAAGGTCATTATGTACTCCGACAGCGGGATTACTCCAATAGTTACCTGCATCAAACATGTCTACAAGATTTGCAGATTCTAATCCTTCCGGTTGTGATGGTATACCGGGGTTAGTAGCAGGAACAGCAGCAGCTATTTGATTTAACTGAGATTCAATCATTTTATTAAAGCTAATTTGGTTTTTGATGGCAGTAGAGAAATTATCCATTCTATTATTTATGTTTTCTAGTATTTTATCATTGGATGCCAATTTCTTAGATAAGTAATCCATTAGCTTTCCTTGATTAGACACTAACTCTCTCAGGGGTGGAAAATTATTATTGTTGTTGTAAGAGTTATTACCTTGATAATTACCTGAGTAGTTAGGCCTCTGTTGATTCCAACCTTGATTTTGTTGAGGACGGTTGTAGTTGTTGTTGTTGTTGATGTACCTTGCATCCTCAAGCATCTCAGGGCAGTGATTGCCTGAGTGTCCAGTATCTCCACATTCCTCACAAGTCATGTGAGAGTCGTAGACGTTCATGACTTCTCTTTTGTCTCCAGCTTTGTCATCGAGCTTTTTCATGAGTAGGTCTAGCTTTGCAGACAGCATGTCTACCTCCTTGAGCTGGTGCATACCTCCACCCTTCTTGCGTGTTTGAGTCCTCTCTTCGTTCCAACCTTGGTTGGACGCCATTTTCTCCACAAGGGCTGTAGCTTGTGGTATGGTGAGTGATAGAAATGCGCCTCCAGCTGCAGCATCCATGGTCTCACGAGCACTAGTGATGAGCCCATGATAGAAAGTCTGCATAAGTAGCCAGCTCTCCATTCCATGATGGGGACATTCTAGGATGTAATCTTGAAAGCGCTCCCATGCTTCTGGAACGGATTCATCATGTTGTTGCTGAAAACTTGTAATCTTCCCACGGAGAGCATTGGTCTTGCCCATGGGAAAGAACTTAGCCAGAAAGTTCGTAGAGCAGAGTGCCCACGTAGTGTTCTTATCCTTCGTCGCGTAGAACCACTGCTTCGCTCTCCCCAATAGTGAGAATGGGAAAAGGCGAAGTAGTATGGCGTCTCTGGGAACATCTAATAAAGTGAATGTGCTGCAAATCTCCAGGAAGTGTTGGAGATGAGCACTTGCATCTTCGTGCAGCTTCCCACAAAACTGGTTGGCTTGTACCATGTTGATGAGCCCTGGCTTGAGCTCAAAGTTCTTGTCGATGTCCGCGGCAGGTCCAGTGCGGATGTTGTCCGTAGTGGGAGCTGAGAACTTGCGGATCGTCTTGTTCGCCATGGCTGCGAACTCTATTGACAAATTCCGGATGAAACTTCGGCGGTCTTCTGGATTGGATGAAGTGTTGCGTCGAAGTGTTGACTTCTTGAGCTTGGCTCTTGCCCTTCTGATTAATGCTTCGGGGTTGTCAACAAAATTTTCTGGAAGATGTCCTCTATTCATACATCACCCTGCAAAACAATAAGAATGGAAAAAAATACAGGGGTAAATCTGTATGGGAGAATTGATGATCTCAATCACTTAATGATGCGAATGATGACTCAAATTCCGTATTCATTCCTTGTTAGTAAATCAACCTTCCCCGGCAACGGCGCCAAAAATGCTTGTTGGGCATTCTTAACGTCATTACCAAAAGTAGACTTAGTTTTCTAATTCTGATAACGGCGCCAAAAATGCCGAACCTATCCCTCATGCCACTTAAGCCAAGTTGTCATCCCCAGCATGACATGAGAGACGCGGTATTGAAATATGCAACTGCTCTTCTAAATAAATAATAAATAAGATCTGCAAGCGCACAGATTAATACCGATGTAGCATTTTAACCGGGAAGTATTCCAGGTATCGTTATTTTTATTTTTACCACTGGGAAGGGATTACTAACATCAATGTTGATTATGGAATGGAATATAGGAATGAGTATCAATCATTGCATGTATAAGTGAGAGCATTCATCTATCTCTTGCATACAGGGGTAAGTGTCACATAAAATATAGATAAAGTATGAATGGTGACAAAGATAATTAATCTGATCAGCTAGCCACATATAATAATGATAAGCACCTCAACAGATATTCTAGCAAGTCATTAGCATGGTATTAGGACGAACTACAAGGATATTTCCTAAGTTATTCTTAACTATAAAGTCTAGCATATCATAGTTAGTGCAAGTACACTTGGCAATCATTGCGAGAAAGGACTACGCCCATGCATAGTGATATTATCAAGGAAGATGAGAAACATAGCAATCACTCCCCCGTAATAATATTGCTCTGCCTGCCTTACACACGGGAGGGGGACTATATAAGAACCAACGAAGCTGTCACCATCGCGGACCACCCCACGATCCGGCATATAAGGTGCAATCGTAGATAAATATGGTCTAAGCACCACGCCTACATAATATTTATCATTTACCCATGGATCCGATGGATAAACGCTATACGATCCTAAACATGTATATAATTCCAATCTAACTAAGCCAAGCGTATAACTACGATAAACTAAGAACAATATAATTGCAAACATAAACAAGTAGAGCATAGTCATAATCAATATATTGAAATAGAACAAAGTTGTATTCATAATATTGAAGAACAAAGATGAACAATGAAGAACAGTAAAGGAATTACCAAGAATCCTCTTGACAGATCCGGAAACCAATCGAAGATTGACTCCTTCTAGTTCTAATCCTATGTAGCTATGCTATACTAGAGATCTAGTTGATGTGGTGGCTCTAGGGCTTGATCAGAGACTCTCCTCCTGAGATTAGGGTTTGAAGAATGAGAATGAGGGAGTGCCTCCTCTAGGGGCCAGGGGTCCTGCTTATATAGCCCCCTCAAGTGAACGTGGGCCGTCGGATCAAACCGACATTAATCGCACGGTTTTCCTTGATCCCTTAGGTCGGTGGAGCATAATCCGCGAGACGGAGCTTGATTGGCTCTCAGGCCAGGGCGGCCGCCCTAGGGGGCAGGGCGGGCGCCCTGCCTCCGGGCCCGTTCGGCCTCCCATTCGATCTCGTGGCTTCTGGAGTCTTCTAGATGATAGAAAATCGGTGAACACGTTATTATCTCTATGTAAACCCGACGTGTGGGCCTTTCCTCCGTATTTTCTGATAACCCCCTGCAGAAACAGATAAACACCAAAACTCGTGGAATTCTGTCAGATAAAACCCTAAATCTAGGTGTTGGTTGCATTTGGATCCTTTTCTTTCTTTATTTAATAACTATATTTGGTACTTAAGGACCGTCAACAACCCCTCTCTTGAATTTTGTGACCAGCCAACACTCTCAAATTTGCCAACACAGATCACGGCCGGCTGAGCAAAGATTCTCAATAAACAAAAATGAACCTAGGCCAGAGCTTCCTAGGTATGTAACTGCTCAGATTAGGTTTTGAACGATGAAGGAGGGTTGTGGTGCAGGCGAAGATCACGGCGGCTTGCAACCTAACTAGGGCTTGCGCGGCAAGAGTTCACACAAAGGCGGCTAGCAAAGACAAGGCAAGTGACGTGAGGGCTTGACTTGTTGTTGGGGAAGGTGGATATGACACGAAAACAGCACGGGCGATTGAACTACAATGAAAACACACTAAACCAGCAACTAGACATGACCACGGACACAAACTGAACAAAGCGAATTAGAAACAAAATTGTAAGGCACAAAGGGGCTATGGGACAGGGAATAGGTGGCAATGTATTTTTGGGGGGATTTTGGTGGACTCTAGGTAACGCAAAAATAGATTCAATCTAAAGGAAAAATAGTGGTACACCTAACAGGCAACTCGGTCTCCAATACCACTTAATGTAGACTGGCATGATCTTTCAATAGGTACGGTAACTTTGATTGTTGGAGAACTCAATGTTCATGATCTAGGCTTCGAACCAAGTTTGATTCGGACCCCCCACAACCGTTACAATACTACTCTGTTGGTTATCAACCACACTCAACTAACACGATTAATTGACCTCTCCGAGAAGGCTTTTCTGCAAGCGAATCAAGAACACAAGAAAGAACGGGATGAATGCAATCTAAAATTGAAAGTAGATATGAAGCTTATGAATCTGATAAGGAGTTGAAGTCTTTATCTGAAAGGACTAGTCGCCTCTGGCGAACAAGATCAAGAACAGGGCCCTGGTTCACAACAAGTGATCTTGGCGATACAAGTGCAGTGAATAATGTCTGTTTCATGAAGAAAACAAGAACGTAACAAAACACAAACCCTAACAAGAGTGACAACAGATAATTATAGAGTCTTGGGCATCACCCCCCTAGACGCGACCCCTATTGGGCTCTAACACGATACATGGCCCAATGGACCCAAAGACGGTGTCACAACACCTTGATAGATTGTGGAAGCTGACTTGTTTAGACCATTTCCGATGACTCAAGATGAATTTTGACGTGAAACCAAAGCCATTGGTTATCTTATCAAATTATCTTTCCATGCATTTGTGGATCATCAAAAATGAAGTCCATATGTGCCGTGGGTATTGATTTTACCCGGGACTGCTCCTGAAATACGAGATGAACTAGCTCCAACTCGAGTAGGACTGGGCCTCTGCCACAGTGTAGATGAGTTGGACACCCATGCTGGTCCTCCTCTCCTTGGCTTGTACTTGAAGGAGTGATGTCCTCATCATTTTGTGCTTTCAAATGAAATGTTAATAGTTTGATCAATCTATATGCAATTAGTTTTCCAATTAAAAGCAACTTATGTTTTCCACCTCCCTCTTTTATAAATAAAATAAGATTAGTTTTACCTTGTTTTTCTAATTCAAATATAATTTGACTTAATTCAGTTTAGGTATTTCTTTGAATATCTTATATAGGCTTTTATATAATTAAAATAAACGAAGTTTATATTTTTCTGTTTCTCCTATAAAATAAATATTTCCATAGTTGTTCCTTTTACACCGCAGCTTTGGTTAGCGTTCTTTTCGCGTATGTGTATTCGTAGCGATACGTAGATTAGTTTTAAAAACCTTTTTCACTGATTGGTGTACGGTTCTAATTTACTTTGTATGTTATGCATGTCTGTTTGGATGCTTGTGTGGTGTTGCATGATCATGTCCAGTCGGTGAGCTTTTCGTGGTGATCAATAAGCACTTCCTTGAAGGCTTGGAATTAGCAGAAGACCTGAGTTTAAGGCAAGTATAACATGTGATCTTCCTTGGGTCTATTAATCTTAATAGCATCATTAATCATATTGCATGTCTCTAATTTTGATTGGCCTTTAAGGATGATCCTAGCAATTTGCTATCTTACCTTGTCAGGGGTTATTTGCACTGGGTAGTATATTAAATGAACATGAACTGTAACTTGACTAATGGTTATATGCAATGATGATAGAATATGCTTTTTAGCAGCATGGATATAGGGTGTTGGAGCATTTTGGCTTTTTAGATGATGCTCTTGTGCCCTCCATGAGGATTTATCTGTAAGCAAAATCTAGGGATTAATCACGAGTCACGGGTAAAGTTGTACAACCTATACAGAGCGTCTAAAAATTGTTATAACAGCTGTGCTCATGGCCACGAGCAGCTTGGAAAACATACCGAATAATTCCTCTACTTATGATATTATTCTTATGATATTGATTGCTCTTATACTTGATCATTGGTTATTTGGGGCTTAAGCTGAACTTACTACTACTCTAATGTTAAAACTTGACTGACTAAAAATGCTAACCGCTGTAAACCCGTGTCTAACCCTTTGAGCTTCATAACCCCATGTTGTATTTGTTGAGTATGATATATACTTAGCTTTCTTTATTTACAATTCTTTGGAAAAATCCAGGATGGGGTACTAGATTGCTAGAGTTTGGAGGAGTGTAGGCTTGTGATCAACCAGTCAGTTGTTCTTGTGGTGTTGGAGTCTTCGCCTGAAGATCGGAGTAGTCTTTCTGCTGTTTGCTATGTAAGGTTGTATTCTCTATACTAATACATTATGTAATAAGCATTGTCTTTTATATTACCCCTTATATGCAGCTATATGTGTGATGCGACTTCCTAGGCTCACATATGGCGAGTGTCTAGTTTTTTGGAAAATTGTGTGCTACATTTAGTCCACATGGGCAATAAAACATTGCACATACAAAAAGAAGTAGAGATGACTTGTGAACTGAGCTAGGTTCATTGATGTTGAACCTGTTTACCTAGGTTTGAATCTCCCAAGTCATCATGGGTGCTCAATGAGGCATTTATCGTAACTTCGTCATCTTAAGATTATCCGTTGGCTTAGTTTTTCAATGCCTTTCATAGGGGTAGGTTATGCTTACAAGGGTTTATAGGTGTGAGTGCATGCAGTAGAAGACCCGACGATCGAATGGAGCCTGGGTGAACCTCATGGCGACGGTAAGATCACATACTTTTAAGCTTGCCGCAGAGCATGATGTGACAAATACCTTAGTGTGCGCCGGCACCGGAGCCCCGGCGGGCAACCAACTGGGTCGCCCTGGATTCTCCAGTGAGTGCGCGTGTATGTATGCCGGCATCTATGCCTGTAATGCACTTGACAAAGAAAAGTAGAGATGATCTTCATGCTAGCAAAACTCTCAACCATTTTAGTGTATATTTCCTTTCTGACTTAGTTTCAAAGTTCTCTCTAGTAGTGGATTATAAAATTATGTACTTTCACAAATTTTAAGAGACATGGGTGGTCCATATTTCTTTGCATGAGAAGAGAAATTATTCAATTAACCATTCCATTATCAAAAGTTTGGAGATTATATTCCCCTTCCAAAGACTTCAGTTTCTGTCTCCTTTCCTATTGCAAGAGTAGGACATTTTTTTCCGTTCTTGATTGACACATAGTAAAGTTGCAAAAATGAGCAGAAAGTTAATAAAAAAAAGTCAACTAACCCTTACTAGGCTGATAAGGCCAAGATGCTCTTATAAAAGGAGGGGACAAGTGAGAACTGCGACACCTGGATGGTCATAAATCTTTCAAAGCAGCAAGAATCCACGATCAATAAAAACTCTTGTACAACAAGATTGCTGATATACTACCACATGTTCATTGTCTTTCAGCGTTAGCTGATTGCATTAACCAACAAGGTGATGCAATAATGTTTTTTAATCGATCATAGTGCATTGTGAGGGGTTATTCTTGTATGCTTACCTACCGCTGCCAGTACCAGTTACCACCATGTGGAGGACCTAACCACGGTATTATCAATATATAATATAATGCAGGTCAAACTCAAATTGAGGGAACAAAATAACTTTAAACATAGTGGTGCATGACACTGGCTCCTCGCAAAAGAATCAGCGACTCATCAGGGAGATGAATTCCTTCCCAGTGATACTATCCAAAGAGAATATGGAGATTTCCTTCAGATTGCGCGAATCACTGCACCTCTGGAGCTTTTCAGATTTCTCATAAATGGCAAATGCAGCTAGCACGTTCACCTCGTCTGAAAATGCACATGCCCTGGCGCCGCAACCTTAGCTGAATATGAATATATTCCGGCCGGTACCAATCTTATTTTCTCAACGATCGGTAATCAGTATCCAGGAAATAAAGCTGTGGACGTGGTAAACCGATATGCATTGAGTCGGCATCGGTGGAGCAGTCTGGTTCATCCTATGTATTCCCTTTCCTGCTATAAATACCGAGGTGTCAAGCGATAGTGCCTCGCAGATCACCCACCGATAAGGAGGAAGAACAAGAAGAACAAGAACAAGAACCAGAAGAAGAGGGGCCTTGCATGGTGGCCAGAGCCTGCCTTTGGTAGCCAAGGATGACTTGCCTACATGGCCTTTTGAGTTCCGGTTGCATGGCCATGTTCAGCTGGGTTTGTGGGCGGTCACCTTGGCTAGCCTGACTGGCTCTTGCCTGTCATGGAAGGCCTCCTCTTCTCTGTCGTCACTCTCTCATGATACTGTCTGGCCTGTATGTGCTTCATTTATTTTGCCAGGTATGGCTGTTCATTGGTGATTCTGATTCATATGTAATGCTGCAATTCTAATCTTGTCACGTATATTCTTAATTATTTTGCTGCTATTTGTGCCGGCCTGCAGCCTGCTTGCAGATTGTTCAGAAATAATGTATATATTGGACATTCTGTAGCTTGTCCTGCATGTGTGATTTTATTCACTTTTGTAATATTGGCTGATGAGTATTTTGTTGTGCCAGTGGTTAATTATATATAATTGGATCAAATGGAATATGTGGCAAACTAATATGCATAAAAATAGTTGGAGACATTTCAGCAACTCACTTTTGTAAAAATGCAATGGGTTAAATGTGCCATTTCATGTTAAAATCTTCCAACAAAGATGCATATGTATTGTCACACCCATTTTTAAGGACAAAAATAGGATGCATAAAGTACTCATGTGCGCCCCAGGACATGATCGCACACACAAGTAGACAAATTACATAGTATCATTACAGTGCTTATTACATAGCGAATAAATATTTAAGACATAGTCTTGAACGATAAATAATAATAACTAATAGTAGATCTCCAGCGGAAACTCCAAACACAGGGACACGGTTGACTGGTTGACACCAAGACTAGTACTTATTACGATAATCTTCCTCAAAATCTTCATCTGTTATGGTGGAAATAGCAAGAGTGAGTCCATGTCGAACTCAACAAATATAACACAGGGTTCATGAGGCTGAAATGGCTAGACACTGTTTGACTGCGTTTAGCTTTTAACCATTATATAATTAACAATTTAAGTAGCATCAAGATACTCCAATCCCATTAATGAATCAATGATCAATTGTAATATAGATAATGAATAGCATTAACATGAGCATAATAATAATCAACAATAATTAAGCATGGTATAACAATTATGATCAACTATTCCGTAAGAATCCCCAAGGCCGCTCGTATCCGTGAGCACGGCTAGTATACCAGTTTTTAACTCTGCGCAGAGATGTACACTTTCACTGTGAGTCATGATTTCCAAATACGTGGGGAGATCAAGTCCAAACACCGGAGAACCATATAAAGCCATTCAAAAGTTCGTCTAACAAGTTAGGGCCATTAGATTTACTCGGCAGGCAGATGTAGAACCCCCCTTCCCAGTGGCACAACAACCGCAGCCTATACACACTAAGGACAGGGGCTCGCCCTACACCCAACATGGCAAGCCATTCTTACGCCATTTAAGGTAACCACTAACAAGCTAGAAAAGGTCTCTTGAACAACTAAAGCCAGAGCCATATAGCCCTCACAGCTGTACTGTATATCCCGGTTATCACTTACAGATAAGTCCTTATGAAGAGAAACCAGAGCATCAAAATAATACACATGCTCTAGCCTCCTTTTAACAGTAGTAAAATCATCTTAATGGTTGATTGCTTAATCCATTAATCAAATTACAAGATCATTGTTCATAGTTTAAGCACTAGCAGTAGCTACCCATATGCATTCCCAACGTTAACAAGGAATCAAGATAACAATCACTAAATTATAAACTCTAAGGTTGTCAAGGTAAGCACATGCATATGTATGATAATTTCAATGTATAGGTAACAAGGATAGTCCTGTGTTATACTTGCCTTGATCAAAACTCTCCGAGTGATATTGCTGATCTGGCTCAAAGTAATACTCCTGATCGTCCAGATACTGCTCACCTTCTAAACTCGATCATCAATCAACAACACACATGCATCTAATCAAACATACACGAAGCAAACAAAGAGATATAATTAGAACAGTACACCAACAGCAGCAAAACAGTAATAAAAGTTTATAAAACTCTTCTACACGTTTCTACGATCACACAGACGCCAAGATCACCAAATTCGGAGTTAAAACGTGAAAGTTATGAATTTTCTAAGATTTCCTATAGATAAATAAATACTTAATTATAAACTCAAAAAATAAATTATCAAAACTAACTATACAACTACACTAACATGTAGAGCTCGCAAATACGAACCTAACGCAACTTGAATGGATCAAATCGGAGTTAAAACGAAGATTTTATGACCAAAACAATCCTAGTGGCAAAACTGTAAATACCTGAAAACGTATTTTTGATTTAACCGGGAGAGAATACGCTTTCAAAACGCGAAAACGTATTTCCAACTATACGCTATGGATGGCGGGTTAATTACTAAAAAGTTAAGGGGCTCTTTAAGAAGTTTACCCCGCGAAGGGGTATCTTCTAATCTCAGCCCTTCATCTCGAATCCAACGGTTCGTGTTCATCATCAAGTCCACAGTGACCATCCGATCACCCCCTTCATGTCCGGCCGGCGGCTTCACCATGGCCGGCAGCCCCTCCATGGCCGGAGATGGTGGATCTCCCCACCGAGACCACCATTCGAGCCCACATTTGATCCAACGGAATGAGAAGCTTCGCGCGAACTCAATCTACACAAGAAAACTAACTACGGTAGTCCATACGCAACGCGCGGCAACAAAGGGCGGCGGCGCCATTACCGGCCACTGTGAGCTCCAATTCCACGATATAAAGCACAAAAGCTCCAATGGAAAGCATTGGAAGGAAGAGAAGAAGACAACAAACTCACCCAAGCGAAGAAATTGACCTCCAATCCACCCTAGAACTCCCTAGCCGACCGTCCGCCCGCCTCCACAAACTTGAACCCTAAAAACCCTATTTCACGTGATAGAACTTGCGATTTAGGGGAAAACGGAAAGAGGAGGGTCACGGCTTCCTATTTATAACCCCAAACCACTGAAATCGGGTAGGAGTCCCTAGTTATCACAGCAAGGACCGGCGGCGGCTTCCTAGAGTTCGGCCCGGTCACGATTCAAGAGGAAGAAGATGACTGACAAGTGGCCCCCACCCGTCAGCGAAAGGAGGGAGGGAGAGGCGCGGCTGCTGGGCTCGGCCGAACTGGGCCGCTGCGGTGCTGACCGGCCCACTGGTCGCAGGCGCGGGAGAGAACTCGGCTCAGTTAGCTAGGCCGCCGGGCGAAAAGGTAAGTTGTTTTTCTTTTTTTCTTTATTTGTCTATTTTCCAAAACCTTTTCAAATAAAATTTTCTAAGCCAAATCAAAATAAAATAAATCCACACCACAAATTAAAATAAATGCAACAGCATGAATGCAACACCAAATATTCTTTTTAAAATTTTAATTCCCCATTAAATGTTATCTAAATTATTTGAAATCCATTACTCCTAAAATTTGGGTGTTAGATTCTACCCCCCTTAAAAGAATCTCGTCCTCGAGATTGGACTGCTTACTCAAACAACTGCGGATATGATTTTCTCAATTCATCCTCTCTTTCCCAAGTTGCCTCTGCCTCTGAATATCGATTCCACTGTACTTTGCACATCTTAATAATCCGACTTCGGGTAACTCTCTCAGCAGTTGCTAAAATCTTGATCGGAAACTCTTCATATGTAAGATCCTCTTTTACAGTCAATTCTTCTAAAGGTATCTGCTCCTCAGGCACCCACAAACACTTTTTAAGTTGTGAAACATGAAACACATCATGTACTCCAGACAAATTCTCAGGCAACTCCAACTGATAAGCAACTTCTCCACGTCTAGCAATAACTTTAAATGGTCCAACATACCTTGGTGCTAATTTGCCTTTCATGTTAAACCTCTTCACACTTCTCATAGGTGACACCTTCAAATAGACATAATTACCTACCTCAAAAACTAAATCTCTTCTCCTATTGTCAGCATAACTCTTCTGACGAGACTGTGCCACGCTCAAATTCTCACGAATTACCCGCACTTGATCTTCTGCGTTTCTGAGAACATCTGTACCAAACACCTGAGATTCACCTGTCTGATCCCAAAACAATGGAGTTCTACACTTACGTCCATACAAAGCTTCAAACGGTGCCATCTTAAGACTCTGTTGATAACTGTTATTGTAAGAGAATTCTGCATAAGGCAAACTCTTATCCCAACTGGTTCCATATTGCAATACACAAGCTCTCAACATATCCTCTAATACCTGGTTGGTCCTTTCAGTCTGCCCATCTGTCTGGGGATGATATGCCGTACTAAAATTCAATTTTGTTCCCAAAGATTCATGGACAGCTTTCCAAAAGTGTGACGTGAACTGCGATCCTCAATCAGATACAATCTTCTTTGGAACTCCATGCAAACATACTATCCTCTCCATATACAATTCTGCCAATTTTGGTCCATGGTAAGTAGTCTTAACTGGTATAAAATGAGCAACTTTGGTTAATCGATCTACTATCACCCAAATAGAATCATAACCTCTCTGAGTACGTGGTAACCCTACTATAAAGTCCATACCAACTTCCTCCCACTTCCATTCAGGAATCTTCATTGGTTGCAACAATCCAGCAAGTCTCTGATGCTCAGCTTTCACCCTCTGACAAGTATCACACAATGCCACATACTCAGCCACATCTCGTTTCAATCCAACCCACCAATATTTCTGTTTAAGATCCAAATACATCTTAGTACTACCAGGATGAATAGAATAAGCTGACTCATGAGCTTCATGAAGAATTGCCTGTCTAACAGCTTGATCCTCAGGTACACACAACCTCTTTCCAAACCACAAAATCTCATTATCATCCATTCGAAACCCTGGTGACTTACCAATTACTATATCTTCCGCTATCTTCTTTAGTTTCTCATCCTTCAACTAACCCTTGTAAATTTCTTGCTCTAAGGTAGGCTCTATCACTAATTCCATTGTATTAGTAACAATTCCCAAATTCAAATATTCAAATTCAGCACATAACTCACTAGTCATAGACAACGTCCGTATCTCATTGGCATAACTTTTCCTACTAAGAGCATCTGCTACTACATTTGCCTTACCAGGATGATAGTGTATCTCAATATCATAATCCTTAATCAACTCTAACCATCTACGTTGCCTCAAATTCAGATCTGACTGAGTGAAAATATACTTCAAACTCTTATGATCAGTGTATATATCACTCTTATGTCCAATCAAATAATGTCTCCAAATCTTTAAAGCATGAACCACAACTGCTAATTCCAAATCATGCGTAGGATAATTCAACTCATGCTTTCTCAACTGCCTAGATGCATAAGCCACAACTCTGCCTTCTTGCATAAGAACACATCCCAAACCTTGACGAGAAGCATCACAATATGTAGAAAACTTCTTACTCAAATCTGGCAAAACCAATACAGGCGCTGTAGTCAACCTCTTCTTCAATTCCTCAAAACTAGCTTGACATTTATCAGACCACACAAACTTGGCATTCTTCTCTAACAGAGATGTCATAGGTTTAGCAAGTTTAGAAAACCCTTCAATGAACCGTCTGTAATATCCAGCTAATCCCAAGAAACTACGAATCTCGCTAACATCAGTAGGTGGTTTCCAATTCAGTACATCCTTTACTTTACCTGGATCCACTGATATTCCTCCATTAGAAACAATATGACCAAGGAAAGAAACTTCCTTCAACCAAAACTCACATTTACTTCGCTTTGCATACAGTTTATGCTCTCTAAGTTTCTGCAATACCAACCTCAAATGTTCCGCATGTTCTTTCTCCGTCTTGGAAAATACCAGTATATCATCAATAAATACCACCACAAACTTATCCAAATATTCCATAAACACCTTATTCATCATGTACATAAAGTATGCAGGTGCATTGGTTAAACCAAATGACATAACAATATACTCATACAATCCGTACCGTGTAGTAAAAGCTGTCTTAGGAATATCAGAGGCACGAATCTTCAACTGATGATAACCAGAACGTAAATCAATCTTAGAGAACACACAAGCACCTCTCAACTGATCAAACAAATCATCAATCCTGGGCAAAGGGTACTTATTCTTGATAGTTACCTCATTCAATGACCGATAATCAACACACATCCTCTGACCACCATCTTTCTTATCAACAAAAATAACCGGTGCACCCCAAGGTGAAGAACTAGGTCAAATAAAACCTTTATCTTGTAATTCTTTAATTTGTTTCTTAAGTTCTTCTAATTCATCTACTCCCATCCTATATGGTCGTTTGGCTATAGGTGCAGTTCCAGATAATAATTCGATAAGAAATTCAATGTCTCAGTCAGGTGGCATACCTGGCAATTCATCAGGAAAGACATCCGGAAATTCCTCAATCACTGAATTCTCTTTAATAGCATCTTCAAGCTGATTCACCACAGCGGTTGGCTGCTTCTGCACTGCTACATCCACATTGATTTTATCTCCATTAGGTGCAGTCACAACTACCACTTTCTGCTGACACTGAATCTCTGCCTGATTTTGTTTCATCCAGTCCATTCCTAATATCACATCAATACCAGATGTCCTCAACACTATAGGAGTTATCTTAAACTCTACCCCCCTTAAAATCATACTAATTGGAAGACAATGATTACTGGCTTGCGTCCTACAGTCAACACGGCTCTGATACCAATCTGTCACACTCATTTTTAAGGACAAAAATAGGATGCATAAAGTACTCATGTGCGCCCCAGGACATGATCGCACACACAAGTAGACAAATTACATAGTATCATCACAGTGCTTATTACATAGCGAATAAATATTTAAGACATAGTCTTGAATGATAAATAATAATAACTAATAGTAGATCTCCAGCGAAAACTCCAAACACAGGGACACGGTTGACTGGTTGACACCAAGACTAGTACTCATTATGATAATCTTCCTCAAAATCTTCATCTGTTATGGTGGAAATAGCAAGAGTGAGTCCATGTCGAACTCAACAAATATAACACAGGGTTCATGAGGCTCAAATGGCTAGACACTGTTTGACTGCGTTTAGCTTTTAACCATTATATAATTAACAATTTAAGTAGCATCAAGATACTCCAATCACATTAATGAATCAATGATCAATTGTAATATAGATAATGAATAGCATTAACATGAGCATAATAATAATCAACAATAATTAAGCATGGTATAACAATTATGATCAACTATTCCGTAAGAATCCCCAAGGCCGCTCGTATCCGTGAGCACGGCTAGTATACCAGTTTTTAACTCTGCGCAGAGGTGTACACTTTCACTGTGAGTCATGATTTCCAAATGCGTGGGGAGATCAAGTCCAAACACCGGAGAACCATATAAAGCCATTCAAAAGTTCGTCTAACAAGTTAGGGCCATTAGATTCACTCGGCAGGCAGATGTAGAACCCCCCTTCCCAGTGGCACAACAACCGCAGCCTATACACACTAAGGACAGGGGCTCGCCCTACACCCAACGTGGCAAGCCATTCTTACGCCATTTAAGGTAACCACTAACAAGCTAGAAAAGGTCTCTTGAACAACTAAAACCAGAGCCATATAGCCCTCACAGCTGTACTGTATATCCCGGTTATCACTTACAGATAAGTCCTTACGGAGAGAAACCAGAGCATCAAAATAATACACATGCTCTAGCCCCCTTTTAACAGTAGTAAAATCATCTTAATGGTTGATTGCTTAATCCATTAATCAAATTACAAGATCATTGTTCATAGTTTAAGCACTAGCAGTAGCTACCCATATGCATTCCCAAGGTTGACAAGGAATCAAGATAACAATCACTAAATTATAAACTCTAAGGTTGTCAAGGTAAGCACATGCATATGTATGATAATTTCAATGTATAGGTAACAAGGATAGTCCTGTGTTATACTTGCCTTGATCAAAACTCTCCGAGTGATACTGCTGATCTGGCTCAAAGTAATACTCCTGATCGTCCAGATACTGCTCACCTTCTAAACTCGATCATCAATCAACAACACACATGCATCTAATCAAACATACACGAAGCAAACAAAGAGATATAATTAGAACAGTACACCAACAGCAGTAAAACAGTAATAAAAGTTTATAAAACTCTTCTACACGTTTCTACGATCACACAGACGCCAAGATCACCAAATACGGAGTTAAAACGTGAAAGTTGTGAATTTTCTAAGATTTCCTATAGATAAATAAATACTTAATTATAAACTCAAAAAATAAATTATCAAAACTAACTGTACAACTACACTAACATGTAGAGCTCGCAAATACGAACCTAACGCAACTTGAATGGATCAAATCGGAGTTAAAACGAAGATTTTATGACCAAAACAATCCTAGTGGCAAAACTGTAAATACCTGAAAACGTATTTTTGATTTAACCGGGAGAGAATACGCTTTCAAAACGCGAAAACGTATTTCCAACTATACGCTATGGACGGCGGGTTAATTACTAAAAAGTTAAGGGGCTCTTTAAGAAGTTTACCCTGCGAAGGGGTATCTTCTAATCTCAGCCCTTCATCTCGAATCCAACGGTTCGTGTTCATCATCAAGTCCACAGCGACCATCCGATCACCCCCTTCATGTCCGGCCAGCGGCTTCACCATGGCCGGCGGCCCCTCCATGGCCGGAGATGGTGGATCTCCCCACCGAGACCACCAATCGAGCCCACATTTGATCCAACGGAATGAGAAGCTTCGCGCGAACTCAATCTACACAAGAAAACTAACTACGGTAGTCCATACGCAACGCGCGGCAACAAAGGGCGGCGGCGCCATTACCGGCCACTGTGAGCTCCAATTCCACGATATAAAGCACAAAAGCTCCAATGGAAAGCATTGGAAGGAAGAGAAGAAGACAACAAACTCACCCAAGCGAAGAAATTGACCTCCAATCCACCATAGAACTCCCTAGCCGACCGTCCGCCCGCCTCCACAAACTTGAACCCTAAAAACCCTATTTCACGTGATAGAACTCGCGATTTAGGGGGAAAATGGAAAGAGGAGGGTCACGGCTTCCTATTTATAACCCCAAACCACCGAAATCGGGTAGGAGTCCCTAGTTATCATGGCAAGGACCGGCGGCGGCTTCCTAGAGTTCAGCCCGGTCACGATTCAAGAGGAAGAAGATGACTGACAAGTGGCCCCCACCCGTCAGCGAAAGGAGGGAGGGAGAGGCGCGGCTGCTGGGCTCGGCCGAACTGGGCCGCTGCGGTGCTGACCGGCCCACGCGGTCGCAGGCGCGGGAGAGAACTCGGCTCAGTTAGCTGGGCCGCCGGGCCAAAAGGTAAGTTGTTTTTCTTTTTTTTTCTTTATTTGTCTATTTTCCAAAACCTTTTCAAATAAAATTTTCTAAGCCAAATCAAAATAAAATAAATCCACACCACAAAATAAAATAAATGCAACAGCATAAATGCAACACCAAATATTCTTTTTAAAATTTTAATTCCCCATTAAATGTTATCTAAATTATTTGAAATCCATTACTCCTAAAATTTGGGTGTTACATGTATAAGTGTGGAAACTATTTAGTTTTCAAAGCTATATAAATGTCTCCAATTAAGACTAGTAAAATGAGCATGATTAGTCAGAACCTGTTGATGATAGACGGAGACATATATACATGTGAACCTTAGGGTCTGGAACTACTACCGTGCCTCCTTTAATTATAGCAGTAGCAGTAGCAGCAGCTAATGATGACTGGGTAATATAACAAGATTGAGCCTTGAGGCATGCAAATCCTGAACTTTTTGGCTTGTTGATGTGTTGTATGTATGTCTTCCAAAGAAATCTTCCTCTCGGAAATGTTTGCTAGCTAGATTCTAGACAGTACCAAATGGAGCCTCCGGATGGTCCTTGAGTTGGACTTGAGAGCTCCATGTGTTTCGCTTCATATTTTACAATAAAGCTAGATATATCCACACAAATATTGTGGCATGCACTCAGCCAGACAATCAACCTGGATAAGGCAGGAATCTGATCCGCATGCACGTACACAACGTACTAGCTATCTATAAGCACGACACACTCTGATTCTGATGGAAGAACAACGCACACACATGCATCGCGCGCAACGGTGCAAGTAGAAATCCAACTCAACAAGAAGAATAGCGAACTCAACGGACTCAGATAGGGAGGGTCGTCAACTGCAGCCTGCAGGTCTACCAAGTACAGGTGGTAGCTAGAGGTGTATGCACGTCAGTGTAACAAGTAGCCGACTATATGGACATTAAGCAGCATGATTCTCCTTAGGCTTGACTTAACTATAGCGGGCTACGGGTTCGAGTGTATGTTCGAGGAGGCTTGCTAGTCTCGTTGGTACCTGTCCAATTGGTTGCATAACTTTCATGTAATGTAATTTAAGTTAGGTTTATTTGGATCGTGTTAGCTTCCATCCTTCTACAGTAATCTATGGATTACTTGGGGATGTTGTAACCAGTCAAACTCTGCTTCTGCTTAATGAAATACGCATCATAGGACACGCTCGCGAAAAAAAAACTATAGCGGGCTAGAAGATCTAAACTGAATGTATGTACAAATAACAATGTACTACCTAAAACAGCTATATATGGTCGGCTATAGCAGCACCCACTACTGCAGACTGCGGGTTTGCCGAGCGTCTGAGACGCTCGGCAAAGGCTTTGCCGAGCGCAACGCTCGGCAAAGGGCTCCCGGCAACGAAATGCTCGGCAAAGGCTCCTTTGCCGAGCGTCTTTTATCGGGTGCTCGGCAAAGCCTTTGCCGAGCGCCTAGGCAGCACTCAGCAAAGAAAAGCGGCGGTCACGGCGGTAGTCACGGCGTGACGTTTTCTTTGCCGAGCGCCTCCAATAAGGCGCTCGGCAAAGAGCAAACTGATTTTTTTTTAAAAAAAATTCTTTGCCTAGCGCCTCCAGCCTGGCGCTCGGCAAAGAGCAAACTGATTTTTTTTTAAAAAAATTCTTTGCCTAGCACCTCCAGCCTGGCGCTCGGCAAAGAGCAAACTAATTTTTTTAAAAAAAATTTCTTTGCCTAGCGCCTCCAGCCTAGCGCTCGGCAAAGAGCAAACTAATTTTTTTTAAAAAAAATTTCTTTGCCTAGCGCCTCCAGCCTGGCGCTCGGCAAAGAGCAAACTGATTTTTTTTAAAAAAATTCTTTGTCTAGCGCCTCCAGCCTGGCGCTCGGCAAAGAGAAACATTTTTTTAAAAAAAATTCTTTGCCTAGCGCCTCCAGCTTGGCGCTCGGCAAAGCTGGGTAAGCTGCCGTGTTGCATCGCTAAATATGGCAGCTTTGCCGAGCGCAGTGCCAAAAAGCGCTCGGCAAAGGCTCTTTGCCTAGCGCTGCGCTAGGCAAATCTGAAATTCAGATTTTGTTTTTTTTATTTTTTGTTTTCTATCGCTGCAAACACAACATATCATATATATATACATCAAATGGATATCACCATGAACACAAATAACACCATTTATATCACAATTTCATCGCTTTTATCACCACCGTCACCGTATATATCACAATAGCACATATATCTCATAATAGCATCACTTATTCGGCGATAAAGTCCATTACAACAACTTGATGTTCATGAAGTTCAACACAACAAGTCCAAGTCCATGACATGAAGTTCAACACAACAAGTTCAGGTTCATCACCAAGAGAAGGAATACGTGACAACAACTTCGACGTTACTCACTAAGGCGGCGGTGGAGGTTGGTACCCGGGCCACCCATGTGACGGCGGCGACGGTCCCCCATGCTCGTTCGGCACGTGGTTCGAACCCGCCGACTGAGGCTACACACAGGAGCAGCGATTGCATGAGACAAAGTTAAATAGCTAAATAACATGCATGTATGATATATATTACTCACCGGAGTAGTGTTGAGAGCAACGAAGGGAGAAACGACAGGAGGAGGCTGAGGTGGACCCATCAAGCTAGGTGGCAAAGTAACACCCAGAGAACTCTGCAGAAACGCTAGCACGTCCGACATCCTCTGGTCACTTGCCAGCCACGCCGCCCGCTCTAAAGCCACAACCGCCTCCAGCTCGTCGGCCCTCTTGTTCGAAGTTTCCACCTGGGCCTATACATTGTTGCAAAGGTAATGTTAGTGAAGCGACAAGGAAATCCTCGTGTAATGCACGACGAGTAAACCAAAACTAACCTGTAGTGCCTCGACCTGGGCCTGTCCATAGGCCGGCCGCTCGTGTATCGGCGGGAGTCCGGAGCCACTCGTGGTCTGTGCTCGGATCTGGGAGAGAGTGGGAGTAGTGGCGCTATCGATCACGCTGTTGGCCATCCAGTAGCGCCCATGCTGCTTTCCCTTTCCAAGACACATGACGAGGCGCACATCGATGTTGTCAGTCGTTGGATCATAATCCGACCCATACATCGCCCTCGCCGCCTCATGGTACTCTGTGACTTTCTTGTAGGCGCTCTCACTTGTGTACGCCTCGGGCGGGTCCTCCGGGTTGAAGGAGATGTCAGACGTCGCCTTGCCCTTGTGCGACATGGTATATGCGGCGAAGTAGGAGCATGGCTGGCCACCGTGCGCCGCCGACTGCGAGAACGAAAAGAAGTTTGTTAGTAGTCTTTGCCTAGTTACATTAAAGCATGGCAACAGTTACAAACATGATGACGTACCCAAGCTCGGCCGAAGCCGCCGACGTTGCGATTGCCTTGATGGTGAGGTACACCTGGCATGGCCAAACGGTGAGCCCAGGCAGCCGCGTGCTGCTGCCGCCACTCCTCGCTCAGCCAACGGTCCACGATTTGCCCCCACGCCTCAGGGGACTTTTCGCACCACCAAGGAATGACCTACACATCATGAAGTAATCGACATGTCAGGCAGTCAAGTTCATAGCACCTAATGTTGAAAGGAACTTAATTTAAAGTTGTTCAGTTACCTGCATGAACTGCTCTTTGGTGAGAGAGAGCCTCCGATCTCGGATTTGTTTCTTGTTGACGCTCTCTCCAAATTGCTTCCCATAGTAATCTTTGATGGCCTGGACTCTCGCCTCGTGGTACATGTCCGTGACGCGCTTCCTGCAAGCTTTCCTAGCCACGGCGTCCGCATTGCCCTCGTAGCTCTCGTCGAGCTTGAAGTACGTCTGCATATGAAGACACGATGTATGCATTAGTTATTTCAAGTAGGATCCAATGAATGTGTTGCATTGAGGCATGTAGTGCGAGGAAGACTTACCCAGAACTCCTGAAGGATGTGCGCTGCCACGTTGCCTGCGGTGGCATGGTGGGCGGACTCGTAGTGGGCCCACGTGTAGGCGGGCTCGTCCTTCCCGGCATGCATTACAATGCCAGGGAAGTAGTGCCTGACCAGGGCCCCTAGGACGCCATTCACATGGCGCGAATCCTCTTCCGACACAACCCTCCAGGTCCTGCACAAGTGATTGAGTAAATATATTAGTATATATTTATATTTTGAACAAAGGATACAAAGTAATAGTGATAACATGTAGAGGTGTCTTACGCTTGCCCCTCTGGGACAATCGAAACGCGTCGCCTTGGTTTGTCAGGGAGAGACGTGGGACCTCAGAAGTAGACACTCCCCGTAGCAGTGGAAGACGACGTCCCGGCAGAGCCCTCGGCCCTGCCACCGCCGAGGTCCCCGTCGTCGTCCCCCTTGTCCTCCTCGTCCTGCTGCACCACCTGTTGCTCCTCGTCGTCCTCCTCCTGCTGCGGCTAATCCTCATCGTCCTCCTGCTGAGGCTCAGGCTGGACCATGGGAGTCGTCCTCGTCGGCCTCCTCGCCGTCCTCCTCGCCATCCTGCGGCGTCTCGTCCGCGGAGTGGGCTCTGGCGCGTCATCCGCGCCCCCTCCACTACCAGAGCCCTGGTAGAAGTGGCTTAGGCTCCTCTGACGGCCTCCTGGCATTGTTGCTCAATCACCTGCAATTAAGAACGAAGATGTAATTAGAAATAGATACAAAATAAACAAAACTAAATTATAAAATTTGAAAGTATTACATGTATGTTACAAATATTCTTCATGATCGGGATTAGCTGGACCGTAAGTCTCATCATCACTATCAACCAGGTCAAAATAATCAACGACATCTGGCGGAGGAATGTTGTCTTCATCGTCATTGCCTAGACGCAACCGCTCAAGCATTTGTAAGTCGTTTGGATCTCGCACCTCATCTCCGTCGTCATCATCAATGACCATTACATTATCTACATCCATTCCTATCTCATAGGTTAAGTCTATCTCGAACCTCCCTTGTAGCCCATCTTCTTGGTAAAACTCTCCGTCATACATGGTTGGGTTGAAGTGGTAGTCTTCATCGTTTGGGAGAGGTCATCTCCGTCGTCATCATCAATGACCATTACATTATCTACATCCATTCCTATCTCATAGGTTAAGTCTATCTCGAACCTCCCTTGTAGCCCATCTTCTTGGTAAAACTCTCCGTCATACATGGTTGGGTTGAAGTGGTAGTCTTCATCGTTTGGGAGAGGTGCTCTGCCGTGTGGTGACACCTTGTGCACAACACACCAACCACTGAGATCCGGACTAGTCTTGCAAGCATACGGCGTATAATAAACTTGTGTGGACTGTTGTGCCACAATATACACATCGTCTCTTGCATAGACAGAATCCTATCGAATTTCAACAAGACCAAGATTTGGGGTCTTCCTCGTTACTTCCGGATCAAACCAATGGCATTTGAATATGACAGGACGAGCTTTGGTGCTACCAGGGAATGTGATTTCGTATATTTCTTCAACTCTTCCATAGTAGTCCCTGCCATTAGTGCCAGGCGTAAAACCCTGCTATTTGTGGTCTTTCGATTTGGCCGCACGCGCTCATAGCTTGTTGTGTGAAACCGAAATCCATTCACGTCATAAGCGGAGAATGACTTGACTCGGCGGTCACACCCATTGCCAACACATCTCAGGTCAGCACTGATAGAAGGATCGGTTCGGGCCTTGGTTGAGAACCAACTAATGAAATCGGGCCTCCCTTGTCCTACACCATTGGCGAGGAGGGTGTCTTGTTCCGACGGGGTAGGCTCCCTTGAACGGTGCCAGTATTGACGAATGAATTCCCTGTGACGAGTGACAAGGGGGTTAGATGTAGAAAAGGTGCGGGATTATTGAAACTAGTACGTTGAGAACTTACACAATGTATGGGTCCACCTCTTCTAGGTTGGTCAGCACATACAACATAATTTTACGCCACTCCACATTTGACAAGGGCTTAGTGGTTGACCCACCGGCTCTTCCAAGTTGCCCTCGAAAAAGGCTGAGGGTCCACTCATTTTCATCAGCATTGTAGCGAGGAGGTGGATTATGCACACTTGGAAGGGTGTCGTCGTAATACGATGTTGTGAAGTTTGACGTCTCCTCCAAAGTGAATGCACTTGCAATGGAAGCCTCGATTTTACCCTTGTTTTTGCACTTTTTTCGAAGAGTCTTTAGGCACCTCTCGATTGGATAGCACCAACGGGCCTGCACGGGCCCTCTCATTCGTGCCTCATACGGGAGGTGTAATATCAGATGCTGCATGGGATTGAAGAAGCCTGGTGGAAAGATTTTCTCCAACTTGCAAAGCAGGACAGGTGCCACTTTTTCTAAGTCTGCAATCATGGACTGAGATAACTCCTTGGCACAGAGCTGGCGGAAGAAGTAGCTCAACTTTGCCAGCACTGTCCATATGGGCTCAGGGACGAAGCCTCGGACCATCGTCGGGAGAAGATGCTCAATCCAAATGTGGTAGTCATGACTCTTCATCCCGTTCACTCGGAGAGTACTTAAGTTCACTCCCCTCCTCAGATTTGCTGCGTACCCATTGGGGAACATCAACGTCTTCATCCATTCGAGTACTTTCCTCCTTTGTCTGGGGGCCAGGACAAAATCCGCCTTATCACATGTGAGATGTCTAGGTTTCTAACTAACTTACGTGACAACGTGCACGAAACTTTACCAAATTTTGACCATAGCCTCCACATGTGCTCCAAAGACGTTTCGCTAAGTTTCGTGATTTTCGAACTTTGTTTGTTTTTTTTTAATTTAATAGCACTTCACGCGCAACTTGGTCACCGTGTTCCGTGCGCTAGATGTTCGATATTTCATGCGTGCTCCAGGATACGGCCTTAACATACGCTAAGTAACGCAAATATCAATTTTGGAACCGTCCAATTCGGAGATTCGATGCACCTATAGTTCAAACACACGTTTATCGGAGAAATTCAATTAAATCAAATAAACTAATGATATATAGTAAAAAGATTTAAAAAAGTACCAGAACTTAACATATACTTTAAAATAATGTGTAATGCATGACAAAAAAGTTTGAAAGAAAAAACAAAAAAAAAATCTTTGCCGAGCGCCAAAGGTCAGCGCTTGGCAAAGAGGTGCCTTTGCCGAGCGCCAAGGTTGGCACTCGGCAAAGAGCCACCTTTGCCGAGCTCCTAACGGAGGGCGCTCGGCAAAGACCGATGGTAGGCGCCCGATATGTTCTGCGGTGGCTCTTTGCCGAGTGCTATCCTTTGCCGAGCGCCTGGCGCTTGGCAAAGACGTTCTTTGCCGAGTGTTTCTCTTTGCCGAGGGCATGGCGCTCGGCAAAGGAATCTTTGTCGAGCGCATTCTTTGCCGAGAGTCCGGCGCTAGGCAAAGGTGGCCTTTGCCGAGCGCCCGATAAATAGTGCTCAGCAAAGACCCAGGCGCTAGGCAAAGGCACTGTCTGCCGTAGTGACCTATAGCCACCTATTTGTCACCTGGAGGAGGCTGGTTGAGCAGGGTGTTGACAGTATAATTTGGCTATAGGATTTATGATCGGCCAAGTTAGAGGATAGTTGTTGGTACTTACGTCTATCAGTCTATGAGTTGAGTTTTGTTCAAGAACTGTAACAAGGTTGAGAAGAAGAAGAGGCAGCTTTGGAATCTAAGGGGCCAGAAGCAAAACCTGATTGCAGTTCAGTACAGGGTGCAATACTGTCAAGATTGGAGATTGTCAGCCAAGATGATTAGCTCTTGGTGAGGCTCTGCATGTTTGAGCCCTGCTGGATCAAATAGGAGTGCTATACGTATTGGGATAGCCGCAATATACATCAGGGGCACATGACTAATGAATATGGAAGCTCAGCTAGTTAGCTTGTAATTATATGGAAAGAGCCAATGTAAGACTGCGCAAGTGGAGACGGTGATACGGCCACGCAAGCAACATGCTAATAGCAGGAGGTTAAAAGGATTTGTTCTTCTTGTTTACTAGCTGCTGGCAACCAGTTGGGGATTTCAAGCTGTACTGGCTAACAGCAGAAGGAAGTATCATCGGTGATGCTGTTTGGGGTAGTGCGATCTAGTACGTATTGTCAGTATTTAATATATTAGAATATTTATTTGTACATTATATGTTTCATATCCGAATTTAGATGGCCACGTCTTGTTCGGTTCAAGCTCTAAGTTCTGTTCATGTATGGAACGGACTTGTTAGCGCCCGGACGTCCTTTCGAGGTGCTAGCGTCCGAACACTGTCGCGCAGAGGGAACAAACGAGCGCATAGCGCGTCGGGCTCGTGCGCGAGGGAGTGCACTAGTAGTGGGCCAACGCCGCCTCGGACGTCGCCCACGCCACCCGAACGCCGTCCACGCCACCGGCCGCTTCCCACATGCATCCCATATGAAACACCCGATCTACTTTTGAAACATCCAGATACAACAGTTGCAACATGCAAAAGAAAACAAATGAAACACTTAAAACAAGCATCTGAAAAACTTACGGAAATTTGCAAACATATGCAATATCTAGATGAAACACTCGGTAACATACGTATGAAAGACCTAAAAGCACTTCAAACATATGATGCAACATGCATGTATATGCAACATCCAGATAAAAAACTTGCAACATTCATCTAAAACAAATGAAATAATTGGAACATACACTTTAAACGTACATGTATAGCCATTACAACATGTGCAACATACCGATCTAATTTTGCAACTTCGATATACAATACTTGCAACATACCTCTAAAACATTTGAAATACTTGAAACATACTATTGCAACATACGCTTTCAGCATAGCATCTGCTTACTGCTTGGACAAATGGAGGCTCGTCGACGCGGAGCTCGATGTTGTGGAGTGGCGTGGAGGTCGCCGGTGTGGAGCTCGTCGGCAGCACAGACCTCGGTAGGGGCAGAGTTAGGCGGATGGAGCGCGGCCGCGACGGGAGGCGCGAGTTTGGGCGGTGGCACGCGGCGTGGGCGGGCGGCGGGGACGCGAGAGGGGCCGCGCAGCGCGAGCAGGGGCGGCGCGGCCTAGGGTAGGGTCTGTCTCGGAACAGAGGTGCGCAGCGCGCTGAGTGAGCAGGCGACGCAGACGGGGGCGGTGCAGGCGAGGCGCAAAGCGAGTGACTTATTGTTGACGGTCCTTAAGTACCAAATATAGTTATCAAATAAATAAAGAAAAGGATCCAAATGCAACCAACACCTAGACTTAGGGTTTTATCTGACAGAATTCCACGAGTTTTGGTGTTTGTCTGTTTCTGCAGGGGGTTATCAGAAAATACGGAGGAAAGGCCCACACGTCGGGTTTACATATAGATAATAACGTGTTCACCGATTTTCTATCATCTAGAAGACTCCAGAAGCCACGAGATCGAACGGGAGGCCGAACGGGCCCGGAGGCAGGGCGCCCGCCCTGCTCCCTAGGGCGCCCGCCCTGGCCTGAGAGCCAATCAGGCTCCGTCTCGCGGATTATGCTCCACCGACCTAAGGGATCAAGGAAAACCGTGCGATTAATGTCGGTTTGATCCGACGGCCCACGTTCACTTGAGGGGGCTATATAAGCAGGACCCCTGGCCCCTGGAGGAGGCACTCCCTCATTCTCATTCTTCAAACCCTAATCTCAGGAGGAGAGTCTCTGATCAAGCCCTAGAGCCACCACATCAACTAGATCTCTAGTATAGCATAGCTACATAGGATTAGAACTAGAAGGAGTCAATCTTCGATTGGTTTCCGGATCTGTCAAGAGGATTCTTGGTAATTTCTCTACTGTTCTTCATTGTTCATCATTGTTCTTCAATATTATGAATACAACTTTGTTCTATTTTAATATATTGATTATGACTATGCTCTACTTGTTTATGTTTGCGATTATATTGTTCTTAGTTTATCGTAGTTATACGCTTGGCTTAGTTAGATTGGAATTATATACATGTTTAGGATCGTATAGCGTTTATCCATCGGATCCATGGGTAAATGATAAATATTGTGTAGGCGTGGTGCTTAGACCATATTTATCTGCGATTGCACCTTATATGTCGGATCGTGGGGTGGTCCGCGATGGTGACAGCTTCGTTGGTTCTTATATAGTCCTCCTCCCGTGTGTAAGGCAGGCAGAGCAACATTATTACGGGGGAGTGATTGCTATGTTTCTCATCTTCCTTGATAATATCACTATGCATGGGCGTAGTCCTTTCTCGCAATGATTGCCAAGTGTACTTGCACTAACTATGATATGCTAGACTTTATAGTTAAGAATAACTTAGGAAATATCCTTGTAGTTCGTCCTAATACCATGCTAATGACTTGCTAGAATATCTGTTGAGGTGCTTATCATTATTATATGTGGCTAGCTGATCAGATTAATTATCTTTGTCACCATTCATACTTTATCTATATTTTATGTGACACTTACCCCTGTATGCAAGAGATAGATGAATGCTCTCACTTATACATGCAATGATTGATACTCATTCCTATATTCCATTCCATAATCAACATTGATATTAGTAATCCCTTCCCAGTGGTAAAAATATAAATAACGATACCTGGAATACTTCCCGGTTAAAATGCTACATCGGTATTAATCTGTACGCTTGCAGATCTTATTTATTATTTATTTAGAAGAGCAGTTGCATATTTCAATACCGCGTCTCTCATGTCATGCTGGGGATGACAACTTGGCTTAAGTGGCATGAGGGATAGGTTCGGCATTTTTGGCGCCGTTATCAGAATTAGAAAACTAAGTCTACTTTTGGTAATGACGTTAAGAATGCCCAACAAGCATTTTTGGCGCCGTTGCCGGGGAAGGTTGATTTACTAACAAGGAATGAATACGGAATTTGAGTCATCATTCGCATCATTAAGTGATTGAGATCATCAATTCTCCCATACAGATTTACCCCTGTATTTTTCCATTCTTATTGTTTTGCAGGGTGATGTATGAATAGAGGACATCTTCCAGAAAATTTTGTTGACAACCCCAAAGCATTAATCAGAGGGGCAAGAGCCAAGCTCAAGAAGTCAACACTTCAACGCAACACTTCATCCAATCCAGAAGACCGCCGAAGTTTCATCCGGAATTTGTCAACAGAGTTCGCAGCCATGGCGAACAAGACGATCCGCGAGTTCTCAGCTCCCACTACGGACAACATCCGCACTGGACCTGCCGGGGCTATCAACAAGAACTTTGAGCTCAAGCCAGGGCTCATCAACATGGTACAAGCCAACCAGTTTTGTGGGAAGCCGCACGAAGATGCAAGTGCTCATCTCCAATACTTCCTAGAGATTTGCAGCACATTCACTTTATTAGATGTTCCCAGAGACGCCATACTACTTCGCCTTTTCCCATTCTCACTATTGGGGAGAGCGAAGCAGTGGTTCTACGCGACGAAGGATAAGAACACTACGTGGGCACTCTGCTCTACGAACTTTCTGGCTAAGTTCTTTCCCATGGGCAAGATCAATGCTCTCCGTGGGAAGATTACAAGTTTTCAGCAACAACATGATGAATCCGTTCCAGAAGTATGGGAGCGCTTTCAAGATTACATCCTAGAATGTCCCCATCATGGAATGGAGAGCTGGCTGCTTATGCAGACTTTCTATCATGGGCTCATCACTAGTGCTCGTGAGACCATGGATGCTGCAGCTGGAGGCGCATTTCTATCACTCACCATACCACAAGCTACAGCCCTTGTGGAGAAGATGGCGTCCAACCAAGGTTGGAACGAAGAGAGGATCCAAACACGCAAGAAGGGTGGAGGTATGCACCAGCTCAAGGAGGTAGACATGCTGTCTGCAAAGTTAGACCTACTCATGAAAAAGCTCGATGACAAAGCTGGAGACAAAAGAGAAGTCATGAACGTCTACGACTCTCACATGACTTGTGAGGAATGTGGAGACACTGGACACTCAGGCAATCACTGCCCTGAGATGCTTGAGGGTGCAAGGTACATCAACAACAACAACAACTACAATCGTCCTCAACAAAATCAAGGTTGGAATCGACAGAGGCCTAACTACTCAGGTAACTACTCAGGTAATTATCAAGGTAATAACTCTTACAACAACAATAATAATTTTCCACCCCTGAGAGAGTTAGTGTCTAATCAAGGAAAGCTAATGGATAACTTGTCTAAGAAATTGGCATCCAATGATAAAATACTAGAAAACGTAAATAATAGAATAGATAATTTCTCTACTGCCATCAAAAACCAAATTAGCTTTAATAAAATGATTGAATCTCAGTTAAATCAAATAGCTGCTGCTGTTCCTGCTACTAACCCCGGTATACCATCACAACCGGAAGGATTAGAATCTGCAAATCTTGTAGACATGTTTGATGCAGGTAACTATTGGAGTAATCCCGCTGTCGGAGTACATAATGACCTTCTGCCAGTCAAGAGAGGCGATCTAGGACGCCCGTCATCCCGATCTCCATCGGCATGGTAGACTTCCCAGAAGCACTCTGTGACTTTGGCTCCAGCGTCAACATTATGCCCAGGGTACTCTATGAAAAATTCTTTACATATCCTTTATCAGAAACAACTATGTGTTTGCAGCTTGCAGATCGGACACTAAGCTTTCCTAAAGGAATATTAAAGAACATGTGTGTCCGAGTTGGTACCTCATACGCTCCAGCTGACTTCGTGGTGATAGAGACCGGGTCTGATGAGAGGTCACCAGTTATTCTGGGAAGGCCATTCCTGAACACCTCGGGAGCTGTCATCTACGCCAGCGCTGCGAAGATCAACTTCAACATCAAGGGGAGGAAGGAGACGTTTTCCTTCAAGAACAAGATTACACAAATCCCAGAGCACCCCCATTTATCCCGATAAGTATTTTTATCTACATTTATACCTATGCTTTATTAAAATAAAAAGATGCATAATCATGAAAACCCAAATAAATATTTTGTGTTTATATATATTTGCTTAGTTTAATAAATAAATAAAGTAGCTATGCTAAACTGAATCTTGAAAATAAAACTCTAGCATGGATATGATGAATAGTTGCTCTGCCTAATTTTCAAATTTGTTCTCTCTCTAGTTTAGACATAACTGTTATAATTTAAAACTGGCTCTAAACCTGAACTAGTGGGAAGAGAACTTGATCTGAAGTCTAAGTTGTTAGCGGATATGATATGGGAAGGTTGAGCTGCTGTTTATCTGTTCCTAGAGATGCTAGAATTCTGGAGAATTTTATCTTTAAAAATCTTTAAAATGTTGCATGATGAGTTCCTGTATGATGAGAGTTTAAATTCCTACCACAGCCATATATACATGCTTGTTAGATTAGGAGCCGCACTTTTACTACTTACTGCTTATGGGCATTGAGTGTGGTCAAGCTGTGTAGACCCTTAGGAACTTGTCATGTGGTTAAAATCAAGATTCACTTGCACGTTCACTCATACATGCTGCTTCTACTCCGGAAGTACGCATCCACATATATCCACTCATTTCCATCTCCAGATTCACCCAAAATTATTCTACTCCTGACCCGGGAGAGAATAGCCAAAAACATTATCCCATTCCTGTTATTCCCTGTGAAGTTAATGCTCAAGTCATTTCTACTACCACTTGCTATATTTTCAAAAGAGGGAGATTGCTCTAAAAAAAATAAATACGTGGAAATAAAAAGGAGCAAGTGCTCGGAACCTCGAAGAAAGAAAAAGTGAGACGAGAGGTAAAAATGGACAAGTGTCCGACAGTAGAATTAGGGGTACAAGATACCCACCTGAGAGAAAAAAAAGAAAAAAAAATAATAGAGCATCTCATTCCCCTCAAAAGTTTTAAAAAGCAAGAAAGGTATGTATTCCCTCAAAAAGAACATTAGACTTTTGTTATCACCATCATCACCATAAACCACTCATTCACCACACATGCACATCTTGATTTGACTTATTGACTTGTTTCTCTGAATCCATGGTTTGACTATGCAATAAATGTTCTATGAGTATGTATACTGTATCTCCCACCTATGAGCTCCAGATATCAAAGCCTTATTAGAGTAGGGTGAGAGAGAAGGCAATGTCACTACGTCTTATACCATAAATACCACATACTTTGAGAGAGAAGGCATATACCATTACTGCCTTGGTAAGGATCCAGAAATACCACAAAAGAGAGACCCGAGAGAGTCATACAAGGAATCTCTGAGTTTTATTTGAAAATCTGCAAAAAAACTCCAGAGCTATAGCTGATCAAGAATAAGAGACATGGCGTTTAACTAGACCGTTCTATCTTTTAACCACTCAAGATGCAGGTGACGGTTGCAAGCCCCATGGTGAAAGGTAAAATGAGTAAGTTTTAAGTCTTGACAGTTTACTCTAACTCAGGGATGAGACCTTATTTGAAAGCATATGTACCGTCAACGTTCAAAGGCGTTGCGGCAACTTCTGATCCATAATGAGTCTATCCTTGCTCAGGGACGAGCAAGAGGTAAGCATGGGGGAGTTTGTTGACGGTCCTTAAGTACCAAATATAGTTATCAAATAAATAAAGAAAAGGATCCAAATGCAACCAACACCTAGACTTAGGGTTTTATCTGATAGAATTCCACGAGTTTTGGTGTTTGTCTGTTTCTGCAGGGGGTTATCAGAAAATACGGGGAAAGGCCCACACGTCGGGTTTACATAGAGATAATAACGTGTTCACCGATTTTCTATCATCTAGAAGACTCCAGAAGCCACGAGATCGAACGGGAGGCTGAACGGGCCCGGAGGCAGGGCGCCCGCCCTGCTCCCTAGGGCGCCCGCCCTGGCCTGAGAGCCAATCAGGCTCCGTCTCGCGGATTATGCTCCACCGACCTAAGGGATCAAGGAAAACCGTGCGATTAATGTCGGTTTGATCCGACGGCCCACGTTCACTTGAGGGGGCTATATAAGCAGGACCCCTGGCCCCTGGAGGAGGCACTCCCTCATTCTCATTCTTCAAACCCTAATCTCAGGAGGAGAGTCTCTGATCAAGCCCTAGAGCCACCACATCAACTAGATCTCTAGTATAGCATAGCTACATAGGATTAGAACTAGAAGGAGTCAATCTTCGATTGGTTTCCGGATCTGTCAAGAGGATTCTTGGTAATTTCTCTACTGTTCTTCATTGTTCATCATTGTTCTTCAATATTATGAATACAACTTTGTTCTATTTCAATATATTGATTATGACTATGCTCTACTTGTTTATGTTTGCGATTATATTGTTCTTAGTTTATCGTAGTTATACGCTTGGCTTAGTTAGATTGGAATTATATACATGTTTAGGATCGTATAGCGTTTATCCATCGGATCCATGGGTAAATGATAAATATTGTGTAGGCGTGGTGCTTAGACCATATTTATCTGCGATTGCACCTTATATGTCGGATCGTGGGGTGGTCCGCGATGGTGACAGCTTCGTTGGTTCTTATATAGTCCTCCTCCCGTGTGTAAGGCAGGCAGAGCAACATTATTACGGGGGAGTGATTGCTATGTTTCTCATCTTCCTTGATAATATCACTATGCATGGGCGTAGTCCTTTCTCGCAATGATTGCCAAGTGTACTTGCACTAACTATGATATGCTAGACTTTATAGTTAAGAATAACTTAGGAAATATCCTTGTAGTTCGTCCTAATACCATGCTAATGACTTGCTAGAATATCTGTTGAGGTGCTTATCATTATTATATGTGGCTAGCTGATCAGATTAATTATCTTTGTCACCATTCATACTTTATCTATATTTTATGTGACACTTACCCCTGTATGCAAGAGATAGATGAATGCTCTCACTTATACATGCAATGATTGATACTCATTCCTATATTCCATTCCATAATCAACATTGATATTAGTAATCCCTTCCCAGTGGTAAAAATATAAATAACGATACCTGGAATACTTCCCGGTTAAAATGCTACATCGGTATTAATCTGTGCGCTTGCAGATCTTATTTATTATTTATTTAGAAGAGCAGTTGCATATTTCAATACCGCGTCTCTCATGTCATGCTGGGGATGACAACTTGGCTTAAGTGGCATGAGGGATAGGTTCGGCATTTTTGGCGCCGTTATCAGAATTAGAAAACTAGGTCTACTTTTGGTAATGACGTTAAGAATGCCCAACACTTATACAGGTCGGTCCAGAAGTCCGGACGACCTAGAAGCAGCATTACCGTCTACGGAAAGTCCTACGTGTTTATAAGGTCATGGCCGATTGCAAACTCTTTAGCCAATCGACATTATCAATCTATTATTTTCAAGCATTATGTTTCTTTCTTCTACCTTAGGACAGTAATACATGACGAATCTTAATCTCCATTAGGGATTGGTAATCTTTGCCGTTTTACACTGAAAAAACGGTTGACTCTCCTTCACAAAAGTAGGAACCTCTTTGCTAGTTTGTCCTAGAAACTAGTTACTCGTCGTCGCGAAAGTACGATAGTTATCGTGTTGTTGCGTGGATTAATTTCACGTGCCAACACAATTGACGACTCTGCTGGGAAAGAAAATCTATATCAAAGAACGAGAGGCCGATACTATATTGATTCGGCCATCCAACAAGAAGGCGCCACCAGCTATTTCATCATGGCCGACATCCAATTTACTTTTATTTGGTTCGGCTGAATATTCGTCACGACAATCTTTCTGGCCTGGAGTATGATTGCGTTTATCAGTAGGAAATATCAATCTGTGTTTATCTATCTGGGTTTTGTTGAGGCCAGAGATTTAGTTTGCCTCAGCAGCTCGTCTAAGTTAAGCCACAGCCGGTAAAAACCTCATCTGCTGGCAGATAGATACTTTCACTGCTGTGTAGTTGTATTCACGTGAAAAACAAAATCTGCTACACTGTGCTCCTGCCCATGGCGAGATCAGATTAATTCAAAGGAAGGAGCGCACACGGAAAAAGCTTCCAGAAGCCATCACGTGAGCAAGGTGTGTTTTGCTACACGTCCAATAATCAGTCAGCAAGATATGGGCCAAGATTACAGACTTGAAGAGCTACCCGGCCGAAGAAGTGCCGGAAGATCATATTCAAGAAATTGATCGGGTGTCCAAGAGAATATATCTGACATGTTATCGGAAGACAGGAAAAGTAGTCATCAAGTTTAAAGAGTTTCCGCCGTTAGCATCAAATGGGAGTTCAATCTTCATCCACTACTACACACCGGATTTGTAGTAGCGGCTCATAAAGATTTGTAGGGGCGGTTTGCCCGGTCACTCCTGCGCTACAAATCCATTCTGCAGAAATCACAAATCTAGGAAAAAAATAGCAATTTTTTTTAATCCTAGGAGCTCCCACCGGGCAGTCATACGATTTTTCGTACGAAAAACGCGCACTTCACAACCCGTGACCTCGGGCTCATGCGTTCCCTCCTCTAATGTTGATCACCTAAATTATGCTACTCATCATTACTTGCTATGAATATATATATATATTTCACTAGTTAATTTAATTATGAATCATGTGCATGTCATCTTTTTAATAAATGCCATGCCTTTTGTGCAAATATACAAATGTCTATTAACCCCTTTACATTCACCAAATATATATATTGGAATTAAGTCTCGCGAGTACGCAATGTACTCACGATGCTACCGTTAAGTTGTTTTGCAGGTACAACGTTGGCAGCCATGTCACCCCTCAATGCTGGCAAAGTGGGTGAATGGCAGGAGCCGTCCAAGCTATGGTGATGACACCTGTCGGTGTTTCGTAAACCGGACTAGTAAATTTATACAATTGTCGCACTGCTCTAGGAAGACGATGGTAGCATCCAATAGATACGAGGATTTATACTAGTTCAGGCCAGAGCCCTACGTCCAGTCTCAGAGAAGATCGAGTGCGTGTTCCTCGCTTGAATGCTCTGAAGTTCTTACAATGGGGGATGCAAGAATGACAAAAGAGGTGGTAGAACCTATGCTAGATAAAGGGCAGCCCGAAGAGAAGCTCCAAGAGCCCTGCTGCTATGGATGGAATAGTAGAGGATGAAGAATGAGACCGTGTCCTTGAGATGGGAGCCCTAGCTGCCCTTATATAGAGTTCGGGACCAGGGCTCGTTACAAAGAGGAGGTTCCCCCGACCAAAGGGTCGAGAGCCTGAGGGAGTTCCTAGCTGACTTGGCTTGCAAGCTACGCCGTCTTCTGATGCTCGCCCTAGGCATGGCTATCTCATGGTCTTGTGGCCACGTCACGGTAGGGTTTGACATGATGCTTCTGTGCTGGTCGTGACAGCACTGTAGCCATGGTGATAGTTCGTCAGCTATCCTGTGCAACGCGACCCGTAGTAGGTAGCTGCCCTGGGTCGTTTTTCGCCTGGTCGCTTCATGGGCCTGAGGGCCACGACCCCGATCATTGGGGTTGGAGCACTCCATGAGCCAGGGAGGTCTCTAGGTGGAGGCCTTTATCATGGATCCCATCCCATAGTGGGTGGATTGTATGTGTGTCCTGTCGGTCCGTATTCGGATGGTGGGTTTTGTACCCATTGCCACCACTGTACGGTGTGTTGGTGCGGTATGATGTTGGGTTGGCGTATGACCGGACCGAGGTGACTGCTATCATATCGGTCCTTGCGAGGTCAACGCGGCTTGCTTGCCTTCATTAGAACGGGCATGTCGCGCGGGGCTCGACCTCTCCCTGTCTCTCCCAAGGGTTATGACGGGGAAGAGGTTGCGCATTTGAGCATCACACGGCTAATGCTGGAGGAAGGGATTGTGATTGCCCCCAACCTTAGTGCCTAGCCTGCTCTGCTATGCTTTTGCTAGGCCTCGGTCGTTCGGGCCTTTGCTAGCTGCTGGGTTGCGGACCATGGGAGCCGGTAACTAATCGGTGCCCTAAGACACCCCAGGGTTATGACCCCGACAGTTGCCCCCAAGCGTTTTCACGATCATGAAGTGATCGTGAGAGTGCTAATACGTGTGTGTGTTAGAGCGTGGGTCGATGGTCATGACTTAGCTCGAGCTTCGTCGCTCGATCCCTTGCGGGCTTGGTGCATTCATTGCATTAGGTGGCTGTTTGTGCCCTATCCTATCAGGATGCCCTGATGACATGGTATTCGCTCGCCGAGCCCTATCATGTTAGTGTGCCATGTTTTGGAGTTCGTGACCTAGGCTGAGCCGAGTGATCTCGTCGACCCTGTTGTTGCTTCGCCTTTAGGAAGGTCTCAATTTTCCTGATCTCTCGCGGGCGTCTAGAGTGGGCCAGGACCTCCCTGGGCTCACCGCGTGGCAAGGGTGTCCCGGGCTGCTCGGTCTTCCCCCGTTCTTTATAAAAGGCTCCTTTTCCGCTTTAACCACCCCTGGCTTCTTCGGGAGGTTGAGTTTTTAAGAGGGGAAGGTTTTGGAGAGGACCGTGTGGTTCTTGAGCATGCGACCCGCTGGGGGTAGTTTGCGATGGCCGGAGGCGGCCGTCATCCATTCTAGCAATCGATGCTAGAAGGGATCTTGCGGGCGAAGGAGTGAAGGAGGATGCGGCCACCGTGTAGGAGGTAGTGCAGCCTTCGTGACATGGCTGCACTTTGGCCTCTCTTTTGATCCATCTTGATGCCTGGATGGTTGCCAAGATTCTTGTTGGAGCTAGGAAGTCCTGCCGTGCTCTTCCTCCTCACGCCTTGTTCCTGGGGTTGCGACACTACAGGAGGTTCTGCGAGTTTGTTTTTTGCTTTGTCTCGCTTCCCCTGTAGCGTCGTTCCCCACGGGCCTTTCAGTGGTACGACCACTAGGGTGTGGTGGCATTAGTTTTTTTCATTCCTTGTTGTGCGGATCGCCAGCACATTGCTTTGTAATCATATAGGATATGAATAAAAGCTTAAGGAACCCTCCTTCCAGAGTTGTTTGGGGCTCAAAGCTATGATGAGCCCCTGAGCCATTTTTGCTAGATTCAAGCTTGTTGACTAATGGTTTCCCACGCGGGCCGTCGTTCTTTCGTTGTGCGAGGTTGCTAGGTGGCTTTGGGCTTCTCTATCCGAGCTCCTGGGTTGCATTTGACCAGGCATTTTCTTTTTCTCTTGCACAGATCACGGCCTTGGGCCTTTCTCCTTGGATGTTCACAAGTCAGAGTTTTGCAGGCTTTGGGTGAGTCATTGGCCTCTTACCGCACTGGGTGATGAGGTCATCGAGTGACCTTGGACCTCTCCTCCCGAGTGTCTGCGAGTTGGAGGTTGCAGGCTTCGAGTGAGTCAAGTCAAGCGACCTTGGACCTCTCCTCCTGAGTATTTGCGAGCTGGAGGACACAAGATTTGGATGAGTCATCAGCCTCTCGCCATGCAAGGTGATGAGGTTGTCGAGCGACCTTGGACCTTGTTGACGGTTCTTAAGTATCAATTATAACCATCAAATAAATAAAGAAAAGGACCTATATGCAAGCAACACCTAGAATTAGGGTTTGATCTGACAGAATTCCATGAGTTTTGCTGTTTATCTATTTCTGCAGGGGGTTATCAGGAAATACGGAAGAAAGGCCCACATGTCGGAATAATGACGGGATATTAACCAAACACGCAATTATCTTACATCTAGAAGATTCCAGAAGCCACGGGAATGAACGGGAGCCGTAACGGGCCAGGACACAGGGCGCCCGCCCTGTGCCCTAGGGCGCCCGCCCTGCCCCCGGGACCAATCAGGTCGAGTCTCACGGATTATGCTCCACCGCCTTTGAGGATCAAGGAAAACCGTAGGATGAAGGTCGGTTTGATCTGACGGTCCAGATTCATCCAAAAGGGCTATATAAGCAAGGCCCCTGACCCCTGGTGGAGAAGACCCCAATTCATTATTCAGTTGCATATCTCTAGTTAGGGTTTAGAGAGAGAGGTTCCCTCTAGGGTTCCCACCTCTTAGGGTTTAGCATCCAATGTGAAAGTAGAATTAGTTCTACTAGATTGAGAGAGATAGAGTGGAGGTGTAGATCGGAGGAAGCCGGCCTGTCGGTGTCTACTCCGAGGTTGTACCTGCGGGAGCAAGTTCTTCTAACCCGAGGCTTGTTCTCAGGATTCTTCAGTATTTCGACTTCTAAATTCTAGTAAGTTCTTTGTTTTATTGTTCTTTGGTTTATGAGTTTACTTTGATCTCTTCGCGTAGAGTTTAGAGTAATCATCTCTAGCGTAAACGTGGTGTTTAAGCTAGGATACTCATAGATATCCCCTCGTCTAGCCGGACCGTGGTAGTAGCGAGGAACGTGACAATTCCGAGTTACCTTTGTATTCCATATCCCGTTAGCAGGATCGATAGGGTTTATAGGTGCGGGTTGAACATCCTTTGTGGTGTCTAGATTCCGTAAACCTCCCCAATAGAACAGTAGATCATCCTTACCAAGGTTAGAAGAAGAGTGCGGTTGTAGTCTTCTCTATACATCACTCACATCGAATCATAGTGGTTGTAGCCTAAAGGTTAGTAGTAATAGATTTGGTTAGTCAGATGCACTCTTTCTCCTAAAGGTAAAAATATAAATACGATACCCAGGATAACATCTCGGGTGAAGTGCTCACCGATATCCGTGCGCTTGCGGATCCTATTTCCTAATTGCGTTACCAAATATCAACAAGCATTTCTGGCGCCGTTGCCGGGGAGAAAGACGGTTTGCTGAGATAACCTTGAGTCTTACTACTAGCTTGTATTCATACTTTTTATTTTCTTATCTTTTTCATTCTTTCTTTTTCTTTTTACCAAAAATGGAAAACCAAGGTTCTATATCTATCTTTGATGCCGCAACACCTTCAGCAACTGACCTTTTACCATGGGAGTCATCACAGCCTATCCAAACATCCCAGTATAAGTTAAGTTCAAGGTTGATTGCGATGATTCAAAATTTATCTTTTTCGGGAAAGGAAGATGAAAACCCTTACCTTCATATTAGAGATTTTGAGCAGACATGCGATTGTCTTCGCATTGATGGCATCTCTGATAAGACTTTACGTTGGAAGCTTTTTCCTTTTTCTTTAAGAGGAGAAGCTAGACGATGGTATAGTCAGAAGGTAAGTCAACAGCAAGGTGAATGGGGAGTTTTAAGAGCCAACTTTTGTCTAGATTTTTATTCCCTTGACCGTACTGGTGACCTTAGACTCGAAGTCCTATCTTTTAAACAAAAAGATAATGAAACTTTGGGGAAATCCTGGAAACGTTTTTCTGATCTTTTAGAATCTGGTCCAAAACTTTTGCTTGAAGACACTGTTCTTTTATTTCACTTTTTTCGAGGTCTTCAGAAAGATAATAAACAAATGCTGCATACTATGGCTAGAGGTTCTTTCTTTCGTATCCCTACTGATGAAGCTAAGGGGATCTTGAATAGAATCCTAGAAGCTGAGATGGATAATGCCCTCCATGATAAAACCTACGAAGCCGAAGTAGACACTCTGCCAAATTTTTCATCTACTTTAGCTATCCCAGGTTCTGAGCCACAAAAGGAAGAAATTCTACCATCTGATTTCATGCTAGACATAGAATCCGATCTCTTTGCCGATTTTGGAAACATTTCAAACTACCATTCTATAGACCGACCCCAAAACGGCCAATTTAGCATTTGTTTACCAAGTGAACGTCAATTGAGAGAGCTTATCTCGGTTATGAGTAGCGAATGGTTAGAGGAGTCAGAGCTTTCCTCTGAAGTAATCCGAGTGGACACACCCTCTATAACTATACGCTGTGCTTATAATTCTGATCAATTTAACGCTCTCTATAATCCTGTTGTGGGGATCAATATTATGTCCGAAGCTTTTGCACTTAATTTATTTGGGAAACTTGTTTTAACCCCCACAACAAAGGTCATAAAGGAATCTTCGGGACGATTAGTCCCCAGTCTTGGAATTGTGAATGTCCTACCCTTTATGGTAGAAGGCTCCATGATTCATTTGAACTTTTATATCTTTGATACATGGGACTTCAACCTGTTGATAGGACAACCATTTAGAAGACTCCTTTATGAAGGTCAAACTGGAAAGCTACACATTTCTTTTGGAAAGGACTTTAAATTCCCTATGACAATTTCTCACTCCTTGAATAATAAGATCGAGTCATCTCTTTTGCCTGATCCTATGGAAGAGGTAAAAGCTGCGTCTCTAGAGCTTTTAAATGAATCAGACTTAGAAGAAGAAGCCCCTTTCTTCATAGAAGAGGAAGCTGAACCTTCTGAACCTGAACCTTTAGATGAGTTTGCAGAAACACCCAGACCTCCTATAGAGCTTAAAACTTTACCACCCGGTCTTATCTATGCTTTCCTAAACAATAATCCAGAGTTTTCTGTGATCATTAGTAATAAACTCACTCAGGAACAAACTCTGCGATTAATGACCGTTTTAGAAAAATATCACTTAGTCTTTGGCTACTCACTCCAAGATCTTACAGGAATCAGTCCTATGATTTGCACCCATCGCATTCCGACAGATCCTTCTGTTTCACCTTCTCGGGAACCCCAACGTAGACTCAACAACGCGATGAGAGAAGTAGTTAAAAAAGAAGTTATAAAGTTGCTGCATGCAGGGATTATATATCCTGTGCCGCATAGTGAGTGGGTGAGCCCTGTTCAAGTTGTGCCTAAAAAGGGAGGCATGACTGTTGTTACAAATGAGAAGAACGAGCTAATTTCGCAACGCACCGTCACTGGGTGGCGGATGTGCATAGACTATAGAAAACTTAATAAAGCCACGAAAAAGGATCATTTTCCTTTGCCTTTTATAGATGAGATGCTTGAGCGGTTAGCAAAACACTCGTTTTTCTGTTTTCTAGATGGATATTCAGGGTATCACCAGATCCCTATCCATCCTGATGATCAAAGCAAAACCACTTTTACATGCCCATATGGAACGTATGCTTATCGTAGAATGTCTTTTGGGTTATGTAATGCACCAGCTTCTTTTCAAAGATGTATGATGTCTATATTTTCTGATATGATTGAAGAGATTATGGAAGTTTTCATGGATGATTTCTCAGTTTATGGAAAAACTTTTGATAGTTGTCTTGAGAACTTAGATAAGGTTTTGCAAAGATGTGAAGAAAAGCACTTAATCCTTAATTGGGAAAAATGTCATTTTATGGTTAGAGAAGGAATAGTGCTAGGACACCTAGTGTCTAAAAGAGGTATTGAGGTAGATAAAGCTAAAATTGAAGTAATTGAACAACTACCTCCACCTGTGAATATAAAAGGAATTCGAAGTTTTCTTGGCCATGCTGGTTTTTATCGCAGATTTATAAAAGACTTTTCATTTATTGCGAGACTACTTACTCTTTTGCTAGCCAAGGATGCTCCTTTCGAATTTGATGATGCATGTCTAAATTCTTTCAATTTATTAAAGCAAGCACTCATCTCTGCACCAATCATTCAACCCCCTGATTGGTCGTTGCCTTTTGAAATTATGTGTGATGCTAGTGATTATGCTGTGGGGGCAGTTTTGGGACAAACTAAAGATAAAAAGCATCATGCAATTGCTTATGCAAGTAAAACTTTGACAGGAGCTCAACTTAATTATGCAACCACTGAAAAAGAGCTTCTGGCTGTTGTTTTTGCCATTGATAAATTTAGATCTTATTTAGTTGGAGCTAAGATAATTGTTTACACTGATCATGCTGCACTAAAATATTTGCTCACTAAGAAAGATGCTAAACCTCGCTTAATCAGATGGATTTTATTACTCCAAGAATTTGACTTAGAAATAAAAGATAAAAAGGGAGTAGAAAATTCTGTTGCTGATCACTTGTCTAGGATGTACTTTAAGAATTCACAGGAACCCCCCATTAATGACTCACTCCGGGACGACATGCTTTACGGGATTAACAGATCTGACCCCTGGTATGCAGATATTGTTAATTTTATGGTTTCAGGTTATGTACCACCCGGAGCAAACAAGAAGAAGCTTATTCAGGAAAGTCGTTCACATATATGGGATGAGCCATATCTCTTCCGAGTATGCGCTGATGGCCTACTTAGAAGATGTGTGACCACTGAGGAAGGATTGAAGATCATCGACAGATGTCACTCATCACCATACGGAGGTCACTATGGAGCATTCCGTACACATTCAAAGATCTGGCAATGTGGATTCTACTGGCCTACGATGTACGATGACACGAAGCAATATATCAGAAGATGTGGGCCATGTCAAAGGCACGGAAACATAAATACAAGGGATGCCATGCCACTCACCAACAACCTTCAGATTGAACTCTTTGATGTCTGGGGAATAGACTACATGGGTCCATTTCCCCCATCTAAGAAGTGTGAGTTCATCTTGGTGGCGGTTGATTACGTCTCCAAGTGGGTAGAGGCACTACCTTGCAAACATGCCGACAATATCAGTTCGAAGAGGATGTTTGAGGAAATCATATTTCCAAGATTTGGAGTCCCCAGGATAGTGATAAGTGATGGAGGATCACACTTCATTGACAAGCGCTTCGAGCACTATCTATCAAGACATGGAATCCGTCACAACGTCGCTACTCCCTATCATCCTCAGACAAGTGGCCAAGCAGAGACTTCTAACGAGCAAATCAAGAACATTCTTCAGAAGACGGTGAACGAGATGGGAACGGCATGGAAGGACAAGTTACCCGATGCACTCTGGGCTTACCGGACAGCATACAAGACCCCAATTGGAATGTCTCCATACCAATTGGTGTACGGAAAGACTTGTCACCTACCTGTTGAACTTGAGTTCAAGGCACACTGGGCCATAAAAAGATAGAATATGGACCTAGATATCGCCGGAAAACATAGAAGAATGCAATTATCGGAGTTAGAAGAATGGCGGGAGAAAGCATATCACAATTCAAAGATCTACAAAGAAAGAGTCAAGAGATGGCATGACAAGAGGATCAAGAAGAAGGAGTTCTCACCCGGAGATAAGGTATTACTTTTTAATTCCAGGGTGAAGCTTTTCGGGCATGGAAAGCTCTGGAGCAAATGGGAAGGACCATTCAAGGTAATTCATTCATCATCCCACGGAGCTATCACACTTCAAAATGACGAAGGTACGTTATTCAAGGTAAATGGTCAACGTCTTAAATTATTTTTAGAGCCCAATAAAGAATTAGAAGAAATAGACATGATCAATTTTTACCTTCCAATTAAAAATTAAAGCCTGACGCTTTTAATTTGACGTTTTTGGGCCAAGTATATATTTTTCAGGATAAAAACAATGTGAGAAACACGCTCGAGAAAGTAGGCTTGTAGAGGAACCGGACACAGGGCGGGCGCCCTGAGGATGAGGGCGGGCGCCCTGCCCCTGTCTCCCCTCGGCCCCAGACTTCTCCCACGCGATAACCTCGCTCGTTGCTATCTGGAAAATTCCGTCCTCGGTTTGTTTCGCAAACATGACAGCGGGAAGAGTCCCGACCATGCACGAGAGCAGTTTTTACCCCCTATATAAACAGACCCCCAACGTCAGCTTTTAGCACCAATTCATTCAAGCCTTCTCTCCTTCCTCAAATTAGATCTTGCTTAGTTCCTAGCTGCTCCAATGGCCGAGAAGTTCCACGTCGATTGGGAAGTCGTCCCCTACGACCTCAACAAGAAGCCCAAGGAGGATCCCGACGCCTACGCTCTCGTCCCGGCCAACACAGAGCGACAGCTAGAAGCCATGCCACCACGTCAACGCAGCTCTGCCCAATCCTACTTTGCTCGCCCAGTTCTTACCGCACCTACGCAGCCCCTATTGCTCGAAGGCTCGCCATCATCGTCGAAGGGGAAGGAGATCATCAAGGTACCAGCCGGAACAAAGATCCTGCCGCAAAAACCCAATGAGCGGATCATCAGAGTGAAGACCAACCGGAGCGGCGAGATCTCTAGTGTCCGTTATACCACGGAGGAGAGACCTTACTTCAAGGGTGTTAGGGCAGCTAAGGTCCGCTTCGTTCCTCCGAAGGAAGCACCTAAGCATGCTCTTAATGCTTTCGAGACACCTCCCAAGCGCCGCAGGACCATTGCAGATGTGGATGAGGAGCTACAGGTGATCAAGAACAGCATTATAGAAATTCAGAACTCCAATATCTCTATGGATCGGAGGACCTTCAACCATAACACTACGATCCTAAAGCTACGGGATGACCTTGCCGACGCCAACAAGAGGATCGATGAGTTAGAGCATAGTCTTAGGAGGCGTGAGCGTCGCTGAGCTATCTAGATTAGATCTTGGGGCTATATATGTCTTAGTTATTATTAGATTCGATTAGGTTCGCTTATAATCAGTTTAGATCTATTATATTCGGTTATTATTATTATTCGGTTGTAATAAATGCCTCAAGATTAATAAAGATTATTATTAGTATGTCTTGTGTGTCTCTACTTTACTTTTGTGCAAGAAAGCAGAAAACAAGTATGGGGGAGATTCCCTGACATGTCACACACACTTCGATCGCACCACTCCATGAACCAGGTACACACTCTGCACACTTTTATTACACACTTACACACTCACCTTAGTTTGTGCAGAATTTTATCTCTCTAAACATGATAAATTAAAAGGATAAAAATGCTTATAATCATGATCAATCTCACTCTGTGATATTTCCTGGAAACCTGCAATTATTAAAATTATTTCAAAACCCTGTGTTGCTAAAAGTCATTGTGGAATAAGAGATGGTAAGGGTATGAGTACCTTATTCTTAGTATCTTTATTGCTTGGAGAATTTGTTTTAAAAATCTCAAAATTATAGCTACCATCCTCAAGTTTTATATGCCTGCTAAACATGAAAATATTAATTAAAGCTATCTGCTTTGTATTGAGTTTGTTCAAAACAAGTTAGACCCTTGTTGAGAGATTTATCATACTCCTAAGATCAAGACATTTTTATTCAGAAAGATTCACTCTTCCGAAGTATTATTGCGTTAGAGGCATGGGCTATGCAAAATTATGAATATATCGAGGAAATAAAAAGGAGCAAGTGCTCGATAACCTCGTGGAAAAAAAATGGACAAGTGTCCGGCAGTAGAATTTGGGGTACCTCGGTATCCACCCAAAATGAAAAAAAATGAGATATGATAAAAATATGATGGAAAGAAAATGATAGCCCATGGTCCCTCTAATAAGCAATATGCCAGTAAGAGTGACAAGTTTTTAATTTTCAAAATCTTTGATCTAAGAGTATGGCATTCTTCTCCTCGGATCCGGTTTTGACCATACAATAAATGCAAGGTATGTATGCTTAAAGAATTATTTTTGCAAAATCAAAACAGCCTCAGAGAGAAATATAAAAGATAATGAGTGACTCTGAGAGCACCTATGAGGATAAAGGTATGCTAAGTTTTTCTTTTCAAAAATATGTAAAAACTCCAAGTGATAGGGATTAAGAAGAAGAAAGGCTCTTTACTCTGACCATATATTTCCCTGACTATAAGTGCACAGTGGATTTTTACAACACCCTGCAGGTATGAAAGAATGTTTCAACCCCAGATGTTTTATTAACCAACCTTTTCTCGAGGACGAGTAAAAGCCTAAGTATGGGGGTGTTTGTTGACGGTTCTTAAGTATCAATTATAACCATCAAATAAATAAAGAAAAGGACCTATATGCAAGCAACACCTAGAATTAGGGTTTGATCTGATAGAATTCCACGAGTTTTGCTGTTTATCTATTTCTGCAGGGGGTTATCAGGAAATACGGAAGAAAGGCCCACATGTCGGAATAATGACGGGATATTAACCAAACACGCAATTATCTTACATCTAGAAGATTCCAGAAGCCACGGGAACGAACGGGAGCCGTAACGGGCCAGGACACAGGGCGCCCGCCCTGTGCCCTAGGGCGCCCGCCCTGCCCCCGGGACCAATCAGGTCGAGTCTCGCGGATTATGCTCCACCGCCTTTGAGGATCAAGGAAAACCGTAGGATGAAGGTCGGTTTGATCCGACGGTCCAGATTCATCCAAAAGGGCTATATAAGCAAGGCCCCTGACCCCTGGTGGAGAAGACCCCAATTCATTATTCAGTTGCATATCTCTAGTTAGGGTTTAGAGAGAGAGGTTCCCTCTAGGGTTCCCACCTCTTAGGGCTTAGCATCCAATGTGAAAGTAGAATTAGTTCTACTAGATTGAGAGAGATAGAGTGGAGGTGTAGATCGGAGGAAGCCGGCCTGTCGGTGTCTACTCCGAGGTTGTACCTACGGGAGCAAGTTCTTCTAACCCGAGGCTTGTTCTCAGGATTCTTCAGTATTTCGACTTCTAAATTCTAGTAAGTTCTTTGTTTTATTGTTCTTTGGTTTATGAGTTTACTTTGATCTCTTCGCGTAGAGTTTAGAGTAATCATCTCTAGCGTAAACGTGGTGTTTAAGCTAGGATACTCATAGATATCCCCTCGTCTAGCCGGACCGTGGTAGTAGCGAGGAACGTGACAATTCCGAGTTACCTTTGTATTCCATATCCCGTTAGCAGGATCGATAGGGTTTATAGGTGCGGGTTGAACATCCTTTGTGGTGTCTAGATTCCGTAAACCTCCCCAATAGAACAGTAGATCATCCTTACCAAGGTTAGAAGAAGAGTGCGGTTGTAGTCTTCTCTATACATCACTCAGATCGAATCATAGTGGTTGTAGCCTAAAGGTTAGTAGTAATAGATTTGGTTAGTCAGATGCACTCTTTCTCCTAAAGGTAAAAATATAAATACGATACCCAGGATAACATCTCGGGTGAAGTGCTCACCGATATCCGTGCGCTTGCGGATCCTATTTCCTAATTGCGTTACCAAATATCAACAGACCTCTCCTCCCAAGTATCTGCAAGCTGAAGGACGCAGGCTTTGGGTGAGTCATCGGCCTCTTGCCGCGCAGGGCGACAAGGTCGTTGAGCGACCTTGGACCTCTCCTCCTAAGTATCTACGAGCTGGAGGACGCAGGCTTTGGGTGAGTCATGGGCCTCTCGCCGCGCAGGGCAACGAGGTTATCCTTGCGGCTATAAGTCTGCTGGGAAGGCACATTGTGGGAAGCCTCGTTCTCCCACCTCTCGCATTGCCATCTTCTCCTCTTTTGCTCACATGTTCGCTGCTGCTCTCCCTTCAATGATGGATCTTGGGAAACATTCCCATGAGGAGTCTTCTAAGGTCGATGGGCCACCATCGCTTCTCTTGTTTTCTCTACGAGAGCAAGAGTAAGTGGTTTCGTGTCGTTATTCGGGTTTGATCGCATTTGAGCTAATCGTGAGCGTATTTAGCGTTGTTCCTCTGGCGACGGCATCGGAGACCGGGGAACCCTTGGTGCCCCATCCCCAGCCTGTTCTGGCAATAGGACCAGTGAGCCCCCGTCTCCTGTCCCTTTCCGTCGGACGGCAGGGGATATGGAGCTATGTGCTCGAAAGGGATGAAGCTCGCCGGCAGCACTCGAATTCTATCCATGAAGTGACCCAGCTAAAGGTCCACCTGCACTATCTTCAGGTGGCGGAGGAGGAGGTCGCTGAGGTATGGGCGGTGGGTATCGCCGCGTGGGTACGGGTGTATGGTGAGGCTTCTTTCATTCCTGTCTTTTGTTCATTGGATTCTTGCTCTTAGGTTCTGACGGGACTTTGTGTATAACAGTGCTGGAGGAGCAGCTCGCAGTGTCCCGCCATGAGGTGGGGGAGGCCTGCCCTCACGGAGGCCCTCTGGGGGGAGGAACTACCACTAAGGCATGGCCTCCGAAATCCGGTGGTTAATTGGCGTTGCTAGGTGATCCGACCGCCGCTGCGAAGGCTGTTGCAGCGATCATGAAGATGAAGGTGGCCTTCATGGGTGTAGCAAGGTTTTCTAGGTGGCGCTGAGCATTCGTAGTCTGTTGGCCCGTGTGCTTCACCGGCGGGCCAAATTGTAAAGAAAATCTTTCGTATGTGGAGTTTGTTAATGGTCTTTATTTTTATTCGCTCATGCCGTTATGTGGTTTTCGCTGTTTCTAGATTATTTTTACTTTAGCCTAAAGTAATCGGGCCTATGGTTTTGGTTCATGAATTGATCCACTTCGTGCGAGAGCTGGCTACGGGCCGTGCGCTAAGCTATACCTCTTATAATGCCGCGTGACGTGGGTGGTGAGAGTGTGTGTCGGTGGGGGCCCTATGTAAGCTCCCTTCATAGGCCGCGATATCACGGCCGCCCTTACAGAGCGGGTCATGACATTCAAGAGGTGAAATGCCTCCGAGATGAAACACGTTGGTTTTCCGTCCCTAGCTTCATCCGGCACTACGTGCTGACTGGGCAGGTTTGCCACCGTGTCTACGCGCATATATGAACGTGTTCAAATAACAAAGAGAGGGACAGGATTGATATCACCGGTGCTTGTTCGGGGAGCAGACGCTTGCCCCGCGGTTGCTGCTCGCGCTGAGGAGAGCTCCTGAGCGCCCGCTTGTAGATAATCCATCACGGTTCCTGAGCCATGAGCTGGGGAGGGTGCTTCTCGGCTGCTTGAGGCAGTCGTGTCTGGCGCGGGTCGTCCTCTTGGGCTGCCTCAGGCTCGGCTTTGCTGTTTCATCACCTTCGGTGGGCTCGTGATCTTCCTAGGATGTCTTCTCAGTGTCTTGTCTATCATCGTTCTTGGTCAGGGGGACCTACGTGTCCTGGTGCCTGGGTTCTTCTGGTGCGACGATGCTTTCATCGTCGTGTCTCCACCTCCGTTTGCGATTGCCGCTTTTTGCAGAGGGCTGGTTTGTCTTGTCACTACGGAGGTTGGCTTTGATTGCAGCGTGGTATGATCCGCTTGTTGCAGTGCGCGGTGCACTCAGGGAGCTCGCCTCGTCAGGGGCACGTGCCTCTATGAAATGTGTGACAGCCCATAGGGACGCATCGCGCGGTCTGCCCACTGCGTAGGATCGGATCCTGACTCCGGGTTTGACCCTTCATGGAGAGGTGCCGGCTAGCGACTCAGTTACTATCGATGACGCCACGGGGCAGCGGATGATTTTGTTGCTCGTGCGCACCCTAGCTCTCGGTGTTCCATAGGCGGAGCCATTGTTCGGGGTGCGTTTCTACTGTAGGATCCAGTTCCACCACGTCGCGGGTCCGGATTGGGTAGGAGCCGGTGACAGGCATTGTTTCACTGGTTCGGGCAATATCATGGTCCCTAAGAGGACGTAGCCACCGCAGGCCATTCCTCGGGCGAGGTCACCGTGAGCCACGACCGTCTGACTCCCTGGGTGGAAGTGTCGACCATGGCTGGTGATGAGAGAGGGCCCTAGGCCCCCTACGTAGGTAAACTCTGGGATGCAGCCCCCCTTAGGTAGTTCCGAGAGTGTGCCTACCATAGGCCGTGGGATCCAGATTCCCGAGGTGGAGGTCTGGGTTGTGGCCAAGGGCAGATGCAGGCGCTAGCCCTTTGGTGTGGTTAACCACATAGTTCCCCAAAAGGATGTGGCCGATCGAGGCCATTCCTCGGGCGAGTTCATCATGAGCCGTGGTCCTTCGGTTTCTCAAACGAGAAACTTGGCCACGGCTTGCGACGAGTGAGGGTACTGGCCCCTCTAGGTCGGCGAACTCTAGGATGCAGCCCCTGAGGGCAGTTCTAGGAGTATGTCCACCGTGGGCCACGGAACTCAGATTTCTAAGGTGGAGGTCTGGACTGTGGTTGATGGCAGATGCGGGCACTGGCACTTTGGCACTAATGAACCCGTAGTTTTCATAGTGGATGTGACCGATGTGGGCCATTCCACTAGCAAGTCCATCGGCGGTGTGAGGAGCCATTGCTTCCTTCCTCAATCAAATGAGAGTGTGTGACTGTCCCCTACCTGGCATGCCAACTGTTGGTGTTTCGTAAACTGGACTTGTAAATTTATATGATTGCCGCGCTGCTCTAGGAAGACAATGGTAGCATCCAATAGACACGAGGATTTATACTGGTTCAGGCTGGAGCCCTATGTCCAAGTCTCAGAGAAGATTGAGTGCATGTTCCTCGCTTGAATGATCTAAAGTTCTTATAATGGGGGATGCAAGAATGGTGAAAGAGGTGATAGAACCTATACTAGACAAGGGGCAGCCTGAAGAGAAGCTCCAGGAGCCTTGCTGCTATGGATGGAATGGTAGAGGATGAAGAATGAGACCATGTCCTTGAGATGGGAGCCCTGTCTGCCCTTATATAGAGTTCAGGACCAAGGCTCATTACAAAGAGGAGGTTCCCCTGACTGAAGAGTCGAGAGCCTGAGAGAGGTCCTAGCTGACTTGACTTGCAAGTTCTGCCATCTTCTGATGCTCGCTCGGACATGGCTATCATCATGGTCTTGTGGCCACGTCATGACAGGGTCTGACATGGTGCTTCTGTGCTAGTCGTGGCAACATTGTAGCCATGGTGATAGTTCATTAGTTGTCCTGTGCAATGCGACATCCGTTATGGTCTTCGCCGTCATCTCTAGGTTCCCCGAGGTGCCGTACCCGTAGTAGGTAGCCACCCTAGGTTGTTGTTCGCCTGATCTTTTCATGGGCGTTGAGGGCCACGACCCCAATTGTTGGGGTCGGGGCACTCCACGAGCCAGGGAGGTCTCTAGGTCGAGGCCCTTGTCATGGATCGCATCCCGTAGTGGGTGGGATCGTACGCGCGTCCTATCGGTCTGTATTCGGATGGTGGGTTTCGTACCCATTGCCACCGCTGTGCGATGTTGTCTCGATGGTGCAGTATGGCGCTGGGTTGGCGTCTGACCACACCGAGGTGACTGCTGTCATATCAGTCCTTGCAGGGTTAGTGCGGCATGCTTGCCTTCATCAGAACGGGCACGTCGTGTGGGGCTCAACCACTCCCTGTCTCTCCTAGGGGTCATGACGGGAAAAAGGTCGTGCATTTGAGCATCATGCGGCTAATGTTGGAGGAAGGGATCATGATCGCCCCCGGCCTTAGCGCCTGGTCTACTCTGCTCTACTTTTACTAGGACTCGGTCGTTCGAGCCTTTGCTAGCTGTTGGGTTGCGGACCATGCGGCCCGCTAAATAATCGGTGCCCTAAGACACCCCAAGGTTATGACCCCGACAACACCCATGGGAAAGACGATCACCAATTACTACTTATAATTAATTCGTAGCGTAGGTGTAATGTGGTAAGATAGTCGTCGTCTGGTCCTCACTACACTTAGTTTAATCAATGACTTCATTTATATTGTACAATTAAATTGTTAATTCAACAAGACTTGTTTTGTTGATTTATGTACTCTGTTGTTGAGATGAAATCTTGATGTGTGATGGCTATTGTGGTATGATACTCAACCGAGATCCTAATATAGTGGAGATGTGGATGACATCTAATGGGGATCACTGTTGACATTTCTTAGCATCACTTTTTATTAAGTTGTCATCCCTAGCATGATGCTAGAAATACGTTGTTGGTAATTATTAATGACACTTGTAAACCAATTATATATGTTAAAGTAAAGTCTCTACAAGCGCACAAATAATATACCATTGTAGCATTTCACTCAAGAGTATACCGAGTTTCGTTATTTATATTTTATCCACAGCGAGGAGCTATGGGATTGTTGGCATAGAGATATTGACAAATTTGGATACTTATGATAAAACCACTCTCATGCTATGGCAGGGGTAAGTCAAATGATAAGTGTAAAGTATTAATAGTGATTCCATAGATAGAAATAGAAACTCATAAAATGTAGTATGGCTAGGTAGGAGATTCGGTAAGAGCAAAAGATTCCTAAGTCATTCCTTATTTACTAAGTCTTTTGTACACCCAAGTATATACACTCTCATTTATAGCATAATTAACTCTAGATCTATGCATAAGGAACATTACTAAGGAAGATCAAGGACAGAGCTTGTCTTCTTTCGCAACCGTGTTCTACTTGCTCTACAAACGAGGAGTGGACTCCAAAGGACTCAACGGGAGTGTCACATCCATGATCTACCACATGACCCAGAGTGTAGAATGCATCCACAGGTAAACAATATGTAAGCACCATGCTTACATAATGTCGACCACTTCACCCATGCACGTCTTGGGCTAAGCGCTTTGCGAACATATGCATAAACTCATCATCAATCACAACTATATCAAGCATATAACTAGAGCAAACTAGGAACATAATAAATAGCAATATAATATTGAAGTAGCATAAAGTCATAAATAAAGAGATACAATGGCTATACCAGTCTCCAGACGGCAGATCCATAATCCTGAGCAATAGCCCACACTCTACTTGAAACTTGCTAGCTAGCCTATACTAGAAATCTGAAGAATTGGAACTCTATTATCTTTTCTCTAAAAACCCTAATTTCTAGTCTAATCTTGACTTATGATAGTGTGCTCTGGAGGGGGGATAGGGGCTGGTTTTATAGGCTGGAGCGTCAATCCTAAGCCCTCAGATCAAAGCGACTAGAATAAATGGCGTAGATGCAAACTAGGAGCAGTGCATATGTGGGTGGTGTGTACGTGATCTTGATTTTAAGAGCATGGCAAAACTCTCATAAGGCATCAACAAAGCTTGACCAAAGTCAATGCAATGCAAGCAGCATATATAAGTGGAAGTTTTCCTAGTCTAAATATTATGTTTGGCTCTGATAGGAATTCAAGCTTTGTCATACAGGATCTGATCTTGTTGCATTTTTATGTTTTTCAAAAGATAAATCTTTAGGATTCAAGTGTCACTTGGAACAAGATAAATAGCAACTCAGACCTTCTCATATCATATCCGTTAATTACCTAGACTTAGATCAAGCATATGCTACCCACGAGTTTCAAGTTCAGAGCAAATTCTCAAGTTAAATCAATTTCATCTAAAACTCGGGAGAATTTAAGGTTGAAAACTAGGTACTTAAAAGGAATTATAACAGAGCAACTATTCATCATTTCCATCATGTGAGATCATTTTCAAGTTCTTTTTATTTATCTAGCTCTTAAAAATAAGAACAAAAACTAGAACACATCTTAAGCAAACTATATACACTCTTTTTATTTAGTTTTTTACTTTTTAAATCACACCATAGTAATATGTATATAAAGACAATGACAAATTTTTATTTTCTTTTTGGGTTATGCATCTTTTTTAACTAAATAGCAAATTTGAAAAGTAAACTAAAGAAAATAATAAAATGCTAGAAAGAAAACTTACCTTAGGTAAATGGGGGCTCCTCCCCTAAGCTGGGTGCTGCTGTGGCTGATCAGAATGGTGGGTTAATGTTGAGGCCCTAGAATAGGTAGTGCCAATTCTCGTTCGCTTGCTCCTGGTGCTGCCGGATGCTAGTGATGCATTCTCCCATTTCTGCCTGCCACTGGGAGTTCTGGATGTCCCATTGCATCTCTTCGATAGTCGTTAGCCTATTGTCGAAGCGGGAATGCTGCATTTGCTGGTCATGGTAACCATAGCTAGAGAAGGACATACATCTTCCCTGATGGCCACTCAAGACTTCTTCATATTGCTATTGCTGATAATAATCAAAGTTGCCATCCTGCCATTGCGCACTTGAGCCCTGATGCCATGAGCTCTCAGTGTGCTGAGGAGCTGGTTGCTCCCAACCAGCATGCTC